>CM076993.1:141336163-142536163 GCA_039090855.1 Macrothele yani | reverse complement strand
GTCGAGTTCTCTTTACGGATGAGAGCCGATTTAGTCTGACGAGCGATTCTGGACGTATACACATCTGGAGAAAGAAAGGAACACGCAATCACACCTCCAACATCATCGAAAGGGACCGGTTTGGAGGTAGCAGAGTTCTCGTTTGGGCAGTATCATGCTTGGTAGCCGTACTTGCAATTGGATGTCCTTCTTGCAAATGGACATCCAATTGCAAGAAGGAGTAATATATTGCATCGACTGTAACTGCGGACTCAGCTATATAGGAGAAACAGGGATAAGTATTAAAGTCCAAATGAAAGAACACCAAGCAGCTATTAGGGACATTAGTAACAGAACAGGGCTAGACAGACATATACAAGCAAGTGGACACTCCATAAATTGGGACTCAGTAAAAATAATCGCCCACCAGTCAAACTTAGTAAAGAGGAAACTAGAAGAAGGGATCGAAATAGCAAGAAGAAGAAGTACCACAATTAACGATAATTGCGGTTGGACTCTTCCAACTGAGTGGTAGCAACTACTCCAGTAACATAGTCCTGATGACGAACAAGGCTTTAGTTCGAAAATTTGACAACCAACTTTTTTGAATAATAACCTCTATAAGACTCGTAAAAAGTTAATTCCACAGTATTCTATTTCTCGTTATAGTACCATCTACTTTTCTCAGTACCATAATCTGTTTTTTCCCCTTAACGAGATGTCCTTTTGCTCTCTTCAGGCTTTGGTTGTGTTCAGTTGCTTTTCTCACTAGTTCACAATTGAATTTCCTTATGTCTTCAGTAACACTTTTCCTTACTGTCTTGCATAGCTCTATTTATTCCACTTTGGCTGTTACATCTTTATTTGTCTTTATCTCCCTACTCTTTTGCATCAACATTTTTGTTTTTCCTGAAAGTTTCTTAATATGTAACTTGTTCTTAGTACCACCTGTTTTTGTTGCTGTTTCTTAAGAGCCTTGGTGAGTTCTCTCTTAACTTTAGAAATATCCACTTCTGATGTTAGGCCTTCTAAAGCAGAGAATCTGTTCCTCAGTACCAACTTGAAGGTATTATGATGTTTTTTAAGGTTAGTTATGTTAATACAGGGATGTAAGGACAGGTGATGCGTAACATCACAGCCTCTCCTTGACAAATGTCAACCCCGCCTTCTCGTGGTGCATCCTGTTCCCACTAAAGGGGCTCTGACGACCGCCAATAGCGGTATAACTATACCATCGGGATAAGAGGAAATTCTATCCCACACTCACCAACCCGCTTGGCCAGCGTGGTGAGTTATGGCCAAACCCCTCCAAAATGATTCCACAACTTAAATCTTGGCCCTCAGTCTCCGGCAGCTGGAATGTACCTGGCCAAGGCAGCGGCCAGTGCGACATGAAGGCAGAGGGTGCTAAGAATCCCCGGAGGACCGGACTAGGCTGCCATCTGATGCTGACCTTGGCTACTTACAATGGACGCTCCCTATCTTCTGATTCAAGGCTTCTTGAATTGGAAGAGGAACTACAAAGGATCAAGTGGGACATCGTGGGGCTAAGTGAGGTAAGGAGAAAAGGAGAAGATCTCATCGAACTGAAAAGTGGACATCTCTTCTACTATCGTGGGACAGATACTGGCAGAACTAGTGGTGTTGGATTTATAATAAACAAGAAACTGAAGGATAAAGTTGTAGAAGTTGAAAGTTTCTCTGACAGAGCTGCACGACTTGTTATCCAACTCTCGAAAAGATACCAGGCTCAGATTATTCAAACTTATGCACCCACCACAAGTCACCCTGAAGAAGAAATTGAAGAATTTTATGAGGAAATTCGTCATCTAAATAATAAAGGTAAGCAGCACTTGAAAATAATTATGGGAGATTTCAATGCAAAAATAGGGCAACGGCAACAGAATGAAACTTCAGTAGGTAAATTCGGTCACGGCAACAGAAACCAGCGTGGAAATACTCTCGTTGAGTTTGCAGAGGCAGAAGGGTTTTTCATCTTGAACTCCTTCTTCAAGAAAAAGCCACACAGGAAATGGACATGGAGACATCCAAATGGGACGACAAGTGAAATAGATTTTATTATGTGTAACAAAAAATTCGTCATAGAAGACTGCAGTGTGCTAAACAAGTTCAACACAGGTAGTGACCATAGATTGGTGAGATGTAAGATGCACCTCAACACTAAACTTGAACGTGGCAAGCTCATAAGACAAACAAAATCTATTGACATAACCAACCTTAAAAAACACCATAATACCTTCAAGTTGGAACTGAAGAACAGATTCTCTGCTTTAGAAGGCCTAACATCGGAAGAAGTGGATATTTCTGAAGTTAACAGAAAAGTAACCAAAGCTCTTATGGAAACAGCAACAAAATTAGCTGGGTCTAAGAACAAGTTGCATGTGAACAAATTATCAGGAAAAACCAAAATGTTGATGCAAAAAAGAAGAGAGATGAGGACAACTAAAGAAGATGTGACTTCCAAAGTGGAATATATAGAGCTATGCAAGACAGTAAGAAAAAGTATCACTGAAGACGTAAGAAAAATTCAACTGTGAACTAGTGAGGAAAGCAATTGAAAACAACCAAAGCCTAAAGATAGCAAAGGGACATCTCAGTAAGGGAAGAAAACAGATTATGGCACTGAGAAAAGAAGATGGTTCTGTAACAAGAAATAGAGGCGAAATTTTGACAAGAGTGAAAGATTTCTACTCCAAATTATATGAAAGGGATGATACATGCACTCCAGACATCATGAAAGATACCAGTACCAGAGTTCCTCCAGTCCTTCCAGCAGAAGTTGCACATGCAATCAAGAACATGAAGCGAGGAAAAGCTCCAGGAGAAGATGGAATTACTGTAGACATCATACAAGAAGCAAGTGGAGAAATCGAAACAGTACTCGCCCAAATTTTCACTCGATGCCTTAATGAAGGAAAGATTCCTGAGGATTGGAACACCGCTACAATGATCCTGCTACATAAGAAAGGTGACATTGAGGATCTCGGAAACTACAGACCTATCAGCCTCCTATCAGTAGTTTATAAAATCTTCACTAAAGTTCTTTCACACCGCTTGAAGGTAACACTGGACATGGCTCAACCGAGAGAACAAGCTGGATTCAGGAGTGGCTACAGCACAATAGATCATATCCACGTGCTGAGAGAACTAATTGAAAGAGCGAGGGAATATGAACTTCCATTGTGCATGGCTTTTATCGATTATGAAAAAGCCTTTGATTCGGTGAAACCATCAGCAGTTACAATGGCTCTGAAAACCTGCGGTATTGAAGATGCATACATTAATATTGTTAATAACATCTATGAAAATGCAAGTGCAAAGATTAGGCTGTTTGAAAATACAACACACGTAAAAATTGGAAAGGGAGTGAGACAAGGTGACACCATATCTCCGAAGCTCTTTAATGCCACATTGGAGGGTGTCTTTCAGTCGCTGAGCTGGGAAAACAAGGGGATAAAGATTAATGGAGATTATCTAACCCACCTTCGTTTTGCTGATGACGTAGTCATTTTTGCAACTACCTCATCAGAGCTGCAGAGTATGATCCAGGAACTTACTGACAAGAGTAAAGAAGTGGGATTAAAAATGAACTTTCAGAAGACAAAAGTGATGTTCAATGCTTTTACAAGAAATGAAGATTTATCGATTGATGGAGAAAAGCTGGAGATAACAGACACGTACGTTTATCTTGGACAGCAGATATCAAGTGAGGGTCACATTGATGAAGAAATTAATCGGCGTACAAAACTTGCCTGGAGAGCTTTTGGAAGAAACAGCATAATTTTCAAGAGCAATATGCCATTATGTCTTAAAAGAAAAGTGTTTAATCAATGCATCCTTCCAGTGCTTACGTATGGTGCAGAGACGTGGACCTTAACTAAAAGAGACATACAAAGGCTGCAGACAACTCAAAGAAGCATGGAGAGGTGCATGCTTGGTGTAACCAGGAGAGATAAGAAGAGGAACTCGTGGATCCGAAAAATGACAAGAGTGGAAGACATCATGATCAGAGTTAAATCCCTGAAATGGCAATGGGCTGGACATACTGCCAGAAGAACAGACCATCGATGGACAGCCGAAATTTTAGATTGGATTCCAAGGGACAGGAAAAGACCCAGAAGAAGACCACATGGGAGATGGGTGGATGAAATTCGAAAGTATGCAGGGGTGACATGGAGGAGACTGGCACAAGACAGACCGTTGTGGAGGAAACTTGGGGAGACCTTCGTCCAGCAGTGGATTGATAATGGTTGACAATGATGATGATGATGATGTTAATACATTTTGTTTGTCTTATGAGCTTGCTACGTTCGAGTTTAGTGTTGAGGTGCATCTTACATCTCGCCATTCTATGGTCACTACCTGTGTTGAACTTGTTTAGCACACTGCAGTCTTCGATGATAAATATTTTGTTAGACATTATAAAATCAATTTCACTTGTCATCCTATTTGGATGTCTCCATGTCCATTTCCTGTATGGCCTTTTCTTGATGAAGGAGTTCACGATGAAAAAAGTTTCTGCTCCTGCAAACTTTACGAGAATATTTCCACATTGATTTCTGTTCCCATAACTGAATTTACCAACCGAAGTTTTATTCTGTTGCTATTGCCCTATTTTTGCATTGAAATGATCCATAATGATCTTCAAGTGCTGTTTGCTTTTGTTATTTAGATTCCAAATTCCCTCATAAAATTCTTCAATTTCTTGTTCAGGATGACTTGTGGTATGTGCATAAGCTTGTATAATCTGAGCCAGGTATCTTTTTGAGAGTTGGATAACAAGTCACGCAGCCCTGTCCAAGGAACTTTCATACATACATACATACATATCATTAAGCTGTTCTCTGAGATTCAGAGGTTAGCTCCTCAAAGAAAGACCATGTGCCAGTTACACGTTTAACTGATAGAACTGGAATGTACTTACTGTTGTTGTAAAAATGTCTCCATTTGCAGTGATCTTTTGCACACGGCTCGAGCTTCATTAACATCCATGACACGCCGCACACAGGACCTTTTGTACTTCTGACTCATAATCTTTTTCTCAAGCAGACATTTCTGAATATGGTCCTCCCATGATTTCCTTGGCCTTTCTCTACCTTTCTTTCCTGCCACTTGTGCTGAAAAGATTCTCTTAGTCATGAGCTCATCACTCATTCTTTCAATGAGGCCAAACTACCTAAGAATATTAGTCTTCACCTTACTAACAACATTTTGCCTCACATTACAAATCTGCTACACATCTTCATTCCTCACATGATTAGTGTGTGCCTTACCACGAATCCCTCCGTAAGTAACGTATCTCCCCAACACACAAATGACTCCTATTTCTTTTCTGCAGTACCCAGGTTTCACTGCCGTACATCAGAGTAGGAACAATTACACTTTCATACACAGCCATTCGGGACCTCTTCGAGAACTCATCATTCCTGTGAAATCCTCCTAAGGCAGCTATGATTTTCAATGAAGGATTCACTCGCCTATTAATTTCGCCATGTAATTTGTTCTCTCTGTCAAATATACTTTCTAAATATACAAACTCATTCACCTGGCCAGTCTCTGTGCCATTAAGGCTTATCTTGCATTTAGTATGAACGGTTACTTGCTCAAAAACCATAACTTTGGTTTTTCCCTTGTTTATACTCAGTTTGAATTTCATACAAACTTCATACATCCAGGACAACATACTCTGCAACTCGCTTTTGCTCTCTGCCAACAGGACTGTCTCATCTGCATAGAGCAATCTGCACACACACACATATTACTAAGACGCAGACCAGTATGATCCTTTTTGGCATCATGCATGCATGTACGCATCCAAAAATATATGAAACAGCCAGGGTGACATTACACAACCTTGCATGACTCCTGCACCAATAGAAAACCATTTCGATAAAACACCATTCACTCTTACACAAACTGTACTGCCAGCGTACATGGCTTTCACACTTGTAAGTAGATTCCTAGTAACACCATATTTATTCAGTACCTTCCACAGAAGAGTCCTATTTATATTATTTCAACATTTTTCGAAATCATTACGTGGTTAAAAAATAATTAACTATATGTCAATAAACTTGTTTTCATATCATTTACTGTTTCGCACATTATTAGAAATTTGAGTACGGGAAACGACAATACAATAAAAAATTTTATTTCAACTTGCTACTCATATTCCTTTTCAATGTTCCCTAAGATAGTTTAGAATTTCATTATTTGAAGATTACAAATTTATATGAAAATGTTTTTTTTTATGGAGAGTTAGACGTAGCATAAATTGTCAATGTCCTCCAATATGTAGAGATAATAGGTATTAAATGATTAACATTATTCCAGATTTTTCTTTTAACTCATGATTTATGAAATTTATACAATATGAAACTTTCGAACCTCATGACCATGATGAGCTGAATTATTAATAAGTCATCTTGTTATCGAAGATGGTACACTTTTTGATTCTTGTGGTATAAGCTTCCAAGTTGAAATCCGATTTTATAATTCCTTATTATAGACGATGGCTGCATTTTCCGCTTCCCGTGGCTCAAGATCCCAAACTAGTTTCAATTCCTTTGTTTTGGAATCATCTTCAGTGGGTATATTTATGAGCTACTTCTCATACACCTTGTTTCTCGGCCACTTACATAAATTCTACTGGCGGAGTCCGACATTCCACGGCAGTTGAACTATTGCGCAAGCTATTTTTGGTATTAATGCGCATTCTTAGTCGTGTTTTTATATAATTGGATCATATAAATTTCTGATTCTAAATTATTTGATGTTGCCATTCGTTTGTTGAAACAATTAATAAAGTCTCTTAATGTATTTTTTAATGTTATTTTCTTTTTCGATAAGATATTTCCAAGCGTATGAAAGATTCATTGGATCGTTATTATTGCAATTTATTTCTTTAGTTTTTTCAATTATTACTGCTTCTGAGGTTAATATTTGATTTTTTGTTCTATGTGACGTTAATAATTTTGCTTCATACCAATCTGGAAAAGCTTCATTTTCAATACAATGATTTAGTAATGATGTTTTGTTTTCTTTTTTGCTTCAATTGGATATATGTTCATTTAATCTGGTCTTAAATCTTCTTTTTGCACTTCCAATGTATATTTTATTATAACAAATTTGTTCACATATAGTTAATTATTGAGTCCTATTTACTTTGTCATAAGCTTTCTCTAAATCTATGAAGACCACAAACACTTTTTTTACCAACAAACAGATACTTTTCAATCATCGTGCGTAAAGCAAAAATTTGATTTGTGCAACCCTTACGAGGCATAAAATTACTATGTACATCCCACACTTTCTCTGACATAAGACCTCATACCTTTTCAATAATGACCTTCCGAAATACTTTTCCTGGCACACTCAGCAAACTGATACCATGATAGTTCTTGCATTCAGTCGGGTCACCTTTTCCCTTGTACAAGGGAACAGTGATAGCATCCCTCCAATCCTGAGGGACCATTCCTAGCTCCCAACATAACTGGCGAATTGCAGTTAAGCAGTCAATCACAGAGTCGCCACCATATTTTAGCATCTCAGCAGATATACCATCTGCTCCTGAAGCCTTACCATTCTGAAGAGATTTTAGAGCTTTACAAACCTTTTCTCTTGAGATCCCACCAGTGCTTCCATCTCTCACTATAGACATCATCTGCTTCTGTCTCAGAATGGTCTTTGCTTTCATGACCTAATAAATCCCAGAAGTATTCACCCCATCTTTAACAAAGCTCATTGGGCTCCCATATGATTTCTCCAACCCTATTCTTTACACAACCTAGAATTTTATTTCCCCTATTTTTCCTATGTCTTATGTACTTCCAGAATATTTTTCTATCTTTCCAAAAACAGGGTGTCTACCAGGACACGGAAGTCACCGAAATGTCACGAAATGAGAAAACGGTCACGGAAGTCAAGGAAAGGTCACGGACTTAAGTTCGTAGGTCACGTTCAATTTTTTTCGTTTTTATTTTTATTTTTTCCCCCTTTGTACCTTATCCTGTAAAAATCAAATTTCAGCTTTGAGCAAAAAAGAAGTCTTTGCCAATGACAATGACGTCGTTTCCTTTCTTCAAGAAAGTTCTGAAGGGACACACCGTGATATCGTTCTCCCCTTCAGCGTTCTTTGACTCTGCTTGGCACTTTGCCAACCGCTGTTCTCTCAACTGTGGGCTGACAGTAAGGTATTTTTGTCGAACGTAACCAATAACCTGCTTGTTTGCTTCGCAGAAACATTCGTCGCAAGTCATTTGGGCTGGCCAATGTACCAGTATATCGCATAAAAACGGTTTAAGTTTTGCATCGAGGCTCCGATTTTTTTAACTAATGGTACTACGATGTGTCGTCCTTCGCAATATAGCGATGCGATGTATCCTGAAGTACGGTGTTGATGAAACCACACAATGGCGTTGTGGACATCAAACTTTGTAGCTTCTTCATAAATGAGGGGAATCCATCACGAAGCAAACACGATGTTTAAACCGCTTCTTATCGGACCGCCGCGTGTCGATGATGCCACAAATCGGCGAATTCGCATGTACTGCTATCTGCCAGTAGAAATGATGTTCGAACAGGTTTTGATCAGAACAATTCCAAAACTGTAAATCAAACTGTAAGTCATAATAAACGCTGCTGCATGTTTTTATGCCATGCCTGCAATCTCTGGTACCTCGGGAATTTACTGCAGTCTAGGAAGTAGTTGGCGGGTAATTAGCACATCTTTTGTAAAAAAGATCGTGCATATGTTTTCGGTTTGTCCATCCATGGACACCATATCCCTGCAACTATTAGTCCGATTTGAAAAATTCCTTTTGCATTGGGAAGCTAAAAATGTGAGAATGATGATCCTGGCATTCCGAGTTTTTCGGATGCGCAACTTCACCGCTAGAGAGCGTACGTATGCAGATGATATCGAATTTAAAATGCATTTTATTGCATATATTTGCTTCTAAATATCCAATTGAAAAAATTCTTTCTTCTTTTCGATGCCATTTATAACAAAGACTATTTTAGGTGCAGTTTCATTTTCAAGTAATGCATAGATTTTCCACTAGGAGGCGTAAAAGTAACTTGCGTTTTTCCCGATATCTCTGCTTCTAAAACTCCGATTTTGAAAATTCTTTCTGCATCGGATACTGCTCCTGATAAAAAATGTTTTTCATGTAATTTCAGAATTTTGTAAAGTATGATTTGGCTACCAGGGGGCGTAAGCGTTTATTTCAGCTTCTGATGTTGTATTTGCAGCAAAATCAGAGCTTCTGAAAAAGTTGATTGAAAAAAATTCTTTCTTAGACTACCAATACCGCTCACCTCAGAAAATGTTTTGAGAACACCTCTTGCTTAAAATAGCGCATAGTTTTCCCACCAGGGGCATAGATGTATATCTTATATTTATTGATATCTCTGCTTCCAAGAGTATGATTTTAAAAATTCTTTGTTGGAGAGTTATTCTGGTGTGAAATGTTTCTCATGTAGTTTCAAGTTTTTCAAGTGATGTATAGATTTTTCACTAGGGGATGCAAAGGTAACTCAAGTTTCCCTGATATCTCTGCTTCTAAAACTCCACTTTGAAAAATTCTTTCTTCATTAGATACTGCTCCTGATGAGAAATGTTTTGCATATAATTTCAAAATTTTGATAAAGTATAGTTTGGCCACCAGAGGGCATAAGCATTTATTTCTGCTTCTGATGTACTTGAAGCTAAATCCAAGCTTCTGAAAAAGTCGACTGGAAAAATTCTTTCGTAGACCGATACTGCTCACCTCAGAAAACGTTTTGAAAACACCTCCTACTTAAAATAAGGCAGTTTTTCTGCCAGGGGGCATATATCTTATTTTTGTCAATATCCCTGCTCCTAAGCGTCTGATTTGAAAAATTCTTTCTTTTTTGGGGAGTGTTTCCGCAGCGAAATGTTTCTCATATAATTTAAAATTTTTCTTAACGCACAAGTCTGCCACTGGAGGGCGTAAGCTTACATTTCTGTTTACAGCAATATCTGTGGGACTAAAAACCCGATATAAAAGATACTTTTTCAGTCAGATACTACTAACTATGAAAAAACGGTGTGGGTATTTTCTTCCCAAAATAATGCCCAATTTTGCCGCTAGGGGTGCCAATGTTTAATCTGTTTTTCTTAATATCTTTGCTTCTAAATGTACGATTTAAGAAATTCTTTCAGCACCGGATGCCATTTACCTTGTGAAACATTTTAGATTAGTATTTGAAGAGTTTTATAGTTCACAGTTCTGCCACTCGGTGGTGTTTGTGTACTTCTGCTGGCAGCTGTATCTCTGCTTCTAAAAATCCTATTGAGAAATTTCTTATTTTTAGTGTATGCCATTCTCCACAATAGAGATGTGGTGCATTATCCTCTTTAAATAATGCATGGAATTCCCGTTAGGGTGCATAAAAGTCAAACCTTGTTCTCACTGTCTCTTCTTCCGGGAGACATATTTGAAAAGTTCTTTTTCGTTAGAATAGTTTTTTCCAGGAATATTTTTTTACTTTCCCATTAGGCATAAAGTTATATTATGCTTCTTTCTTTATTTCTCTCTTTTAATTGTTCGATTTGAAAATCTGTCTCCGATACCTTCCTTCTGCTGTAAGGAACTTTTTATGCGCAGTTTGTTAATTTTCATTACATACTTTTTAGCTGCTGGTGGAAGTAAGTAGCTGTTTCCTGTTTCTGGATGTTTTATCGACTGAAGAAATCTGGTTGATATTTTTCTAACCGGTTGCATTAGCTTTGAATAACTTTGATAAATTTAATTCGCATCAGAAAAGATTCAAGACGTGCTCATTACAACCCAAAATCCGGTGTCATCTTTCTTCTTTTCTTTTTTGTTCACGTTTTAGCAAAGCAGTATAAAGAGATGTATGGGCAGAGTCACAGAATACAGACGTACGCCGTACGCGGATAGTTTCCAAATTATTAGCAGATTTTGCAGATAGTTTTTGCTTGTAAATTAAAAAAAAATAAAAATGTTATTTACAGTGCAATTAAAACACTTACTCAAGGCTTTACTCAGATTAATATATTTAATTCTATATATCTTAACGTGAGAATGCTCAACTATTTTTCACATCTTCCGATAGTGAGTTCTTTTGTTTTTACAGACGTTTCTGGCCTCTTGATCTTATCAAGGCCTGTTCTCAATATATAGGAACTGTAACAGAAATTTTGTTAATAAAGAAAGAATTAAAATTGTATTGCTAGGTTAGGTTCCTCTTGCAGTTGCCAGTTATTAAATTAAAATATTTTTCTTATGTATTTTACAAGTCTGCTATTTTTGAATTAACTTGTTGAAAATGCTATTTATAATTTTTGAAGGTTCATTAACGAAACTGCTTTTCTAGATATAAAAACTTTTTTTAATTAGTATCTTGTTTTTATGAGGTTCATAGTCCAATATTTTAAAGTTTTGGCCTTAAGGTCCATTTTACACACATTTCTACGCATTAAGTCGTAATGTACTTTTGTCTGATCAGGCCTAGGCAGGGGAAAAAAAAAAGAAAAAAAAGAAAGCCTAACTGCAGATTTCGGTACTTCCCGATGGAATTGTGCCATAAAAATTGGTATAAATGCACTGTACATTGAGCAGACAGACATAAAAATATTACACTTTCAAAATTTTTAGTCAGGCCTAGGCTAGGCACACACAAAAAAAGAAAAGGCCTGACTGTAGATTTTGATACTTTCCGACGGAATTTCTCCATGAAAATAGTTGTAGATGCACTGCATGTTTAGTAGACAAACACAAAAATATCACACTTTCAAAATTTTGAATAGGCCTAGGCTAGGCACAAAAATAAATAAATAAATAAAAATTAAGGCCTAACCATAGGTTTTTGTATTTCCTGATGGAACTTCACCCAAAAAATCTGTACAAATGTACTAAGCGTAAGTAGATAGACAGAATCATTATATTAAAAAACTAATAATCAGGCCACATATTCAACATATATTCAAAATAATAAAACTAAATGTTGCATCAAATGTAAAGAAACATTAAGAAAACAGAAAAGTCAGCAAGCAGAGGAAGAAAAAGGAATCAGATGTGCTGTGGGAAGAATTAAAAAACTGAAAGAAAGAAAAAGTTATTAGGACAGGCTGAAGAAGCTAATGCAGTAGAAACAGAAATTAAAGTAGCATACACATACAAACAAACTGCAGAGTTAAAGCTATGTTGTACATTCATTTGGATTGTTAAAGCTCTTCATTAGTGCCCTAAATGTTATCCAATGAGGAACTGTTTGATTTAGATAACTTTTTTTTTAGTTTTATGTATACACAGTAATACCAAGCCTTACATATCTACTTAAGCATGTTCACTGTAACGTACGTACAGCATTTTTACCCATTCCCGACATAACTTATTAACATCGCGCTGAAAATTTCCACCAATTCGAAGCTGCATACTTTGAGGTCTAGAAATCTGTGTTTACGCCTTTACGGTACACTTGTTTCTGGCTTCTCTGATCGGAGAAGGAGGAATTCTCATTGGTATTGCTTTTTTATTGATTTATTAAGGGCATTCTTGTAAAAATGTCTTCCAATAAAAGAAAAAGTGGTGCTGAAAGTGAAATATTGGTAAAATGTCACAGAAATCCATAAAATTACAAGAAAAGGTGGGCATAATAAATATGAGGCTGGTGAGTTAATAACTAAACTTTCAAACTCTATGAAATGGTCTTAGCCACCCCACATATTCAACAGACCATACTCTTATGTAATTTATTTTTTTCTTTTGCTACGAAACACACCTTAAGTTCAACCTATGGAACAAGGAGCTATTGCCATTTTTGAATCGTATTATTTATCACATCGTGATCTGAAGACAGCTTATTTTAGTAACAGTTAGTAAGGACAAAGCAACTGTTAAACAGTTTAGTCATGATTATAATACACCCACGGACAATGAAATTTGTGCACCACGAAGGAAGCATCAGATTGAACTGAAATTTTATGGACGTAATGATACAGATGAATGATACACATGATGGCAAAAACAGAGCTGCAGGACAATTACAGAGGGATCTGTGGCACACAGTGCAGTCATCTTCAACAGCGCGTCACACCGCCTCATGCAGCGATACATGCTGCAATATGGTCCGGCATGGAGGCGAACAGACACCTGATGTTATCCTGAGGCAAACTGGCCCACACGTGTTCGACGGTGTGCTCCAAATCCCAGATAGTGCGGCATGGCGGCAGCTGGCATTTTAACTGGTCCCACACATGCTCGATAGGGGACATGACATAGGCAGTCCTGGTCAACCCAAGCCGTGTGCGGGCGGGCATCATCCTGCTGGTATAGCGCACCTGGAATCCAGGCCAGGAATGGGAGCACATGGGGCCGTAGGATCTCATCCACATACCACTGGCCCGTCAATGATCCACGTACCACTACTAGAACTGATTGGCTATTGTAGGCAATGGCTCCCCAGACCATAATGCCTGCAGTGGGGGATGTGTGGCACTCGATAGCGAGGTTGGGATTTTTCCGTTAAACCGGGGACCTCCACACCAGCACACAATGATCATCTGTCCCCAAAACAAAGCGGTACTCATCACTAAACACCATACATTGCTAGTCCGTGACGATCCACGTCGCTCTGCCTGGCACCACTGCACACGGAGCCGGTGATGTTCCGGTGTTAATAGCAGCACATGTAAGGGACGATGGGATCGCAGATTTGCTTCCGTGAGGCATCTGGGAAATGGTTCACGGGCACACAGGAGCAGCTACATCTGCCTATATAGTGGACTAGGTCCCTGTGGGATCCGTTCGTGCCTGGCGCACGATCTGTTGATCCTCTCTACCTGTGGTCCGTCCGGAGCTGCTCCACCATGTGGCAGTGCAATTATGTGTCCACTGCTCCCAACACAGTTGAATGGTATGATCAGAACGATCCACATGGCAGGCTATTCGCGGCGCTGACCACCCTGCGGTTTCGAGCCTGATGATCAGGCCTCTCTCAAACTCCATAAGTTGCGTAAATTGGTGTTGACCTGGCATTCTTGTCACTCTGTACTCTTGCTGGCATTGTTCAGTGCTTTTTGCTTTCATGAAGCGTCGACTACATGCCGGTTCCTGCTTGCAGCGCCACCACATGGTGTGTGGTAATGGGCACTCGCACCAAACGTGGATCATTTGCATACCAGCACGGACTAGCTATTTGCAAAGTTTCGCGGGTGTAGCATGTTTTCTTCTAGGTGTGCAAATTTCATTGTCCGTGAGTGTGTTTTGTATGCAGTATCACAGGAACTTCGATAGTGCATGGAAAATGATGACACAATAATGTATGGTTGGACTTTGATATAAACTTTTTGTCTACAATTTGTGACTGATTTGGAAGGATTTGAACCAACTGTTAGATTAATAATATTGTTCAAGAAATTCTCCAGCTACCTGAAAAGCTTAATTTGGAAACTGATGATGTGAAAGAATTGTTTGCCTCACACAGTAAAAGACTTAGCACTGAGGGCTTGATTGAACTGGAAACATGGTCAGGGAAAGTGGCTCATAAGAAGACACAGTTGAATAAATTACTGAAGAAAACCTACAATAACAAACATTCTCGATAAAACTTTCAAAATCATAGAACAGTTGTAAATAAAATTGATAAATGTGGCCCTGATATTGAGTGCAGTTGTTCAATTGTGTATATGTTCGGATACTTTGTGCAAGAGTGTGAAGCTTATTTTGAATAGCATTTATTTGCTGAGTAAAAAGTGTTATCAAAAATTGAAATAAATTGCTATGAATTTTAATTGTTGATAACAGTCTAAACCTTTTTATAACGTACTTCCTTATAGTCACTTAACATACTTTTGTGTAACATGCAGGTTTCCCGGTTACAAGTAATTCTTTATAGTGCGATATTTTGAGTTTTTCACCAAATGCAAGCTTATTGGTAAAAACATAGCTATTTATTTTAACTTTTTAGAAATAATTTTATATACTTAATTTACCCGTTTAGTTTCTTAATTACATAATCAGATTTTATATTTAATTAATTAAAATGGCCAATCTCCTGCACTATTTACAGAAAAAATAGTTGAGAAAACTTAGCTTTAGGGTCAAGAAATGTTCCGTAAAAGTCAAGGAAAGGTCAAGAAATTAAGTCTCCTGAAAATTGTAGACACCCTGAAAAAGCCAAATCATGCCAACTTCTAGAATATTGTCCTTTAGTCTTGTGTTTATTATAAATCCAACACCACTAGTTTTGCCAGTATCTGTCCCACAATAGTGGAAGAGATATCCACTTTTCAGTTCAATGAGATCTTCTCCTCTTCTTCTTACCTTGCATAGCCCCACAATGTCTCAGTTGATCTTTTCGAGTTCCTCCTCCAATTCAAGGAGCCTTGAATCAGAAGATAGGGAATCTCCATCGAACATAGCCAAGGTCAGCATCAGATGGCAGCCTAGTCCGGTCCTCCGGTGATTCGTAGCACCCTCTGCCTTTATGTCGCACTGGGTGCTATCTGGGCCAGGTACATTCCAGCTGCCAAAGACTAAGGACCAAGATTGAAACTGTGTATGCATCTTGGGAGGAGGGGGGGCATAACTCACCACACTGGCCAAATATGTTGGTGAGTGTGGGATAGCATTTCCTCTGATCCTGGTGGTATAGTTATACCGCTATTCATCAGTCATCAGAGCCCCTTTAGTGGGAACAGGATGCACCATGAAAAGGTATATATATAAATGAAATTTTTTTCTGGAAATTTTATAAGGTGGG
This sequence comes from Macrothele yani, assembly GCA_039090855.1. Lineage (NCBI taxonomy): Eukaryota > Metazoa > Arthropoda > Arachnida > Araneae > Macrothelidae > Macrothele > Macrothele yani. Next base: position 142,520,410 of record CM076993.1, on the reverse strand, counting down.
AGACTCCCTCCTAACAATTTTATTTCAGTGGGAGTTCAAATTTTTAGGCGGGAATCCTGCCATCCCACCCTGAAATTTAAGCCCTGAGGAAGTGACTATAGAATGGTGAGATGTAAGATGCACCTTAACACTAAACTTGAATGTGGGAAGCTCACAAAGTAAACAAAATATATTGACATGACAAACCTTAAAAAGTATCATAATACAGTGAGACCTCCAATAACAGACACCTCTGAACAACAGTAACCTCCAAGCAACAAAAATTTTTGGTTGGTAAAGAACAGCTGCCATAGGATTAACATTAATGATAACCTCCAAAAAATGGAACCTCTTAACAGCGGTCAACAGACACCGCAGGCAGTCCTGAAGAAAATATAATGGACACCACGTCCCATAGAATTATACGTAGTTTTTTCTATATTTTGATGAGAAGGATAAGATAGAGACAGAGAATATTGCTAAAGGAACTGTGCCACATGTAGGATTGGTTGGATTATGGTGGATATGATGATATGCTTAACTGAAAAGAAAGGAGTTAAAATTCCTTTCTACATGAGGTGAGGCCCCATTTATGAATCAGTAGCCCTGAGGGAGCTGTGGGAGTGGTTGCTGGTGACTGGAAAGTTGCCTGTTGGCGGCAGTGTCTTTTGGTTTGATGCATGTGGGCTCTGTTTATGCTTAACAGAGTGCACCCAGCTAACTGTGCAGTTAAATTTCACTGTTTGACATTTTTCTTTCCTGTGCTGTACATACTGTAAAAGTCTGATATTATGAGAGCTGACAAAAATTGGAAAAATTATTATTATAATGGACTTCTCGTTATAGCCGGATCATGCAAATTCTATGTACATGTATGTCCTACTGTACATACTACATAACACATAAAACTAATAGTACTACATAATAAAAAAAGTGATCAAAACAATACATATTACATACCTGATGTTTATTTTTAATTCAGATTGGGATTTTTACAAAAATAAGAATCAAGTCTTTTGTTTTCTCTTTGACACTGATAATTGTAACACGTAACTCTTGCCTTTACGGAAAATTGCCATTTCTTCAATAGGTGCATGTGAGGCACTATAAAATTATCCGATTGTGTTTGAAGCTTTCATTAGTTCTGATTGAGATAGTATGCTTTCATTTCTATCCTCTTCATCATCCTGGTCTTCTTCTTTCGAGCTTTCTTTTTCTGATTCCATGATTTTTGTATCAGACTTGTCATTCCAGGGTACTACATCTGCGTTAGCATTGACATAGTTTTGAAAGCTAAATGTCAATCCCATTACCACAATGGTCTGATATTTTTGCTTTATCAGTTTCATAACTCTTTGATCAAGAGGTTGAAGTATACTAGTGCAACTAGGTGGCAATAATATCAGTTCAATGATATCCAGTTGAACATCTTTGGGACTTGGGTGTGCAGGACAATTATTGATGAATAGTGCTGTTTTTCTGTTCTCTATTCCAACTTGAATGTGGAAAGACTTAACCCACTTGAAAAATAATGGCACTGTCATCCACACCTTCTTATTTGCTTCATATGTGTACAGTAGCTAGGTACCACGAAAGTAGTGCAGCCTTTGTGATTTTCCAATCACTAATGGATTTAATGTATGATTACTATTCATACTGGTGCAATATAGAAAAGTTAAACATTCTTTACTGCATTTTCCTCCTTTACACGAATTGCCTTTTACCACTAAAGTCCTGTCAGGCAACAAGTTATAAAACAACACGCTTCATCTGCATTGTAAATTACTTTTGTGTTGTATCGAGCTAGAATTTTTGAAAGGATAGAGGACCACAGTCTTGAACCACTTGTGTGCTAACAGAAGCTGATTCTCCAAATATTTTTTTTGCATAGAAATCTCTTTTCTAGTTTTAAATCAGTTTAGCCAACCATCTGAATGACTAAAATTCTTGATCTTCATTTCAACGCTTAATTCATTAGCAGCTTTTATCATCGGTCCACTAACAGGAATGCTTTTGTCTCGATTATGACAAACCATGTAAATGCTTTCTCCAATTCTTTATGTTACCAAAGCATATCTTCCTGGATTTCACCAGTGCCATATTCTGAAAAGCCACCTTCTTGATCTTCTCTTTGTTCTTTAAAACTGTAAACAACATTGATAATGCAAAACCAAATTTTCTAGCGATCTTACTTTCGACTTCAAATTTTTCTCACATTCATACAAAACTTTTAGCTTTGTTTCCAAAGTCAAACCTTTCCTTTTATTCTCCATTTAGGGAAAGAAAACACACAATGTACATGCGTACAAAGTGTTTTTGCTTCCCACTGTTGTGGAGATGAATAGAAGAAAGCAGGGGGACAGCAGCCAAGCAGACTAACTACTGGTATCTCATCTCATTAAAATGTTTGGACTTTCCACCATTGTGCAGAGTGGTGGAAGAAAGCAGGAAACAGCATCCAAAGAGCCAAGCAGACTAACCACTGGTGGCTCAACTCTGTGTGCAGTTGTACGCATTTATCTCCCCAGGATTTCCTGGAATTTCAGGGAAGGAATTTGTTAGAAATCTCTGAAAGAAAATCGACCATGAAAGCCTCTCATTATAGCAGGAGCTCCTTAGATTTACCATTCATTATATACAAAGATTTTTCCTATCTTTAACAAATTGATGGTCCATTTTGAATCTCTCGTAATGGTGGGATTCTCACTGTAAGCCATACTCATAATATTGGTTTCATGTATATTGCTTTTAAGGGTTTCATAGGACCAGCCTTCAGACATTGCTTTCCTAAAATCCTCTACACCATGATTTATTTATTTAATTATTATAGTGAGTTTTATTGAGCATTTGGCAAAAGTACTACATCCGTATTCATTGTGGATAAGCTTATACACTTATTCTGTTTTTGTACCAATGCAATGGATGATGTTAACTTTAGCCTAACCTCTGAATGATGTGCACCTCCAAACAACAGCCATTTATTTCTGGTCTGCGTAGTGACTGTTATTCAGAGGTTTCACTCACTCAACCTTTAGATTAAAAATGAGGAACTGATTCTCTGCTCTAGAAGAAGCAGACATCTCTCAAGTTAATAGAAAAAGAACTTCTGGAAACAGCAACAAAAGTACACAATACTAAGAACAAGTTGCACATAGAAGAAACAATCAAGAAGAACAGAAATGCTGATGCAAAAGAGAAGGTACAGGAGAATAAATAAAGAAAATGCAATTTCCAAAGTGGAATATATAGAACTATGCAAGGCAGTGCAAAAAAGGACCTGAAGACACCAGGAAATTCAATTGTGATCTAGTGAGAAAAGCAACTGAAAAGAACAAGAGCTTGATGAAGGCAAAGGGACATCTCAATAATGGAAGAAAACAGATAACAGTATTGAAAACAGAAGATGGTACTGTAACAAGAAGTGGAGGCAAAATTTTGACAACATTCAGAGAATTCTACACAAAACTGTATGAAAGGGAGGATTGTATTTATTCCAAACAAAGAAATGTACCAGTGCCAAAGTTTCTCCAGTCCTCCTGACAGGCATGCAATTAGGAACATGAAATGGGGAAGAAGAGCTCAAGAGGAAGATGGAACTACCATGGACATTATACAAGAAGCTGGCGAAGATAAAAACTACCCTCACCCATGTTTTCACTAGATGCCTCAATGAGGAGTAGATTCTGGATGATTGGAACAACGCTATAAAGATCCTGTTATATAAAAAAAGATGATATTGAGGATCTTAGGAACTAGAGACCCATCAGCCTCCTATCAGTGGTTCAGAAAATTTTCACTAAGGTTCTTTCACATCGCTTGAAGATAACACTGGACATTACTCAACCAAAGGAACAAACTGGATTCAGGAGTGGCTGCAGCACTGTTCATCATATCCATGTAGTGAGAAAACTACCTTAGTTTTCAGAATAACACAGAAACATAATGTGTGGTGATGATGCTGAAATGCAAATATAAAGTCTTCACTGCTATTTTTTTTTTTTTTTTTTTTTTTTACCCAAACCAATTACTGCTTGAATATAATTTATTTAGAGGTCATTTACCAATTATTGCTAAATAAAAAATGAAATTTTGAAATACTTCTTCAGAGCTGCAGAGTGGGATCCAGGAACTTTCTCTGACAAGAGTAAAGTAATGGGATTAAAAATGAACTTTAAGAAAATAAAATTGATGTACAATGCTTTTACTAGAAATGAAGAATTGGCGATTGATAGGCGAAATCTAGAGGTAACTTGTACTTACATTTATCTTGGGCAACAGGTGTCAAATGAAAGTCACATTGATGATGAAATTAATTGTTGTATAAAACTTGGTTGGAGAGCATTTGTAAGAAACTTTACAATTTTCAAGAGCAGTGTACCAGTATGTCTTAAAAGAAAAATGTTTAATGAATGCATTCTTCCAGTTCTTGCATATGAAGCAGAGACATGGACCTTAACTAAAATTGACATACAAAGGCTGCAGACAACTGAAAGAGCCATGAAGAGATGCATGCTTGGTGTAAACAGGAAAGAAAAAAGTAATTTGTGGATCAGGAAAATGACAACAGTGGAAGACATCATGATCAAAGTAAAATTACTGAAATGGCAATGGGCTGGTCATACTGCTAAAAAAACTGATGGACTTGTACTGAAATATTAGACTGGGTGTCAAGGGACAGAAAAACACCCAGAAGACCACGTAGGAGGTGGATGGATGAAATTTGAAAGCATACCAAAGTGATATTGAAGAGACTGGCTCGAGGCAGTCAGTTGTGAAGAAACTTGAAGAGATCTTCAACCAGCAATGGATTTATGATTAATAACAAGGAACTGTATACCAACTATACTTAAAGTAGTATAACTATTAATGATGGGTTCCATTTCAACTCGGGCAGGGTCATACCATCATGGTCTCAGATTTCTCCGAAAAAATTTAAGGGGTGTTCCTTGACTAAAATAAGGAGACCTATATTTTTTCTTTTGGCAGAAAAAAATTTTCCTTTCGAGATAGAGGGTTTCAAATCTTGCACTGTCAAACAAGCTCTCTAGAAAACGGTTATTTTTCCTAAATTCAGCAAGTCATTGCAGCTGAATTAAAAAAGATATATTGTTCTTGTTTTTTTATTTACATTGTGTGTATAATGCATAATAATATATGGTGCTAATATTTTTTACACATTGTATGATTAAAATTTTAAAAAAATCGTAAACTTCGTGATTTAAAAAAAAATTGAATTTTTTAAGATTTTTTTTAACAGGTGCGGATAGAGTTTTTTCTATACTCGTTTTTTTTTTTTGTTAAAACATACAAATGTGCACTTTATTTGCAATTTTTTATGTATCTGTGAAACTGCTAGTTTCCGCGTTTCGGCAGCGTTAAAAACAGCCGATTTTAAAAAATCTCTAACTTTGCCAACGATTTATCCAAAAAGCCTTTTTTTTTAATTCTGAAAATTAAATCAATGTTTTATTATCAACAGGAGAATATCTGTGTAAATTTTCCCGGTCCTGAAAACGCCCGTTTCCGAGTTAGACGCGTTTGAATTTGGGTTGAAAGCCTACGATTTCCCGTGTTCTAAAGGCGCCATTTTGGAAAAATCTCGGGTGTAAAGTAACTGCATTGGAGAGATTTGGTAAGAAGATCTTTTTTTTTTTTTCATGCATGTGTGACTTCATTCATTTGTACTTGCATTTGTTTTACGTACTTTAGCAAACAGGAAACACTTCAACTTTGTTTCTGTTGAAAGCAGGGCCGAAACCCACAGTGGGAGAGGGGGTTTACATCTGACCTGGCTTCTCTTGAAAGGAATTATCCAGTGGCGGCTTTTCAGGTGAAGTAGGTGAAGTGCCTCTTCACCTATTTTACTCAAAATAAAGTTTTATTCAGTATTTTTTTATAATATATTCTTTTTTGCGTTTATTCAGTTCCAAAATACTCAAAATTTTGAACACCTATTTTACTCAAAATAAAGTTTTATTCAGTATTTTTTTATAATATATTCTTTTTTGCGTTTATTCAGTTCCAAAATACTCAAAATTTTGAATAGATATTAATTCACATGGTGCGCTCAATACGGAAAACAAATCCTTATATGCAAAACAGTGCAAGTGAAGAGCCGAAATGAGAATGCTTGGAAGTCTGCAGTTTTCGGCCGAGTTGTCATGGTAACTGTGACGCCACCCTCCCCAATCTGCTAGCTCAAGTGAAGTGTTTCAGCTTCAGGCGCCTTAGCTCTGCATCTCTCAGTTTTTGAGCGTAAAGTCGTGACAGATCACGGTGGAGCGGGCGGACTACCAGGGTACCTTGGAATCTACTAGAGCTTTTTCCTTGTGGTGCTGTGGTACATTATTTTCTGAAAGGAATTTGTTCTTTCGTGCTTTGTGATTATTTGTTGAAAGCTTTAACTGATATTTTAGGTTTGTGTACAATTTAACTGATAGTGATAGTTTTTAGTATGCATCCTGTGGGCGACATTGTTTGTAATTTATTGCAAACTCCATTTAATCTGTGGAAAGATGAAGATAAAAGAGACATTTTGCTTCAAGGACGACCGACGGATTCACTGACAATTGTTGCCAAGAACGAAATCAAGAAGAGCGGTAAATCTAACAATATTAATTTTTTTAATTGTTGGTTTACTGAATATAAATGGATTTGCAGCACTTCTGTGTTATTTTTTTTTTTTTTTTGGCCCTGCTTACTTTTTAGTAATAAACATTCGGCATGGAATAAAGACGGATTCTCAGATTTATTAAGCATAACACGGTCACTTCATAAACATCGTGATTCTAGCAAACACCTGAAATGCGGATTAATGTTAAGGAATTTTGAAAAAATTCAAAAGACCATTGCCGATGCCCTGAGGAAGAATGCTGGGCTTTTGAAAACGCATTTTAACGAAAACGTTCGTTTAAATAGACTTTTCCTGCAGACAGTGATTGATGCAGTATTAGTCTATACTGTATTTGAGCAAACAAGAACTAGCATTCCATGGCCATGACGGAAGCATGGGCTCGATAAATTGTGGAAATTTCATTGAATTACTTTCATTGTTGATATGAAGAAGTTCTTTAGAAATTGAAAATCAATACGAAAGGATAAACAACTATTCAAAATGAATTAATTGAATGTATTTCTGAATATATAAACGATCACGTCAAGAATTGAATAATTTTTGATTGTTGATTCGGAAGGTGTATTGGTTGAGGGATTTTTGGGCTTCCATGATGTGAATGAAGATAGAACGTCAGGAGCTTTATACAAAATGCTAGACAAAATTTTGGAACAGTCTGATTACCAACACAAATAAATAGGACAATGTTACGATGGGGCAAGTATAATGTCTGGACACTTAAATGGGCTACAGGAAAAAAAAGTCAAGGATAAAGCTTCTCAAGCTGTTTTTGTTCATTGCTTAGTTCATCGTTTGAATCTTGTATTACACCAGAGTTTTTCTAAAATTTCTAAGTGTCAAATACTTTTTGCAAGCCTCAGTGGAATTGCTTCGTTTGTTCACCATTCTGCGAAGCGGTCTTATACACTTATATCAACAGCCGCAAGATGCAGACCAACTAACTGTAACAGAAACTCAATGGTCCTCCACTTCAAAATTAGTAAGTGTAGTTTTTGAAGATTGGGATAAATTGAAGGAAGTGTTCGGATTTCTGACGAATAGCAAATAATCAGACAAAAAATCAATTCATCTTGCCAAGGGGTTTTTGAATGATATGAACACTTTCGAATTTACATTTTTGGCTCCACCGATCTATTATTCGAACTTTTGAAGAAAAAAATAACTAAACATAAACTATTGTGTAACTCAAATTAAGAAACAAAACAAAGAAACCTCGTGAAATTTCGAGCCGTAAAAGGAACAATGAGGTATTTGAAATACAGTTTGGAAAAGCTAGCAAAATCACAGAAATAAGCATGGGAATATGCTGCTCTTACACAGGAAACAATTTTTCAAAATTATAAACAATTGTATTTTGAAATTTTGGACCACATTCTTATGGAAATGGATATAAGATTTCAAGACTGTAAGAAACTTCAATTTGTCTGACTTGCTGACACAACCAAATTCGAATAATTTAATGCATGCTTTCCCTCTCGCGCTCTCGAAAATCTACATTTTTACGGAAACATATTTACTAAACACCAGCGCCTTAAAAATGAACTGAGTCTTGTATATGCCGATGAAAAATTAAGGAATATATTGACTCAAGAACTCCTTCGAGTGTTTCACAGAGACAAAGACATTTTTACAGAAGATTATAAATTGGTTTTCCTCATTTTAACAATTCAATCTACAAGTGTGCCAGTGGAAAGAAGTTTTCTTAAAAGAATATAAACTTGCTCAAGAAACACTAGTTCCCAAGATAGACTTGCTTCTTTGGCAAATATTTCTATTTAAGAAGACATTTTATTGATGCTCATGAAGAAACAATCATCTAACCATCTTATGACAACATAATCGACACATTTGCAGCTTTAAAAGGAAGAAAAATTTATTTAATATACAAAAAATAGGTAAATCCTCTTTAAGGGATTTTCATTGTAGACAGTAGATATCTTTTCATACTGCTCTTGTACCTCTTCACCTATTTTTCCAACCACGAGCCACCACTGGAATTATCACTATATTCATATGAGCAGGTAGTCAGAAACTTCAAAGCTTTTCATAATTTTCAGTCGGGGTTGATAATACAAAAAGAAATTAAATATAAATATTTCCCAGATGCATGTAAGGTAGAATTTATTCCATGATTAGCGTGTATGCTGTGGCCGCAGGCATTTTACAGACCAGTGGAGTGAGTGGCGACAGGTTCGACTCTTGTTACCAGCCAACTAAGTGGAAACATTTTTGAAAGCTACCTAGCTTTCAGACTCCTCACCACCACGTGATGAGGGGGGTCAAAACTTTGCTGGTCACCCATCGACCCAGCATTATCTTCTAAGGGGACAGAGGACATGGGCAGTACATGGTTTATCGTGGCCCAGGTGAAAATGAATGTTTTAAATAGATAAAAATCTTTACACCTATAAGCACTGTATTCTACTTATATTAAAATCAGCTGATTGAACAAGAAATATACTCAACTTACATTTTATGAATAAGCGTGCACACGTATGTGTTGTTAATTGTTATTTATTTAGTAGATTATACAATTGTCATTACGTTTTGGAGATGAGGTATCCAGAGTTTGAGTAGCGACCAGCGCTATCAACCCAGCAGTGAGGTCAAGGGCATTGCACCCTCTCCCCCCATTTGCAGAGGACAAAACTCTCCTGAGCGAATATTTTACTATTACGAAAAACTGAGAAGTTAATTTTAGCAACTATAACAAAACAGCGACTACTCTTCTGACAGTATAGCCTACAGTCAGCAGCTCCCAGAAAAACCAGAGGGTGTTTAGCCCTCGAAAATTACTTACAGTATGTGTGCTCGCATTCTTTTTTTCTTAAAATTATTTTACAATAGTTTTCTGCTCTTTCATAGTTTCTTATGCGATGTTTAAGTATATACCTAAACAAACAACTGTCTTTAGCAGCTCAACTTTGTTAGTAGAGCAGCAAAAATTTTATTTATTTATTTGTTATTCCACCCCCACCCCACCCCACCCCACCCCGACCCTTTTTTAGGCATGTCATCGCTCGGGGCAGGGTGAGGTGGACATATCCCCAGGGCCAGCTGATCCAACGCTCATATTCGGGGAAGATAATATGTACTTTGCGCCTGAGATTTTTCCAAAAACTCACCTTTAGAACATGGGATCGTAGGCTTTCAAACGAAATTAAAACGCGTCTAAATCGAAAACGGGCGTTTTTAGGTCCGTGAAAATTTACCCAGATATTCTCCTGTTGATAATAAAACAGTGATTTAATTTTCAGAATAAAAAAATGGCTTTTTTGAGAAAATCGTTGGTAAAGTTAAAGATTTTTCAAAGTGAGCTGTTTTTAATGCTGCCGAAATGCGAAAACTAGCAGTTTCACAGATACATAAAAAATTGCCAATAAAGTGCACATTTGTATGTATTTAAGAAAAAAAAACGAGTAAAGAAAAAAACTCCATCCACACCTGTTAAAAAAAAATCTTAAAAAATTAATTTTTTTTAGAAATCACGAAGTTTACGATTTTTTAAAATTTTAATCATACAATGTGTAAAAAATATTAGCACCATATATTATTATATATTATACACACAATGTAAAAAAATACCAGAACAAGGTATCTTTTTTAATTCCGCTGAAATGACTTGCTGAAGTTAAGAAAAAATAACCGTTTTCTAGAGAGCTTGTTTGACGGTGCAAGATTTGAAACCCTCTATCTCGAAGGGATTTTTTTTTTTTTTTTTTTAGCCGAAAGAAAAAATATGTGGGTCTCCTTATTTTTGTCAAGGAACACCCCTTAATTTTTTCAGAGAAATCTGAGACCATGATGGTACAACCCTGCCTGAGTTTAAATGGAACCCATCTAATTTGAATTTCTTGGCTTAGAATGAAAATAAAAGTTTCCAAGCTTTCGCACACCAAGCTTCAGCCATCTGGTTGATGTGTGAAAGCTTGGGAACTTAGTTTTTATTCTACGCCAAGAAATTCGAATGTTTAGTTATACCATTTTAAGTGGATTTATAGTTGTTGACGACGATGACGATGGTGTGTGTGAGTGAGAATCTCAAGTTGTGTGGCAAGATTGTTGTAAATGGAGACAATTTGGTACAGCAATAGTAATTGTCTTTCATCATTAATAAATATGATTAGCACATGATCTTGTTTTGTGCAGATGATTGCTAAATCTCAGAGATCAGTGTGGTAATGTGTATGTACATAATTAAATGTGCCACATACACTCTTTTACCAGTAATGCTTTTTTGCCTTTCTTGTTCTAATAATGTAAATGAGGTGTAAATGTACTGTCTTTTTTATTTAATTTTGAATTTTTGTATGTTCAACATTTTTTTAAGTCTGTGTTACTGACTTTTAAAGAAATGAAAAATATGATCTTGATATGGCATTTTTCAGGTGAAAGGTCAATAATTCCTACAGCTCATATTTACAAGGAATATGAAAATTGATGAAGTTTTAATCTCCAAAGCACAAGGCAGTTACACGAGGCTATTGCTTTTTAGTACAAACATGCCATTCATGTTTTAAACCTATCAATACAGAACTTGAATAGTCATTGAATGTGAATGAACCAGTGTTTTCCAGTTGCTGTCTGATTATGTTACTGTTATATCACTCTGAACAATGAGTTTCCAAAAAAACTGAAGACTGCAGTCATGAATAAACATTCTAGAGTTTGCATGTCAAGATGCTGCTTTCACCAAGCTGCAAATATTTTGTCCTGTCAACGCACATTCGGATTGAAAACCATCAATTATTTAGACAGAAACATGAAAATTATTGAAGATTTAATCTTCAAAGAGTGTGACAATCACATAAGATCATCATCATTTGCCTTTTTATGATATTGCTGTCTTACAAAGAAGTAATAGTGTTTATCATTCATTGCTGTAGTTAACTGTATTTATTTATTGAGAGCCAATATATAAATCTGTTTTTACTTTTGTACAAAAAAAGTACAATTTTACATTTCTGTTAGTATTTCTGGGAGAAGTTACTGTGTATCCCAGGAGATGTTCATTTGAAGAAAACTTTGATTTCATATTTTAACTAAGATTTTGCAGTGATAACTATAAGTAGGTAGTGTTTTTTTTATTCCTGTTTTTATATCTAGTTTTAATTGTTTTAAAAAGCAGTTTCTTTTTACTTTTTAAAAAAATTCAAACAAATAGTTATTCCTGTTCTGTTAAATAGGTAGTGGATCACAGGTATGGTTAGAAACTTGACTGATGCAAATTTTTACTATTCAAAGGGAGAGGCATTCATAGGCATAATGTGTGGGGTTCCCCTTTCCACAGTTTTGTGTGTGCATTGTGTAGTGGTGGTAGCATTGTACATGTAATAGTCAGCCCCTAATTGGGAGGTCAGGTGCTTCTTTCATCCTAGTTTTGTTGCAAGTTGATTTTTCAGATTACTTCTCTGCTATTCTGTTAAATTCTGACCCAGGGCATTAAACATGTTGCGGTATTTTGGGCAGCGATTGACTGTAATTTTTGGTGGTGTGGCCACAGTGTTGTCATTGTTTATCAGGTAAAAGACTGTTCTCAGGTTTCTGGAATAATGTTTTATAAAATTTTACAACTTTTTGCTTGGCGGTTGTAGATCACCTTTTGCTACTGATGATAAGGGAAGGGTAGCATTACCTTTAGTAGATGTCAATTTAGCAGGAACTTAAGTTCATAAACTGCATTCTGACCACTATCAGAACAGTATTAAACTGCTAGTGAACCATTATTAAACTACCTTTGTGTAAACCAGTGGGTGATGGTTAGTGAACTACTTTTCACCTAAGAGCAAAATATACAGTGGGACCTCGTTTATACATTTTTCAAGGGGCATTGAAAAAAAAACCAACAAAAAAACAACAACATAGAAATGAAACAGGGAAAATTTAACATTAATTGCAATTTGGAATTTTTTGGATTGGCAACATTTTTTGTATAAATGAGAAAAATGTATAAGTGAGAAACATATAAACAAGATTCTACTGTATTTAATCTGCCTATCTGCATGGCATTTGTTTTATTCCCCACATGCCTTTTAACCCACACATCCAGTTATTAGTGGAATACACTGAGGTGCCAAAAAAACTTGGAAAGGTGCTACCATTATCATTGCATGCTCAATTAGTTGCATTTGCAGTTCAGATGACAGCTTCTCAGGATTTAAGCAATTTCGAACGTGGTATGACAATCAGCACCAGAGAGATGGGTCACTCCATCTCGGAAATTACCGTGAAATTTGGATTTACATGGTCAACAATTTCAAGGGTATACCTGAACTACACAAATTCAGGGAAAATGTCCAGAGTACGAGGCCGGTGTGGTCGTAGAAAAGTCCTGGTTGATCATAGACAGCGACGTCTGGCATGCTTCGCAACATCCGCTCGGTGTGAAATGTTGCCACAAATCACAGTGCAATTTAATGTTGTGGCCAGTAGTAGCATCAGTGTTTGGACAGTGCAACATTCCCTGTGTTCTATGGAGCTCCAGAGCCGACGTTCCACCCGAGTGCCATTGCTGACTGACGACACAAGGCTGTGCGCCTCACCTGTGCTTGGCAACACCGCCATTAGATGCAAGATGACTGAAACATGTAGCCTTGTTCAGTGAATCTCAGTACTAACTGTTTTAAGCAGATGACTGACTCTGGGGTGTGGTGACATCCTCATGAGGCAATGGATCCCACATGCCTACAAGGGATAGTGTAGGCCGGTGGTAGCTCTGTTATAGTGTGGGGTGTTTTCACCTGGCACACATTTGGGCCTCTCGTATGTCTGCAGACGGCTATGACCGGTGGAGGCTATCATCCTTGGGGATCGTTTGCACCTGTTCATGTCATGCAGCCACTCCGACTGGTCTCTTGCAACATGGCAATGTGTCATTGCACATATCCGTAGTCCCCTGATTACGGCTGAAGGAACATTCTACAGGGTTTGGCATCCCAACTTGGCCCCCTTGTTCACTGGATTTAAATGCCATCGAACACATTTGGGATGCTGTTTGACATGTCGTTAATGCCAGGAATCCACAGGTGAAAATTATGGAATTGTGGGATGCTGTTCAGGAAGCATGGTGTGCATTGTCTCCATAGTACTACAAAAAGCTCGTGGTGTTAATGCGGAGCCATCATTATACTTCATCGAGCCTTAATGTGTGGTGCTGCTGTAGCACGTGCCGTCATAGCAGGGGTCCTAACAAGCTGGACTAGCGTGTCTTAAGATTTCAAAAGACACAGCTCGCAGTGTTTCTGGTATGCGTGAACCAGCGTTGAAGAAGTTTTATAATAAATTACAAGTCAAACCGTGGATTACTTCAAATATATTAATCTAAAGTTCATAAAAGGTAAGTTCTTTTCCTGTTTTAATTCATAGGCTTCGAACACAATTCATGCATTCGTTTCGTAACACATGGAGAATTTTAACACGTGTAGAATCTTAACACGTGAACACATTCATGTATTTGTTTCTTAACAGGTTTATATATTATCAACTGCATTTTAAACTAGGAGGAGTAAATAATTTGTTACATTTTCGAATATAAAGCCTGGATGGGCTTTATTAGACCATTGAGAGATTTGTTAGTGCTCACGCAAGTTTGTTTTAAACATTTTTATTGTTTTATTTCATACATATTTAAGGTTAAGCAGCTATAACTTTGGAAAAGTGTTTGATATTCCATACCTATCCCCAACCGACCAACGAATCCTTGCCATTGTGTTGTTTGTTTTTGTGAAGTGTTTTACTGTTTTTGTATCATTTTCATTTTGAGTGTTGAAGTTTTTTTTTTATGTTCGTAGTCTTTTCTATATGGTATTTATCACCCCATTCACCATTTGTTAAGCTTCAGGATCATTTCTATTCCTTCATAAAGCGATTACATTATTTATCTTCTGCGTTATTTACATCAGGCTCTTCTCCTCCCTGCTCTCCTCCAGGAGTTTTTTTTTTGGGGGGGGGGGATTGAGATTTTTTTTTTTTTTTTTTTTTGATGAAAAATGTAATGTGCAATCTCTTTCACCTTTTAGAAATACTTAGGTCTCAGATCTTCTGATGTTTTTCAGGAGACGTAGAGCATTCTGCCTCCTCCGTCACGGCCTCAATTATTTCAACTTTTCACTCAATAGACGTACTTTTGTAACTATTTCGCTGACGGTGTTTTTTTTTTTTTTTTTATGCTATTTATCATCCAGATCACTGTTAGTTAATGCTCTAGAGCACCAAAATTTTTATTTAAGACTAGCACTTACTATTGCAGAAAAAAATGCCATTTTTGGCTATGATATGGCCCAAAGTTTACTTTTGGTGCAACAGGTTTTGAATTTAACCAGCTCACTTTGAATTTTGTTGCTGTTAGTTTCCAAATGGCAAGAGTAAGAGACCAAAGTTTGTATTTGCTAGTTGATTTGGTACCTTCAAATTTCTCTGAATGATGAAACTTTTCATTTCTAAGCAATTTAATTAGAGAGTCATAAACCAATATTTCTGTTCACTGTCAGATTAATGCTTTTAAGATTCAGCCAGTGCTTTTTAATTAGGCTTTCTCTAAATTATGGATTTCTTCTATTATCAATATGTTGAGGGCAACAGATTAAAGGCTAGTTCACATATCTACACTCTGTGGAAAAGCCATACAAACTGTCAATTTTATTGTGCCTTCCTGGTAGAGATAACATTGGGGTGTTACATTTTTTCTCCCAGCAATGTATGTATGATATCCACTGGTCACACACAGTTAGGGATATTGCATGAAATGAAGAATGTATATATCTGACTCAAATAACATACATTGAAATAACATCAGTGAGGCTACGTAACACAAACGATAAAGAGTGTGCTTACAAAAACAATTTAATGTGCAATTTCTGCACACAACAAAGTAGTACTGCAATATAGACAAAATTGTACATTCAGAGACTGTCCATACCACTGGATTTCAGTATCCAGTATCACCACCTCTGTGTCGAAGAACATCTTGACACCTACGAGTAATACCTTATTGGCAAGTGTCTGAAGCAGCTTGTCCCATATTATAGGCAACATCTTACAGATGTCTGCCAGTGGAATATATGCTCATTTAAGGGATGTTTTGGACATCATAAAATAGGCACATAGTATGAGCGGCTGTATGTCAAGAAGAAATCCCCCTCCGTACTTAACACTGCTGTTACATGCGTTAGCACACATGATATGTATATGTGTGTACCTATCTGTGTCTTTCTGGCTGTCAAATAAATAACACATAGAAAAAATTGAATGCCATGAAGACATAGCTCCTTCAATAAGTTTTATCAGTGGCTTAGCTTTTTTTTTTTTTTAATGTGAAATTTTCACTCTTAGTAAATTGCTTTTAACTGCAGCTTGTGCACATTTTGGTTTTTCACTTTACTAGAACTTGTTTTTCAGTGTTTACATCCCATTTTATTTCTTTTTCCTTGATTCTTATATCATCATCATCATCATTGTCAACCATTATCAATCCACTGCTGGATGAAGGTCTCCCCAAGTTTCCTCCACAACGGTCTGTCTTGTGCCAGTCTCCTCCATGTCACTCCCGCATATTTACGAATTTCATCCACCCATCTCCCATGTGGTCTTTTTCTGGGTCTTTTCCTGTCCCTTGGAATCCAATCTAAAATTTCGGCTGTCCATCTATGGTCTGTCCTTCTGGCAGTATGTCCAGCCCATTGCCATTTCAGGGATTTAACTCTGATCATGATGTCTTCCACTCTCGTCATTTTTCGGATCCACGAGTTCCTCTTCTTATCTCTCTTGGTTATACCAAGCATGCACCTCTCCATGCTCCTTTGAGTTGTCTGCAGCCTTTGTATGTCTCTTTTAGTTAAGGTCCACGTCTCTGCACCATACGTAAGCACAGGAAGGATGCATTGATCAAACACTTTTCTTTTAAGACATAATGGCATATTGCTCTTGAAAATTATGCTGTTTCTTCCAAAAGCTCTTCAGGCAAGTTTTGTACGCCGATTAATTTCTTCATCAATGTGACCCTCACTTGATATCTGCTGTCCAAGATAAACGTACGTATCTGTTATCTCCAGTTTTTCTCCATCAATCGAAAAATCTTCATTTCTTGTAAAAGCATTGAACATCACTTTTGTCTTCTGAAAGTTCATTTTTAATCCCACTTCTTTACTCTTGTCAGCAAGTTCCTGGATCATACTCTGCAGCTCTGATGGGGTAGTTGCAAAAATGACTATGTCATCAGCAAAACGAAGGTGGGTTAGATAATCTCCATTAATCTTTATCCCTTTGTTTTCCCAGTTCAGTGATTGAAAGACATTTTCCAATGTGGCATTAAAGAGCTTCGGAGATATGGTGTCACCTTGTCTCACTCCCTTTCCAATTTTTATGTGTGTTGTATTTTCAAACAGCCGAATCTTTGCACTTGCATTTTCATAGATGTTATTAATAATATTAATGTATGCATCTTCAATACCGCAGGATTTCAGAGCCGTGGTAACTGCTGATGGTTTCACCGAATCAAAGGCTTTTTCATAATCGATAAAAGCCATGCACAATGGAAGTTCATATTCCCTCGCTCTTTCAGTTAGTTCTCTCAGTACGTGGATATGATCTATTGTGCTGTAGCCACTCCGGAATCCAGCTTGTTCTCTCGGTTGAGCCATGTCCAGTGTTACCTTCAAGCGGTGTGAAAGAACTTTAGTGAAGATTTTATAAACCACTGATAGGAGGCTGATAGGTCTGTAGTTCCTGAGATCCTCAATGTCACCTTTTTTATGTAGCAGGATCATTGTAGCATTGTTCCAATCCTCAGGAATCTTCCCTTCATTAAGGCATCGAGTGAAAATTTGGGCGAGTACTGTTTCAATTTCTCCACTTGCTTCTTGTATGATGTCTATAGTAATTCCATCTTCTCCTGGAGCTTTCCCCCGCTTCATGTTCTTGATTGCATGAGCAACTTCTGCTGGGAGGACTGGAAGAACTCTGGTACCTTTCATGATGTCTGGAGTACATGTATCATCCCTTTCATATAATTTGGAGTAGAAATCTTTCACTCTTGTCAAAATTTCTGCCTCTATTTCTTGTTATAGAACCATCTTCTTTTCTCAGAGCCATAATCTGTTTTCTTCCCTTACTGAGATGTCCCTTTGCTATCTTAAGGCTTTGGTTGTTTTCAATTGCTTTCCTCACTAGCTCACAGTTGAATTTCCTTACGTCTTCAGTGATACTTTTTCGTGTTGTCTTGCATAGCTCTATATATTCCACTTTGGAAGTCACATCTTCTTTAGTTGTCCTCATCTCTCTTCTTTTTGCATCAACATTTTGGTTTTTCCTGATAATTTGTTCACATGCAACTTGTTCTTAGACCCAGCTAATTTTGTTGCTGTTTCCATAAGAGCTTTGGTTACTTTTCTGTTAACTTCCGAAATATCCACTTCTTCCGATGTTAGGCCTTCTAAAGCAGAGAATCTGTTCTTCAGTTCCAACTTGAAAGTATTATGGTGTTTTTTAAGGTTGGTTATGTCAATACATTTTGTTTGTCTTATGAGCTTGCCACGTTCCAGTTTAGTGTTGAGGTGCATCTTACATCTCACCAATCTATGGTCACTACCTGTGTTGAACTTGTTCAGCACACTGCAGTCTTCGATGACGAATTTTTTGTTACACATAATAAAATCAATTTCACTTGTCGTCCCAATTGGATGTCTCCATGTCCATTTCCTGTGTGGCTTTTTCTTGAAAAAGGAGTTCAAGATGAAAAATCCTTCTGCCTCTGCAAACTCAACGAGAGTATTTCCACGCTGGTTTCTGTTGCCGTGTCCGAATTTACCTACTGAAGTTTCATTCTGTTGTCGTTGCCCTATTTTTGTATTGAAATCTCCCATAATTATCTTCAAGTGCTGCTTACCTTTATTATTTAGATGACGAATTTCCTCATAAAATTCTTCAATTTCTTCTTCAGGATGACTTGTGGTGGGTGCATAAGATTGAATAATCTGAGCCTGGTATCTTCTCGATAGTTGGATAACGAGTCGTGCAGCTCTGTCAGAGGAACTTTCAACTTCTATCACTTTATCCTTCAGTTTCTTGTTTATTATAAATCCAACACCACTAGTTCTGCCAGTAGCTGTCCCACGATAATAGAAGAGATGTCCACTTTTCAGTTCAATGAGATCTTCTCCTTTTCTCCTTACCTCACTTAGCCCAACAATGTCCCACTTGATCCTTTGTAGTTCCTCTTCCAATTCAAGAAGCCTTGAATCAGAAGATAGGGAGCGTCCGTTATAGGTAGCCAAGGTCAGCATCAAATGGCAGCCTAGTCCGGTCCTCCGGGGATTCTTAGCACCCTCTGCCTTCATGTCGCACTGGCCGCTGCCTTGGCCAGGTACATTCCAGCTGCCGGAGACTGAGGGCCAAGATTTAAGTTGTAGAGTCATTTTGGAGGTGTTTGGCCATAACTCACCACGCTGGCCAAGCGGGTTGGTGAGTGTGTCTGATAGCATTTCCTCTGATCCCGATGGTATAGTTATACCGCTATTGGCGGTCGTCAGAGCCCCTTTAGTGGGAACAGGATGCACCACGAGAAGGCGGGGTTGACATTTGTCAAGGAGAGGCTGTGATGTTACGCATCACCTGACCTTACATCCCATTCTTATATATATATATATATATATATATATATATATATATATATAAGATCTGTATATAAAGATAAATTAAAATTTGGTGGAATATCTTATATTTTTATGAGCTTCATTTTGGAAGTTCTCAGGGAAAATTTTGAAAGTTCTTAGGGCAAATTTCATGTATGAATTTACATTAACAAATAATTGGGCATTCAAAACAATTAAATTATCTAAAACAATTACATAACTGCTTGTTTTTTTTTGTTTTTTTTAAATTTTACTCAGATTTGGTCATGCATGGCACTGGTTAGGAAAGTTATGGATGTTACGCAAAACACAGGTGAGTGGGAATCAAGTACAACCTTCTGTAGCTCTAAAACTTGACCTTATATCTCTCGGTTCAGTATCTCTCCTAATAGATCCTCTCCCTCTGCAGGGTGCAACTGGATAACCCAGTGAAAGTCAACTAACTTGGTGAAGTAAATATTGGTGAATTAAAGGATTAAACCGTGCTTGAAAATTTAGAATAAGCAACGTTTTTTCACAGTTAAACATTTTACATTAAATTCAGGTCAAAACATCTATAGCAGAAGCCACAGTTGTTTTGAAATTTACATGCATGCAATTATATTTATTAGAAAGTTGCTTACCTTTTCACATTTCACTGCACATTTTATTCTTTTTTGTTGTCATGCTTGGTTTAAGCCTCTGGTGTGGTGTTCTATTCCTGTCTTCAGGTTCTTTCAAATGTTCTGCAAATGCTCAAGTCCGTGAAGTGCCTTGCTGTCCAGGTTGCAAAATTGTATCCTTCCCACCCCTCCCACCCGTGTTGAAATTAAAAGAAGACAAGAATATCAAATTTTGTGAGGCTGATAAAACAGCCAAATTGTGATCTTGAATACAGTAGAATATAACCTAAAAATGAAATTAGCAATAGAAGAATTGAAATGTTCTGAGGTGAAAAGGGACCCAACTGATAATCAAGTAAGATATTTGGCTAACATCAGAAACCACAGCACCTTACCTAATGAGATCAAAAATGCAAAACCACCAATGAGTACAAAGGTCCCACGAATTTTTGCAAATATTAAAACACACAAGGAAGATAACCCCATGAGACTTATAGTGTCCAAAAAGAACTCTCCGTTGATTAATCTTGAAAAGAATATTTACAGTTTCTTGGCACCAATATTTATGAAAACGCAATACAATATGAATTTATTGAAATTGTGAAAATGTAAACCAAGATCTAAAAGATTACAGAATGGCTAGTATGGATGTCAAGGCACTGTTTCCAAGTACCGCTGTACCAGAAGCAATTGAGATTATTAATAAAAATTTACAATGGGATCAATCTCTGAATAACACACAACTACAAGAGTTAAAAGCAATTTTATTATACATCTATGAAAATAATATCTTCAAATATAATGAGAAAATATACAAGCAAAATTTTGGAGGCCCAATGGGCTCTCCTCTGTCAAACCTGTTTGCTGAAGTAATTATGAACAGCATAGAAGAACAAATTATCAGTAAAATGGATGAACCACCATTGGTTTACTGCAGATACATACATGGTATCTTCATCATGACCAAAATGAAAATTGATGAGCTGGAATCTTTAACTCAACAACTTAGTAATATCCCACAAATAAATTGACAGTAGAACATGAAGAAGAAAATATATTACCTTACCTGGATGTTAAGATCATCAAGCAAAATAACCAACTGCAGTACAAGGTACATAGAAAACAAACATATGTCCCAGTTCTGATATCATATAACTCAACACAACCATACACACAGAAATGTAATAGCATAAAAACATTAATTAAAAGAGCTATCACACATTCCTCTAATGAATAATTTTGTAATGAAGAATTAAATTATATTAAAGAAATCACATATAGCTATGGATATCCTCCACAGAAAATAAATAAATGGACTTATGAGTACAAGTAAAGATGCAAGATGCATATTCACCTAAAAGGAAAAAACAATTACAATATTAATAATCTAAAGCAACTTATGGGAATTTACTAGGAAATTTTTTCATTAATAGCAAATTTTCGGAGAAAACTCTTCTCCTTCTTCAGGCTGTCTTGTTGTTGTCACTTTTTACTTGTCACTATCACGGTTACGGTTTACCTTGTTGGTTACGGTTAACCTTGACGGTTTAGGTTATTTTTCAACAAATCCTGCCAGATGTTAGGCAGGGAAAATCCTTTGCAGTCATTGATGATGGAATTTTGATTTTTCTCAATTTTATTAATTCAATTAAACTAGGAAGCCATTTCTCAACATGAGCTTTATTCAAAAAATTACAATATGTCGGAGCAACACCTTACCTACCAGGAATCTCTACAGAAATCAATAAATTATGCCATAAATATGGAATTCAGATGGGAAATAAAGTAATGACTATAGGAGATATGATAATTAATAACACTGAAAATTGTAGTATCTTGGAAAAAGCTGGTGTGTATGAAATACCTATAAGTGGAATCCCACCAATATCATATATTGGAAGTACTAAAAATCAGTTAAAACATCGCCTACAACAACACATTAAAAATTGGCAAAAAAAAAGAAGCAAAAACAGCACTGATACAATACTGTCTGGATAACCAGACATACCCAATTTTGAAGATATTAAAATAATAAAATCATATAGCAATGAGAGACACCTATGCATTGCAGAGTCTGTATTAATTGAAAAAAATAAAGATAGAATTTGTAATAATAACAATCCAAATATCCTTAATGAAAAATGGAAAAAACTAATAAAAATTGACCAAAATAACCAAAAACACAGAAGAAGAAAATAAAGAGTTCACTAAAGTCAATAACAAATGGAGCCATGGTGGAAGTTTTTCGTAGATGTCATTGGGGCGGGGCGAGGAAGCTGAGCGTATTGTCACTCTTGCTGCAGTGGCAGAAGAGAAAACATCTAGAACACCTCCTGAAGATAGCCCAGCAGAGGGTAGAAAGTACTTGAGGCAGTCTGTGTTGGAATGGCTTAGGGTGTGGTGAATGAATGTTCTGGTTGTTCATGGGGTGTTGAGAAGAAGAGTCGAAAGAATAAGATGAGTCGTATGTAAATAGTTGTATATACATTTTTAACATTTTCGTTCGCATTTTGTATGTATGTAAATAAACAGTTTATGTTCGTTGATAATATCATAAGATTTTGAGTTCAAGAAATTGGGGTTTTTACTAACGAAGGTTAGGTTTTTACACGCGGGTGGGAGGAGTGAGTAGGATACAATTTTGCAACTTGGACAGCAAGGCAGCGTTCGTAGAACATTTGAAAGAACCTGAAGACAGGAATAGAACACCGCACCAGAGGCAACCAAGCATGACAAAAAAGAATGAAACGTGCAGTGAAATGTGAAAAGGTAAGCAACCTTCTAATTATTTTACATTAAGATCTACTGTAGTTTTGCTGAACGTTTGGCTTGGCTTCATCAGGACAAAAGGAGCATAAACATTGAAATCATTGTGACACCATCAGCTTTCTCACAGTCATGGATTTTGGTGAGTTGTTTCCGTGCTATTGAAAGATATGGAGTTGGTGTCATGTCATTGACAAGTCATGAAGAAAAGTCAACAAGAAGTCGGTGTTTTCAATACATACATATATCGTGCTATACATATATGCTCAACTGAGGATTCCTTTTAAAAAGAGCTCAATTTTCTTAAAGGAATTGAATGCAATACACAGAGAATATAGTCCTTCTGTTGTGTCAAAGCTGTTCAAAAATTTAGGAAATTCTCAAAAGTTATAATTTCAGTTTTTTTCAAATCTGTAAACAAGGTGAATATTTACAAGTCAAAAGACTATGCTAAAGACACAAATTCCTAGAGAATTTATTAGATCCCTTGGGAATGTGAACTTTCATATATAGGACAGGCCCGCAGGGCTTTTAAGTTTTCGCGTGAAGGAACACAAGTGTTACGTATGGAACTGTGAAGTGAAGTAGTCTATAACCCAACATTGTCATGAAAACAACCATATATTTTTTTTTTTTTGAAAATGCTACGCTTATTGATAAAATTGATTTGACTATCAAGCTTAATATATTAGCTTTTCCCATATGCTGCAACTCTTCACGGCTTGTCATCAACATGACATCTACTGCATTTCTTTCAAGCGCATGGAAACAACTCGCCAAAATCAGTGACCATCAGAACCGATGTCACAATGATTTGAATGTTTGCACTCCATTTATGTTGATGATGCCAAGCCAAACACTCAGTGAAACTATAGTTGATTTTAAAATAAATATTTATTGTGAAGAAATGACCTTAAAACAAAATATTTAATTGTGAATTCCCATTTTGCACTCCTTGGGGGCTATTGTTGTTGGAGCTCGCACACCATGTGCTGTGTTGTGATGATGCTAATTTATGCTGATAACTTATCTCCAGTGCTCTCAAATTTGTAATCCCTAACTTTTGTGACCACTGTATATATATCATCATCATTGTCAACCATTATCTATCCACTGCTGGACGAATGTCTCTCCAAGCCTCTTCCACAACGGTCTGTCTTGTGCCAGTCTCCTCCAAGTTGCTCCCGCATACTTTCGAATTTCATCCACCCATCTCCCATGTGGTTTTCTGGGTCTTTTTCTGTCCCTTGGAATCCAATCTAAAATTTCGACTGTCCATCGATGGTCTGTTCTTCTGGCAGTATGTCCAATCCATTGCCATTATAGGGATTTTACTCTGATCATGATGTCTTCCACTCTTGTCATTTTCCGGGTCCATGAGTTGCTCTACTTATCTGTCCTGGTTACACCAAGCATGCACCTCTCCATGCTTTTTCGAGTTGTCTGCAGCCTTTGTATGTCTCTTTTAGTTAAGGTCCATGTCTCTGCACCATACGTAAGCACTGGAAGGATACATTGATCAAACACTTTTCTTTTAAGACATAGTGGCATATTGCTCTTGAAAATTATGCTGTTTCTTCCAATAGCTCTCCAGGCAAGTTTTATATGCCGATTAATTTCTTCATCAATGTGACCCTCACTTGATATCTGCTGTCCGAGATAAACGTACGTGTCTGTTGTCTCCAGCTTTTCTCCATCAATCAATAAATCTTCATTTCTTCTAAAAGCATTGTACATCACTTTTGTCTTCTGAAAGCTCATTTTTAATCCCACTTCTTTACTCTTGTCAGCAAGTTCCTGGATCATACTCTGTAGCTCTGATGGGGTAGTTGCAAAAATGACTATGTCATCAGCAAAACGAAGGTGGGTTAGATAATCTCCATTAATCTTTATCCCTTTGTTTTCCCAGTTCAGTGATTGAAAGACATTTTCCAATGTGGCATTAAAGAGCTTGGGGAGATATGGTGCCACCTTGTCTCACTCCCTTTCCAACTTTTATGTGTGCTGTATTCTCAAACAGCCGAATCTTTGCACTTGCATTTTCATAGATGTTATAAATAATATTAATGTATGCATCTTCAATACCACAGGATTTCAAAGTCATTGTAACTGCTGATGGTTTCACTGAATCAAAGGCCTTTTCATAATCAATAAAAGCCATGCACAATGGAAGTTCATATTCCCTCGCTCTTTCAATTAGTTCTCTCAGTACGTGGATATGATCTATAGTGCTGTAGCCACTCCTGAATCCAGCTCGTTCTCTCGGTTAACCCATATCCAGTGTTACCTTCAAGCGGTGTGAAAGAACTTTAGTGAAGATTTTATAAACCACTGATAGGAGGCTGATAGGTCTGTAGTTCCTGAGATCCTCAATGTCACCTTTTTTATGTAGCAGGATCATTGTAGCATTGTTCCAATCCTCAGGAATCTTCCCTTCTTTAAGGCATTGAGTGAAAACTTGGGCAAGTACTGTTTCGATTTCTTCACTTGCTTTTTGTATGATGTCTATAGTAATTCCATCTTCTCCTGGAGCTTTTCCCTGCTTCATGTTCTTGATTGCATGTGCAACTTCTGCTGGGAGGACTGGAAGAACTCTGGTACTGGTACCTTTCATGATGTCTGGAGTTTCTTTAAGTTTCTCCTTGAGTGTCCAAATGCGTTGCAGTACGTAGGCTATAAATAATTGTAAGTACTTTATTTTATTGTAGGTATAAAATACGTATGGTGAAACACCTTTTTGAAGAATTTGTATGCAAATTAGCTATGAAAAGAGCCTTCCGATCTAGTTTGTTTGGCTACGACACTGTGCTGTGCTCTTCTGTCTGCTTATTTTTGTACATAACATTAACTGAAATTTCTAAAAGGTGTAAATTCTTTTCCTGTTTCAATTCATAGGTGGTCATAAAAAGTTATTAACAAAACAAATACACACTTCATGTATTCATTTCGTTATTTTCGTAGGCTTTGAACACAATTCATGTATTCTAAATCATAAGAGAATATATATATATATATATGAAAGGGATGATACATATATATATATATATTCTCTTATGATTTAGAAAGAGAATATATATATATGAAAGGGATGATACATATATATATATGTAGGATGTAAGGTCAGGTGATGCATAACATCACAGCATCTCCTTGACAAATGTCAACCCCGCCTTCTCGTGGTGTATCCTGTTTCCACTAAAGGGGCTCTGATGACCGCCAATAGCGGTATAACTATACAATCGGGATTAGAGGAAATGCTATCCCACACTCACCAACCCGCTTGGCCAGCGTGGTGAGTTATGGCCAAACCCCTCCAAAATGACTCCACAACTTAAATCTTGGCCCTCAGTCTCCGGCAGATGAAATGTACCTGGCCAAGGCAGCGGCCAGTGCGACATGAAGGCAGAGGGTGTTAAGAATCCCCGGAGGACCGGACTAGGCTGCCATCTGATGCTAACCTTGGCTACGTATAATGGACGCTCCCTATTTTCTGATTCAAGGCTTCTTGAATTGGAAGAGGAACTACAAAGGATCAAGTGGGACATCGTCGGGCTAAGTGAGGTAAGAAGAAAAGGAGAAGATCTCATTGAACTGAAAAGTGGATATCTCTTCTACTATCGTGGGACTGATACTGGCAGAACTAGTGGTGTTGGATTTATAATAAACAAGAAACTGAAGGATAAAGTTGTAGAAGTTGAAAGTTCCTCTGACAGAGCTGCACGACTCGTTATCCAACTCTTGAGAAGATACCGTGCTCAAATTATTCAAACTTATGCACCCACCACAAGTCATCCTGAAGAAGAAATTGAAGAATTTTATGAGGAAATTCATCATCTAAAAAATAAAGGTAAGCAGCACTTGAAAATAATTATGGGAGATTTCAATGCAAAAATAGGGCAACGGCAACAGAATGAAACTTCAGTAGGTAAATTCGGTCACGGCAACAGAAACCAGCGTGGAAATACTCTCGTTGAGTTTACAGAGGCAGAAGGGTTTTTCATCTTGAACTCCTTTTTCAAGAAAAAGCCACACAGGAAATGGACATGGAGACATCCAATTGGGACGACAAGTGAAATTGATTTTATTATGTGTAACAAAAAATTCGTCATAGAAGACTGCAGTGTGCTAAACAAGTTCAACACAGGTAGTGACCATAGATTGGTGAGATGTAAGATGCACCTCAACACTAAACTCGAACGTAGCAAGCTCATAAGACAAACAAAATGTATTGACATAACCAACCTTAAAAAACACCATAAAACCTTCAAGTTAGAACTGAAGAACAGATTCTCTGCTTTAGAAGGCCTAACATTGGAAGAAGTGGATATTTCTGAAGTTAACAGAAAAGTAACCAAAGCTCTTATGGAAACAGCAACAAAATTAGCTGGGTCTAAGAACAAGTTGCATGTGAACAAATTATCAGAAAAAACCAAAATGTTGATGCAAAAAAGAAGAGAGATGAGAATAACTAAAGAAGATGTGACTTCCAAAGTGGAATATATAGAGCTATGCAAGACAGTATGAAAAAATATCACTGAAGACGTAAGGAAATTCAACTGTGAACTAGTAAGGAAAGCAATTGAAAACAACCAAAGCCTAAAGATAGCAAAGGGACATCTCAGTAAGGAAAGAATACAGATTATGGCAGTCAAAGAAGAGGCGAAATTTTGACAAGAGTAAAGATTTCTACTCCAAATTATATGAAAGGGATGATACATGTACTACAGACATCATGAAAGGTACCAGTACCAGAGTTCTTCCAGTCCTCCCAGCAGAAGTTACACATGCAATCAAGAACATGAAGCGGGGAAAAGCTCCAGGAGAAGATGGAATTACTGTAGACATCATACAAGACGCAAGTGGAGAAATTGAAACAGTACTCGCCCAAATTTTCACTTGATGCCTTAATGAAGGGAAGATTCCTGAGGATTGGAACAACACTACAATGATCTTGCTGCATAAAAAAGGTGACATTGATGATCTCAGGAACTACAGACTTATCAGCCTCCTATCAGTGGTTTATAAAATCTTCATTAAAGTTCTTTCACACTGCTTAAAGGTGACACTAGACATGGCTCAACCGAGAGAACAAACTGGATTCAGGTGTGGCTACAGCACAATAGATCATATCCACGTACTGAGAGAACTAATTGAAAAAGCGAGGGAATATGAACTTCCATTGTGCATGGCTTTTATCGATTATCAAAAAGCCTTTGATTCGGTGAAACCATCAGCAGTTACAATGGCCCTGAAATCCTGCGGTATTGAATATGCGTACATTAATATTATTAATAACATCTATGAAAATGCAGGTGCAAAGATTCGGCTTTTTGAGAATACAACACACATAAAAATTGGAAAAGGAGTGAGACAAGGTGACACCATATCTCCCAAGCTCTTTAATGCCACCTTGGAAAATGTCTTTCAATCACTGAACTGGGAAAACAAAGGGATAAAGGTTAATGGAGATTATCTAACCCACCTTCATTTTGCTGATGACATAGTCATTTTTTGCAACTACCCCATCAGAGCTGCAGAGTAAGATCCAGGAACTTGCTGACAAGAGTAAAGAAGTGGGATTAAAAGTGAACTTTAAGAAGACAAAAGTGATGTTCAATGCTTTTACAAGAAATGAAGATTTATCGATTGATGGAGAAAAGCTGGAGATAACAGACACGTACGTTTATCTTGGACAGCAGATATCAAGTGAGGGTCACATTGATGAAGAAATTAATCGGCGTACAAAACTTGCCTGGAGAGCTTTTGGAAGAAACAGCATAATTTTCAAGAGCAATATGCCATTATGTCTTAAAAGAAAAGTGTTTGATCAGTGTATCCTTCCAGTTCTTACGTATGGTGCAGAGACGTGGACCGAAACTAAAAGAAACATACAAAGGCTGCAGACAACTCAAAAAAGCATGGATAGGTGCATGCTTGGTGTAACCAGGAGAGATAAGAAGAGGAACTCATGGATCCGAAAAATGACAAGAGTGGAAGACATCATGATCAGAGTAAAATCCCTGAAATGACAATGGGTTGGACATACTGCCAGAAGGACAGACCATCGATGGACAGCCGAAATTTTAGATTGGATTCCAAGGGACAGGAAAAGACCCAGAAGACCACATGGAAGATGGGCGGATGAAATTCGAAAGTATGCGGGAGTGACATGGAGGAGACTGGCACAAGACAGACCGTTGTGGAGGAAACTTGGGGAGACCTTCGTCCAGCAGTGGATTAATAATGGTTGACAATGATGATGATGATGATGATATATATATATATATATATATATTCTCTTGTGATTTAGAATTTTAGAATACATGAATTGTGTTCAAAGCCTATTAAAATAACGAAATGAATACATGAAATGTGTGTTTGTTTTGTTAATAACTTTTTGTGACGACCTATGAATTGAAACAGGAAAAGAACTTATGCCTTTTAGAAATTTCAGTTAATGTATGTACAAAAATAAGCAGACAGAAGAGCACAGCACAGTGTCGTAGCCAAACAAACTGGATCGGAAGGCTCTTTTCATAGCTAATTTGCATACATATTCTTCAAAAAGGTGTTTCACCAGTGGCGGCTTGTGGTTTGGTAAGCAGGTAGGGCACATAACAAACCAGTGCTTAATATGGATTGCAACACAATGATTACGTATTACACACCACCACACTTAATGAAATAACATAGTTAGATATTAAAAAAAAAGAAAAAGAAAAAAAACAGAAAGCAGCCAGCTTGTAAACAGTACAGTGTACAAACAGAATCACTCCTTTGTTATGAAACAAAAAATTACAGTCTCAAAGTTATCTGGGAAAAAAAAAGGGAAATTTCCTCGACAACAAAGAGAAGTTTCTGTTTAAAAACATAAAAAACAGAAAGTGCTTTTTCTGTTTACAAACAGGCAGCTGTTTTATTTTTGTGACATACTGTATATATCATAATTTTGCTATACAAACGTGCAGCACAGAAGGGCAGTTAAAGTACACAAAAGGAAAAAGCATTTAAACAGAAACTGACCTTGATATCCTAAATGCACAAATTAGTAAGTTTTGTAGGCGAAGTCCATTCTTCGTTCTTCTCTCTGCGAAAATTTATCAGTGACTTTATTGTTAAAGTCTGGAATATCCATGATAAAGTCTCTTTCTGCAGATAGTCTGTCTTGGAGCATTATGTTGCGCAAGAAAGTTTTTATTCTTTTTAAAGTTGAAAAGCAACGTTCTGCTTCAGAAGTTGACATGGGAATAGTAACAATAATTTTAAGCAGTAATACACTTTCAGAGAAATTAATGACAAGATTTGTGTCAATAAAAAATGACAATAATGGAATGGCTCCCGATACTGTCCTAAATTCATTTCTTCGATAAATTAACTGGAGTTCCGTTTCCAATTTCTTTCTCTCAGAAAAGGGTAATCTTTAATGGTTGATGTCAGATATTCAACAGAAAATTCTTTATCGTATTCGGGAAACTTGTCTGAAAGAAACAAATTAGCGGCAGATAGATGACCTACGAAGTCAAATCATTCTTTTGTTTGCATAAGGATGACATCACATACTTCTTTGGCTTCTCTTATTCTGCTTTCATGATTAGTTTGATGTTTTCTCTTCTGAGTTAGTTGAGTTTCTGATTCTGAGGTCACAGTCTCAATGTTTTCTCTGATTTGCTCCATGCTCGACTGGAAGCTGTTAATATGACATTTAATCTGAGCTGGATCAATTGCCCTTTTTAGAATTTGGTTGTATAGCATGTCGACGTGCGGTATTATTTGATGAAAAATAGTAAGCCAGAAGATGAAGTCCTCGTCCTTTAATATATGCTTTAAACCACTGGCTTGAGCAATAGTAGACTGCTGCTTTATATCTTCTCTTGTTTCTATTGCTTCCATGCATTCGACTAGTTCTTCACGATTCTCATACACAATGTTGACTGCTCTGGCTTGAAAATTCCACCTAGTGTCTGATGTTCTTGGCAAACGAGGACCAACTATTTCATTAAGTATTTCGGTTCTTTGAGGTGATTTGGAGAAAAATGTGCACACTGCTCCCAGATTGGCAAAGAATATACGAACGTTACGATTTATGGACGCAGCATTTGACATTACCAAGTTCAGCTGATGAGCATGACAATGCACATAAGAAGCAAAAGGGTAGTGTTCCCTGACACGAGTCTGCACTCCTTTTCCTTTCCCACTCATGACCGATGCTCCGTCGTAACTCTGAGCAAATAATTTGTTTTGGAGTGTTCTCCAAATGTTCATCTAGCTCTTTCAGAATACAAGAAGACAATGATGCTGCATCGTGTTTAGAAGGATTTACATAACGCCAAAACCTTTCCACAACCTTGTCGTGAACTATATAGCGGTAAACCAGTACCATTTGAAAAACATTGGAAATGTCCGTTGTTTCATCTGCAATGACAGCCACAAAATCAGAAGCTATTATTTCTTTAGAAATCTCTTCGTGGCAGATTTCAAGCATACACTCCAGAAGTTCATTCTGAATTATTTTCGAAGTACCCTTGAATACTGTAGCTTTGTCTAAATGAGTTTTTAAAGCATCGTTCAACTGTGCACTTAAATCGACCAGACCACGAAATATTCCAGGATTGGAAGCAGAGTTAGATTTAACATATCCTCGCAGAGCAAGTTCAAACCCACCACAGAATCTGATACAATTTATGAGAAGCGATAGTACCTCTCTATTTTTTTTTTTTACTTTTTCGTTTTGAAGTTGAATCTGCTGCCTGTAACAGGAATCTAGTTGGGACCTTATATTCCCTCTTCCTAGTACAGCCAAATTCATTACATTATTTTTGTGTACAGAAGACACGTCATGCTTCTGAATTTTGTCCGCTAAATGGCATAAATCTTAAACACCAGTTTTAGCCCATGAAGTTTCACCAGTAAACAATAAGCACGGGAAGCAAAATACAGCATCTTTTATATCACAGCCGCATATCCATTCATTCTTATTATATGTCTCACAGTTAAACTTTCTGATCCGTTCTGTATTTTTATCTTTACAAGTTTGTTGTAATTTAAGATCCGGCATGGGCCTACCCAACCTTTTAATTTCCAGTTTTGCTCCAATGAATGAGAAGCGAACGAATGTTTCAGTAAATAATCAACAGTATTCATGTTTATAAAGAGAACATTGTAACACTTTATATTTCATTGATGTGCATAAATAAATACTTATCACTTTATCCTGCAAGTTATAAGCAAAATGAAACTGCAGACCACACCAAGACAGCCACAAAAATCTTGACAGCAAAGAAATGTAAAACGGAGTGCAGGGTTGCTTTTCTACTTGTTTGTTTAACCAAGGAGGCGACGACAATCACGACTCAACGCGCGGGCCAGTTTTCCATGTGCTCCAATACTACTTTTTCTGCTTTGCGAAATGGCTTCAGTAGATCTATAACGCTCATGCGCAAGCAACTTTTGAGCTGTGTTGTCGATGACCCAAGGAAAATTGTGCCCACAGAGATGAAACAATGATGGCGATCTGAACAGCTGCTTGGCATAAAGTTCGCTTTGGCGTTAAGTTCGCAGCTAACTGAATTAAAATTTGTTTCGGATCTATTTTTCGAATTTAGATTTGACATTTTTTTAAGTTAACCAATATTTCCCTTACGTGTTGTGGGTATTAATGAATCAATTATTCTGTGCTATCTTATGGGTAGAGCACGTACTCATGTGCTCCTTAAGACGAGCCGCCACTGTGTTTCGCCATACGTATTTTATACCTACAATAAAATAAAGTACTTACAATTATTTATAGCCTACGTACTGCAACCCATTTGGACACTCAAGGAGAAACTTAAAGAATTGCAATTTCAAGAAGCACAAGAATTAAACTAGAGACATTATGTTAAACAAACTTCCTCTAGTACTAAGACAATCATGGCCACAAATTAAGTTTAAATTCACAAAATAGTGAAAAATATCATATACTGCACCCTCAATGTTTAAAGACCAAATACACAAGTGTTGGAAAAATACAAAGCAACTCACATACCAAAAATAAAATAAGGCTCTTCTTGGTAAAAATACAGAAAAAATTATAGATAAATATAAACTGGGATATAATATGCACAGACTGCAGGTGGAACACAGATAACTTTAGCTATATTTAAAAGAAAAATTAAAAACAAGGCTCTGAAAGCACTACTTGATTTATCTCAATCTCCCAGCATTTCACCTTATTTTTCTAATCTATTAGCAAAGTTTCAAACAAGTCCAAAAAACTATTATTAATGACAATACAATTGACCCCGTTTTATGTTTCAATACTTCGGATGTTAGTGATATCAAAATACCTACCTTATGTTACCGCCGTTTTTCATTATACTAGTTAAATCTGAGCAACTGAATACCCAAGAAAAATGCAACAGCCATGATGAAGTAACTAAAATGGACTTGTTGACTCAAAACATTTTACAAAGTCCTATACTTTGTGAACAATAAAAAATATATAATGGTTAGAGATTGTGTTGCAGTAATCACTGTGATAGAAATGCTTTCTTTTGTATAACATTACTCCATTAACAAAGATAACCCCTTATAATGCTTCATCAAAAATAAGTGGTAGTAAAATAACTTTTTGGAACAGAAAAAGTTTTGTGTAGAGGTAATCATGTTATGAAAATGATTTTTATGGCATTCTAAATAAGATAACCCTTTAATATTTCATTAAAAATAAGGGGAAATAAAATAACTTTTAGGAACTCAACAAATGTTTTCTGAAAAAGCAAAATTCATCATCTACCCCAGCTTCAGTGTTGTGCCCAAGGGCGGGGGGCGGGGGGGGGGGGGTTAAACACCCCAAAATTTGGAACCTTTCGATATTTAAAAAACACGATTTTAAAAGGCAATTTTTTGTTAGTATTTTAAATTGTTTTTATGCCTCATGACAGCAACTGAGTGTGTTTTCTCCATTAAGACAAAGGAGGGGCAAGGAGCCAAGGACCAGAATGTTCCATTGCAATGAAAAGCCAATACATGAGTATACCGAAAGTTTCTGTGGTGACGAGGCAACATCAAATTTGAGTTCCATGACTTATTTCAGATTTCTCTAAAGCATGCTGAAAAGCAAGGAGTTTGATTAAAAAACCAAGAATCACATTAAAACAAAACCAACGCTGTGACGAAACCCAGAAGACTGTTACAGGATTTCGATTTATGTACCACTTTTAGACATGTATATTAGTTTTATTAGTGCTTTGGAAAATAGATTTCTCGCACACAAATCGGTCTTATCAGGATTTCAATCATTTTTCTCAACTTGTTTCCTGCATAGATAAATTGCAAAATATAAGTGGTCAACCATTATTTGGTGATAAGAATACAGGTAATGAGAATATTAATAATAATTTTCAGTAATATGTATATTTTTGCACAGATGTTGCATACATTTTAAAAGTGCACTCATAACATATTTAGTTGTATAAAAAAAACGTAACTTCCACCCCCCTCCCACCCCCAAAAAAATAAAAAATTTCTGGGCTTGCCCTGACCAGCTTCATGTTGGCATAATCTAACCTTGTGCATGGTAACTCATAATATTCTTAGAAACTATAGCTATAGCAGTTAATTTTGTCATCCTGCTAACAAGCCTTAATAATAGAATTGCATATAATATTCTCAAAAAAAAAAAAAAAAAAGTACTGCTTCATCTGTTAACTTGCTCTGGGGAGAAATCTCACCAATGAGATTTTTGCCAACAAATTTTTCATATAAGGATTATTTGTTGCATTAACTGCTGAGTAAATGTGAAGAAACCTTGACAATTGTTAGGTTCATTGAAATATTAGCTTTTCTTGTACTTTATGCTACAACTTAAAAAAAAAGTAATTACATTTCGTTTTTGCGTAAGACCAAAGTAATTTGTCAGGCTCGTCAAAATATTAACTTTTCTTTCACTTCGCACGAAAACTTTAAAAAATAAATTATTAATTTTGTCTAAATATTTGTATTTCATGCCACGACTTAAGTATTTTTAAGTAATTTGCTAATAAAGCAACAGCACATTTCATTTATTTTGTGCGGAAAATTTCAAAGTTCCCGTCAGTTAGTATACTAAGTGAAAACTCAAATAATTTGTCACTTTCATCTAAACATTAGCATTTCGTTCATTTTTTGCGACAACTTTCTAAGTAATTCGTGGGCTAAATATTAGCGCATTTCATTCATATTGCAATATCAACTTTCATCGCACAGAAAGTGATTCGCTAAGTTTTTTGCAAATGAATTGACATGATGTAAACAAATGCAGAACACCACGTTAAACGCGACATATCGTCCGCTCTGAACAAAAGCAAGATCCATCGGAGCGGAACGTCGGACCCCTGCGATGACGTCACTAAAGCTGCATTGAGGCTCGATCAAGTATAACGATGGCTCCGGTCCATGCCCCATCGTATTGCTTCCATTATCCAATCATGAGGAGGACCAATGTGGTATTAGGGAGGTTCCCCAGTTTTTTGGTACTTCAGTTTACATTAGTGTGTGTTTTCTATCCTGTGTGTGGGAGAGAGAGAGAGCTCACATTGGGGTGAGAACTAGTAAGTGTCAGAAACTGTTGCCTACTGTGGGTGCATTTACTGGTAGCACAGTAAATGCACCCACAGTAGTCAACATTGGTTCTACCAAAAGAAATTTGGATTTGAGATTAAATGAACACAGATATGATCTAAAAATGAATCACCAAAGCACCTCTTTTGCAAGAACCATAAGTGCTGGAAATTCCATCCCAGACTGGGACAACGCTAAGATCATAAACACACCTAACTCTGTTTATTCCTTGTTATTTACAGAAAGCCTCTATATTTCGACTTATAATACACGTTGCTGTAATGACTATTATCCTTATGTTTTACCTGAACCTTGGAGCAATCTTGTTGGGAAGGACAGCACAATAGCAATTGTTTCTGTTAAGTGATCTTCATTGGCTAATTATGCCTTCTTTTTGATTGTCTTGTTATCTGGTATATCATGTGACATTGACATTACCTTTCCCATGATGCATCTACTCCATGTACTTAAGACCAGCATGTAACCACATGGTGAAATCACATCTGATGAAGGTGTCAATGTGACACCGAAAGTGCTCATGTGTTTTTAAACTGTATATAGATTTCGTTTTTTAGCTGAATAAATATCATTGTGCAACAAGACGGATTTCTTTTAATACTAGTATTCATGCACGAATTATAGTGTCTACTGGTAGCACAACTTGGAATTGGGTCTATGACTGTTCTTAAAATGTTCTAATTTCCATTTATTTTGTATTGTGCATGTTGAAATTATGAAGTAAATTTCCATTTATCATTCACTGTTATCAGTATAATGTCATTTGTTGTTATTAGTGTAATGTAATCCATTGTTATCAGTAGAATGTCATTCATTGTTATCAGTATAATGCTCTTCATTGTTATCAATATAATGTCTTGTGCCATTCATGTGATTATCTTGTCAGGTATTAGAGAAGTTTGTGTGAATACTGTGCTGTGAATTTGATTACTATTTTTATTAACAGAGTTTGTGTGCATCTTTGTGTTGTAGATTTATGTGTTTATGAACACATATTCAAATTATGTCCCTGAAAGAGTTTATTTTATTGCATTTCAGGTACAGCTGTTTCTTCATTTTCATTTCAAATTACATATCTAGGATTATTTATACACATTTATAATGAAAATGAATTGCATTTGCTAAGTTTTTGTGTATTTAAAAATTGAATTTGATGCATGTTAAAAATCACTCAGAAATTTCATGACATGAGAATTATTAAATTCTGATTCACACACACACACACACACATATATATATATATATATATATATATATATATATATATATATCACTAGGCTGTTCTCTGAGATTCACAAGTTAGCTCCACAAAGAAATACAAACCACCAGATAAAGTTTTAACTGATTAATTGGGCAATCTTAGTGAGAGATGGGTTTGCCTCCACAAGGCACTTCGCTGGGCAACAATGGCACACACGACTGCAACAGGGACCTTTCTGATTCTTCGAAACTGATACAATTTTAAGCTTCAGTATAAATTAGTGTTGAAGTATCAGCTAGTTCTGTGTGACATTGGCCAAAAGACCCCAACACACTGAGTTTTGTTCCAGAATCCTTAGGTGGAATGACCAACTGGAACCGTCAGCTGTGGGTTAATCCCCACAGCTAATCCCCTGTGCTGGTGTACTTTTCTGAATAAAAAGACACAAAATAATTAAATTTTGATACTCAAGAAATAACTCTTAAAAAAAGAAAGTTCACTGAACTTCAATTATTGCTGGTGTATCAAAAATCTCCATCTACAGCAATCTTGTAACACAACTCAAGCTTCACATCCAACATAC
This sequence comes from Macrothele yani, assembly GCA_039090855.1. NCBI lineage: Eukaryota > Metazoa > Arthropoda > Arachnida > Araneae > Macrothelidae > Macrothele > Macrothele yani. The sequence goes on along the minus strand of CM076993.1, from coordinate 142,483,422 downwards.
TCTTAACACAAGATATTTTCTCTTTTGTATGTCATACTCATTATTGTTTTGTGTTTCAGATGTTCCTGAATCTTTTCCTGCTATAATTTTCGTGGCCACCCTTTAATTTTCTTTTATTTAGGCTGAGTAAATTCTGCTAATCCTCTTTGTGTGTTCATTCTTTTATATTCAAATACCAGTTTAGAATTTTTGCCTCCACTTTGCTAATACAGTAGAACCTAGATATAACAAGCTTCTATAAAGTGAAGTTCAGTATATAACGAATTTTTATTGGCTCCCTTGAGTTTACACGGCAACTTAATGTTAATTGTATCACATATTACGAATAGCATTTTTGTCACAAACCGCTTATAATAAACTTTAGCTGAAAGAAGAATAAAGGTGTAAGTTTACATCTGGGTTGCAAATTTCCAATCCAACAGTTTGTGGTTTGCAGAAAAAAGATCATCGCTGTCAAAATGGCACATCTTTAAGCAATACAATCCCCTAGCTTCTGGGGAACAATGATACGGATGTCTTTTCCGATATCACCAGCGGGGCTGCCAACAGTGCCAAAAGCTGGCGTTACCAGCTTGGAGGAGGGTTGAAATGGGCCTAATGCTTAGACAGGGGTTAAAAGGGTCAGAAAAGTTTTTCTGACAGTAGAGCAGATGTACAATGGCCGCAAGCAACAAAGACATCACCGGGGTCACTTGACTGTGCAAACCATGGCAGGCTCATTAGTAAAGAAGGGATTCTGAATTCAGTGAAAGGGGAATTAAGTTTTGGGGGACATTTTCAGTCTGCATTTTAAGACTTCAGTTGTATGAAAACACACTGCTTCAATCCCTCTTCTTCTGATTACACTTTCCTATGAGTGGGGATGTGGAATTACCCACCCAGCTGTCATAATCTTTAGTCTGGATTGTCTGAGAAAAAGAATTTCTCAGACAGTCATTGAGTGGCTTAAGCAATTTGATGATGAGGAAAAACAGAAAGATTTTGCTTCTCATCAACAATTGTCCAGCTCATTCAACTGACGTCCGTTTGAAATCCATAACTGTACATCGGTTTACCAGCCAACACAACATCAAAGCCGCTGCCAATGAACCAAGGAATAATAAAGAATTTTAAAGTGTTCTACCGCAAAAATGTGCAGAGAAATTTTTTTGATAAACGTAGAAACCTAAAAACCAACCATTATTGATGTCAGAATGGAATGTGACATAAGAGATGCCTGGAATGATGTGTTTTCCATAACAATCAGGAACTGTTGGAAACATGGGGGTTTCCCATCGAAAGTGGTGATGCTGCTCATGTGATCACTGTGGAAACGGAAGACGAAATTTGGGATCATCTGAATGAAATGGGAGTTATCCCTTCAGATGTACTCCTGAGAGATAATCTACAGGCTGATGATTGTGTTGCAACTGGACCGACCAACACAGACCAAGCAGTCGTCGAAAGTGTAAAACATTCTTCTTCGGAAGAGTTCGATGAGGACGACATGGAGACAGAAGTAAAAAACTGTACAATTTCCAACGAAATTGCTATACAAAGCCTTGAGAATTTGCGCATTTACTTGACGTCAAAAAATATGCGCACTGCCACACTGGATGAAGTTGAAAAACAATTAACTGTTGCTGTTGTAGGAAGCCGAAAGCAGGCGACCATCGACAAATACTTTTGTTCCAATGTACAGTTGTATTGCGTACTACTGTAGTTTGAAAATAGGTATGGTATGTAGTACAATATGTACTACGTATGTACCATACAAACCTGGTTAAAAGTTAAAAATTCCTTTGGTTCCTTTGCAAGTTTCTGTTTATTAGGTATGTTGTACAGTTCTTTATTCTTTTTCTCTTAAGAAAATTCGCTGTTAATTGTGAAATCGGCTTGCATTGAGTACTAAGGGTCCCTCACTAAGAAACCATTGCTTTCTTTTTTTGTTGTTGTTATCTTGAATTCTGTACATACTGTGTTCACCTTGGAAAGCATGCATTGCAATTCAATTTTGATCTCTAACAGGGCAGTGTCATCAGCTGCCCCGGGGGCATATTGGTCTAAGCGATGGCTTCTGATCATTCGTATGAGATGGGTCCGGGTTCGAATCCCGGTGAGGCATGGATGTTGTGTTTGTCCTACAGCAGTGGCTCTCTCTCTCTTCCTTGGAACCAATGGCCCTAAATTAGAGATGGGCGACTGCTTATAGTCCACCACTGAGTTGCTCACGGTTGTCGTTGAACCTCCAATAATAAAAAAAAAAAAAAACAGAAAAAAAGACAACAGTGTCATCAGTTGGCAATCAACACTTTTACAGCCAAACCTCATTAACATATATTACAGAGATTCAAATTTTTTTCTTTTTGCTTTAAAAGTAGTTTGTGTTATTTAATATTTGATTAATTAAAGAACTACGTACAGAAATATGTAAGTAGTTTGTGTTATATGATTAATTGAACAATTGCATACATTGAAACCAGTGGATTTATACACTGAAGAGCAATTGCATTAGAGATACCTGTCTAGTAACGTGTAGCACCACCTTTCGCCCTGATGATGGCGGCGATTCGTCTCGGCATGGACTCCACAAGACACCGGAAGCGTTGGGAAGCCATACGGATCCACGACCCCTGAACAAGCTTCCACAGTTCACGAAAATTTTATGGAGGGGGGTCAGAGCCTCGAACATCTCTTTCAATGGCATCCCAGATGTGCTCGATGGGAGGTGACCTAGCTGGCCAAGGAAGCGAGTTCACGTCGGTGGAGTGTTCATCCAACCATTCGGATACAATTCGGGAGTGATGGCACAGTGCATTTTCTTGTTGCAGGATGAGGTCCCCAGTGGGATGTTAAAGACACACAAACAGGAGCAAATGGTCGTCCAGGATATCCCGGTAACGTTGACCTGTGAGGGACGATGTCACACGTACCAGGGGTCCCATTTCAGTCCAAATAAATAGTCCTCAGACGAGAAGGATCCATTGCTCCAATGCTTCATGAGGTTAGCGCAGTACTCATATCCTGCCATCCGCATGTACCAATGTGAATCTTGGCTCATCAGTCCAGGCAACATTTTTCCACATGTCTAGGGTCCAGTGGCGATGTTCCTGCGCCCATGCTAATCTTTGCACCCTGTGATGTGCGGTCAGCAGCAGTACCCTCGTAGGACGATAGCTTCTGTACTCCATAGCGAGGAGATGGTTCTGGATGGTGTGGCTGCTTACATGTTTTTGTGCACCATCGTTAAATTGTCGAGTGATTTCTTGCACTGTGGCCCGTCTATCCGCTGTTACAATGCGAGCTAGCCGACGATGACCCCACTCATCCACACGCTGTTGTCCACGGCAGTTGGCCCTTGCAGGGCTGGTTTTACTGGATTCGATGCACTCACAGTGCACCCGTGACACAGTGGTTCGTGAAAATCCCAGTGCCTGTAGGACTTCCGAGATGGAGTGACCCATTCGTCGGGCTCCGACAATTTGCCCACGATCAAATGCGCTTAGATCCTTCGTCTTACCCATACTGCGTCCGACTCTTACTGATTCCTGTCGCATCACTCCTTGTATTGTCGGATCACTACATACGTCATGTTGTTTCTGTTTATAGGGCCGCCCACAGCGCCACATTTGCATAGCGCAAGATGTCTCTAATTCAATTGCTCTTTAGTGTATAACGATATTTGATTAACTGAAGAACTACATACATAAATATGTAAGTAGTTTGTGTTATATGATTAATTGAACAATTGCATACATTGAAACCAGTGGATTTATATAATGCTATTTGATTAATTGAAGAACTACATACAGAAATATGTAAGAAGTTTGTGTTATATGATTAACTGAACAATTGCATACATTGAAACCAGTGGATTTATATAATAATATTTGATTAACTGAAGAACTACGTACATAAATATGTAAGTAGTTTGTGTTATATGATTAATTGAACAATTGCATACATTGAAACCTGTGGATTTGCAGTAAGTGTTACAGTTGTCCAAAATTAAGCATGTGCTTCTTCCTTGCTGTAGAAACTTCTGGTCTATTTGTTGTACTCATATGCTAAACACAGTGGCATTCTTCCACACCTTTTCTTTTACTATTATTATTAAAATCGTATATTACTTTGGCATTCTAATGATCTTAAAATACAGAGGGTGAGTTGAAAGTTTTGCAATATTTGGATCACTTTATGTCTTCATACCTACCTTTACGACGAAAGTTGACTAGCATTCAAAGTATAGGTAATCGCGTTTCACAGTTTTTAGCCATCTGTCTGCCAGTTCTTCGATTATGTGGTGGTACCAGTTCTTGTCCTTCGAGGCAAAGAACTCCTTCACACCAGGTGCCACCACCTACTGGTTGCTGAAGTGCTGCCCGCGAAGGAAGTGGGCCTTGGACCGGAACAAGTAATAATCCAACTGGGCAAGGCTATATACTGGGTGTGGCATCAGTTCGATGCCCTCAAGTTCCTGGAGTTTTGCCCGGGTTGTTCATGAGGTATGAAGCTGAGCTTTGTCCTACTGTAAGAGAGTGTGCTTTCTGTTCACCAGTGCTGAGTACTTCTCCAAAATGGCATACATCTGCTCCAGCTGTTCAGAGTAGAGGTTGGCGTTTATGGTCTGACTGTCTCGAACAAATTCATAATAAATTGTCCCCTCAAAATTCCACCAGACGCGGGGCATCACCTTGCGTTCGAAATGTCCATGTTTGGCAACAGGTTCAGGAAACTGTCCCGGTCTCAACCACTGCTGTTGTGTGTTAGGATTGTGGAAATAGACCCATTTGTCATCGTATGTAACAATTCTATTGATGAAACTTATATCGTGCTGGTTTTCTAAGAGTTTCGTGCACACTTCCGCTTAGCGGTTTGCTTCAGCTGGCGTCAGTTCGTGAGGGACAATGCGGCAGCTCCTGTAGACCTTGCAGATGGCCTGAAAGTGATGAACCATGGTGTGTGATATACCCAGCTCAGCTAATAATATCCAAGTGCTGGTTGTCGGATTTGCGGCCTGGCGCACGACCTCTGAATCCACGGTTCACGGCCTACCTGACCTTGGCTGATCGTCGAGGTTTCTGTCACCTGAGCAAAATTTCTTGAATCATCTGATTGTGGTACTGTGGTCCACAGAACCTTTCCCTTTCGCATGACAAATGTTTCATGTTGCTTGAGCAGAGCAGCGTTATGGCCAAGTTCAGACCTGTAAAGCAAACGTTCTGTAATTAGCCGTTTGTGGCTGTTCATCTTTTAGGCTTCCCAACCACAGACTGAGCAATGACATACAATGCTGTTCACAGCAACAACTAGCACTTTATATCCCTTTCGACGGACTACAGTGTGTGACTTGAACTAGTTTAAACATGTGACATACCTGCCGCAGCACATGCGTTTATGTAAGTATTGAAAACTTTCGATTTACCCTCTGTATCAAAGTTTAGTGTGTTCGCCAATAACAGTTAAAGGTAACTAAAACTGTCTACCACTGTTTTCTACATTTACCACCTGTACATTTTATAGGGTTATGATCAGGAAGAACTCTCCAAAAATGTGTGTTTCTTCTGCATTAAAAATATATCAAGCTGCATAACTTTTTAAAAGTGAGGTCTATTTTTCTCTAAGAAAACCATTTATGGCTACCACAGACCTGCCAACTGTAACGATTTTATCGTATTTAGTATGATAAATCATGCTGCAGTACGCTAATACGATTTTGCAGCCAAAACTATGATTTTTTTTAAAAGACATGTTTTCCCCCATTTTTTTCCTTTTCAGACCCAAAATTGCTGTGACAGGCGAAGTACGTCACAGATTTATTTTGGTCCTGCAGACTAAAACGACATCCCCAGAACCCTATTAAACCATCTTGCAGACATAGATGTAAGTTTTCCGCCTCTCAAAATTTCTTGAAATATTAGTTAGGCGTAGTGAGGATTTCTTCCGTAATCGTATTTTTTTTCTTGCGACAGCCTACGTACATCACAGATTTATTTTGTACCCACCCCCGTAGAAGAATCGCGGCAACAGCCGACGTACATCGCAGATTCATTTTCTACTAATCCTCATAGCAGAATCGCGGCGACGGCTGATGCACATCGCTGATTTATTTTAGTCTTGCAGACAAAAACGAAATCCTTAGAACCCGATTAAACCATCTTGCAGACCTCCGAAAATGCAAGTTTTCCGCCTCTCAAAATTTCCGAAAACGGAAGTTAGGTGGAGTGAGGATTTCTCCTGTAATCATATTTTTTTCTAATAATTAACAACATAAAAGTGTTGACTGATTAGATTTAATTAGTTTCTCAATACAATTTTGATGTAGGGAAAAAATCTCTACATTCTCATCATCAAGAATTAATATAGCTGAAATAAGCTTCAAAAATTATCAGCATGCGTCGTTTTACGATTTTTCTATCTGAGTGTTACGTTTTTTGGTTCTGAGACGTTGGCAGGTTTGCTCCCATATTTGCTGCTGCTACTTCATTGAATGCTTTTTTTGCAGATAATGCCATGTCTATCCTTGAACTTCTGGATCTTGCCATTTAAAACACTGGAATTCACCTACATCCAGAGCATAAGTAAAAAATAGTGCCTTTTTTTCCAAAATAGCACCATTTAAAAGTTTTCAGGTGAAAATCCTCCAACTACATGGCGTCAGTAAATAAATAAATACATCGCTCTTCCCATGTTTCAGAAACACATAGCAACCGAAAAAAATTGTTTTCAGCCGCCGAAGGGGAATTGACCCATGGATCTCTCGATATCTAGCTGAGCGCATTAGTTTTACACCACGGTGCCCAACAATCCATGGTGCTATGTGTATTATAAGTCAGCTTCTGACATCATAAATCCGTAAGATGGGCTCAGCTACTGAGACATCTCCATCTGGTGGGCATTAACGGCACTGGCTATGTATATTATAGCAGTTAAATCCAAAGGGCGAAATCCAAGGTGAAAATCCTCCAAATACGGGGCGTCAGTAAATAAATAAATACATTGCTCTTTTCAGATTCCAGAAACACATAGCAACCAAAAAATTGTTTTCCGCCGCCGCCGTGGAATTGAACCCACACGGATCTTTCGATATCTAGCTGAACGCGTTAGCTTTATACCACGGTGGAGAACAATCCACAGTGTTATATGTATTTTTAAGTCAGCTTCTGACATCATAAATCCATAAGATAGGCTCAGCTACTGAGACATCTCCATCTGGTTGGCATTAATGGCACTGGCTATATATATTATAGCAGTTAAATCCAAAGGGCGAGATCCAAGGTGAAAATCCTCCAAATACGTGGCGTCAGTAAATAAATAAATACATCACTCTGTCCACGTTCCAGAAACACATAGCAACCAAAAAATTGTTTTCAGCCGCCGGGGAATTGAACCCACTGATTTCTCGATATCTAGCTGAGCACGTTAGCTTTACACCATGGTGGCCAACAATCCATGGTGCTATGTGTATTTTTAAGTCAGCTTCTGACATCATAAATCCGTAAGATGGGCTCAGCTACTGAGACGTCTCCATCTGGTGGGCATTAACGGCACTCAGTAGCTGAGCCCATCTTACGGATTTATTATGTCAGAAGCTGACCTAAAAATACACATAGCATCGCGGATTGTTGGCCACCGTGGTGTAAAGCTAACACGCTCAGCTAGATATCGAGAGATCCATGGGTTCAATTCCCCGGCGGCTGAAAACAATTTTTTGGTTGCTATGTGTTTCTGGAACGTGGACAGAGTGATGTATTTATTTATTTACTGACGCCACGTATTTGGAGGATTTTCACCTTGGATCTCGCCCTTTGGATTTAACTGCTATAATATATATATAGCCAGTGCCGTTAATGCCCACCAGATGGAGACGTCTCAGTAGCTGAGCCCATCTTACAGATTTATGATGTCAGAAGCTGACTTAAAAATACACAGAGCACCGTGGATTGTTGGCCACCGTGGTGTAAAGCTAACGCACTCGGCTAGATATTGAGAGCTCTGTGGGTTCAATTCCCGGCGGCGGCTGAAAACAATTTTTTGGTTGCTATGTGTTTCTGGAACATGGAAAGAGCAATGTATTTATTTATTTAAAAGTTTTCACTTTGTGCTTCACTAATCTGTCTCATTATCATTTGTGTACATTTTACTTCTTTGTGTTTTTGCGGTTTGCATACATTTCTGAGCAAGCTCAAAGTGGTGGTAAATACAAGTCACTTCGATTTTCTCGTAATTTTTTTAGAACTGTCAACTGTGTACTTTTTGCAGTACTGAATTGTGTCATAACTTCACTTTTATTTAAAATACCACTGACTATTTTGTCTAAAATTTTCTCTTTTTCTCTAAGCTCAAAGATTGCTGAACTTTACACCTCATTATGTCCTTAAAATAGAGAGATATTAAAACACATGAAAAACAAAAGTATGAGTAAAATTAATTACAAGGTTGCTTACCTTTTTCACATTTCACTGCACGTTTTATTCTTTTTGTGGTCATGCTTGGTTTAAGCCTCCAGTGCGGTGTTCTATTTTTTGTCTTCAGGTTCTTTTAAATGTTCGACAAACGCTCAAGTCTGTGAAGTGCCTTGTTTTCCACGTCGCAAAATTGTATCCTCCCCACCAGCGTGTAAAACCCAACCTTCGTTGGTAAAAAACCCCACTTCTTGAACTCAAAACCTTTTGATATTATAAATGAACATAAACTGCCTATTTACGTACATACAAAATGCCGAACGAAAATATTAAAAACGTATATACAACTATTTACGTATGACTCATCTTATTCTTTCGACTCTCCTTCTCAACATCCCATGAACAACCAGAACATTCATTCACCACACCCTAAGCCATTCCAATACAGACTGCCTCAAGTACTTTCTACCCTCTGCAGGGTTATCTTCAGGAGGTGTTCTAGATGTTTTCTCTTCTGCCACCATAGCAAGAGTGAGCGATACGCTCGTCTTCCTCGCCCCGCCCGCCCCGCCCCGCCCCAACGTCATCTACGAAAAGCTTCCACCGTGGCTCCATATGTTATTGACTTTAGTGAACTCTTCATTTTCTTCTTCTGTGTTTTTGGCTTTTTTGGTCAATTTTTATTAGTTCTTTTTAAGAACTAATTAGGGTGTGGTGAATGAATGTTCTGGTTGTTCATGAGGTGTTGAGAAGGAGAGTTGAAAGAATAAGATGAGTCGTATGTAAATAGTTGTATATACGTTTTTAATATTTTTGTTCGGCATTTTGTGTGTATGTAAATAGGCAGTTTATGTTTGTTGATAATATCAAAAGGTTTTGAGTTCAAGAATTGGGGTTTTCACCAATGAAGGTTGGGTTTTACACGCTGGTGGGAAGGGTGTAGAGGGGAAAGATACAATTCTGCGACGTGGAAAGCAAGGCACTTCACGGACTTGAGCGTTCGTCGAACATTTGAAAGAACCTGAAGTCAAAAAATAGAACACCGCACCGGAGGCTTAAATCAAGCATGACAACAAAAAGAATAAAATGTGCAGTGAAATGTGAAAAAGGTAAGCAACCTTGTAATTATTATAATTGTATGCACATAAATTTAAAAACAACTGTGGCTTCTGCTATAGATGTTTTAACCTGAATGAGTAAAATTTTTATTTTTTCAGGTAGAACCATTTAATGGTGACTTGTCTAATACTCTAGAGGACAATGCTTACCTTGGCATTCCTTGCTAGCGATGAGAAACATTTCACACATGTGTTTTCCGGTCTTTGTTGATGTTATTGTCCTAAAGTCTGTTGTATGAGATGAAGTCTGTTGTATTGTCCTAAAGTCCATTGTATGAGATGGATAGGAATTGATTTAATGGTGGTTTTAACTGTTGTAACTTTTTACATGTTATATTTCCTTTGAATGAAAAGCAATTTCTCAGTTGGAAGTTATTAATATTCACTGCGAATATATATCTCGGTAATCGAACGTGATTCAAAGAAAAAATCTTTCACATACCTCTTGGTTGTAGGTGGTCAATGTTCAAATCTTCAAACGGTTGTTCTCATCAGGTTCTTGAGTGTAGGCTTTTTTAGAAGTTAGTCTGCACATTTTCTTGAGTAGGATATACTTTCTTAGTTGAACTATGGGAGGCACATGAAGATAAAGGAGATGTGAAAAATTACGTTGGAAAACTTGAAAACACGGAAAAATGAATCACTCGAAAAAACATTCGCATTCGGAAATGCAATCACCAAAAAAACTTCGTCAGACTTCCTGGATGTATCGTCCGATGCATTTCGGCAGATCTGTCTGCCGTCTTCTGGGACCTCTGGCCGTCCGTTGTCTCTGCAGTCTACGGTGAATATGTCACGTGTTCAGTTTGGGAATCTTTGTGTGTTATACGTCATTGGATGTGTTGTGTTGCCTCTCCTGTGATTTGAAGACTCAGGATTTTTTTTTTTTTTTTTTTATGTCTACGTGTTTGCATTGTTTCTGTTCTGTTTGCCTTCCCATTTCTTGTTCTCTTCTTCTATCAGTATCTTCCATGGAATTGGCATTTCTACTCCATTACTAATGTTGCAGTTGTTTTTTTCAATTACGATTGCTTTTCGGTTGGTAGTTTGCAGACAATTTCGATGTTTTCAAATTCTGGCATTGTGTTATTTTTTATATGCAATATTGTACAAGTGCTGTTTTTTCTTCCTTTTTTTCCCAGTTCTTCATATGTTGTGTCAATCTTGTTTTTAATTTGTTTCTTGTGCTTCCTATGTACTTCACTCTATTGTTGTTGTTAATTGGAATGCTATATACTCCTGCACTGTCCAATAGTTTTGTTTTTTCTCTGTTATTGATTATTATATTCTTGTAGTCTTTTACTGAAATTCCAATATCTAGATGTTGTTTTTTGTATTCTTGTTTGATTATATTTGTAACCTGTTTTATGTATTGAAATTTACCACAATATTTTATATTTTGCTTGGTTTTATTTTTAGGATGTTTATACATGTAAATTACTTTTTTGACATCTGAGGTGGTATATCCAAATTTTTTGGCTGTTGTTATTATCCATTGAAGTTCTTTCTCCCTGAAAAAGTTATTGCTGGAATGTGTGAAGGCTTTGAGCACTAAACTTCTGATTGCCGATGTTTTATATGCCTTTGGATGGTATGAGTTTGCAGGTATAAGTATTGGCACATAAGTGGGTTTTCTATACACATGGTATTTGCAGGATGTTTTAGTTTTTATTATTGTAATATCTAAGAAATTAATCGTATTTTCATTTTCTGATTCCACTGTAAAGTTGATACTTGGATATTTTTCACAGAAATCTTTTTTCAGCTTGTCTAATTCTAAAGAACTGGCATTCCAAAAAGTAGTGTGTCGTCGACGTATCTTCCGTAGAATAACACTTTGTCTTTATATTTGTTAAGGACTTCTTCTATTTTCTGTAATACAACCTCTGCAAATAAAGAAGATAGTGGGGAGCCCATTGGTGCTCCAAACTTTGTCTGTATATTCTACTTTTAAATTGAAAGAAGTTGTTGTGATATAAATATATATGTTAATAGGTCTAATATTTCTTTAACTTCTAATTTTTGGAAAGTAGTATTGTTGTAAAGTCTTTCTGCTATGATGTCAATAGCTGTCAAAACGGGAATACTCGAAAACATCGAAACAACATCCAAGCTGGTCATGATTGGTGGGTTGGAGTCAAATTGGATTGTCTATATTTTATTTATTAAGTCAAATGAACTATGTAAGGTATAATTATTTTTCATACATATTGGTGCAAGTATTTTATATAAATACTTTTCTAGGTTGATTAGTGGAGCATTAGTTTTGAAAACTATGATGTGTACTGGTTCTTCTGGTTTGTGGGTTTTTAGCTTTCCAAAAATCTTTGGGATACCTGGTCATTCTTGGAGCTAAACAACTGTGATTTTTTAATTGTGACAATTTTGTCAAAAGTTTATTTGTTGGATCTCTTTGGACTTCTTCTATATTTAGTTCTTGCATTGCTGATATCATTTTTTCATTATAAGCTGTATTATCTAGGATATATACTTGTTTGGTCTTATCTGCTTCAACAATTTTTATGCTGGGGTTGTTTCTTAAAGCTAACAGTTCTTTTCTTTCATATTTATGCATATTATCACCAAAATCCTTAAAAGACGAAGCCTTATATCTTTTAATTGAATCTATTAGTTTAAATCTAATGGAGTTTTGCTTCAAGGTCTCGAAATTTGACACAATTTGTTCTAATTGTGGGATGTATTTCTCTGTGGTTTCCAACATTGCTGGAGGAGCAAATTTAATGCCTCTATTTAGTGCCTTTTGTTGGATTGGTGTTAATTCTTCAGATGAGTTGTTTATATATTCTGGTTGGGATACATGAACATTTCTTTGTTTTGTTTCTTTTTTGCTTTTTTCTTCTAATAATTTCTCTAATTTGAAAAATAATCTTTGTGAATCTCTCATTCTTTGTTTCTCAAGTCTTTGGAAGAGATTACACGTCATTTTGTTTTCCTTTGTTGTTGTTGTTGCTGTATTTTTGATGTTGTCTTGTGGTCTGAAGTACCAAGAATAGCATTTGGCATGTAATCCATATATAGTACTTCTTTTATTCTTAATTTCTGCTCTTAATCTTTTTAAATTGCAGTTTGTTATAATCCTTTGATCATGTTTGCTTAGAGATCTATTTGTTATTCTCAAATATTTCAGAATAACGCTCATGTCTCTGCAATTCACTAAAAATTCGAGTTGATTTTCTTCTCGTTGTAATTTTGTTCTCAATCTACTAAATAAATTGTGCTTCTGTTGTTCATTCAATTTTTATTTGTTGTAAGATTCCCCAAAAAACGAGCCGCTTGTTAGTCTGCAAACAGATTTGTATGAGTTACATACAAGAAAGGTGGCTTGATCACGCTAGTTACGTTAACTAAAACTTTTACAAAAAGTTCGTAAGTTGGAAGCTTTCGACCTTATCTTAGGTCTTCATCACGCCAATGGAGGACTAAAATTGTTGCCAGATTCTACATTTGAATTTTTCCTATTTTTGTTGCCAAAACTTAGAATTGATCTCCAGATTAACGGAATGTGAGAGGAGATTCGGAGTTGCAAGTCATTGAGTTGAAAATAATTTCTATGCTTTCACGGTAACGGAGGGCAAAACGATTGTCAAACGAAGCAATTGCTTGCGTTCCAGTGGGGAACTGCAGATGTGTCTTCCATTGTCAAAATAGACAAGGCAGTGTTGGGATTGCCTTTAGAACATCTTTTCTGTGTTCTAAAATTCTATGGCTTATGCTCCTGTATGTGCTTCCAATGTATAAGTTATCCCCAGTAGAAGAAGAGATAGGAATGCAGTAAACTCCTGGGAGGTTCAGGCTTTCAACTTTGTCCCTATCCCTTTGTAGAAGTTTCAAGATGTTTGGGGTAGATTTAATGGCAAGATGGTAACCAAAACTTCTAAAAGAATCTGTAACTTATAAGCATAGGAAGGATGGTAAGGAACAGAACCACAGAATTTCAGGTCTTCTTTCTTGTGAGGAAGGAGGCATTCGATTTTCGAATGGTTTTCATATTTCTTTATGAGGGAGTTGACTGTAACAGCAGGGAAACCATGAGAGAGGGCTATTGTAGAAATTTTGGAGAGTTCTTCTTGAAGAGAGAGTTGGCTGTTGCAAATGATATGAGCCCTGTGGATGTAGGACTTCAATGCTGCAAGCTTGTGAGATGCAGGGTGCAAGATTTGTAGGGAATGATGTTAGTGGCTGCAGAAGGTTTTCGATACGGAACGAGTAATGGAGAGATCAGCGTTTCTGCAGATAGATACATCCAGGAAATCAATTTTGTGATTTACTTCCTTAGATATAGTGAGCTTAATGGAAGGAAATTTTTCTGTAATGGAGTTGATCAGTATCTGTAGCTCAGACTCGGAATGTGGCCAGCTAATGAAAATGTCGTCTACATATCTTAACCATAGGGAAGGTTGAAAAGGGTGTAGAGGAATTATGGAAACTTCAATATGTTGCATGTAGATTTCAGCAAGCAGAGGGGAAAGAGGTGAGCCCATGGGGAGACCAGATTGTTGCCTATACACAATTTTGTTGAAAACAAAACAACTATGTTGATGAATAGTGTGGAAACAATCATAAAGATCTTTGATAAGAGGACCGGGGGTTCAAAATGAAGAATCAATTTCTTCATGAGGAGCATGTAGGAATCAAAATATGGTACAGAGGGAAACAAAGATTCTACATCAAGAGTATACAGATTATCACAAGGAGGAAAGGAATTAGGAAGGTTGTGGATGAAGTTTGAAGTAGAGACAACTGTATGAGGATGGTTGGCTGCCAGGGATTTGCATTTGAGGACCAATCTCTTTTCAAGGTTTACTGCTGGAGAAAAAGAATATTCCACTAAAGGTCTGATGGGGTTACCAGCTTTATGCAGTTTCACTTGCAGGAAGAGCCTGGGAGTTCTAAAGTAAGGAGGGGGTGATATATCACCAAGGAAGGATTGAAGAGTTTCTTTCTTAGCTAATCTGTCAACTGAGTTTTTGAGTGAGTTGGTGGTGTCTGACTGTAAAGGGATGCAGTTGGCAGATGTAAGAAAAGAAAGCACTTTTTGGTTTAGAGTTTCTTTACCAATGATGACTGGGCAACCAACTTTATCTGCTTTGCATACGGCTAGGTCATTTTCTTGAATAAATGACCTGAATTCTTTTAAACAAGAAGAAGAGTACTTGATTGGCACAGAATTTTGCTTGGATAAGATAACAGCAGCGTTGGCACGAAGGATGAGGCTGCTGAACAGTCTCAGTTCTGTGGATGGCTGATTCTATAACAGAAACAGTTTGTGGAAGATTGATAGGAAGAGCAGGTGAAAATTTTTGGGCCTAATGATAAGAATTTATCCAAGCTAGGAGGAATAGTGACAGAAGAAAGATTTACATACTTTGGCTTGTCAGTAGAGGTTTACATACTTTGGCTTGTCAGTAACCTCTACTGACAAGCCAAAGCATGTAAATCTTCTTCTGTCACTATTCCTCTAGCTTGGATAAATTCTTATCATTAGGCCCAAAATTTTCACCTGCTCTTCCTATCAATCTTCCACAAACTGTTTCTGTTATAGAATCAGCCATCCACAGAACTGAGACTGTTCAGCAGCCTATCCTTCGTGCCAACGCCTGTTATCTTATCAGCAAAATTCTGTGTAATCAAGTACTCTTCTTCTTGTTTAAAGAATTCAGGTCATTTATTCAAGAAAATGACCTAGCCGTATGCAAAAAGCAGATAAAGTTGGTTGCCCAGTCATCATTGGTAAAGAAACTCAAACCAAAGTGCTTTCTTTTCTTGCATCTGCCAACTGCATCCCTTTACAGTCAGACACCACCAACTCACTCAAAAACTCAGTTGACAGATTAGCTAAGAAAGAAACTCTTCAATCCTTCCTTGGTGATATATCACCCCTCCACTTTAGAACTCCCAGGCTTTCCTGCAAGTGAAACTGCATAAAGCTGGTAACCCCATCAGACCTTTAGTGGAATATTCTTTTCTCCAGCAGTAAACCTTGAAAAGAGATTGGTCCTCAAATGCAAATCCCTGGCCAACCATCCTCATACAGTTGTCTCTACTCAAACTTCATCCCACAACCTTCCTAATTCCTTTTCCTCCTTGTGATAATCTGTATACTCTTGATGTAGAATCTTTGTTTCCCTCTGTACCATATTTTGATTCCTACATGCTCCTCATGAAGAAATTGATTCTTCATTTTGAACCCCCGGTCTCTTATCAAAGATCTTTATGATTGTTTCCACACTATTCATCAACATAATTGTTTTGTTTTCAACAAAATTGTGTATAGGCAACAATCTGGTCTCCCCATGGGCTCACCTCTTTCCCCTCTGCTTGCTGAAATCTACATGCAACATATTGAAGTTTCCATAATTCCTCTACACCCCAACCTTCCCTATGGTTAAGATATGTAGGCGACATTTTCATTGGCTGGCCACATTCCGAGTCTGAGCTACAGATACTGATCAACTCCATTACAGAAAAATTTCCTTCCCATTAAGCTCAATATGTAAGGAAGTAAATCACAAAATTGATTTCCTGGATGTATCTATCTGCAGAAACGCTGATCTCTCCATTACCTCGTTCCGTATCGAAACCTTCTGCAGCCACTAACATCATTCCCTACAAAATCTTGCACCCTGCATCTCTACAAGCTTGCAGCATTAAGTCCTACATCCACAGGGCTCATATCATTGGCAACAGCCAACTCTCTTCAAGAACTCTCCAAAATTTCTACAATAGCCCTCTCATGTGGTTTCCCTGCTGTTACAGTCAACTCCCTCATAAAGAAATATGAAAACCATTCGAAAATCGAATGCCTCCTTCCTCACAGAAAGAAGACCTGAAATTCTGTGGTTCTGTTCCTTACCATCCTTCCTATGCTTATAAGTTACAGATTCTTTAGAAGTTTTGGTACCATCTTGCCATTAAATCTACAAACATCTTGAAACTTCTACAAAGGGATAGGGACAAAGTTGAAGCCTGAACCTCCCAGGAGTTTACTGCATTCCTATCTCTTCTTCTACTGGGGATAACTTATACATTGGAAGCACATACAGGAGCATAAGCCATAGAATTTTAGAACACAGAAAAGATGTTTTGAAGGCAATCCCAACACTGCCTTGTCTATTTTGACAATGAAGACACATCTGCAGTTCCCCACTGGAAGCGAAGCAAAAACGAATTGCTTCGTTTGACAATCGTTTTGCCCTCCGTTACCGTGAAAGCATAGAAATTATTTTCAACTCAATGACTTGCAACCTCGAATCTCCTCTCTACATTCCGTTAATCTGGAGATCAATTCTAAGTTTTGGCAACAAAAATAGGAAAATTCAAATGTAGAATCTGGCAACAATCTTAGTCCTCCATTGGCGTGGATGAAGACCTAAGATAAGGTCAGCTTCAACTTACGAACTTTTTGTAAAAGTTTTAGTTAACGTAACTAAGCGTGATCAAGCCACCTTTCTTTGTTAATATTGTTACGTGTTTTGCCCATAATCGTCACGAGTTACATACTATAATATGCACGTATTTCTCGATGTATCGAGATTAAAAAACATATTTTTCATACGTTATTTTTTCAGGTAGAACCATTTAATGATGGTTTTAACTGAGCAAATTTAAGAGGCATTAATTTGCTCTAAATAGAGGCATTAAATTTGCTCCTCCAGCAATGTTAGAAAGGAACAACCCCAGCATAAAAATTGTTGAAGCAGATAAGACCAAACAAGTACATATCCTAGATAATACAGCTTATAATGAAAAAATGATATCAGCAATGCAAAAACTAAATATAGAAGAAGTCCAAAGAGATCCAATAAATAAACTTTTGACAAAATTGTCACAATTATAAAATCACAGTTGTTTAGTTCTAAGACTGACTTCACTTCATCCACCAATTCAACCAGGTATACCAAAGATTTTTGGAAAGCTAAAAACCCACAAACCAGAAGAACCAGTACGCATCATAGTTTCCAAAACTAATGCTCCACTAATCAACCTAGAAAAGTATTTATATAAAATACTTGCGCCCATATGTATAAAATATAATTATACCTTACATAGTTCATTTGACTTAATAAATAAAATAAAGACAATCCAATTTGACTCCAACCCACCAATCATGACCATCTTAGATGTTGTTTCGATGTTTCCGAGTATTCTCGTTTTGACAGCTATTGACATCATAGCAGAATGGCTTTACAACAATATTTTCCAAAAATTGGAAGTTAAAGAAATAATAGACCTATTAACATATATATGTCACAACAACTTCTTTCAATTTAACAGTAGAATATACAGACAGAAGTTCGGAGCACCAATGGGCTCCCCACTATCTTCTTTATTTGCAGAGGTCGTATAACAGAAAATAGAAGAATTCCTTAACAAATATAAAGAAAAAGTGCTCTTCTGTGGAAGATATGTCAACGGCACACTACTCTTTTGGAATGCCAGTTCTTTAGAATTAGACAAGCTGAAAAAAGATTTCTGTGAAAAATATCCAAGTATCAACTTTACAATGGAATCAGAAAATGAAAATACGATTAATTTCTTTGAATTACAATAATAAAAACTAAAACATCCTGCAAATACCATGTGTATAGAAAACCCACCTATGTGCCAATACTTATACCTGCAAACTCATACCATCCAAAGGCATATAAAATATCGGCAATCAGAAGTTTAGTGCTCACAGCCTTCACACATTCCAGCAATAACTTTTTCAGGGAGAAAGAACTTCAATGGATAATAACAACAGCCAAAAAATTTGGATATACCACCTCAGATGTCAAAAAAGTAATTTACATGTATAAACATCCTAAAAATAAAACCAAGCAAAATATAAAATATTGTGGTAAATTTCAATACATAAAACAGGTTACAAATGTAATCAAAAAGGAATGCAAAAACCAACATCTAGATATTGGAATTTCAGTAAAAGACTACAAGAATATAATAATCAATAACAGAGAAAAAACAAAACTATTGGACAGTGCAGGAGTGTATAGCATTCCAATTAAGCCAACCAATAACAACAATAGAGTGAAGTACATAGGAAGCACAAGAAACAAATTAAAAACAAGATTGACATAACATTTTAAGAACTGGAGAAAAAAAGGAAGAAAAAACAGCACTTGTACAATATTGCATAAAAAATAACACAATGCCAGAATTTGAAAACATCGAAATTCCCTGCAAACAACCAACCGAAAAGACCATCTGTTTTGTCAAAGCAATCGTAATTGGGGGAAAAAAAAAAAACTGCAACATTAGTAGTGGAGTAGAAATGCCAATTCCATTGAAGATACTGATAGAAGAAGAGAACAAAAAATGGGAAGGCAAACAGAACAAAAACAATGCAAACACGCAGACATAAAAAATAAAAAATAAAAATAATTCCTGAGTCTTCAAATCACAGGAGAGGCAGCATAACACATCCGATGACGTATAACACACAAAGATTCCCAAACTGAGCACGTGACATATTCAATGTAGACTGCAGAGAGAACGGATGACCAGAGGTCCCAGAAGATGGCAGACAGATCTACCGAAATGCATCGGACAATACATCTAGGAAGTCTGATGAAGTTTTTGGTGATTCAGATTGCATTTCTACATGCGAATGTTTTTTTGAGTGATTCATTTTTCAAGTTTTCGAACGTAATTTTTCACATCTCCTTTATCTTCATGTGCCTCCCGTAGTTCAACTAAAAAAGTATATCCTACTCAAGAAAATGTGCGACTAACTTCTAAAAAAGTCTACACTTAAGAACCTGATAAGAACAACCGTGCGAAGATTTGAACATCGACCACCTACAACTAACTAAGAGGTACGTGAAAGATTTTTACCTTGAATCACATTCGATTACCGAGATATATATTCACAGTGAATATTAATAATTTCCAACTGAGAAATTGCTTTTCATTCAAAGGAAATATAACATGTAAAAAGTTACAACAGTTAAAACCACCATTAAATGGTTCTACCTGAAAAAATAACGTATGAAAAACATGTTTTTAAATCTCGATGCATCGAGAAATACGTGCATATTAGAGTAAAATTGTGCCCAATACTTGTCTTTCTGCAATGAAGAGGTGATGTACCATGTGTAGATTAGAGGGATTTAGAGGGGAATAAATTCACCTTTGCAAAGCCTGACGCTCTTCATGAATGCCACTCTGTATACCTGTATATCTCCAAAACAGAAGTGCCCTCATTCACAATCCTCACACCCTTCCATCATTTGTATAGTTAAAACAAAAGTGGAACCAGGTTCCCAGGGAGTTTCAAATTATTGCAACTCAAGCAGTATCATTAACAAATAAAAAAAGTTGACAGTTCACACCAAGGAAATGCAATTTTCTTTGCCAAGGAAATTTTAGTTTGCCTAAAATGGTATTCCATGGTAAGTATGTTCATGCTAATAGAATAAAAACATGGCAATGGTTAGTGAATTAAAAAAACAGCAAATAATGTGGTTAGTTTTAACCATCCATTTGGTTTACGTGGCCATTAAATATCTTAATAGTTGTATAACTATTATTTTTAACTGTTTCACATGTTATAAAAGTTTTCAAGTCGAGTGTTCCTTTGTCTCGTAATTTCTGCTGTAATATAATATTTTAATGCTGTAGGGTAACAGTCAATGAATTTAAGTTTAAGAAATTATATTTGGCACTTACCTAACATGACATACATTGGGAGAACATTTGTTAGTCCCTATGTTCGGTGATATCCTTTCTGTCGTTTTATAGTTGATTGTAGAGCTGCTGTAGTTCGTAGAATTAACGCTTAAAAATGCAGGTATGGAGCACCAGTCGAGTTTCCAATGAATATAATAATTGAAGTTCAAAAGAGTCAGAATTAAAAAAAAACAAAAAAAACGATCTACAAAAATTAAAATCCTTATCGTAACCATTAAAACCCTTATCGTCAGAATTTAAAAGACTATCAACAAATTAAAATCCATATCATTACAAGCAGTCGTCAGATTGTAAGATTGAAATGCTAACAAGCAACAGAAGTCGTAAAATAAGACCATTAAGTTGAAAAAGATTTTGGACTAAGAGCAGAATAATTACTAACAAAGAGCACTCACAACACAAATAACATCCAGACTAGTTTCGACCCGTATTCTTCACGGTCATCTTCAGCGGCATTACATACGTTGTTCTATGTTGTACAGTGTTGTCACGTCTAGTCGACCCCCGTGTCTCATTTATAACCTGGGTGTTCCACGTCTACAAGTCTCGTCTTGTTCTTGTATATGTGTGCCTACGTGTCTATGTAGCAAAGTGCCATATATGGATTCGGTTGTCCATTATTGTTGTTTCCTTAAATATTCATGTTTCTATTTCTTCTTGGCTTAACTTTTTTACTTTTTCTTTCTCTTTTCTTGTTCAATAAGGTATTTCCAGGGGTATGGCATTTCTTTAGGTGTGGAAGAATTACAGTTCTTCCCTTGGGTCTTCTCAATTGTGACGGCCTCTGACCATAGGATTTGATTATGTTTTTGATGTGTTGTTAAAATTTTGCAGTTTTTCTCAATGTGGTATAAGTTCATTACCAATGCAGTGCTGTTTAAGTGAAGTTTTAACTTCTTTTCGTGTCCAATTGTTAATATGCTCGTTCAATCGAGCAGCAAATCTTCTTTTGGTGCTGCCTGTATAATATTTGTCATATCTACCATCTTTAGGATTGAGAGTCGGGATCTTTTATACACCTGCTTTGTGTAATGGGTTCTTGCCATAACCCTCTGTTGTTAATAAGCGTGAATTGTCTATTACTTTTTCAACAACATCAAAATTGTTATTTTGGCATTCTTTTTTAAATACTGCTGATGGGTGATAATTATGGTATGCTGCCATAGAACTGTAATTCATTTTTGCAATATTTATTACTATTTTTTAGAATTTCTTTGTTTTATGATCTTTTGATATATTGAATTTATCAAACCATTTGTATATCCAAAACAGGTTGCTGTATCTCTGATCCACTGCATTTCATCTTTTAGCGCTTTCTCAGTTGATGAGTGCGTAACGCTCGCGCTATGAATGATCGGAATGCTGCCGTCTTGTATTTCAATGCGAGACATGACTCTAGGTATAATGGCGGGTACATAAGTCGGTTTTTGGTGAACGCTGAATTCAATCTTGTTCTGACAACAAATTCAGGTCATTTGTGAAAAAGAAATAAGCAACACACTTAATTACTTAGACATATCTTATTTAAAGGTCAGAACAAGATTGAATTCAGCATGCCGACTTATGTGCCCGCCATTATACCTAATGAGTCGTGTCACCTATGGAAATACAAGACAGCAGCATTCCAATCGTTCGTAGTGCGAGCCATTACACACTTATCGACTAAGAAGTGCTAAAAGATGAGATTCAGCAACCTGTTTTGGATATATAAATGGTGTGATAAATTCAATATATTAGAAGATCATAAAACAAAGAAATTCTAAAAAGATAATAAATATTGCAAAAATGAATTACAGTTCTACGGCAGCATACTATACTTACCACCCATCAGCAGTATTTAAAAAAAGAATGCCAAAATAACAACTTTGATGAACAAGACGAGACTTGTAGACATGGAACACCCAGGTTATAAATGAGACACGGGGGTCGACTAGACGTGACAACACTGTACAACATAGAACAACGTATATAATGCCACTGAAGATGACTGTGAAGAATACGGGTCGAAACTAGTCTGGATGTTATTTGTGTTGTGAGTGCTCTTTGTTAGTAATTATTCTGCTCTTAGTCCAAAATCTTTTTCAACTTAATGGTCTTATTTTACGACTTCTGTTGCTTGTTAGCATTTCAATCTTACAATCTGACGACTGCTTGTAATGATATGGATTTTAATTTGTTGATAGTCTTTTAAATTCTGACGATAAGGGTTTTAATGGTTACGATAAGATTTTAATTTTTGTAGATTGTTTTTTTTGTTTTTTTTTAATTCTGACTCTTTTGAACTTCAATTATTATATTCATTGGAAACTCGACTGGTGCTCTATACCTGCATTTTTAAGCGTTAATTCTACGAACTACAGCAGCTCTACAATCAACTATAAAACGACAGAAAGGATATCACCGAACATAGGGACTAACAAATGTTCTCCCAGTGTATGTCATGTTAGGTAAGTGCCAAATATAATTTTATAAACTTAAATTCATTGACTGTTACCCTACAGCATTAAAATATTATATTACAGCAGAAATTACG
The DNA here is from genome assembly GCA_039090855.1 of Macrothele yani. Taxonomy (NCBI): domain Eukaryota; kingdom Metazoa; phylum Arthropoda; class Arachnida; order Araneae; family Macrothelidae; genus Macrothele; species Macrothele yani. Next base: position 142,460,677 of record CM076993.1, on the reverse strand, counting down.
AGACAAAGGAGCACTCGACTCGAAAACTTTTATAACGTGTGAAACAGTTAAAAATAATAGTTATACAACTATTAAGATATTAAAGAAACAGGTTGGGGCAAAACTTATTCATGCTAAGCATGTTTGTGTTATTGAGATCTGACTGTACTAGTTTGAATTTCACACATTTTATTCATCATACTTAGTAACTTATTTCTGCTCACAAACAGTAGGACTGTGTAATCAGCATACAAGCAATACAGAAGAAAATCCCAAGGCATAAACCACAGTTAGCCATTTTAGTATCATGCATGTATCCATAGGTATATTAAACAGGTATGGAGATGTTACACAACATCATGTGATCCTTACACCAAGAGAGAACCAATTTAATGAAACACTGTTCACATGATCTACTGCTAGCATACATAACTTTTGCACACCAGACTTAATTCCTAATTATGCCTTAATTTTTCAGGATCTTCCACAGAATTTTCCATTGTAAGCCATTGTACATATATACATACATATCACTAAGCTGTTCTCGGAGATTCAGAGGTTAGCTCCACAAAGAAATACAAACTACCAAATAATTTTTTAACTGATTATTTACTTACTGTTGCCGTATCAAATTTCTCCACATACAGTGATCTTTACACACAACACGGGCTTCACTGACATCCATTGCACGCTGTACCCAAGACCTTCTATACTTCATATTCATAATCTTTTTCTCATGCAGGCACTCCTGATTCTGATCCTCCCATGACTTCCTTGGCCTTCCTCTGCCTTTCCTTCCTGTCACTAGGGCTAAAAAAATTTCTTAGTAAGCATCAAATCACTCATTCTTTCAACATGACCAAACCACGGAAGCATATTAGTCTCCACTCTGCTAACAACATTTTGTTTCACATTACACAACTGCAACACATTTTCTTTCTTCACACGATCAGAATGTGTCTTGCCACAAACCCCCTGTAAGTAACGCATTTCACCAGCACACCAACCACTCCTATGTTTCTTCTGTAGTACCCAGGTTTCACTACCATATATCACGAGTAGGAACGATTACACTTTCATACACAGCCATGCAGAACTCCCTTGAGAATCCATCATGCATGTGAAAACCTCCCAAAGCAGCTATGACTTTCAATGAAGAATTGTCTTACCTACTAATTATACCATCCAATTTGTTCTCTCTGTCAAACATGCTTCCTAAATACACAAACTCATTCACCTGATCAATCACTGTGCCATTTAGACTTATGGGTCATTCCATGTGAAATCAACCAATGCATGGAACCTTAATGTCATGGATTTGGTTCATTTTTGGTACATTTGTACCTCCCCTGAGATGTGTAAAAATTATTTTTTTTCAAATTTTTTTGTTCACCCGTTTTTGAGATATTGAATTTTCAAAATTGCTAAAAAATGCCAAAATTCACTAGCCACCATAACTTCAAATGCTATTTACGAGATACCTATAATAGCTACAGACATGGGACAGGTGTCATTTTAAAGCTTATGAATAGGGCTTTTATTTGATATACAACATGACACAATTGTAAATTTTCAAAAGTTCACAAATTTTCAAAAGCATTTATTTTGAGTTTTTGGAAAAAAACAATTTTTCCTTTTAGTCCTAATTTCAAGGTGGTATCTCAATGGTGTAATACAAAAATTAAATTTTCTTGTTGGCAGTGACAAGAAATTAAACCCCTCAAGTCAATTTTTCTGCTTTACATTGATAAAATTATGTGGTAAACTGAAATGAATCCAATAAAAACTATAACAGGATTTTTACAGAGAGTGAGAGAGAGATGTACATGTGTGTGTGTGTTTGTGTGTGTGTGGAGATAAGGCAGGCTATCTTGGCAAAGGAACTGTTCAAAACATGCAAGACAAACCCTGACGTGTTTTTGCCTGTTTATCCATGTTACCTTCCAGAAAGCTTAGTTGTGGTCTGGCTCTCTGTACGTGCACTTTCGTTTGTTTGGACAGTGTATTTTTAGTGAAGCTTTCTAGGATATTTTTGTTGTGAAGCTGCTTTATTAGTCTTTATTAAGTTTATTTCATTAACTGTTTGATAATTACATGATTTGAAATATGCAGGAGAATAAGTGGTCAAAAAACTGTTGCAACCCTTCCAAAAAAGGGGAGCACTGGGTTAGTAAAGACTTAAGAAAAGTAACTGATTGGATGGTTTCACTAAATAGTGAAATCAAACCACACATGAAAGTATGTACTTCATGCAGATTGCAGTTAGGAAAAGAGTAGCCTTGTCAGATGGAAAACAATATACTTGAAAAGGAAATTCCTCCTGAGAATTATGAGATTCCTGGTCTTAGTCATATTAAGGAGTCTCAGTATTTGGACCCTGATGCAGCTTTAAGCCACTTAAATGCCTCTTTGACCTCCCTTGGTGAGTCTCTGGTGTGTAAGAAGTAAGTATTAAATAGGTCTAAGAAGTATTGCAAAAAAAAAAAAGATGGGGACAATTTAAAGGACCTACAAAGAGTTATTTTTTACTTCTGAAGATGATTTATATGAGGAAGAATGTCACTGTGCTGATTCAGAAATTATTCAGCTACTAAAGGAAAATTTCAAAACCATGAACAGAAGTAAAAAGCTCATGATTTTTACAGTTTTCACCAAAAAGCTGGTCCTGTAAAAGAATAGAAAGTGAATTTGGAGTAAGTAACTACATTGCAAGGAAGGCAAAAATTTATTCAATACCTTCTACAAAAGTATCCTATTTACTCGGTTGTAAGCTTTCTCTAAATCTATGAAGGCAGCAAAAACTTTCTTACCAACAGACAAATAATTTTCAATCATCATGTGTAATGCAAAAATTTGGTTAGTGCAGCCTTTACCAAGCATAAAACCACTCTGAACATCCCACCCTTTCTCTGATGTAAGACCTCATACTTTTCAATAATGACCTTACCAAACACTTTCCCTGGCACACTCAGTAGGCCAATACCTTGATAGTTCTTGCAGTCAGTCTGATCACCTTTTCCCTTATACAAGGGAACAATAATAGCATCCTTCCAATCCTGAGGGACTATGTTTATGTTATACATTAAATATCAACAATTCTTTTGTTGCATAATTTACTCTTTCTCACTTTATCATTGAAATGCTTTCGGGAAACACCTATAATATAAATATATAATAAAAGTTTCAGAATGTTACTCACATTTCGCCATGAAGTTTCCAGGATATTGCAGAGTTTTCTGTAGTCGAAGTCTTCAAATGGATAGGTAAAAAGCTGCATAAATGTGACGAAGTCTTCAAATGGGTAGATAAAAAGCTGCAATTGATTATCAATATTTTTGAGTCGTTATTTAAAAGATGATTTATGAACGTTAAAATAACTAAAAATAAAATTCAGAACCTTAAGTTGAAGGTGAGTCGAATCGGTAAGAAATATCTTGCATCTACGATGGTTCAATCCATGTTTCCAGTAGCATAAGTCAGACCTGTTTGTAATCCGGGTTTTTAAGTTTTAGAAGAATTTGAGATGCTTCGGACATTTCATTTCTAAAATGCTACAAAATGGTAACTAAACTTCAGGTTCCATTTTTTTTTTTTTTTTTTTTTTTTGCGAATTACAGTGTTTGATTAAAAACACTGCATGTCCGTGCAAATGGTGAATGTAGACGATTTGTGACACCTTGTGCATTTCTTTTGTTATCAGACAAGCTTGAAAGGAAGCCTTCTTTTAATTATTTTGAAAGTTCAAATAATTTGATTTTTTTCTAACTAGTTTTAGAAATTGAATGGAATCCACTGTAGGCTTCAAGTTCAAGTAAAACTGGTCTACATAGACTACTCAATTAACATATAATATGAAGTGCAAAATTTAATTTTAAAGATGCAATGCCTGAAGGATTTTGCACAGTGAAAGAAAATTGGGTGCAAGAAAAGATGCAAAGTTTAACTGCACAAGCACTAGGGCCTATTTGTTGTTTAGCTAGTTTATATGTGCGTAATATACATTAATATGTATATTGGCACTGAGCTGAGAGTTTCAAGGTTTCTTGTGTCACCTCACAATCACCCCTGATAAGTTCCCATACTAGTTTCAATTACTATTTTGTAATCATCTTCAGTGGGTATAAATGATTTATTTCTCATTCATGTTGTTTCTTGGCCACTCATCTTGAATCTACTGGCAGAGTCAAAAGAGCATATATCCAACTGGAACAAAAAAGAGAACAAAACATCTTTAATTCAACATTGCATAGAAAATGAGGCTATCCCAGATTGGCCAGAAGCAAAATTAATAACATCACATAAAACAAAGAATCAAATTTTAACATCGGAAGCAGTGATGATTGAAAAAACTAGGGAAACAAACTGTAATTACAACGACCCAATGGATCTTCCATATGCTTAGAAATACCTAATAGAAAAAGACCATAATAAAAATAAAAAATACAGAAACAGGATAAATTATAAATCTATCAGCAAACAGAAGATGGCGACACCTGATTAATTGGAATTGGAAACAAATTCGAACGATCCAATTGGAAACACGCACGACATGAGGTGCGCAATCAAACCTAAATCAGAATGTGCGGTGGTTCTGCCGATGTGGAACTTTTGACTCTGCCAGTAGATTCTAGATGACAAGGCCAAGAAACAACTTGAATGAGAAATAAATCATTTATACCCACTGAAGATTATTACAAAATAGTAATTGAAACTAGTATGGGAACTTATGCTACAGGAAACGTGGATTGAACTGTTGTAGATGCAAGATATTTCTTACCAATTTGACTCACCTTCAACTTAAGGTTCTGAATTTTTAGTTATTTTAACAATTATAAATAATCTTTTAAATAACGACTCAAAAATAGTGATAATCAATTGCAGCTTTTTACCTACCCATTTGAAGACTTCGTCACATTTATGCAACTTTTTACCTATCCATTTGAAGACTTCGACTACAGAAAACTCTGCAATATCCTGGAAACTTCATGACTAAATGTGAGTAACATTCTGAAACTTTTATTATATATTTATATTATAGGTGTTTCCCGAAAGCATTTCAACGATAACGTGAGAAACAGTAAATTATGCAACAAAAGAATTGTTGACATTTAATGTATAACTTGAATCTTAACCATGTAAAGAATTCAACAAATTGAAATATTTGATGAATTTATATAACCTGAGGGACTATTTGTAACTCCCAGCACAACTGGCAAATTTTAGTTAACCAGTCAATTACAGAGTCAGCACCATATTTCAACATCTGAGCAGTTATGCCACCAACTCCCGGAGCCTTACCATTCTGAAGAGAGTCTAGAGCTTTATACACTTCTTCTCGTGAGATCCCTCCTCTGCTTCCATCTTTCACTGTGACATCATCTGCTTCTGCTGCAGGATCACCTTTACTTTCTTGATCTGATAACTCACAGAAGTATTCGCCCCATCTTTCACTTAACTCATTGGGCTTCCATATCATTTCCCCAATCCTATTCTTCACACAACTTTCCAATTTGTTTCCCCTATTTTTCCTGAGTCTCGTGTACTTCCAGAAAGGTTTTCTATCTTTCCAAAAAGCCAATTCATGCCTTTCCTCCTTCTCCTCCCTATCTTTTGCCTTACTCTGTCAAACCAGCTCAGCTGCTTCATGCTTCTTGCAGCAATATTCATCCACAGGAACTCTAGCTTGCAACATCCCCAAATAGGCTTCTTTTTTTCTCTTTACTGCCTCTTCAATCTCACTATTCCACCAAGCATCACCTCTATTGCTCCCCATTATTGTGGTGCCACAGACCTCTTCAGCAGCAGTGACAACACAGTTCTTAAAACATTCCTACTTATTTTCTACCTCTCTCTCTCACATGACACCAGCTCCTTCAGTCGTTCTCTGAGTAAGCTAGAGTAATGCTGACGATTTTCAGGGAGGCTTTCAACCTTTATTCTTTCCATCCTAGGCCTCTTCCTATTCCTTTTTCTCCAACCAACATTCAGTTTCACTTGTGACATTATCAAGTAATGATCAGAGCTAACATACGCACCTTCAGACGCTGATCATAAACAACAAAATCTATAATACTATTTTGACCCAGATTACGATTTTCCCAAGTATGTGTGTGGATATACAGAGTGATTCAAAAGTCCCCAAACTCTTTATTTAAAAACACGTTTGCTGTAAGACCATAAAAGATATCCGAGTACTGCTGCTTGTGGTTGTTGTGTGTGACCTTGGGGAACGAGCTGCACCACGTGACACTACACTTACACGAGCACTGGCAAGCAGTAACATTCAGTCAGCCATGAGTCTCACACAAGAACAGAGAGTCGCTTTGTTAGAAGTTTATTTTGAGGAAAAATCTTACCAACATTGCATCCAGCTCTTACAAATGAAGTTTCCTGATACTCCTATACCAGGGAAAACAACTGTGTATGACCTTGTGAACCGTTTTTACGAAACAGGCAGTGTTCAGGATAAGCCTAAAAGCGGCAGTCCGTCCATGGTGACGACCATGTTTCTAGAGAAAATGCACGTTTCCCTGCAGCGCTTTCCCCAGAAGTCACTTCGGCAGCTGTCTCGAGAGTTAGGGACATCGTATTCAGCCTGCCGGAGAGCTACTAAACGTCTAAAGCTACGGCCGTACAGAATTTGAGTAGTGCAAGAGCTACTATGTTCTTTGGACTCGGAAAAGCGCATTGCCTACTGCCAATGGTTTAAGAGTTTAATGCGCAACAATGTGACTGACCAGCTTAACAACACTTTTTTCAGTGACGAGGCATGGTTTCATGTGAATGGATATGTTAATAGCCAAAACACTCGCATATAGGCTGCGGAGAATCCACACACATTGCATGAAGTTGGACTTTACTGTCAGAAAGTTGGAGTGTGGTGCGCCATGTCTAGACGGCAAATTGTAGGGCATTTTTTTTCGACACAATTGTAAATTCCGCTGTGTATGCAAACATCATCCATCAATTTGTAGCGATGCTGGAAGAACATGAATGTTACTGTTGGTTTCAACAAGATGGAGCAACGTGCTACACATCAAATGACACAATGGAGATTTTCCGTGAGTTCTTCCACGATCGATTAATCTTGAAAAAAACTTTGGCCGCCTCGCTCACCAGACTTGAGTCCCCCAGACTTTTATTTGTGGAGCTATCTGAAAGACAGTTTACCACAACAGCCCTAAGACGGTACAGGACCTGCACAACAACATCATTATAGCCATGATAGACATACCAGCCAACACGCTGAAAAGAGTGTCCGCCAACATCTGTCTTCGAGTGAATTTGTGTCTTCAACAGAATGGTGGACAATTCCGGCATTTATTGTAAAGTGGTTTTCATTGCCTGTAAGTATGAGTGTCAATATAACAGTATGTAAAAATAGTTATACATCACTATATTCGTGGTAGAAATATTTGAATTCAGAGTTCGAACACTTTTGAATCACCCTGTACTTGTGGTTGAAAAATGTATTAGATACACACAAACCATTGTCAATGCAGAGTTGAATTAATCTTTCGCCATTATCATTCACACACAGATCATTAAATTTTTACTGAGTACATTATCAGAAATCGCATTTTGCACAATTATTCTTCTAGCATTGAAATCCCCTGCTATTATAACTTTCTGTTTAGCACCAAACTGGCTCAAAACAGCTTTTAGTTCATTCCAGAAATCTTCCTTCCTATCAGAAGGTTCTGAGTCACAAGGAACATACACAATTACTATTATCTGAAGTTTCATTTTCAAACAAATCCAAAGAATTCTCTCACTTATGCAGCTATAGTGAATCAAGTTGATCTTCATCTTTTCACTTAAAATCACCCCTACATCAGCCTGTCCTCTCACATTATCCAATACTCCAGACCACACACACTCACCATCCCATTCACTTTTTCTATCCTAATTTCCTTCTTTTTGGTTTCACTTACATGCAGCACATCCAATCCTATACTTATTAATTTCTTCAATCACCTCATTCATCTTGCCATTTATACATTTTGATGATTAATTATAATGGCCTCATTCTTGAGAGAGGAAAAAATGTGAAAAAAAGAACAAGAGCTAACATTTCAATGATTTTTCTTTTCAATTTTGACCTTTTTTTGAGTATTGTTAAAACCATGGCTAAATTAAACAATTGATAAGCTTCTCCCTGGCCCCTAGTAGCTATGGACCTGGTTGCATAGTATGTTGCCTCCCAGATGTACAAAGTTTGCATGAAATTCAAACTTAGTATAAATAAGGAAAAAACTGAAGTTATGTTTTTTGAGTGAGAGACTGTTAATATAGAATACAAGATCAGTCTAATTATTACAGAGGTAGACCAAGTGTATGAGTATGTGTTTAGGAAGCATGTCTGTCAAAGAAAATGAAGCAGTTGGGGAAATCAGTAGGCAAGCAAATTCTTCTCGGAAAGTCATTGAAGCTTTAGGAATATTTCACAGAACTGATGAGTTCTCGTAAAAAGTCCTGAATGGCTGTATATGAAAGTGTAGTTGCTCCTGTTCTGGTGTACAGTAGTGAAATCTGGATACTGCAGAGCAGACAATAGGAGTCGTTTATGTGCTAGAGAGATAATGTGTTACTTATGGGGCATTTGCAGCAAGATGCATTCTGATCATGTGAGGAATGCAGACGCATGATGTGAAACAAAATGTTGTTAGGTTGGAGACAAATATTTTGGTGTAGTTTGGCCATATTGAATGAATGAGGGATGAGATGCTGAAAGTATTTTGTCAGCCCAAGAGTCCAAAAAGAAAGGTAGAAGCATGCCAAGGAAATCATGGAAAAAGTAGATTCAGGAATGTGTGCATGAGAAAATAATGAGTATAAAGCACAAATGAGTTTGTGTGTGATGTGTATCAGTGAAGCTTGAGTTGTGTGCCAAGATTGCTGTAAATAGAGACATTTGTTACCTTAACAGTAAAATCTAGCAGCATTAGTAACTTTGTTTAGGCAGAAGATCTTGTTTTGAGAAGCTAACCAGTGATCTTGCTCTGATTCTAAGAGAACAGCTTTGTAATAGGTATGAGTGTATTTCAAAAATTAAAAAAAAAAATTAAATGCATGAAAAATAATAAGAAAAACTATATTGTGATATTCATTGTAGTTGTTTTAACTGATATTCTGACCTTATTTCTCTTTTTTTTTTTTTAAAGGTTGGTAGAGATTGTGGCAAGTCTGGTGGAATTCAGACCTGGAGCTTACCAAATCAAAGGAAAGTAGATCATCCTAATTTGCAAGGCTCCTGAGTTCACTTACCCCACTGAGCACCATTTAGAAGTGAAATGACTTTTCTGACCAAGAAACATGTTTCAGTGAAACTGCTTTGTCTATAGTTATTGATTAAAAAATGGTTATTCTGTTGAAGTGATACCATTGGTTTCTGATAAGCCTAAAATTAGGGCATGTGTTTTGAAATAACTTAGTCTTTTTTCAGGGATTTTATTTCATCTCATGTTATGTAACTGAAGAACGCCACTTCATTCAGTTTATATTCTGATGTAGTACTATTCTTGCAGCACTTTCTGTCCAGTAAATGTCATTTCAGGTCTTTTGTCAGTGATTTCAGGTAAAATTTCATTAAGCAGTGTTTTCTTTTCTTCTTTGTTTTTTTTGTTTATTTGTTTTGTTTTAAATTTTTCTTTTGGTAATAAAAAAAAAATTGTGAAAAGCACTTTTCATATGAGGGAATTTGTTCTTATCATTATATCGTACCAGAAAAAAGTTTGGTAACATTTTGTATCATGAAAAATATGTGTGATTTTCCAAAGCATTAATTCATCTTGGTTTGCATTTAACAGAAAGTTTGTGTATTGGGCAGAATTTTTGGGTTCATTTGGAATTTGATGAAGTTTTAATTTACATGGATTCTTGCCATTCATGTATTGCATGGGAAAGGGCAAACAATGGAAATATTTAATTCCAAAATCCTACAGTCAAAAAATTTACTTTCATATTTGTGAATTAAATTTGCTTACATGTCAATTATGTAAAGTAAAAATGACTTTTTTGCATGTATAAAGAATTCTTAAATATATATTTTCATGTAAGAATATTTAAAAACTAAATTTGAAGCAACAAGTATATGAACTTTCATTAGCTTTTATCCATAGTGTATATATATATATATGCATTGATTCATCATTCTAAGAATAGTAAATTTGATTTCTTGAGAGTTTTTATAAATATCAGTTTTGTGTACATATTAAGAGTGACTTTTTAAGGGTTGTCATTTAGATTTCAAAAGTGGACTGACTAGTTTAACATCATGTTTGCTTAATAGTGTGTGAATAAGAACCTTCTTACTTTCTACTAATCTGCACTTTCTCGGCTTATATTTTTTAATCTTTATTTTGTTTTAATGGTGTATGACTGTGAACCTTCATACTTTTCACTAATCTGCTCATTCTCAGCTTATATTTTTTATCTTTATTTTGTTTCTTGTAGGATTGTTTCTTTGTGATGAAATATGGCTGGATGATTCGATTTCAATAGAGAAATCATGGACAATCAAGGCAGTGCTGGAAAAGTGGCAATCTGGGAAGAGTCATAGTTGCCCTTACTGCGCTTACAGCTCGGACCAACGGACTAATATGCTCCATCATTTGAGGAAACATACAGGGGAGAGACCATTCAAGTGTGATTATTGCAATAAGGCATTTTCACAGAAGGGGAATCTCAAAACTCACATGCTACTGCATTCAAAAATCAAACCATATACTTGTGTCCATTGTGGGAAGGAATTTTGTCAGAAGAATGGTTTCCTAAGGCATTTGAAAATGCACTCTGAACTTAATCATGTAGACTAACACATTAAGCTGTGTCATGTGCCTTTATTTTTATTACATCTCAGCTTTTGTAATTGGGTTAGTTACCATCCTAAGTTCAAAGAGGTACATCTTTAGTCTAACCTGTGGATATTTTTCTTTTTATATTTGTAGCAGTAATACAGTTTACCACAAAAGTAGTTCCCTTCTCTCATCTTAGGTGTCATATGAGATTCCTTGTTTGAAGGTGCAGAAAGAATAGAAATGGGAAGATTTGATCCTATTACAGATAGAAATAGGATTTCTGATTGTAATTAATTATGATGCAGCAATTCATTTTTGTTTCAGACTTGTGCATTGATGCTGATGCAGATGTTCCCAATTAAATACATTGTAGAATTTGTAACATCGGTCTGTTGCCTTTGATGGTAAATAATTCCTACATTTTTCTTTTCCTTTTTGCCAAAGTCGAATGTAAAGGCCAACTCCAATAGTACATATGACATTTTTTGTTAGTTGTACTTTTGAAATTATTGTTTCCCCTTTTCAATTCATAAACTTTATGAAAGCTCTGATTTTTATGAAACTAGTACCATCATTTCTGAATACCACTTGTAAAAAACTGACTTAATTTTCCTTTCATCAAAGATATTCACAATAACGGAAGAATTGGGTAGACATACACCAGTAATACTAAAAACGCTGAAATCCATTTTATTGGTGTAATATTAGAAACACTAGTATAAACACGCTAGCTTTCACCACCACGGGTGGCTTCTTCAGGCAGAAGTATTCTAAAACAAAAATAAACAATAAAACAGAGTTCCAGTTATGAATTCAAAAATAAAAGTTTGTTATAGATATTATAGAACGTGCACGTCATATTCTAGATGTGTGATTAGGAGTGCGTGTATTAATGAGCGTGTGCCATACATGCGGGAGGTCCATTGACGTTTCCTCATTACATATCCCGTGACTGGATAGGATTTCTATAGTTTCTCTGAGGAGGGTGGCTCTGGCGCTTGTGTATTGTGCTATTTTCTTTATTTGTCCCCATAGAGATGTTGCAGAGTTGTTGGCGACTTCACGTGCTAGTGCCATAGTGAGAAGTCCTCTTTTGACATCTCTTTGATGTTCTTGGAGTCTTAGTCTCAGAGACCTCTTGGTCATGCCCACATAGTTCTTGTTTGTTCCGTCCGTTTACAAGAGGGGTATAGTGTGTACTCCCGCATCTTCCAGGTTCACGCCAGCTTTTTTTGTTGATGTGAAACAAGATGCTATTGTCCTAGGTGCGATAATCCCTATGCCAAAACCAAGTTTTTTTTAGGGAATTTTTTAAGAAATATGTGAAGCCTGGTACATACTGGCATGAATCTATGTATTGTAGTTTTTGGGTGGGGCATATGGTGTCACGGGATGCAAGTTTAGACTTTGTGTGGTGTATGATCTGATCGACCATGCTGGGTGAGTGTCCTGCAGAAAAGGCTAAAGATCTTACGGTGTTAAGTTCAGCATGGAGTGTGGTGTTGTCTGATGAGTGGGTGAAAGCTCGCCTGGCTCTGTGTCTGAAAAGTGCTAGCTTTCTCTCCTTGGGGTACGATGAGGAAGGCAGTATGACATTAGAAACATAGGTAGGTTTGTAGTGGTAGGTTTAAGCCTAAAGGTAGTGCCTGCTCATATCTTAGAGATTTTTGATATTATCTCACTCTACCTCTCTCAATTCCTGTTAAAGAAGCTACAAACACCCTAAAGCAAGCACTCACCGATTCATCGCTTTACACTGAAAATACGCTGATGGAGATATCCAAAGTCATTGACCTAGTTACAGATGCTAACTATTTTAGTTTCCAGGACCATACCTACAAGCAGACCAAAGGGGTCCCAATGGGCTCCGCCCTCTCTGCAATTCTGGCCGAAGCAATCCTACGATCCCTAGTAGCCCGGATACTCAGCGCACCTTTACCAACCCCATGTACATGGCTACGATACGCAGATGACGTTTTCTTCATCTGGGCAAACACTGAGGAGGAACTAAATTGGTTTTTCACCACCATCAATTTAGAACACCCTGCCATAAAGTTCACTATGGAGTGAGAAAAAATGCATCCCTACCGTTCCTGGATGTTTTGGTCAAGAAGTCTCCATCCAGGTACCTCAGCACTAGTGTCCACTACAAACCTACCTATGTTCCTAATGTCATACTGCCTTCCTCATCGTGCCCCAAGGAGAGAAAGCTAGCACTTTTCAGACACAGGGCCAGGCGAGCTCTCACCCACTCATCAGACAACGCCACACTCCACGCCGAACTTGACACTGTAAGATCTTTAGCCTTTTCTGCAGGACACTCACCCAGCATGGTCGATCAGATCATACACCAGGCGAAGTCTAAACTCACGCCAGTACATACCAGGCTTCACATATTTCTTAAAAAGTCCCTAAAAAAACTTGGTTTCGGCATAGAGATTACCGCTCCTAGTACAATAGCATCTTGTCTCGCATCAACAAAAAACGCTGGCATGAACCTGGAAGATGCAGGAGTATACACTATATTCCTCTTGTACCCGGACGGAACAAACAAGAATAATGTGGGCATGGCCAAAGAGGTCTCTGAGACTAAGACTCCAAGAGCATCAAAGATATGTCAAAAGAGGACTTCTCACTATGGCACTAGCACGTGAAGTCGCCAACAACTCTGCAACACCTCTATGAGGACAAATAAAGAAAATAGCATGATACACAACCGCCAGAGCCACCCTCCTCAGAGAAACTGTAGAAATCCTATCCAGTCATGGGATATGTAATGAGGAAACGGCAATGGACCTCCCACATGTATGGCGCACGCTCATTAATACGCACACTCCTAATCACACAACTAGAATATGACGCGCACGTTCTATAATATCTATAACAAGCTTTTATTTTTGAATTCATAACTGGAACTCTGGTTTTTTTTTGTTTTTGTTTTTGCATTGGAATACTTCTGCCTGAAGAAGCCACCCGGGATGGTGAAAGCTAGCGTGTTTATACTAGAGTTTCTAATATTGCACCAATAAAACGGATTTCAGCGTTTTTGATATTCACAATGTTTGTTCTAATCAAGCATAAGGAATGAACATTACACTGTCATTCCCTCTGAATTCTTTTATTTATTAAAAGATCTGGCATTGGCTTACTGTAAACTTTTTTAGTACAGTTCCCCATTTTCAAATCAATTGAAAACAGGCTTTGAACTGTTTTCTAATAAAAACACTTAGAGTGTGAAGTGTAGAATATATCTTTCAATTAGAATAATCATTGTGACATATTGTAATTTCACCTTAATGTCACCAAAACTTGTTGATGTAATATTTATAAATACAGTGAAATATCATTTATGCAGTTATATGTTTTTAATGGGACACGGGATTTTCTGTGGATCTCATTTTTAGAAATGTTTACTTATTGAAAGTTCAACTTGACTTATATGTTGTTCTAGAGTTTCACCTCAGCTAAACTGCAGTGATTCTAGCACTGTGGGAAATAATGGTTAAAGATAAACCAAAAATATTTCAGTTACAGAGTGGTTAGACAGGGGTTTCCTACTCTCATAAACCATTAATTCAGTTGCTTGTGTTGGTAGAAACATAGGCAAGCTATGGTGGTATACACTGTGGACTTCAGTAGGGACATCTGAACTTTTCATTTCTTCACCCTTTATTCATTGTGTTGTCAGTTCATGTTTATAGCTAACAGCAGCTACATTTGTGTAGCTCTAAAAGTTTGATTCATTTTTCTGTGTATTTGTCACTACAAGTTTTTTTTTAAAGCCATGGCTATAGGTAATAAGTGAAGATCAATTTTGAAAGAAGTGGACTGAAATTCTCACTTGAATAAACTTGGAATTGATAAGAAGTTGGATATTCTTTGTCTATTCAATGTTGTTGACAATCATTTGCAAGTGAGTATTTATCAAAGAAAATACTAATGCCAGCATACTATCAACACAGAAAGAGAAACATGTTTGTAAGAAAGTAAATTCTCAGATGTCAAAAGGAAGCAGTGCCACAATTTTTTGCTCATTTGTCATGCAACTAATCTTCCAATCAGTGGGTCTATGCTTATGGAAGAAGTTTTATTTTTATAGAATTTGTATAAAAAAATGTCAGAGTCGATAGTATATATGCAAATTTTGATCAATTTAGCCATACCCACATTAAGCACATTTATGTTTCACAACTAGTGATTGACACTAAAAGCAGATTATGCATCCAGTCTTCCACAGTTGCAGAATTAACATCTGAAGATTCACTGCACAAAATTTTTGTACCTATTTGACAGTTTTTCAGCTTTTCTACATCTAGACTGTAAAAAATGGTGTATTTTTCATAACTAACTCTCCCACAATTTCCTTTGTTTGTGGGAAAAGCATACATACCCTTAGCTTTAATATTATGTGGTGCATACTTTATAAAAATGAAGCAGAAGTATATGTTGGCCTTTAAAAATTACTTTAAGCAGAACACAAAATGAGGTCAATTCCACTTAGTAGTTCTAATTCTGACTATTATATAGCTCTAATTATTGTACTATTCTCTTTTATGTGCGATATTTCAAAGTAACTTGTACAGAAAACTAGCGGGTAATGCTTACCTTGGCATTCCTTTCTAGCGACGGGGACATTTCACGCACGTGTTTTCCGGTCTTTGTTGAGGTTATTGTCCTAAAGTCCGTTGTATGCGATGACTGGCTTTACTTCTCACACTTTTCGCTGGGTATACTCATTGGATCTTTGCTTTAGGATTCAATCAATTTTTACCGTTCTTTATACTCGAAATTTTCGCCCATACTCTGGGCATAACTTTCCTGGATATATTTCGTTATCAAGCCCGGCTGGCGCCATCTATGTTTCATTAAGAACACTTTTTTTTTTTTTTTTTTTTTTTACAAGAAAAACAACAACAAAAGAAAAACAGGCAAAAAAAGACAAGAAAACCAGGATAGGAGAAGAAATTAAAAAAATTAAAAAAAAAAAAAATACGGAAAAAAAAAAAAAGTGTTCTTAACGAAACATAGATGGCGCCAGCCAGGCTTGATAACGAAATATATCCAGGAAAGTTTTTCCGACGAATGGCAACAAGGAGTATCGGACTCCATTAGCGCGAAGTTAACCACGAACATCGGTGGTAAAGTCGCCACGCTCCTGAAGATGCCCAGAGTATGGGCGAAAATTTCGAGTATAAAGAACGGTAAAAATTGATGTTTGAATCCTAAAGCAAAGATCCAATGAGTATACCCAGCGAAAAGTGTGAGAAGTAAAGCCAGTCATCGCAACGGACTTTAGGACAATAACCTCAACAAAGACCGGAAAACACGTGCGTGAAATGTCCCCGTCGCTAGAAAGGAATGCCAAGGTAAGCATTACCTGCTAGTTTTCTGTACAAGTTACAAAATAAGGTATTTTTAGCATTGACAGAAAAAGCACTGTTAATTTCATTTACATATTTAATTTGAGCCTTAAAAGATATGAAATTGATATTTCACTGTACATATATACAGTATATGTATATTTACTAAGTAGTCATTTGTTTGCTAATGACATGAAAAGATACACCAAGAAAGTGGAACAATGTGTTGCAAAGAAAAATGCATCAAGAATGCAAGAATGTAGAACAAATATGTTACTTGAAGATTATTTAGCCATTAGCTAGCAGTTATTGTGAACCTTTCTTTAGCAAATCATATTAAAATGTTTAAAATTCAGAACTCCTGCATTACTCCACAGTATTTATTCTGTTTCAGTCACAACTATCTGGAAATGTTGGCTCTCTCAAAATGTTTTGAGCATTTAGCTTTTTGTTTATTTATTTATTAGCCATTGGTTTAGTGCACTGTGTACTGTGGTTTGAAAGACATTATTAAATGGTGTTTCTTTATACCATTGTGTATCCTGTGATATAGCTTATCTTATGGCTGTAGTAAGAATTTTGTGTGTGATTTTTAAAAATTATGTTTCTGTCATTTGTGTAATTGTCTATTATTCATCAGCAAAATGTATTGGAAATGTCTGTTGTTAAATAGACTTGTGTTAGTCAGTTTTCCATCGTTTCTCATTTTTTTCACTTACTACATGTTTGATTGTGGGCTCGATTTTCTAGGCTTTTAGGCAGTGAGGTTCCAGATTTTTACACATCACAAATTTTGAAGTAGTATCTAGACTTTTAATTTCTGCCACTGACTACAAAAATGTGTATCATAGATGCAAGTGTCCTGCCTTAATCGGATTATGTCTGGTTTTTGAACCTAGTGTTTGGAAATCCATTTTTTTTAAACTTCCCAATTTTCTCGAATCAATAATTAGTGATTTTTTCTTTATTTTATTTTATTTATTTATTTATTTTGCTGTAATATATTTCTTGTTTACTCCCATTACAGGTACTCCAAAGGCTATGGATTCTCATCAGAAAATCTCAGCGAAATAATAATATTTGTGTAAAGTTTATTTTCATATTTTCAAGATTCTGACATTTACTTACCATCTTTGGGATTGTTTATGGGATGTTGTTAATATCATGCAACATTTCTTCAATGTTTTTTCAATATTTTTTTTATGTCTTCATGCTGTCTGCGAGCAGATAATATATTCCTGACTGTCGGAAATGATTTTTCTGGTAGGAGGGACAAATAAAGGTAAGTAGATCACACTAGTTATGTTAAGAGATTAAAACTTTTTCAAAGAATATTCAAAGCAAACTGAATTTGCTTGCATCATTGATTTTTCAAAGAAGTTCGTAAGTTGGGAGCTTTCAACCTTGTCTTAGGTCTTCATCACACCAATGGAGGACTAAGATTGTTTCCAGATTCTAAGTTTGAATATGTGTTTTTCTTTTTGTTGCCAGAATCTAGAATCGATCTCCAGATCATCGGGATGTAGAGAGGAGAATCCGATTTGCAAGTCTTTGGGCTGAAAAGAATTACCAAGCTTTCACGGTAACAGAGGGCAAATTGATTATCAAAAGGAGCAATATGTTTTGTTTCATTCCAGCGGGGAATTACAGAAATGTCTTCCATTATCAAAATAGACAAGGCAGTATTTGGGTTATCTTTCAAAACATATTTTCTATGTTCCAAAATTCTATGGTTAATGCTTCTGTATGTACTTCCAATGTAAAAACAATCACCTGTGAAAAGAAGAGATAGGAATGCAGTAAACTCCTGGGAGATCAAGATTTTCAACTTTGTCCCTATCACTTTGTAGTAGCTTCATGATGCTTGGGAGAGGGGGGGGTGTAGTGGCAAGATGGTAACCAAAACTTCTGAATGGATTTTGTAACTTCTAAGCAGAGGAAGGATGGTATGGAACAGATCTGGAGAATTTTAGGTTTTCCCTCTTTTGAGAATGGAGGCATTCAGTTGATTTTCAACTTGTTTTCATATTTCTTTATGAGGGTGTTGACTGTAAGAGCAAGGAAATCATGAGAAAATGCTATTGTAGGAATTATTGAGAATTCTTCTTTAAGAGAAAATTGGTTGTTGCATATGAGATGAGCCCTGTGGATAGACTTTAATGCTATGAACTTGTAGAGGTGCATAGTAAATGATTCAAAGGGAATGCTGTTGGTGGAAACAGGAGGTTTATGATAAATAGAATGTGAGATGGAGAAATCAGAGTTTCTGCAGATGGAAACATCCAGGAAATCTATTTTGTTGTTTTCTTCACTAGATTTAATGAGTTTAATCTCCATTCTAATCTGATCTTCTCAGAATCTCCACTTTACATCTCGATGATCTGGAGATCGATTCTAGATTCTGGCAACAAAAATAACAACACAAATTCAAATTTAGAATCTGGAAACAATCTTAGTCCTCCATTGGCGTGCAGACCTAAGATGAGGTTGAAAGCTGCCAACTTACGAACTTCTTTGAAAAAATTCTAATCTCTTAACATAACTAGCATGATCTGCTTACCTTTATTTGTTATTTCTCGCTACATGTTTTTGCCCATCATCGTCATGTTTCTAGCAGGGATGAGAATGTTCCGTGATTTCAGAATTTTGACTTTTTCTGACCACAAGCTGTGTCCTCTTACCCCTTCATTTCTTTTCCTCATTATGTCCTTATTTTTTTATATATTTCTGATCGTGTTCCTGATTTTTAATATCTTTGGCAATATGAAAAAGATTGAGTCTTTGTAATCAGGGAAGTACATCAATGCGAGGGATTAGCCCACAGCTGATTGTTTCAGTTGGTCATTCCACCTAAGGATTCTGGAACATAACCCAGTGAGTTGGGATCTGTTGGCTAATATCAGACAGAACTAGCTGGTACCTTTCCAAGATTCACAGGGGCCATTGTTGCTGTTCTATGTGCCATTGTTGCCCATGGAGCGCCCCGAGGAGGCAAACCCATCTCTCACTAAGACCGCCCAATTGGAATTTTTTCAGCCCAGGTGGCACGAAAGAAAGATAGAGAGAGGCCAAAGAAATCATGGAAGGACCAGATTCAGGAATGTTTGCTTGAGAAAAAGATTATGACTATTTAGTACAAAAGGTCTTGTGTGCAGCATGTGATGGATGTTAATGAAGCTTGAGCTGTGTGCCAAGATAATTGCAAATGGAGACATTTGATACACCAACACAGTAAGTAAATTTTAGTTCTATCAGTTAAATGTGTACTTGGCACATTGTCTTTCTTTGAGGAGCTAACCTCTGAATCTCAGAGAACAGCTTAATAATGTGTATGTATGTATGTATGTATGTATGTATGTATGAAAAAGATTAACTTCACATTTTTTAAGAATATTTTCTAATGAAGTGCATGTTTCCCTATTTCTAAGTCTCTTCTTCAAAACTGATCAGTAGAGCAAGTTTTTTCTACTTCCAGTTTTTTAAAGTAAAATTAAGATTCAAAGTCAGTACTTAATATTTGTGTGATGGAATTGGTGCAATTTCTATGACTTGTAAAATTGTTTTCACGGAAGAGTGAACAATGCAGTACTGATTTTTGATATTCAGTTTTGCTGAAAACATGTTTTTCTATTCAATAGTCACTTTTTGGTGTATCAAGAAGCAGAGTATGTATTTTATTCTTTTGTTTAAACCAAAATTAATTTTCAAAAACAGCTATTACTTGCATTTACAGGGAATCATAGTGGGAAGAATTGGCAGTGAAGCACATAATATGCTAAAAATTAGAAGAATCCCTAATATCCTCATATCATGCATTGGTTACGTTATGAAATTGTAAAATAGTGGAATGTTTCGGTAGTTGGCTTCTACCTTCCTCAGCCTTGGAATGAAACATGGAATGAACCATGTGATGTTAGCATCAGTTGTTGCCAGATTTCAAAATAGCTTTCCAAATAATAGGGATCTGAAAAGGTGCGTGCATGTTGCAAGTGTTAGGGGTAAGATAGATTTCAATGCTTTCACGGTACCTAAGGGCTTTCTGATTACTGAATGTATAATGAATAAAGTCCTCCGCTGGACGTGTAGTGCAGGGAAGCTTACGTTAGGGTTATTGGAAGGTTACTTGACGTAGCTAAAGTGTACCTAATCTTCAAAGTGCTAGAGTTTGTTTAGGTAAGACTCGCATGTGCAATAAATTCATTGAATATGGAACTTCTTTTTACTCAGCGTTCCTCATTATCTTGAATATCAGTACTATAACTTTGGTTTTAGTACATTAGTACCTTGAAGGCTCCTTATTAGAGCGGTAAACACAATATACCCTGGACTTAATGGAGACACTTTAATGAAAGAGACTTAACGGCCAGACAGAGGTCTGACAATAATATGAACTGAGAAAACGTACTCACTTTAAACCTTTTATTGGAGAGCTCCTGGTATTATCAAACACACACTCAACAAATCACACGACTACTGAATATCCGAACGGAAAACTATTAGAAAGCACCAATCACTCACCCTAAAGATCATGGCAATCTCTATCGACAACACACTTCCAACACGTCAATTATCGTAATGTTTCTGGCCTTAAAAGGTTTACAGACATCTTGCTTACGTTTCCTACTTCCGGGTATGAAATATCGTTTTTTTTTTTGTTTTTTTTTAAGCCTTATAAGATGTAACTATAAGCTTGTCAATTCCATAAAAAACCACATACGCATACTACTCATTCATACAATTCAATTAAAAACTATGTACATATTTACATAACCTTACATTCCTAGGTGGTTAAACCTTTGTCAACTGTAAATACCAAACTGCT
Organism: Macrothele yani; assembly: GCA_039090855.1. NCBI lineage: Eukaryota > Metazoa > Arthropoda > Arachnida > Araneae > Macrothelidae > Macrothele > Macrothele yani. The sequence goes on along the minus strand of CM076993.1, from coordinate 142,439,717 downwards.
CCTTCTGTTTCAAAACCCCTGCCACTCTCACTGCAAGTGTCACACTCATTCAGCCACTCACACACAATCCTCTAGCGCTTTCAACAGACTTCTGTCATCATCAGGAGGCAGGTGTGTCTCACCCGCCCACCACAGCTCAAGTGAGCAGAGCCATCGAGGCTCGGGCCCCAGTCGCAATCTCTGAATCATTGTGTCTCTGGCGCCATCTATTGTCATTGCTGCTCTTTTTTCCCTTTTTCTTTCTAGGCTGCTGTTCAATTTTTATTAGGGCTTTCCATTGTTCATTTAAGTTACTAGGCTCATTAATGTTGCATAATCTTGATCTGTTTTTTTCAATTAACACTGACTCTGCAATTCTTAACTGCCTTTCGTTTTTACAGCTCTTAATAATTTTAATATCCTCAAACCTTGGACATTGTTGATTTTCCATACAGTATTGGGTTAATGCTGTCTTAGCTTCTTTTTTATTCCAATTATTTATATGCTGGTTCAATCTATACTTTAATTTATTCTTGGTGCTGCCTATATATGACACGGGTGGTTGCTGGTTTATAGGGATTTCATAAATTCCTGCTCTATCTAATTGGCTGATTTTTTCATTTTTAATCACTAAATTTTTTACTGTAAGTACCTGATTTTCTACCTGTATGTCATACTTGCCACAAACTTTATTAATTTCTGCTGAAACATTTTCTACATATGGCATTGCCCCTACATATTTTACAAGTTTTTTATTAATCTTGGCCTTCTTGTAAGCTTGAGTTACTTTATAAATCCATTTTTTATTACCTGTTTAGGGTAACCAAAATCATATGCATTTTTTTCAATATATTCAATTTCCTCTTTTTTATACTGTTCCATTGATGAGTGTGTTAAACTTCTTTTAATTAGTGTTTTAACACTATTTCTTTTATGTGTTAATGGATGCGATGACTGAAATGGTATAAGTACTGGGATATATGAAGATTTTCTATGCACTCTGAATTGCATATTATCATTTGTTCTAATAATCAAAATATCCAAAAATGCCAAATTATTGTCATGTTCTTGTTCTACTGTCAGTTCAATAGATGGATAAATTTCACTATACTTTTTTGTCAAGTCCTCAAGTTCATCATTTTTTAGCCTGGACAACATAAAAATGTCATCAACATATCTGCAGTATATCAGTGGTGGATTTTCGAGTTTACTTATTATTTTTTCCTCAATGTCACTCATTATAATTTCAGCAAATAAAGTTGACAATGGTGACCCCATAGGTCCACCATGATTTTGTTTGTACATCTTGTTGTTAAACTTAAAAATGTTATTTTCATATATGTACAATAAAATTTCTCTTAACTCCTCAATTTTTATTGCATTCATTGTCTGTAACACATATAATTTTTCAATAATTATTTCTATTGCCTGTGGTACTGGTGTGCTAGGAAAAAGGGCTCTCACATCCATACTAGCCATATGATATTCACTTAAATCTTGTTTAATTACTTTAATTTTCTCAATGAATTTGTATGTATTCTTCACAGTGAACCCTTGTCTTCATGAACAAAGGTGCCAAAAATTTGTAGATATTTTTTTCCAGCTTTATTAGTGGGGAATTCCTTTTTGATACAATCACTCTCATAGGTGTATCAGGCTTATGAGTTTTTATTTTTGCAAACATTTTTGGTATTCCAGTACCCATTGGTGGGTACGCTTTCTTTATTTCATCAGGCAAGGTGCTGTGATTTCTGAATACATACGAATTCATTGAGAAAATTAAAGTAATTAAACAAGATTTAAGTGAATATCATATGGCTAGTATGGATGTGAGAGCCCTTTTTCCTAGCACACCAGTACCTCAGGCAATAGAAATAATTATTGAAAAATTATATGTGTTACAGACAATGAATGCAATACAAATTGAGGAGTTAAGAGAAATTTTATTGTACATATATGAAAATAACATTTTTAAGTTTAACAACAAGATGTACAAACAAAATCTTGGTGGACCTATGGGGTCACCATTGTCAACTTTATTTGCTGAAATTATAATGAGTGACATTGAGGAAAAATAATAAGTAAACTCGAAGATCCACCACTTATATACTGCAGATATGTTGATGACATTTTTATGTTGTCCAGGCTAAAAAATGATGAACTTGAGGACTTGACAAAAAAGTATAGTGAAATTTATCCATCTATTGAACTGACAGTAGAACAAGAACATGACAATAATTTGGCATTTTTGGATATTTTGATTATTAGAACAGAATGATAATATGCAATTCACAGTACATAGAAAATCTTCATATATCCCAGTACTTATACCATTTCAGTCATCGCATCCATTAACACATAAAAGAAATAGTGTTAAAACACTAATTAAAAGAAGTTTAACACACTCATCAATGGAACAGTATAAAAAAGAGGAAATTGAATATATTGAAAAAAATGCATATGATTTTGGTTACCCTAAACAGGTAATAAAAAATGGATTTATGAAGTAACTCAAGCTTACAATAAGGCCAAGATTAATAAAAAACTTGTAAAATATGTAGGGGCAATGCCATATGTAGAAAATGTTTCAGCAGAAATTAATAAAGTTTGTGGCAAGTATGACATACAGGTAGGAAATCAGGTACTTACAGTAAAAAATTTAGTGATTAAAAATGAAAAATCAGCCAATTAGATAGAGCAGGAATTTATGAAATCCCTATAAACCAGCAACCACCTGTGTCATATATAGGCAGCACCAAGAATAAATTAAAGTATAGATTGAACCAGCATATAAATAATTGGAATAAAAAGAAGCTAAGACAGCATTAACCCAATACTGTATGGAAAATTAACAATGTCCAAGGTTTGAGGATATTAAAATTATTAAGAGCTGTAAAAACGAAAGGCAGTTAAGAATTGCAGAGTCAGTGTTAATTGAAAAACAGATCAAGATTATGCAACATTAATGAGCCTAGTAACTTTAACGAACTATGGAAAGCCCTAATAAAAATTGAACAGCAGCTTAGAAAGAAAAAGGGAAAAAAGAGCAGCAATGACAATAGATGGCGCCAGAGACACAATGATTCAGAGATTGCGACTGGGGCCCGTGCCTCCTGATGACGACAGAAGTCTGTTGAAAGTGCTAGAGGATTGTGTGTGAGTGGCTGAATGAGTGTGACACTTGCAGTGAGAGTGGCAGGGGTTTTGAAACAGAAGGAGCAGTTTGGTATTTACAGTTGACAAAGGTTTAACCACCTAGGAATGTAAGGTTATGTAAATATGTACATAGTTTTTAATTGAATTGTATGAATGAGTAGTATGCGTACGTGGTTTTTTATGGAATTGACAAGCTTATAGTTACATCTTATAAGGCTTAAAAAAAATAATAATAAATACGATGTTTCATACCCGGAAGTAGAAAACGTAAGCAAGATGTCTGTAAACCTTTTAAGGCCAGAAACATTACGATAATTGACGTGTTGGAAGTGTGTTGTCGATAGAGATTGCCATGATCTTTAGGGTGAGTGATTGGTGCTTTCTAATAGTTTTCCATTTGTGAATTGCATGTAAACTATGCGCACTTTGCAGGGGTTTTAATACCTTAAAAGTGCAAATATATAAGAATATCCGAACTTTCGTAGAATCGCATAACAATAATTAAGAAGAACCTATCACATAAAACGAAGCTCCTTGGTATAGTTGAGCGCGCCTATATATACTGCATACCACCACGTCATGACTTACACTCGTTGCCACATATCATTCAGCGGGAGAAATAACATCTCGTTAAGTGAGAAGATAATTTGCATAGGAAAATAAAATAACAAGAGATAGTAAAATCAAAAGGGAACTGAATCTAGAGTATATGTTACAAATGGAGCGATACGTTTTATGTTTTGCCAATCCGGAATTGCGGATGTATCGCTGATAGTTAAAACTGAAAGGGAGGTGGAAGGATTGCCTTTCCTAACATCGGCAATACGTTCCACCAATCACCGGTAGATGTTTCGGTAAGCACTACCAATGTAGTGGGTAACACCTGTGGAAGTGTTGACAGGGATAGAGTAGACGATTTGTAAATCCAGATGTTTATTGGGATCTCTGTCTTTAAGAATGAGATTGAGAAGATGTGGAAGTGGTTTAACTGCAATACTGTAGCCAAAAGATTTGAAAATTGAACAAACTTTAAGACATTTGTTAAGTTCCATTTTGTAATAACAGTTAGAACTTTTTTCATGTTTATTCTCTTTGGTGAATAATGCACTTCTCAACTTTCAAAAATTAAAAAAAAAAACTTTAAAAACTTTTGGAATGTAAAAATGCAACGTACCTTTCAGCTGCAATGACACTGAACTTGTGTTGAGGCCACTCTGTCATAGATGAGAGAGCTTCATGTTATGTTGTGCAACAAGTATTCCATAGGATCGAAAGTATCAGCAAAAACCAAGTTAAAAATGTCACAATATGAATTATCACACCAATGGTGTTAAAGGAATCTGCAACAAAAACGAAATTGTGTCAAGGCCACACCATGGCCAGTGCGACAATCTCATGCTACGCTGTACAACAAGTATTCCACAGAGTACTTGATTTTAGCTGGTACTTTCAACTCTGTGGAATACATGTTGCACAGCGTAGCATGAGATCGTCCCGCGGGGCATGGAGTGGCCTCAATGCAATTTTGTTTTTGTTGCAGCTGAAAGTGATTCCTTTAACTCCATTGGTATGATAATTCATATTGTGACATTTTCAAATTGTTTTTGCTGATACTTTCGATTCTATGGAATACTTGTTGCACAACATAATGTGAAGCTATCTCGTCTATGGCAGAGTGGCCTTAACGCACACTGAGTGGTACGTTGCATTTTTATATTTCAAAAGTTTTTAAAGGTTTTTTTAATTTTTGAAAGTTGAGAAGTGCATTAGTCACCAAAGAGAATAACATAAAAAAGTTGTAACTGTTAAGCCATTATTAAAAAATGGAACTTAACAAACGTCTTATCACTTTTATCATGTTTTTATCTCATTATTTTGAGAATAGTGTATATGAACAAACTTTATGAGTGAAGGACAGGCTTTAGGACAAAGCGCCAACAAAGTGATGAGTGGTGGAAGGTTCAGGAAGTAAACTAGTAGATCTGTTCTGTGATTCAAATTTCTTAATCAGTCTATGTACTAAGGAGGGTGGAAAGCCTTGCAGTTTGCCAATGTTGATAATATTCTGATTTTCTTTTTGTAAAGCAGGAGGGTCATTGCATGTAAGGTTAGCTCTGTGTTAAGTCTTACATACACAGAGCTAACCTCATATGCAATAAACCTTTTGCTGAAGTAACATCATTTCACTGAAAAATTTTACAAGGTGGAAACCTTTTTAGATAGAATGATGTTACTAAAAGTGTTTATAATGGTAGGGATGCTTATGCATGTCTGCAGACATTCAGAAACACAGCTTTAACCATTATAATTTGTGGGAAACTTGATACATTTGTTGTGGCAACATATAAATGCAAGTGTCACCCTGTATAACCATAAGGTTGTGGTAACGTGCAAATCACAAGAATCTGCCTTCTGCTGCTTATGAATTGACTCTCTTGAGGTGCTGTCTGGTTACTACATCTGTTCTACTTCACGTGAATGCATTTGTAAATGTTCAGTTCACATTAGTTGATACACTGTCTAACAATAGTTTGTTCGTGCATGTGGATAACCTTGTTATTTACTAAGTCTTTTATGTCACGGAAGTTGAATTTGAAGTTGAACACATGTATGCTGCTGTCAGCATGCACACAAGTGTTCTTGGGTAGATTGACAGCTGTGGATGTTATTACTGGCATGACAGTGCTTTGAAAAGCCAGAGTAATTTGTTTTTAATAGAAATTCAGACTGTATAAGATCTCAGTTTGCTGGTCTGTGTGATGTAGAATAGTCTTTTTGCAGATGTTGTTACTATATATTCCTATGAAACACCTGATGCTTGCACACTTTGTAATCAACTTCATTTATGGTATCATTGTTATTACATTTTAGCCATGTATCCTAGTTGTTGAATTATGTATAAATACCAACTACCTATGTATGCTTCCAGGAGCTTTGTGGTTCAAACAACTTACTGCACTATTTCTATTTGCACCCACAATTTGGACTACAAGAATTTTTTTTTCTTTATGAGGATTATAATGGCTTTCTTCAACTTTAATACTAACCTTCTGGATTTGGTTTTGTGCAATTAAAGCTGATGAGGTGTAATTTCATTTGGCACACACAAATGTGAAATAATATATTATATGAAATGGAATTTATTTTAAAGATACATGTATATACATTAGGGTGGTCCTTAAAGTACTATGATTTTTTTTTCAACAATTTATATGCTCTGACCCTCCAAAAGTGTTCTGCAGTGTAAATAAATAATGTGTCTAAAATTTCTACCATTTTAATTAACATTTAGTGGTAGCTCAATATGCTCAAAGTTTTACTTGTGGTTGCATATATTGTACATCATAAAATTATACATCAATTAGTTCAAAAGTCCTGATTTATTAATTACTCTGAAAAATTCCAAACACAAATCCTGATCTAAATTAATTATTTGCATTTTTGAACTTCCTTTTTTTGGTAAAGTTCGATTGACACTTACCGCACGTGGGGCTTGGCTTTCAATTCTTATTTCCGCTATGTGGATGCGGCATGGGGGTTTTTCATTTAGTTGCAGGTCCACTTCATTTTTTTCCCGTTGGTATTTATCTGGCCTCGTCATTAAATGAGTTTTTTCCCTTGCTGCCTCCTCATTTACTTCGATAATTTTTCATAACCCGAGTACTTTTGGTAATACTCCATTACCGTCATCGAGGGAACGTTTTGCTCCGACTAGCACGGACCGTGTCAGCTGGGCATTTCGGTGGTTCTCGTGGGCTGCTTCTGTCATGGGCTATCGCTTCTTCTTTGGCGTTGTGGAGCCATCTCTTGTTGGTCACTGATCTCATTTTTCGAACTTTTTCATTTTTTTTGCTCAATTTTAATTAAGTTTCTCCAGCTGTTTCTCAAAATATTAGGGTCATTATGGTTGCAAACTTTTGCCCTATTTTTTTCAATCATTACCGACTCTGCTATTCTGAGGTGTTTTTCGGATTTACAGCTTTTAATGATTTTTATATTTTCGAATTTAGGAAATTTTTGGTTATCCAGACAGTATTGAATAAGTGCTGTTTCTTCTTCTTTTTTCTGCCAATTTTTTGCGTGTTGTTTTAATCTATGTTTAAGCTTATTTTTGGTACTTCCTATATAAGCCATTGGAGGATTTTCAGTAATAGGAATTGAATAAATACCTGCTTTTTCTAACATTTTTATTTTTTCATTATTTTTTATTACCATATTTTTGATGGTATTTACTTTTCCTCCAATTTGAATGTTATGCTTTTTACAAATATTATTAATTTCATTGGTAGTACCTTTAATGTAAGGAAAACCATTTAAATATTTGACTTCTTTTTTATAAATACCATCAAAAATATGGTAATAAAAAATAATGAAAAAATAAAAATGTTAGAAAAAGCAGGTATTTACTCAATTCCTATTACTGAAAATCCTCCAATGGCTTATATAGGAAGTACCAAAAATAAGCTTAAACATAGATTAAAACAACACGTAAAAAATTGGCAGAAAAAAGAAGAAGAAACAGCACTTATTCAATACTGTCTGGATAACCAAAAATTTCCTAAATTCGAAAATATAAAAATCATTAAAAGCTGTAAATCCGAAAAACTCCTCAGAATAGCAGAGTCGGTAATGATTGAAAAAAATAGGGCAAAAGTTTGCAACCATAATGACCCTAATATTTTGAGAAACAGCTGGAGAAATTTAATTAAAATTGAGCAAAAAAATGAAAAAGTTCGAAAAATGAGATCAGTGACCAACAAGAGATGGCGCCACAACGCCCAAGAAGAAGCGATAGCCGATGACAGAAGCAGCCCACGAGAACCACCGAAATGCCCAGCTGACACGGTCCGTGCCAGTCGGAGCAAAACGTCCCCTCGATGACGGTAATGGAGTATTACCGAAAGTACTAGGGTTATGAAAAATTATCGAAGTAAATGAGGAGGCAGCAAGGGAAAAAACTCATTTAATGACGAGGCCAGATAAATACCAACGGGAAAAAAATGAAGTGGACCTGCAACTAAATGAAAAACCCCCATGCCGCCATCCACATAACGGAAATAAGAATTGAAAGCCAAGCCCCACGTGCGGTAAGTGTCAATCGAACTTTACCAAAAAAAGGAAGTTCAAAAATGCAAATGCATTAATGCACGTTAAAAAATAACCTCCAATATCGGAAGTAAATTGTAAATTAATTATGCCTATCAGAGACAACAGAACATTATTTCCACTTGAAGTAATATTCATTGTTAACACTGAGAAAATCAGTAAATCACTTAAAGCAGAGTTCCTTGTAACTCGGCTCATCTGAGATTGTTTTTTCTCCTGCAGTCGGGATAACAACACGTATGTTGTTCTACAACTTGTAATAAATATTATTTTTCGTCTTCATTCTCCGTTTTTTTTTTTTTGTTTTTTTTGTGATTGGAGGTTTTAATGACCACCGTGAGCAACTCAATGGGCTATAAGCAGTTGCACGTCCCTAATTTAGGAACACTGGTTCCAAGAAAGGGAGAGAACGAATGCTGTAAGAAAAACACAGCATCCATGGCTCACCGGGATTTGAACCCGGACCCATCTCGGACGAATGATCAGAAGCTATGGCTTAGACCACTGTGCCACCAGGCTGGCCATTTCAGGATCAAAATCTAAATAATCTCTTGGGATATTAAGGTAATTAAAGAAAGTCATAGTGTTTTTTTTTCACAAAATCTTCAATCGTCATATCACAAGAAATCTTGCCATTCAGCTTTATGTGTTTAAGAGGTTCGTCGACCCCGTCCTTTTCATTAAGAGACCAAAGCGTAGCTTTTTTAGGACTTGTAGACACGTTTTGTTTTCCTTTTGCAATTTTTTTCAGCTTGAGCCACTTTTCATGAAGTTTCACCAATTTTATGATACAATCCTGTTCATGACGAATGGGAATACGGGCCTTTTCCCAAAACACAGCAGTTTCCTTAACAACAGCCCTACAAATCTCACGAATTGTCTTCTTCAAGGTTTATATAGGCAAGCTTGTTTCTGGAACTGTACAGAATTTTCCAGCTATATGAAATAAAAATAAAAATAGACATCACTTTATTTATGTGGAGTATTTGATTGATACTTAAGTCAAATAAGACAAGAGAAGGTGAATGGAGAAGTCAGGTGACGGGGATAATATGTTAAGTGAATATTTCAACTGACTTGAGCGACCTCTAAATATAGTCAAATCTGCCTGAAACTTTACAAAAAATGTTTTTTTATATGGTAGAACAACATCGGGGGGGGGGGGGCAGACAACAACATTTCAAAATTTCAAAAATAAGGACCACCCTAATATTCATGTAACACAATGTAACTGAAAGACTGGGTAATGTTTCTAGGGCAAGTCTGTCTGTTTTAAGCACATCAACATTACAAATTCTTCTGCACATACATTTGTCTGATTTTTTTTTTTCTTTTGGTAAAGTTGTAATACAACAAAGAGCAAGAAGTAACAAAGCTAGATTCTGTCCTAATTACTGGAGAAATTAATTCAGAGAGTAAGAAGTGTATAAATTCTTTGGTGTCAGTCATCTTTTATATGTTGCTTAAGATAAAAATTTTGTGATTCAAACAAAATACTGAATCACAGTGCTAGATTGAAAACACATGTACTGGAAAATATGTAGTTTAAAAAAATATCACATTACAAAAGTTTCTAATTACAGTATTTTTTTATTTTTTTTTTTTTTTTTTTTTTGTAGTTTTGTTGTTGTCAGTGATGCTAGTGATGCTTTAGTAACATCTGAAAGGGCACAGCAGATACATACATACATAAATTTTTATCAAAGGTATCTTCTAAGTGTTGCTTTTTTTTAAAAATAGAAATGCAACCTCTTGTGTTTTGGTAGATTGCTCACTGGCTCTTCTCAACATTGGGTGTTTTCAATGCTGCCTCATGATATTTTTTGTTTTGTTTTGTTTTGTTTGTTTTGCTGAAGTAAAATATCGTGTAATGCTACCATAAATTTGAAAAATTTATTTATAACAGGTTAATTGTTATATGATGTATTGGATTTTTGCGGTATTTGAAGAAGTTCCATTGCTTTTTGTGTACCATGTTCACCACTAGCACAGTCTGGAATAATTGAGAAGCAATGCCTCAGTCATAGGTTTAATACCTCAGTTGACAAACTGACATGACTCCAGGTTTTCCATGTTTAATTGCTTCAGTAGGAAATTGATTTTACACCAGAGGTGGCTGTAGGTGTTTCTGAGTTTCTCAGTTAAAACTTGTTTGGCTTTGAGAAAGGTGACCATTTCGAATTTAGAAAAATTTGTGGCAGTTGCAGTTGTTGATGGAAACGCTAATTAATGTTAGTTTTACCTGTTTGTACACTTCCCTAAACACAATTTATTCAATCTCATGTAGTAAGTAATGTTTCTCAGTGATTTTTTTTTTTACATTTATTAACACTTTCGCTGCCAGCGGGCGCAGGCGCCAGCAAAATAAATCGTTGTAAGGGGCCATGCTAGTGCCAGCGACTTCAACTTGTTAATGGGTTTCGGTTTTTGTTTTGTATTACTTCCGCTAGGTGACGCAACTTCTTTGTGTTTTGAAGTATTAGGTTGCTAGGCAACACAGTACAGGTGTTGTAATGCAGATGTGCAGATGGCCTGGGGATAAGAAGTCGCGGGCGATTTCTGTGGCCTAGGAATGTGCTTTTATTTATTTTTTTATACATTTCGTAAAGTATCAGTTTTATATTAATTCAACATTTGTCGAAAACATTACGTGGTTTCAGAAATTATTAACTATATGTCAACAAAATAGTTTCCATATCATCTACTGTTTCGCACGTTATTAGAAATTCGAGCACGGGAAAAACGTCCATATAATAAGAAAATTTTTATTTCAACTTGTCACTAATATTCCTTTTTTTCTTTTTGATGTTCTTTATAATAGTTTAGAATTTTATTATGAAGATTACAAATTTATATGAAAAAATGTTTTAATATGTGCAGTCAAATGCATCATAAGTTGTCAAAGTCTCTACGTATTGGAGGACTTTGACAACTTATGATGCATTTGACTGCACATATTAAAACATTTTTTCATATAAATTTGTAATCTTCATAATAAAATTCTAAACTATTATAAAGAACATCAAAAAGAAAAAAAGGAATATTAGTGACAAGTTGAAATAAAAATTTTCTTATTATATGGACGTTTTTCCCGTGCTCGAATTTCTAATAACGTGCGAAACAGTAGATGATATGGAAACTATTTTGTTGACATATAGTTAATAGTATCAGTTTTATTTCCGAAATGTTTGATGTTTTAAATATTCAGCTATACATATATATAAATATATATATACTAGGCTGCCATCTGATGCTGACCTTGGCTACTTACAATGGACGCTCCCTATCTTCTGATTCAAGGCTTCTTGAATTGGAAGAGGAACTACAAAGGATCAAGTGGGACATCGTGGGGCTAAGTGAGGTAAGGAGAAAAGGAGAAGATCTCATCGAACTGAAAAGTGGACATCTCTTCTACTATCGTGGGACAGATACTGGCAGAACTAGTGGTGTTGGATTTATAATAAACAAGAAACTGAAGGATAAAGTTGTAGAAGTTGAAAGTTCCTCTGACAGAGCTGCACGACTTGTTATCCAACTCTCGAAAAGATACCAGGCTCAGATTATTCAAACTTATGCACCCACCACAAGTCATCCTGAAGAAGAAATTGAAGAATTTTATGAGGAAATTTGTCATCTAAATAATAAAGGTAAGCAGCACTTGAAAATAATTATGGGAGATTTCAATACAAAAATAGGGCAACGGCAACAGAATGAAACTTCAGTAGGTAAATTCGGTCATGGCAACAGAAACCAGCGTGGAAATACTCTCGTTGAGTTTGCAGAGGCAGAAGGGTTTTTCATCCTGAACTCCTTTTACAAGAAAAAGCCACACAGGAAATGGACATGGAGACATCCAAATGGGACGACAAGTGAAATTGATTTTACTATGTGTAACAAAAAATTCGTCATAGAAGACTGCAGTGTGCTAAACAAGTTCAACACAGGTAGTGACCATAGATTGGTGAGATGTAAGATGCACTTCAACACTAAACTTGAACGTGGCAAGCTCATAAGACAAACAAAATCTATTGACATAACCAACCTTAAAAAACACCATAATACCTTCAAGTTAGAACTGAAGAACAGGTTCTCTGCTTTAGAAGGCCTAACATCGGAAGAAGTGGACATCTCTGAAGTTAACAGAAAAGTAACCAAAGCTCTTATGGAAACAGCAACAAAATTAGCTGGGTCTAAGAACAAGTTGCATGTGAACAAACTATCAGGAAAAACCAAAATGTTGATGCAAAAAAGAAGAGAGATGAGGACAACTAAAGAAGATGTGACTTCCAAAGTGGAATATATAGAGCTATGCAAGACAGTAAGAAAAAGTATCACGGAAGACGTAAGGAAATTCAACTGTGAACTAGTGAGGAAAGCAATTGAAAACAACCAAAGCCTAAAGATAGCAAAGGGACATCTCAGTAAGGGAAGAAAACAGATTATGGCACTGAGAAAAGAAGATGGTTCTGTAACAAGAAATAGAGGCGAAATTTTGACAAGAGTGAAAGATTTCTACTCCAAATTATATGAAAGGGATGATATATGCACTCCAGACATCATGAAAGATACCAGTACCAGAGTTCCTCCAGTCCTTCCAGCAGAAGTTGCACATGCAATCAAGAACATGAAGCGAGGAAAAGCTCCAGGAGAAGATGGAATTACTGTAGACATCATACAAGAAGCAAGTGGAGAAATCAAAACAGTACTCGCCCAAATTTTCACTCGATGCCTTAATGAAGGAAAGATTCCTGAGGATTGCAACACTGCTACAATGATCCTGCTACATAAGAAAGGTGACATTGAGGATCTCGGAAACTACAGACCTATCAGCCTCCTATCAGTAGTTTATAAAATCTTCACTAAAGTTCTTTCACACCGCTTGAAGGTAACACTGGACATGGCTCAACCGAGAGAACAAGCTGGATTCAGGAGTGGCTACAGCACAATAGATCATATCCACGTGCTGAGAGAACTAATTGAAAGAGCGAGGGAATATGAACTTCCATTGTGCATGGCTTTTATCGATTATGAAAAAGCCTTTGATTCGGTGAAACCATCAGCAGTTACAATGGCTCTGAAAACCTGCGGTATTGAAGATGCATACATTAATATTATTAATAACATCTATGAAAATGCAAGTGCAAAGATTAGGCTGTTTGAAAATACAACACACGTAAAAATTGGAAAGGGAGTGAGACAAGGTGACACCATATCTCCGAAGCTCTTTAATGCCACATTGGAGGGTGTTTTTCAGTCGCTGAGCTGGGAAAACAAGGGGATAAAGATTAATGGAGATTATCTAACCCACCTTCGTTTTGCTGATGACGTAGTCATTTTTGCAACTACCCCATCAGAGCTGCAGAGTATGATCCAGGAACTTGCTGACAAGAGTAAAGAAGTGGGATTAAAAATGAACTTTCAGAAGACAAAAGTGATGTTCAATGCTTTTACAAGAAATGAAGATTTATCAATTGATGGAGAAAAGCTGGAGATAACAGACACGTACGTTTATCTTGGACAGCAGATATCAAGTGAGGGTCACATTGATGAAGAAATTAATCGGCGAACAAAACTTGCCTGGAGAGCTTTTGGAAGAAACAGCCTAATTTTCAAGAGCAATATGCCATTATGTCTTAAAAGAAAAGTGTTTGATCAATGCATCCTTCCAGTGCTTACGTATGGTGCAGAGACGTGGACCTTAACTAAAAGAGACATACAAAGGCTGCAGACAACTCAAAGTAGCATGGAGAGGTGCATGCTTGGTGTAACCAGGAGAGATAAGAAGAGGAACTCGTGGATCCGAAAAATGACAAGAGTGGAAGACATCATGATCAGAGTTAAATCCCTGAAATGGCAATGGGCTGGACATACTGCCAGAAGGACAGATCATCGATGGACAGCCGAAATTTTAGATTGTATTCCAAGGGACAGGAAAAGACCCAGAAGAAGACCACATGGGAGATGGGTGGATGAAATTCGAAAGTATGAGGGGTGACATGGAGGAGACTGGCACAAGACAGACTGTTGTGGAGGAAACTTGGGGAGACCTTCGTCCAGCAGTGGATTGATAATGGTTGACAATGATGATGATGATGATGATATATATACACTGAAATGCCAGAAAAACTGGTATACCAGTCTAATACTTGGTAGGTCCCCCACGTGAGTGCAGTACTGCAGAAATACGACGGGGCATGGACTTCACCAGCTTCTGGAAATATGTTGTAGGCAATGCACACCATACTTCCTGCAGAGCGTTCCACAATCCGGGTGTATTTTTTAGAGGTCTTGGATTCCTGTGTTCAATAGCTTGTTGCATGGCATCCCAAATGTGTTCTATCATGTTCAGATCTGAGGACTTGGGTGGGAATGGCAACACCCCAAACTCAGATGAATGCTCCTCTAGCCATAATGTGGCATCCTGACACTTTTGTGGAGGTGCATTGTCCTGTTGGAACGGGCCCAACCCATCAGCATGAATGCAGGACATGAACGGGTGTACCTCGTTAGAAAGGATGCGCACATTAGAGATAAGTTCGGGCTCAATTTTAGGAGACAGGGCCCGGCCCGCTTTCTTTGATTACATGTGTTTGCTGAGCCCGGGCCCAGATTCTTGGAAAATTTAGCTTATCAAGGCTTGAATTTATGCATTATACACTGGCCAAAGATATGGCCCAAGCAAGAATTAGTTGAAAAATCATTAGTTTAAAAAGTTTAGTTCAGTTAATCCACTTCGCAACATTAATATGTTTTTAGAAATACTACGCATAAAAAGCCAAATGTTCTAAAATGTGGATTTAAAAATAAATAAATAATCAACGTGCCCTTCGACTGTATCAGGGGAATCAATAATTTTGGTAAAAGCTGAAGAAAAAGAAAATCGTTTAGAAACAAAAAATTCCATTCGTTATTTCTTTTCGATTTCTAAATTTACTTTTATTTTGAATAAATTGCATTATAAAATGTACAACGCTGTACAGACAGTTGCAAGTGTTTGAAATTTTGACTCTAGAAAACTAATCTTTGCAATATAATTTACATATATGCTAATTGGTAAAGGTAGTTTAGAGTGATGTAGTAAAATATTATAAAAAGCATGTAGGAAAATTTCCAAAATTAAAAAAAAAAAGAATGTAAAAGCATTCCAGACCAGATTATTCTGCATTCTGTAACATTAACAAAGCTTAATAGTATAATAATCACAATATTATCATATGTGTGTGCAGTTTCCAGATCAAGTTTATCATGAAAAAAGAGAGAGAGAGAATTGCATCTAATGTCTCAGCACTTCAACTTGATCTTCTTTTCTCTAAAACTTGACCTGCTGCACTAAAAACTAACGTCACCCCAAAAATCGCGGGAGTGAGGAAATTTAAAAAAATAAATAACAATACTTCTAACTGCACAATTTTGGAAATTAATACATCATTTTAAAGATAAGATTCTTAATTTTTAATAAAATACAAAAAATGGGAATGTGATTTTTTTCTCAGTTTTTCGATACCAGACCTCCTTAAACTAATCCTTGCTTGGGCCATAGCTTTGGACAATGCATAATGCAAGTCTTGCTAAACAAAATTTGTCTTGAAATAGCAGCTAGCTTAGGAAATTGAAAATCTTTCCACCATGGTAACAAATTCACAATGAAATTTAACACGTGTAATTTAACCGGGTTCGGAATTACACGTGTTGAATTAATTACAGTAATGAAATTCAAGACGTGTAATTCCGAACCTGGGCCCGGGTTTTTCGGTAGTTAATGAATTCTGAGTCCGTCCGAGCCCGGGCCCGAGCTCATATCTAGCGCACATAGCGTTGGGCGGTCACAGACGTTTCTAGATGTACCAGGGTTCCCAGTGAAGTCCAGCTAAACACACCCCATACCATTACGGACACCCACCAGATAGTACAGTTCCCTGTTGACAGGCGGGATCCATGGTTTCATGGGGTTTGCACCACACATGAATCCTTCCATCTGCCCGATACAGTTGGAAACACAACTCGTCAGACCAGGCTACTTGTTTCTAGTCATCAAGTGTCCAGTGGCAGTGTTGCCATGCCCAAGCGAGGTGCATAGTTCTGTGTCGTGCACCCATCAAGGGGACTTGAGTTGGGCGTCGGCTCCCATAGCCCATATCGAGCAGGGTATGTTGCACAGTCCGGACGCTGATGCTTGTTGAGGCTCCAGCATTGAATTCCGATGATACCTGCAAGAGTGTTGGACACCTATCGCGCGAAAAGATTCTTGACAGCCGACGATGGTCACATTAACCCAATGTCTTTTTACCGCCACACTGGTATCGTAGGTTAGAGGTTTTGTCGCAATTCTTGTAGTCACGGTACACCCTTGCAATGGTCGTCTGTGAAAATCCGAACTTTGTTTCTACCTCCGAAATACTATGACCCATTTCACAAGAGCCAACTATGACACCACGTTGAAAATCGCTTACATCGTTATTACTTGTCATTCTCATGCCGAAAACAGCTCTGACAGCTGGCAAGGATGTCTATCGGTTTATATACGCACTGGCGGATACAACCGAGTACGCGCATAGGTGACGTTGCTATGTATTTTGCATAAGCTCGTCTGTGCCAGTTTTTCTGGCACTTCAGTATATACTGTGTGTATATATATATATCATCATCATTGTCAACCATTATCAATCCACTGCTGAACGAAGGTCTCCCCAAGTTTCCTCCACAACGGTCTGTCTTGTGCCAGTCTCCTCCATGTCACTCCCGCATACTTTCGAATTTCATCCACCCATCTTCCATGTGGTCTTCATCTGGGTCTTTTCCTGTCCCTTGGAATCCAATGTAAAATTTCAGCTGTCCATCGATGGTCTGTCCTTCTGGCAGTATGTTCAGCCCATTGCCATTTCAGGGATTTAACTCTGATCATGATGTCTTCCACTCTTGTCATTTTTCGGATCCACGAGTTCCTCTTCTTATCTCTCCTGGTTACACCAAGCATGCACCTCTCCATGCTTTTTTGAGTTGTCTGCAGCCTTTGTATGTCTCTTTTAGTTAAGGTCCACGGCTCTGCACCATACGTAAGCACTGGAAGGATGCATTGATCAAACACTTTTCTTTTAAGACATAATGGCATATTGCTCTTGAAAATTAGGCTGTTTCTTCCAAAAGCTCTCCAGGCAAGTTTTGTACGCCGATTAATTTCCTCATCAATGTG
This sequence comes from Macrothele yani, assembly GCA_039090855.1. Lineage (NCBI taxonomy): Eukaryota > Metazoa > Arthropoda > Arachnida > Araneae > Macrothelidae > Macrothele > Macrothele yani. The sequence continues at coordinate 142,422,286 of CM076993.1, read as the reverse complement.
ACCCTCACTTGATATCTGCTGTCCAAGATAAATGTACGTGTCTGTTATCTCCAGCTTTTCTCCATCAATCGATAAATCTTCATTTCTTGTAAAAGTATTGAACATCACTTTTGTCTTCTGAAAGTTCATTTTTAATCCCACTTCTTTACTCTTGTCAGCAAGTTCCTGGATCGTACTCTGCAGCTCTGATGGGGTAGTTGCAAAAATGACTATGTGATCAGCAAAACGAAGGTGGGTTAGATAATCTCCATTAATCTTTATCCCTTTGTTTTCCCAGTTCAGTGATTGAAAGACATTTTCCAATGTGGCATTAAAGAGCTTGGGAGATATGGTGTCACCTTGTCTCACTTCTTTTCCAATTTTTATGTGTGTTGTATTTTCAAACAGCCGAATCTTTGCACTTGCATTTTCATAGATGTTATTAATAACATTAATGTACGCATCTTCAATACCGCAGGATTTCAGAGCCATTGTAACTGCTGATGGTTTCACCGAATCAAAGGCTTTTTCATAATCGATAAAAGCCGTGCACAATGGAAGTTCGTATTCCCTTGCTCTTTCAATTAGTTCTCTCAGTACGTGGATATGATCTATTGTGCTGTAGCCACTCCTGAATCCAGCTTGTTCTCTCGGTTGAGCCATGTCCAGTGTTACCTTTAAGCGGTGTGAAAGAACTTTAGTGAAGATTTTATAAACCACTGATAGAAGGCTGATAGGTCTGTAGTTCCTGAGATCCTCAATGTCACCTTTTTTATGTAGCAAGATCATTGTAGCGTTGTTCCCAATCCTCAGGAATCTTCTCTTCATTAAGGCATCGAGTGAAAATTTGGGCTAGTACCGTTTCGATTTCTCCACTTGCTTCTTGTATGATGTCTACAGTAATTCCATCTTCTCCTGGAGCTTTTCCCCATTTCATGTTCTTGATTGCATGTGCAACTTCTGTTGGGAGGACTGAGAGAACTCTGGTACTGGTACCTTTCATGATGTCTGGAGTACATGTATCATCCTTTTCATATAATTTGGAGTAGAAATCTTTCACTCTTGTCAAAATTTCGCCTCTATTTCTTGTTACAGAACCATCTTCTTTTCTGACTGCCATAATCTGTTTTCTTCCCTTACTGAGATGTCCCTTTGCTATCTTTAGGCTTTGGTTGTTTTCAATTGCTTTCCTTACTAGTTCACAGTTGAATTTCCTTACGTCTTCAGTGATACTTTTTCGTACTGTCTTGCATAGCTCTATATATTCCACTTTGGAAGTCACATCTTCCATAGTTGTCCTCATCTCTCTTCTTTTTTGCATCAACATTTTGGTTTTTCCTGATAATTTGTTCACATGCAACTTGTTCTTAGACCCAGCTAATTTTGTTGTTGTTTCCATAAGAGCTTTGGTTACTTTTCTGTTAACTTCAGAAATATCCACTTCTTCCGATGTTAGGCCTTCTAAAGCAGAGAATCAATATATATATATATATATTCATTCATTCAGCAGTTACAATGGCTTTGAAATCCTGCGGTATTGAAGATGCATACATTCATATTATTAATAACATCTATGAAAATGCATGTGCAAAGATTCGGCTGTTTGAAAATACAACACACATAAAAATTGGAAAGGGAGTGAGACAAGGTGACACCATATCTCCCAAGCTCTTTAATGCCACATTGGAAAATGTCTTTCAATCACTGAACTGGGAAAACAAAGTGATAAAGATTAATGGAGATTATCTAACCCACCTTCGTTTTGCTGATGACATAGTCATTTTTGCAACTACCCCATCAGAGCTGCAGAGTAAGATCCAGGAACTTGCTGACAAGAGTAAAGAAGTGGGATTAAAAGTGAACTTTCAGAAGACAAAAGTGATGTTCAATGCTTTTACAAGAAATGAAGATTTATCGATTGATGGAGAAAAGCTGGAGATAACAGACACGTACGTTTATCTTGGACAGCAGATATCAAGTGATTGTCACATTGATGAGGAAATTAATCGGCGTACAAAACTTGCCTGGAGAGCTTTTGGAAGAAACAGCATAATTTTCAAGAGCAATATGCCATTATGTCTTAAAAGAAAAGTGTTTGATCAATGCATCCCTCCAGTGCTTACGTATGGTGCAGAGCCGTGGACCTTAACTAAAAGAGACATACGAAGGCTGCAGACAACTCAAAGCAGCATGGAGAGGTGCATGCTTGGTATAACCAGGAGAGATAAGAAGAGGAACTCGTGGATCCGAAAAATGACAAGAGTGGAAGACATCATGATCAGAGTTAAATCCCTGAAATGGCAATGGGCTGGACATTCTGCCAGAAGGACAGACCATCGATAGACAGCCGAAATTTTAGATTGGATTCCAAGGGCAGGAAAAGACCCAGAAGAAGACCACATGGGAGATGGGTGGATGAAATTCGAAAGTATGCGGGAGTAGCATGGAGGAGACTGGCACAAGACAGACCATTGTAGAAGAAACTTGGGGAGACCTTCGTCCAGCAGTGGATTGATAATGGTTGACAATGATGATGATGATGATGATATATATGTATGTATGTTTATATTATATTTTGTTTTTATGGCAAGTAGCATGCGGTAAAAAAAATATGAGGCATAAATGTTATCCCATTTAAAAAAAATAAGTAAAATTAATAAAAGGAAAGCTATACTGGGTGCAGGCTCCTTGAACATTTCAATTAATTTGGTTTTTATTTTGTATTCCTTTCACTAGATTTTCCCATATTTTGAAGCATTGGACTACTACGCAACATACTGAAGAAATACATCGTAAATCAAATGGCCACAGAAGTCGCGAGCGACTTCTCTGGCCCATGGGTATACTATTATTTTTTTCATAGATTCCGTAGATTTTTTTGTAGATTTTCGAAATTTTCATGATATATTACACATATTTTTTTTGTTAAAGTATAGAGTACAAATTTGATGTAGGGCTACATCATTATTTAAAAATAATGTTTCTATGAGATTGTAATAATTATAAAATACCTAAATTTATTTGTAATTTATGTACGAAATTTGAAAAGAACATTGTGAAACACATTTCAGCAATACAGAAATTTACCAAATAAGAAGTTGTGATATTGCCAGTGTTTAGGTGGCTAGTTTATACGTGTGAAAAAATTATGTGGACATTGTTATATTCATAGATGGATATTATGATACTTACGAACATTATTAAACTGATACTTTACAAGCTATTCTCCAGTATTTAGCTGTTGTTAGTATATACGTTTATACAAATTATGTGGAAATAATTTCATATATAAATGAATGCATTACCATACTTACACTTTACAAGTTTGTTTTATGAGTGGAGAAAAAAATGATCCTTGCACATACATGGTTCTCCGTCACATGCCTTGCACTGTGTTGTAACTTGCCTAGTTTTTTTCTTGGGCAATTGATACTCCATACTATGCTTTCATTTCTTGGTAGCAGTACTTACAATACAGTCTCTTTCTGCGGGTTTTTCTTTTTCCAGTTTGTCGGATTTCAGTTTCAACTAGTGCATGATCTATCATAGTTTGTGGTGATGGCGTTTGCACTTGGTGAACAGCATTCATCTGCAAAAGTTTCGTGGCGAACTCTGTGCGTATGTCTTCAAGGCTCATTGTTTTTAACCCCGGCCTCATTGAAGCAACAACATTGTACACTATTGTAGTGTTTGCAATAACAGTTCCTAGAAGGAACTCTATTGCTACTTTGTGGTACCAGCGAACCGTTTTCCTCAAGCACAAGTAATTTGATCTGATTTGTCAATCCTCACTTTGGCTTTGTTGTAAGCCACAATGCAATCAGGCTTCAGCTTTACTTGCTGGTTTCGAGTTTTTTTCCCGGAATCAACTAGTTTTCCAGAATGGCAAGTCGAAATCATAATAACTTCCCTCTTGTCCTTCCATTTGCACACCACAAGTCCATTGCTTTTCATGCGTGCAAAAGATTCTCCTTTTCCTACTTTTTTCTCCGATACTACTTTTGGTACACCAGCACGCGTTTTCGACAAAGTTCCAGTATAGTGAGTGTCTTTGCTCACTAAATATTCTGCAAGATTCGCTGATGAGTAGAAGCTGTCTGCATATAAACTGTGACCAGCATTTAAATAATCTGTTGAAAGCTTCTTCACAACTTCCATACTATGGCCACCAGTGGTTCCTTTGCCTGTATATAACAAGGCAGAATATGTGTAGCCCTCCGCATCGCATAACTTATAAATTTTATACCATATTTGTGGGCCTTCCTGGGAATGTATTGCCTAAAACCAAGTCTTCCTCTAAATAGCACAAGACTTTTATCCACAAAAATTTCTTTTCCCAGCTGTTTCAATTTATTCATGTTGCACAGCAGTATCTCCATAAGCCTTTTCACCTTATAAGTGCGATCGTTCCCTGGATCTTGAGAATTGTCAGCAAAGTGCCATAACTTCAGTAGGTGTTGAAACCTGTTTCTGCTGAAAGTGTTGGTTAGGTGCAATTCGGTTTTGGAGCAACACATGAGTGGACCAATAATCTGTAATCTTCGGAAATCTAACCAGGCCCATCCAAATAAGCAGACCAAGAATTTTTTTCATTTCACTTACAGATGTTGGCAGCCATTGTTTCATCCTCGAATGTGGTGATAGGATACCACTTTGAATGACTTGCTGTGCATTTTTATTTGTTTAGTAACCATTAGGAGAGAAGGCTTCAGGAGTTGATGGCATAACTGCAGAGATGTTGAAGTATGGTGGTGACTCTATAATTGACTGGTTAACTGAAATTTGCCAGTTGTGCTGGGAGTTAGGAATAGTCCCTCGGGATTGGAAGGATGCTATTATTGTTCCTTTGTATAAGGGAACAGGTTATCAGACTGAATGCAAGAACTATCGTGGTATTAGCCTACTGAGTGTGCCAGGGAAAGTGTTTGGTAAGGTTGTTATTGAAAAAGTACGGGGTCTTACATCATTGAAAATATGGGATGTTCAGAGTGGTTTTATGCCTGGTAAAGGCTGCACTAACCAGATTTTTGCATTATGCATGATGATTGAAAAGTATCTGGCTATTGGGAAGAAAGTTTTTACTGCCTTCATAGATTTAGAGAAAGCTTACGACCGAGTGAATAGGACACTTTTGTGGAAGGTATTGAATGAATATGGTGTTACTGGGAATCTACTTAATAGTGTAAAAGCCATGTATGCTGGTAGTAGAGCTTGTGTACGAGTGAATGGTGTTTTATCAAAATGGTTTTCCATTGATGCAGGAGTTAGACAAGGTTGTGTAATGTCACCATGGCTGTTTAATATATTTATGGACGCATGCATGCGTGAAGCCAAAATAGATAATAGTGGTTTATGTCTTGGTGATATCCGTGTGTGCAGATTGCTGTATGCTGATGACACTGTCCTGTTGGTAGAGAGCAAAAGTGAGTTGCAGAGTATGTTGACTCGGATGCACGAAGGTTGCATGAAATTCAAACTGAGTATAAATAAGGGAAAACCCAAAGTTATGGTGTTTGAGAGAGGAATGGGTAGCACTGAATGTAATGTAAGTATAAATAGCACTGTGATTGACCAGGTGAGTGAGTTTGTGTATTTAGGAAGCATGTTTGACAGAGAGAACAAGTTGGATGGTGAAATCAATAGGCGAGTGAATTCTTCTTTGAAAGTCATAGCTGCTCGGGGAGGTTTTCACAGGAATGATGGGTTCTCTAGAGGGTCTCGCCTGGCTGTGTATGAAACAGTAATTGTTCCTACTCTGATGTATGGCAGTGAAACCTGGGTACTGCAGAAGAAGCATAGGAGTCGTTTGTGTGCTGGAGAAATGCGTTACTTACGTGGGGTTTGTGGCAAGACACGATCTGATTGTGTGAGGAATGAAGATGTATTGCAGTTGTATGATGTAAAGCAAAATGTTGTTAGGAAGGTGGAGACCAATATGCTTCAGTGGTTTGGCCATGTTGAAAAAATGAGTGATGAAATGCTTACTAAGAAAATCTTGTCAGCCCAAGTGGCAGAAAGGAAAGGCAGAGGAAGGCCAAGGAAGACATGGGTGGATCAGATTCAGGAGTGTCTGCATGAGGAAAAGATTATGAGTATGAAGTATAAAAGATCTTGTGTAAGGCGTGTAATGGATATCAGTGAAGCACGAGTTGTATGTCAAGATCACTGTAAATGGCGAAGTTTGATACGACAACAATAAGTAAAAATATCTGGAAGTTTGTATTTCTTTTTGGAGCTAACCTCTGAATCTCAGAGAGCAGCTTAGTGATATGTATGTAGGTATGAAGATAAATATCATCAGTCACTAGATAGTGGAAAATTTCAATAGCTGTAAGGGGGTCTAAATTCATTACATCGGGCATATACCTGAGGGTGCTGTCAATGAAATTTCCATTTGCTTTGACGAATCAACTGGCCCCCAAATTATCTGCTGCCGTTTGTGAGGTACAGGATTCACGTCTAAACACTGATGTTCTTCCATTGTTTGCAAGAAATCACAATCATCATCATATTCTTCAGTACTGATTTCATAATCTGGATCAGAATCAGATGCAGAAGAAATTTCAAAATCGGAAAGACTTGATTCGTGGTCACTTGTGTCTGATTCAACAGAATTGGTTGTTGTAGGACCAATAGTTGGATCATCTATAACAGAAAGATCTGTAGCGGGGTTAAATTATTCCAGATGGACCAGCAGTAGGATCAGGTATCCATGTAAAAGGAAGCCTGACATCGGATTCTAATTTCCGCCTTTTGGAGTTAAACTTTTTGCTATTTATGGGGTCGGCCATTCTCACGCTTTGATTACAAGAGCAGTTATGGGATTTTGTCGAACTACAAATTATTGTGGTTGGGGAGAAAAAAAAAAAAGAAAAGAAAAGGTGCATGTATGTTAACATCCTGAAATCTATTTTGCTCAAGTGAAGTAAGTGCTGTGTAATGGAAAAAAAAGAAATTTATAGCCCAAAAGGGAAGGAAGGAGGCTACTTTTCCTGCAGCATTTGTTTATATAAACTGCATGCGAGCAGAGGAATATTGTTAGTAAGAGAAAAGTGTTCACCCAGTTTTCTCTTATTTTGCATCCACCACCAGCCACCCTGTGCTAAGGAATCAGTGTGTGGAACCACCTAAGTGGGAATTGCCTTCCCCAGTAAAGTATTATATTTCCATTTTCTCCGACCGATGCGGTGTCCCAGCTGAACCTCTGCTAGACACAACACACTATCACAAAGACAGGAAAGAGAGAGGAGCACTCATTATTTATAGACTTTCTACAATTCCTTTTTTTTTTCTATTTCCCTGCATTAATTGCTTCAAGAACTGAGATATGCCCCACTTGTACCTCAAAATTGCCTTTTTTACGCTTTCCAACCGTAGGTTGAAGAAGCGTATATGCTCCAGCTTTGTCCATCCGCACTATAACTCGCGTGAAAAATGGTTCGATTTCTATGAAATTTTAGTATGGGGTAAAGGACCACCTGGGGACGAATCCTATTTAAAATGGGGTCCATTCCATTGTCCTTATGCGTCTTAACTTGCATAAAAATGGTTCGATTTCGATGAAATTTTAGTGTGTGGTAGAGGACCACCTGGGGACGAACTTTATTGAAAATGGGCGAAATGGGGTCAAAGGTCAGGAAATAGAAGGGGGATCCATTCCATTGCCCTTATGCGTCGTAACTTATGTAAAAATGTTTCGATTGAGACAAAACTTTATCATGTTGTTCCGGAAGTATACTTAACAGGTTCTGTTTAATATCATCAAAAGGGGGTCAAAGATCAGAGCATAGGAGCGAGATTTATTCTACAAACATGTTCCTCATAACTTGAGTAATGATTTCTGGTATGTTGGAAAGCGTATCATAATCAATGCATTGCATGATTTTAGTAAATTGTTTACATAAGCTTGTATGAAGTTGCCCGCGCCTGTATGACCTATACAACATCACGTTTAACTTTTGGACCACGTCAGTCGCACGCAACTTCTTCTGCATGTTTTGCTATAAATGGACTTGTGGTCAGCCAACTAGTAAGTGGTATAAAAATTTTGGGAATCCCATTACTGGAACTTCAGATATTTACTTCTGTTTATATGGCCCCCAAGGGCGATTTCTACAGAAGGCGCGTGCGCCCGCTGGCAGCGAAAGTGTTAAGAGAATATAACACCTTTAATTTATTTTTGAGACCAACTGTGCCAAAATAAGAAGCATAAGTTTTTACAAGTGCTAAATTCTGATAGTATATGCTGAGGAGAGCTTTCACAAAATTTGTCAGAGCAATTTGAATCCAATGAAAATATAAACTTAAGGTAATTTTTAGACCCAAACCTTATTTTTGAGTCATCATAGTATGCAGAATTTTCTGTAAAAATACCAGTGGTGTCACATGCCCATTTAGGTTGGGTGTGCATTGTTATGGGAAAAAACATGCAAAAATTTTATTATGTATCCCAAGCTGCAAAATTCATGCATTGATTTCAAACATACGAAAGCATTTCTTTTATTTAGCTGTCATCTAATAACTTACTGTAAAGATCTTTACATACACTCCATTGTAAGAAAAATCTGAATTTCCTGTGCAAATACTAGAGTGATGAACAAATTTTTGGTATCTTTTTTTTTTTATAAATAAGTTCTAAATACAGCATGAGGCTTACTTTCTTTAACCCACATTGCACAATCTGCAAAATCTCTGGCAGAAAATGGGACACTTAGTACATCGTCAACCTAAATGGATGTCAAAATTCAAATTGTACATTTAAATCTGTGCTCATAAACACACCGATTCGCACTGCGACGAAAAGACAGTAACTCATAGCAGAACATTGAAGTGTGTTTATGACTCCACGCTATTCCAAATGCAAACAAGTATGACCAGCAGTGCCCTTTTAAGTTGTCAAATTTAGAATTTAAACCTGTGCGTTGGATCCACGAGGAAATAAAAACATGACCTGTAGTGCTATCTGGAGAGCTTTGAATTGCAGTTGCTTTAAAGACTTAGGGTGTCCGCTGGTAAAATAGCACTCCTGCAGCTGCAAATATTATTTACTACATTTCGTTTACTGCACGAAGCAATGAGCCTTCTCCTCTTCACGAAAATATTCCATAAGGGAATTAAGTTTAGCAGACTAATTTCAGCAAGTCCTATTGGAAATACATAAAAATAAAAAAAAATATATATATATAACAGCAACTGGTTGCACTTCTCCATGGGACTCAAGCGGTGCTCATTTTGGCTAGCACACCTTGAGAGATCCGCTGTTATGTTTGAAATCACAGGGAAATAAGAATGTGACCTGCAGCGCCATCTGGGGAGTGCTTGTACCACAGCTGCTTTAAGGTCGTCAGATGTGTATATGTGAAACAGCACACTCCAGGATTCTAACGTGAATTTAATATGCTTACTGAACGAACCTTTTCTTCTTAATGAAAACATTATGTGAGAAAATTAATTTTAACCACCACTGGAAGCCTTAGGACGAACTCTGACAAGTTTTATTAGAAACAAATCTGAAAAAATAATATGGATAATATAGGTTAAATTGCGACTCTGTGTGGGTGTGTGCCACACACCTAGCACACCCTGAATATTTGCCCCTGAAAAGTACTTGAACATTTGAAATAATCTTTACTGGTCTTGGTTCATCTTCTTCAGCTCCATCAAGGTTCTGGCCAATCTTGGTGAAACATCATCTTTAAGGTTTTTCAAAGTGTCATAGAACTCATTAACTTTTATTGTACAGTAAGAAATGTTCATGTTTTCAGTTTGCCAAATGTTACACAGAACATCAGAAAATGCAAATGTATTGTGGAAAATAACCGAAAAACTTCATTGTTGAACTTAGATGGAAACTGAACGAGACCTGAAGTAACATTCACCTCTTAACTTGTCCAGTCACTGGGTTCATCGTTGATGTACAAGGAAAACCTTTTAAAGTTGTGTCCTGTAATCTTGTATAGTGTTGACTAGTCTTCATAAAAGCTCCATCTTGTTGGTGCCACTCCCAGGAATTTCTTCACAAAAGCTTTTTGAAGCAGTTGTCTGGAAGGTAGAATGAGAAAAAAGCTCGGTATTCCAGATAATGTAAAGCAAAACCATTTGCACTCTGGTATGTAACTTCTTTTGGACCATAGTGTAAATCCAAATGCATTGTTTTATGTAAGTCGTTGACTTTGACAAAACCAAATTTTGTGTATGACTGTAGCTCTCAATAAAAGCTGCAACAGGATCTTTACTTTTTGCTAAGTTTGAAGACTTGGCATGTGACCAATCATAACAGCTACTCCATGTGTTATGGATTCCCCATGGTCACTATGGAAAGCATTGGTCTGGTATGATTGTAGGAAAGTGAAATCCTCAGTGAAATAATATTATTCAAGATCTGTGTAAAGTCTGTTTTCATTATTTTCAAATTTCTAACATTTAGGGATTGACATTTAAAACTTTGGGGACTGTTTATTGGATGTTCCTAATATCGTAAAATTTCTTCAATGTTTTTTTGATATTTTCTGGATGTCTTCATGCTGTCTGCTGGACAGAAATGTTTGGAACTACCAATAAATATTGTTCTAGCAGAGATGAGAATGTTCCATGATTTTCAGAATTTCAAAATTTTTTGCCAAGCTGAACTTTTTCTCTTTCTCTTCCTGGTTATATTCTTATTTTATATATTTTCTAATGAAATGTAGTTTTTCCTATTTTTAACAGTGTCTTTTTCAAAACAGATCAATAAAGCCAACATTCCCCCATCCCTTTTGCTTTTTAAAGTAAAATGAAATTTCAAGATTGCTACTTAATCTGTCCATGATTGTATCTGAGTCATTCCTCTGACCTGTAAATTTGTTTCCATGGTGGGTTGAATAAACTGGTACAGATTTTCTTATATTTAATTTCACCTAAAATTTACATTTTCCCATTCCTTAGTCACTTCTTGCTATATCAAGGGAGAGAGAGCAAGCATTTTTTTCTTTTGTTTAAAGTGAAATGAATGGTCAGAAATGCTACTGTATATTTCTTGTGGAGAGAAAACAACTTTACATGGAATAAAAGATAATGATGGTGAGATGAAGTTTTTTTTTTTTCGGAACTTGAATTTCTTTTTAAACACACAAAAAATGCAAAAATGCATGGGAAACTATGTATTTTCAGAGAAATTGAACTTCAAAAATTTTTAAAAAGTTCTAATGTTATTTGAACTCTAGGAAAACTCCTTGGATTTGAAAAATCAGTGCAAACCCTCGTGAAAGGGAATACTAAGTGTGAAGAAAGAAAACTGAGCTCTCTTGAACTACGAAAGATAAATCCCATTCTTTAAATTTGCTTGATGGTAGTTGAGTTATAGATTCCTTATTATTGCTAGAGGCAAAACAACTGTCAAATAAGATTGTAAAAATTATTTAGTTTTTACTTTAATAACTTTGTGGTCATTTTCAGGGATCCATGCAATGACATTGAGGAGTTTAACTACCTATAGATCATTTCTACTTCTCTATTTAGATCATTTCTACTTCTCTATTTAGATCATTTCTACTTCTCTTCTTCAGTTCCACTTTTTCATCCAGCTTTAACTCTGCATTCTCCTTCACTGGTGCTTGGAAGTGGCCTCTTCTTACTTGGTCAAAAGCCAAACTTCTCTCCCCCTCAACCACCCTTCGAAAACCAAGAACCCTCAGATTCTTGCAGCAAATGCATTTTCTTCAACATTAGGCATCATAAAACCACTTGTATTGACAGTAAACCAATAAACAAGAAAAAGTTTAATGCTCTTTCTCTTTCTCTCACACAAAGATTTCCTTCTAGTACTATTTTCCAGTGCTTAGACGGATAAGTTTAGCTGAAACTATAGGTAGTTAATCTTTTTTTGGTAATATTCTTCCAAATTTTATGTTTCTTCAAGAAAGAAAAGGAAAGAAAAAGCATTGCTTCCTTCCCATACCTTAACACCACTGTCCCGTCAGTTTGTCGAGTGCAAATTCATTGCGCATCAATGCGTCACAGTTACCAATTCATTGCAGGCAAATTCGTCTACTACTCAATTTTTCATGGACGAATTTGTTGCATTTCGACCCCCTTCAGTGAAATACTTTGGAGTTTGTAAGAGGTTTTTGAGCTCTCCAACCTAAAAACTCCTTCGGGAGGTGGTTACGGGGTGGGTTGCCTTTACAATTTTTAATATTGTATAACTTGTGGATCTTTCATGTTTCATGTGACATGTATCATCCTTCCTGAGGGGGCCCCAGTGAACTCTTTTTGAGGGATATATACATATCTTTTTGAGGATATTAAATTTAACTCTTGTACATTGCATTGATTTATTCTTAGTGTACTTTAGAAGGTACATTGTTCTGCAGGTGCATGGCACCTCAGTGGACCTCGGTGTCTTCAGACCCCTTGGGGATCGCAGGATGGAGATTTGTATAAGCCTAACAAAAGTGATTTGTCCTTGTTTTTCGTGTTTACTGTTGTATTGAGTAGCAGACTCTACTTGTGGGCATGCCCTTCCCCCAGAAATTCGGTGAAGTCTGTAAGAGGGATTCGAGGTGCTTTGGTTGGGGGCTGCACCCAACTTCAGTAATTTTATATTCTGGACCGCTAGAGTCGGTCAGTGTATCCGGGGTGTTCCCCCTGAAGCATCTGCGAGGTTCGCGAGCTTTGGGGGGGGCCTTCCCCCCAAAATGTTAAAATGGACGTAGAGCTGTAAACATTGACACACATATATGATGATTCTGTACACGACCACGGATTTTCAGGAGGGTGGGTTGAATTCACCTCCCTGCCTCCAGCTTTCTAAGAGCGAAGACAAGGTGTTCAAGGTATGTTATGCTTGAGATTTCCATGCTTCATGTTAAGTGGCAGACTCTACCAGTGGCGGTCAAAATATCGGCAGTCATAATGTCGATACTATCATTATGTCGACAGTCAAAATGTGAATACGATCATAATTGTCAACAATTAAAATGTCGACACGGTCATAACGTCGACAATCAAAATGTCAACACAGTCATAATAATAATGTTGACAGGGTCCAAAAAATGTCTGCATGGTACTCTAACTTAGACCGCAGACGGTTTTTGGAAGGGGTTGGAACCAGGGTTCAAGGGGCTCCCCATGAATTTTTTTTCGTAAAATCTACAGTTTTCAATGTAGAACCACCAAATTTGGTATACTATCTCATGGTACCGTAGACGGTTTTTGGAAGGGGCCCCCATACAAAATTTTCATAAGATCTACAGTTTTCAATTTAGAACCACCAAATTTGGTATACTATCTCATGGTACTCTAACGTAGACCATAGATGGTTTTTGGAAAAGGTTAAGGCCTGGGATCAAGGGGGCCCCCATACAAAATTTTTGTAAGATCTAGTTTTCAATTTAGAACCACCAAATTTAATACACTATCTCATGGTACTCTAACTTAGATAGCAGATGGTTTTGGGAAGAGGTCGGGGTCAAGGGGCCCCCATACAAAACTTTTGTAAAGAGTTCCGTTTTTTACTAAGAACTGCAACACAATTCAGCAATCAAATACCCAACTATGGTCTAAGTTAGAGACCATTGATAACAATAAAGTGCAAAAATATCCGTTTAATGATGTATCTACGGTCTCTAACTTAGACCGTAGATCGGGTTCTAGAGTGCTGAATTGTGTTGCAGTTCTCAAAAGTGAAAAATTTAACTTTTTGCAAAAATTTTGTATGAGGGTTTCTTGACCGCGGGCCTCGACCCCTTCCAAAAACAGTCTGCGATCTAAGTTAGAGTACCATGAGATAGTATACCAAATTTGATGGTTCTACACTGAAAACTGTAGATTTCACAAAAATTTTGTATGGCAGCCCCTTGACTCCGGGCCCCAACACCTTCCAAAAACCATCTACAATCTAAGTTAGAGTAGAATGAGATAGTATATCAAATTTGGTGGTTCTAAATTGAAAACTGTAGATCTTACAAAAATTTTGCATGGCGGGCCCATTGACCCAGGGCCCCGACCTTTTCCCAAAACCATCTACAGTCTAAGTTAGAGTACCATGATATAGTATACCAAATTTGGTGGTTCTAAATTGAAAACTGTAAATCTTACAAAAATTTTGTATTAGGGGCTCCTTCACCCCGGGCCACTTCCAAAAAACTGTCTTCGGTCTAAGTTAGAGTACCATGAGATAGTATACCAAATTTGTTAGTTCTAAATTAAAAACTGTAGATTTCACAAAAATTTTATATAGGGACCCCTTGGCCCCATGCCCCGACCCCTTCCGAAGGCCATCTACAGTCTTAAGTTAAAATACTATGCAGACATTTTCTGGACGCTGTTGACATTATGACCGTGTTGATCTTTTGGCTGTCAGCATTATGATCATGTCGACATTTTTACTATCAGCATTATGACCGAGCCGACATTTTGATCGTATCGTCATTTTGATTGTCGACATTTTGAGCATCGACATTATGATTGTCACTGGTAGAGTCTGCCACTCAACACAACATGAAGCATGGAAATTGCGAGCATAACTTACCTTGAACCGTCTCCGCTCTTAGAAACCTGGGGGGAAGGGGGGATTCAACCCACCCTCCTAAAAATTTGTGGTCTTGTACAGAATCATTATATATGTGCCAATGTTTACAGCTCTACATCCATTTTAACATTGGGGGGATAGCCCCCAAAGCTCGCGAACCTTGTGGACATTTCAGAGAGGAACACCCCGAATACACTGACCGACTCTAGCGGTCCAGATTATAAAATTACTGAAGTTGGGTGCAGCCCCCCAACCAAAGCACCTCGAATCCCTCTTACAGACTTCACCAAATTTCTGGGGGAAGGGCATGCCACCAAGTAGAGTCTGCTACTCGATACAACAGTAAACACGGAAAATGTGGACAAATCACTTTCGTTGGGCTTATACAAATCTCAATCTGCAATCCCTGAGGTGCCATGGACTTGCAGAACAATGTAAAGTATACTAAAAATAAATCAATGCAATGTACAAGAGTTAAATTTAATACTGCAAGAGCAACCAAGGGACAGGGTCCTCCACCCACTGTATCCTTCAAAAGACTTCACCAGGACCCTAGGACAGAGGACACATGTCACGTGGAACATGAAAGTTATGCAACATTCAAAATCATAACAGAAGCCCACCCTCCAACCATCTCCCGAAGGACTTTTTCAGGTTGGAGAGCTCAAAACCTCTTACAAACTCCAAAATATTTCACTGGGGGGAGGGGGAGATCGAAATCTGACAAATTTTCCTGCAATGAATTGGTAACTGTGACGAATTGACGTGTGATGAATTTGCACTTGGCCGCCCCGGTGGCGCAGTGGTCTAAGGCGTTGGCCTCTGATCATTCGTCCGTAAGGGGTCCGGGTTCGAATCCCGGTCAGGCATGGATGTTGTGTTTGTCTTACGGCACTGGCTCTCTCCCTTCCCTGGAACCAGTGACCCTAAATTAGGGACGGGCGACTGCTCATAGCCCATTGAGTTGCTCACGGTGGTCGTTAAACCTCCAATCAAAAAAAAAAAAAAAAAAAAAAAAAGAATTTGCACTTGACGAACTGAGTTGGCGACGAACTGTGTCCATGTGGCAGGGAATTATATTGGCACAGCTGTTCCTTCTGATTCATTTGAGCAGAGTTATTTCTTTTGAGGTATCCATCATTCATGCTGTGTCGTTTCAATTCTGCTTTTTTTTTTTTTTAAAGTGCAGTGTATGAATATATAATGTAAAAGTACTTACGCTTATAATGAAATGCAAAAATAATTTCATAAAGCACCAAAAACTAAAAGTTCAGAGAATTTACCACAATATCAATTTTTCCTGAAGGGCTTGCTTGCCTTGCGGTGGGGAGGTGGGGGGTCGAGCCCCTTTTGCCACCTTCTAGCTACAGACAGCCTTGACCTGAACTGTGATTAGTGGAGTTGTAATCCAAAAATTACTCTTGAGAGTTACCTGCATCATTGACATATCTTAATACCATTGGTAACTGACTTTTATTTGTCATATTAGTGAGTTTCATCAAATAAAATGGCAGCAAAAGGGGTTTTAGCTTTTGCTAATATAATTTTATCAGCAGGTGCACTATTTATTGCATCAGTAAAGTAATTTTGTATTGCCAGCACTGTGCCTAGTTCATGGTTTTAAATGATTAGTTGAAATTATTTCATAGGTAGCTAAAAATTTTAAGAGTTTTGTGTACATGTATTTGTTCATCAAGTCTTCAGAGTCATTATGGTCTAAATGCATGCAGTAGTAATCTGAGAATAGTTCTATTTTATGTAGGTCATTCAGAAAGTAAAGAACATTTGCTGATAGCATCTGTGCAGGTTCCTGGCTGGTTCTCAATCAAGGTAAGGTCATCCGGGCCCAGTGCACTGTTGGCTATCTCCTGGCACCATTGTCGGGCATGTATTATCTGTTTGTGGGTAGTTACAATCTTTCAAAATGAACATATTGAAAATCCCACTGAATACGTAGTTTGATCAGTTATCCATTTTCTGTCTGGCCTATTGACATTCATGAGGGCAGGATTGCCAGCCGACCGGGAAAAATCAGGGAAAACTCAGGGAAAAATAAAAATTTTTAGCAAAAACCTGAAAAAGTCAGTCTAATAATTTTTTGCGTAATGTGTATGCAGTAACCAGAGATGGGAATTAAAACAAAAATCTTGCGCCATTGTGCACCAGAATCGCCGTGCCCCGTCGTCATCGTCGGTACTTCGGCACACTACATTCTCTGTGCACACCGTTCCGCTTGACACTGAGTAAGACCATGCGGTGGAAAGAAAAATTCAGCTATTCCAAGTACTAAGGGTTTTACGTAATTACTATGGAAATGAAATTGTTGGTCCGCTACGGACAACGGAAAACATTGAGTATGATATGGAAATCGTCGGTCTGCTACGGACGACGGAAAATATCAAGCCTGCTATGGAAATCATCGATCCGCTACGGATGATGGAAAATATTTAGTATGCGGTGAAAATCGTCGCTTCGCTACAGACGATGGAAAATATCGAGTATGATATAGAAATCGTCGGTCCACTAAGGACGATGGAAAATATCGAATATGGTATGAAAATCGTCGACCCGGACGATGGAAAACATCGAGTATGCTATGGAAATCGTCGGTCCGCTACGGACAATGGAAAACGTCGAGTATGCAATGGAAATCAAAAATCTCAGTGAAATAACATTAATATACATCTGTTAAAAGTTTATTTTCAAGATTCTAACACTTGTTAAACATTTTCTGGAATATTTCTTGGGTGTTGAGAAGTCCATCATCTTCTGTTTCCGCATAATAAATTATAAATTTTTCAAGTTTCTTTTTTTTTTTTTCTATGCCTGATTATAATTTTATTCCTGATGTTTTCTGATCATGTTCCTCGTTTTTACTACCTTCAGTAATAGTGAAAAGGAGTGACCTCGTATTTTTGAAGATTTTTTTCGAATGAAATGCATGTTTCCCTATTTCTAATACATACTTCTTCAAAACTAATAAATAGAGACCAATCATTTTCGCCCCGTTCCCTTTTATTAAACGAAATTAAATTTCTAGATCGGTACTTAATCTGTCCGCGGTGGAATCTGCGCTGTTTCCGTGCCCTGTAAAATTGTTTCATGGCAGAGTGAGCAACGCAGTATTGATTGTTCACTTTAATTTTCCATAAAATTCGTGTTTTTCCATTTCTTAGTCACTTCTTACTCATATGTGATATTATTTCGTGGATTCGCGGAATTCTGCTTTCTCCGTCATCATTTGGGTTATTCTCGAGATCGATGCATAACAGGAAAAGGGGGGGACTTTTCCATCTGGGGGACGATATTTCATTTTTCAAAACCTTCGAAAACGGAAGTTAAACGGAGTGAAGATTTTTTCCCATAATCCTAATTTCTTTTTCTCGCAATGTTTCTCTTGCCCAGTATTGTTATTAAATATAATTTTAGTGCATAGGCGTGCTGATTATTTTGCCATTACTTTAAGTTCTACATTTCCTCTGAAGTTTTGCCAGGTCAGATGGGTGGAATATGCAGCTGTTTCTCAGCCAGTTGTTCAGGTCTTCCCAGACGTTAAAAACTACACAGACAGTATTCAATCGCTACCTAATACCTTTACTTGTGATCAAGTTGAAAAAGCTTGCATGGATACACTTATTTTAGCAAAGTTGGCACTTTTTTTCATTTCCGAAACCGATGGTACCTTTCCTTGTATGACCTAATTTCCCAGTTAATTAAAAAAATTGTCAAAAAGGAAGTTCTAGAATGTACTGAAACTCCTGAAAATCATTATCTGCAAATTTTACCAGAAATTCCCCGTGAAATTATCTTCTGAAAAACCTGGAAAACTCAGGGAATTTTTAAAGCCAATATGAGTGGCAACCCTGTTAGGGACTTGTTCAAGTGTATGGGAAAGGTGTTATGAATGAATCTAGTGTCAGAAAGTAGTGCATAATGTTTAAAAAGAAAGAACAAACATTTGTGATGAGGAACGGTCAAGGCGCCCATTTCTCATCATAGACGAACGCTATGAACGCCCTCCCACAGACTGCCAGGAAGACAAAAAAGCTGCTTGATGAGTTTCACTGGGAAGTTTTTGAGCATCCACCTTACAGCCTGGACTTGGCATCATCGGACTACCACTTGTTCCCCAATTTAAAGCAGTTTCTTGGTGGACAATGTTTTGGTGATGATGATGCACTAAAGGAGGCTGTTATGGACTGACTAAAAGGACAGGTGGCAGAGTTGTATGAGGAGTATCTTAAACTTATCCCAAGATATGACTAATGCCTCAATGTCCAGGGTGACTATGTAGAAAAATAGGCCAAGGTATAAGTTAAAAATTGTAAATAAAATATTTGAAAAATTTAAAAATTTTATAATCAAACGCTCTTTACTCTCTGAATGATCCTCGTTTTTAACTGTTTCATTGTGCAAATTGCCTACAACTTTTCTCTGTATATTTTAGATATGACTCGTGCTTTGAGATCTAAATATAGTAAAATACTGAATGCTGTTATGTGAGCAAGTGATTTTTGCTGTTTATCACAGTCATAACTAAATAATTTAAACTTATCAAAGTGGTCATTTTTCCAAGAGTTTGTTCATTGCATAGAAGCAGAAGGAGCCACCAGTATGTTTTTTTTTTTTTTTTTTTTTTTTTTTTTTGAGTAACTTAATTCTGCTAACCATAAGTATTTTCAGTAATTACTTACATTTATCACCTAATGTATGATTGCATCATTTCCTTGAGTTCAATTTCAAGTTTTGAAAGCACTGGTTGCAGCTTTCCACTCTGCACAGTTTACATTTATCTTCATGTCCAAGCTGAAAAAATGGTGTCTTTCCCAATAGGTCATTAATGCTGTTACTCATTTTAATTCAGTAAGTATACTCATTGCACACATTATTAATTTTAATTCATTAAGCCTCTCCACTTCCCCCATTTTCTAGTTTACCCACCACACAACTAAAACAGCTCGCTCAGAACTTATGGTTTTTCTGAGCAGGAGCAACCCACTAGCTTCCATGACTTAGGATGTGTATTGCCAGAGCATGCTATATGTGACCCTCTCCCATCTGCTGCTCTATTCTCATGGGAATGCCATAATGGCACAAGCTTTGATATCAGCCAATGGAGATATGTTGTAGTATTGAGTGGGTTGCACTAGTGGTCTTGTAGAACCATTGTTTGGGTGCTTTCTTATAGTCAAAGCAATTGAATTCTGAATATTTTTTTTATTACTTCAGTTCCTGGGCTTTGTAGCCATCCCATCTTGTCTAAAATGCATGCCACTATGCCTACGTACAGTATATGTTTCCCTTTAAAAAATGGGCTGCTACATTTATTGTCATAGTTAAAGGATGCATCAAACTCTCAGAAGCATGAAAGCATATGTGATGCTAATAGAAGTCTTTTGTGCATAGAGATTGAGAAAATGAAAGCATGAGCATGTATATGACAGACTTTGCATGAATGCTGACATTAATAATGGCTTATGAAAAGATATTGCAAAATTTTAGGGGTCTGGTGGATTAGTGGTCTGTGGCGCTGGTTTCTGATCAGTCATCCGAGATGGGGTTTGAGTTCAAGTTTGTCTAGTGGTACTGTCTCTGTTCCTTTCTTAGAACCAGTGGCCCTAAATTAGGTATGAGTGACTGCTTATACCCCTAAGAGTTATTCTTGGTAGTCGTTAAAGTCTGAAATAAAAGAAAGAAAATAACTGCAGGTGGATTTTCTTGGCAAGTCATGCACCAAATTCGTATGAATGTCTTCTATCCAAAAGCAAGGGGAAATTCTTTTCAGGGTGCTAAAAATTAATGTTAGTTAACATTTATGGGAAAAGTAATGTTTAGTATTGCTATTTTTGTAGAAATCTTGAGTAATTTTTTTTAAATATAGTGTTTCCTGTGTATAATTTTGTATATGTTTGCCCCTTTTTCCTGTATGAACGTGTAGACAAATAGTGAGAATTATGTGGTCACTGAGAAAGTATTAATAAAATTTCTCTGATTTTTAAAAGTTAACTTCGCTATATAAATTATTTGCTGAAAAACAAGTAAAAAGAGCTGCATATAAACTGCATCAGAGCCAAATTATTTCACAGAATTGCATACAGTATCCTCTAGTTTGGAACAAAAAAGTGAAAGGCTATCAGATGTCATGACATCAAAAATAATAGCTCTATTTCACTTAATTGTAAATCGATTTGTAAGCTCGATTTGATTCTGAAATGTATTTTTCTCTATACTTTAATAAATTGCTGGTCTTGAGTAGAAAAACAGAAATTTTGGAATGTTTTTTAACTGAAATGGAGATGCCATATCATTAAAAGAGCCAATCACTTACCCGAAAGTTCTTGGTCACTTACACTTCATGCACGTCGATTATAACATCATGTAATGTTGTTGGTCTTCAAAGGTTGAAAAAACGCATTGCTTATAATATTCGTTCTTCCAGTCATGAAATAACGTATTTTTTTTCTTTTGCTTTTTTTTTTATTATTATTATTCACAGGACAAAAAACGTTGATTTCATTCTGCCGTCTGAGATGTAACAGAGCTCGTCATCTCCATAAAAACCACTCAACGGTACACAACATACAACACATTCATACACTTAATTAAAACCACTATGTACATATTTACACAATTTACATTCCCTGGCAGTCAAACCCTTGTCAACTTTGACTAAAGGAGTGCTCCATCTGCCTCAAACACCGTACAAAACATACCGCAAATGCCAACTTCATTCAGCCCGTCATACACAATCCTCTAGCACCTTCAACAGCATCACTGTCGTCATCAGGAGGCCAATGTGTCTCTCTCCCCACCACAGCTCAAGTGAGCAAAGTTATTGAGGTTCCAGCTTCAGTCGCAATCTCTGCATCTTTGTGTCTCTGGCGCCATCTATTGTCATCGCTGCTCTCTTTTCTTTTTTTCCCTCTTAATTGTTGTTCAATTTTTATTACGGCCTTCCAGTGTTCATTTAAGTTGCTTGGCTCATTAATGTTACACAGTCTTGATCTGTTTTTTTCAATTAATACTGATTCCACAATTCTCAACTGCCTTTCGTTTTTACAGCTCTTAATAATTTTAATATCTTCGAACTTCGCACATTAGTGATTTTCTAGACAATATTGGGTTAATGCGGTCTTTGCTTCTTTTTTATTCCAATTACTCATATGCTGGTGCAATCTATACTTTAACTTGTTCTTAGTGCTGCCTATATATGACAATGGTGGTTTCTGGTTTATAGGAATTTCATATACACCTGCTCTATCTATGTAGTTGGCTGATTTTTTCGTTTTTTATTACTATAATTTTTATAGCATGTACCTGATTTCCTACTTGTATGTCATATTTGCCACAAATCTTATTAATTTCAGCAGAAATACCTTCAACATATGGAATTGGTCCTACATATTTTAATAGTTTTTTTACCATTATTGCCTTTATTATTTGCTTGAGTTACTTCATAAATCCATTTCTTTAATACCTGTTTAGGGTAACCAAAATCATGTGCAATTTTTCAATATATTCAATTTCTTCTTTTTTATATCGTTCTTTTGATGAGTGTGTTAAACTTCTTTTAATTAGTGTTTTAACACTATTTTTTTTTTATGTGTTAATGGGTGCGATGACTGAAAAGGTATTAATACAGGAATATATGATGATTTTCTATGCACCCTGTATTGCATATTATCATTTGTTTTGATTACCATAATATCCAAAAATGCCAATGTATTAGTATGTTCCTGTTTCACTGTCAATTCAATAGATGGATAAATATCATTATACTTTTTTGTCAAGTCTTCAAGTTCATCATTTTTTAGCCTGGATAACAGAAAAATGTCAACATACCTGCAGTATATCAGTGGTGGATCTAGTTTACTTATTATTTTTGTTTCTATGTCACACATTATTATTTCAGCAAATAAGGTTGACAATGGTGACCCTATAGGTCCACCATAATTTTGTTTGTAAATCTTGTTATTGAACAGAAAAATGTTATTCTTATATATGTACAATAAAATTTCTTTTAATTCTTTAATTTGTACTTCATTCATTGTATGTAACTTATATAATTTTTCAACAATTATGTCAATTGCCTGAGGTACTGGTGTGCTAGGAAACAGAGCATGAACATCCATACTAGCCATATGATATTCACTTAAATCTTGTTTAATTACTTTAATTTTTTCAATGAATTCGTAAGTATTCCTCACAGTAAACCCTGTCTTCATGAACATTGGTGCCAAATACTTGTAGATATTTTTTTCCAACTTTATTCATGGGGAATTCCTTTTGATACTATCACTCTCACAGGTGTATCAAGCTTATGAGGTTTTATTTTTGCAAACATTTTTGGTATTCCTGTACCCATAGGTGAGTATGCTTTCTTTATTTCTTCAGGCAAGGTGCTGTGATTTCTTATTCTAGCCAAGTACCTTACTTGAGATTCGATTGGGTCTCGTGTCAGAATGTTGCAATTAAAATCTTCTATTGCTCTATTCATTTTTTGATTATATTCAGCTATGTTTAAAATCACTATTTGTCCTGTTTTATCAGCTTCACAAAATTTAATCATTGGGTCATCTCTTACTTTTAGCATTTGTTCTTTCTCATACTGAATTTTATCTAAATGATATTTTTTTTACTTTTTTCATTAAATGCTTTTAAAACAATTCTATACAATTTACTTCGAAAATTTTCACAATCTTCTGCAGGTACATAATGTGTCATTTCCTTAAGGTTAGGTATTAATTCTTCAGTCTTCGGCAAGCCACACGGAAATGCAAATTTCTTTCCCTTCTGCAAAACAGCTCTCTGCAAGAAGCTCAAGGCCAAGTTGGATTTATTCTGATAAACTTCATACATATTCTCCTGTTGTTCGTGTACTTTTTGGAAATCCATCATCGCATGCAACTTTTTTGCAATGACTGTTTTTGAATTTTTTTTTTTTTTTTTTCCGTATTCCGCGATGTCAGATATTTCTCTCAAGGTTACATCTGAAATCTCATCTTTCCAGGAACCATAAAAATTTCTATACTCTTTATTATATATTATATTATATTCAATAAATGTAAGCATGTCTTATTCAAATTAAAAATTAATTTCCTTTTATTGACAATTTTGGCTCTTAATCTCTTTTTTTGGCACTCTTGGATGATTTTATTATCTTTTATAGTGACTGGATAATTCTTTATTTTCAAATATTTCGGTGTTAGATCAAGGTCTCTGCATGTCACCAAAAATTCTTAATTTTCTTACTTTAATTTTAGCTTTCTTATATGCTGTAATATCTCGCATCTCGAAGTTGCGAAATTAACTTCTATAGTGCATATTATCAGAGTACTATCACGACTGAAAACCTCTCACCCCAAATTCTTCTGCTCAGAATTATGCCTGTAATTCTCTATCATATTATTTGCATCTTTAAAGGTATGAAACACCAGCAAAATGCGTATATTTACGTGCAAGTCATTAATGACATATCATTAAAAGAGCCAATCACTTACCCGAAAGTTCTTGGTCACTTTTTTTCTTTACACTTCATGCACATCGATTATAACATCATGTAATGTTGCTGGCCTTCAAAGGTTGAAAAAACGCATTGCTTATAATATTCGTTCTTCCGGTCATGAAACATCGTATTTATTTATTTTTATTTTTTTTATTATTCACAGGACAAAAAACATTGATTTCATTCTGCCGTCTGAGATGTAACAGAGCTCGTCATCTCCATAAAAACCACTCAACGGTAACAACATACAACACATTCATACACTTAATTAAAACCACTATGTACATATTTACACTATTTACATTCCCTGGCAGTCAAACCCTTGTCAACTTTGACTAAAGGAGTGCTCCATCTGCCTCAAACACCGTACAAAACATACTGCAAATGCCAACCTCATTCAGCCCGCCATACACAATCCTCTAGCGCTTTCAACAGCATCACTGTCATCATCAGGAGGCCAATGTGTCTCTCTGCCTACTACAGCTCAAGTGAGCAAAGTCATTGAGGTTCCTGCTTCAGTCGCAATCTCTGCATCTTTGTGTCTCTGGCACCATCTATTGTCATTGCTGCTCTCTTTTCTTTTTTCCCTCCTAATTGTTGTTCAATTTGTTCAATTTTTATTAAGGCCTTCCACTGTTCGTTTAAGTTGCTTGGCTCATTAATGTTACACAGTCTTGATCTGTTTTTTTCAATTAATACTGATTCCGCAATTCTGAACTGCCTTTCGTTTTTACAGCTCTTAATAATTTTAATATCTTCGAACTTCGGACATTGGTGATTTTCTAGACAATATTGGGTTAATGCAGTCTTTGCTTCTTTTTTATTCCAATTACTCATATGC
The DNA here is from genome assembly GCA_039090855.1 of Macrothele yani. Lineage (NCBI taxonomy): Eukaryota > Metazoa > Arthropoda > Arachnida > Araneae > Macrothelidae > Macrothele > Macrothele yani. The sequence goes on along the minus strand of CM076993.1, from coordinate 142,397,452 downwards.
TGGTGCATCTATACTTAGTTTGAGCCAACCGAATATCAAGTAAGGTACTTGGCTAGAATAGAAATCACAGCGCCTTGCCTGAAGAAATAAAGAAAGCGTACCCACCTATGGGTACAGGAGTACCAAAAATGTTTGCAAAAATAAAAACTCATAAGCCTGATACACCTATGAGAGTGATAGTATCAAAAAGGAATTCCCCATGAATAAAGTTGGAAAAAAATATCTACAAGTATTTGGCACCAATGTTCATACAGACAGGGTTTACTGTGAGGAATACTTACGAATTCATTGAAAAAATTAAAGTAATTAAACAAAGTAACTTGTACAAAAATCTAGCGGATAATGCTTACCTTGGCATTCCTTTCTAGCGACGGGAACATTTCACGCACGTGTTTTCTGGTCTTTGTTGATGTTATTGTCCTAAAATCCGTTGTATGCGATGACTGGCTTTACTTCTCACACTTTTCGCTGGGTATACCATTGGATCTTTGCCTTAGGATTCCAACATCAATTTTTACCGTTCATTATACTCGAAATTTTCGCCCATACTCTGGGCATCTTCAGGAGCGTGGCGACTTTACCACCGATGTTTGTGGTTAACTTCGCGCGAATGGAGTCCGATACTCCTTGTTGCCATTCGTCGGAAATACTTTCCTGGATATATTTCGTTATCAAGCCCGGCTGGCGCCATCTATGTTTCGTTAAAAACACTTTTTTTTTTTTTTTAATTTTCTTCTCCTATCTTGGTTTTCTTGTCTTTTTTTTTTTTTGCCGGTTTTTCTTTTGTTGTTGTTTTTCTTGTCTTATTAGTTCTTTCCACAGGCCCGATAATGTGCTAGGGTCGTTCTGGTTACATACCCTTGCTTTATTTTTGTAGATTAATATTGCTTCTTCCCTCCTCATTTGCCTTTCCGATTTTTTATTCTTTTTTAGCATTTTAATTTCATCGAACTTTGGGAATGTCCGGTTTTCCATGCAGAATTGCACTAAAGCAGTTTTGGCTTCTTTTTTTTGCCAGTTAGATATGTGTTGTTTAAGTTTTTTTTAATCTGTTTTTCGTACTTCCAATGTACGATATTGGGGGTATGTGTGCAATTGGAATTTCGTAGGTTCCTGATTCTTCTAGCATTTTTTCCTCTATTTTTTTGTTGACAGTCATACTTTTCACGGTGTGCACTGAGCTTCCTAGTTGTAAGTCATATTTAGCACAGTGCCTATTGATTTCTTTACTCACTCCTTCCAGGTATGGGAAAGCTCCAATGTATTTCAATTTTTTATTCCTCATCTTCCTTTGGTTGTGCACTTCTTGGCCTTCTTTACTCTGAGTCATATGCTTTTTACTCTCATGTATCCATTTATTGATTAGCTTGCTCGGGTACCCATACTCTTGTGATATTTTCGAGATAAACTCTAGCTCTTGATTTTTTAGCCTGTTGTTAGATGTGTGTGTGTACGCTCGCCGTATCAAGTTTACTATGCTGTTTTTTATTTGTATCACTGGATGGTGCGACGAGTATGGTATCAGTACAGGTATGTAAGTTGCTTTTCTGAACACAGAGTATTCAAAACTATTTTTGTTTTTCTTTAGTTGAATGTCCAGGAAGGATAGGCAATTATCCTCTTCAAACTAAAAGAGAATAGTAGAATAATTAGAGCTATATAATAGTCAGAATTAGAACTACTAAGTGGAAGTAATTAAACAAGATTTAAGTAAATATCATATGACTAGTATGGATGTTCATGCTCTGTTTCCTAGCACACCAGTACCTCAGGCAATTGACATAATTGTTGAAAAATTATACAAGTTATATCATCATCATCATCATTGTCAACCATTATCAATCCACTGCTGGACGAAGGTCTCCCCAAGTTTCCTCCACAACGGTCTGTCTTGTGCCAGTCTCCTCCATGTCACTCCCGCATACTTTCGAATTTCATCCACCCATCTTCCATGTGGTCTTCTTCTGGGTTTTTTCCTGTCCCTTGGAATCCAATCTAAAATTTTGGCTGTCCATCAATGGTCTGTTCTTCTGGCAGTATGTCCAGCCCATTGCCATTTCAGGGATTTAACTCTGATCATGATGTCTTCCACTCTTGTCACAAGTTATATACAATGAATGAAGTACAAATTGAAAAGTTAAAAGAAATTTTATTGTACATATATGAAAATAACATTTTTATGTTCAATAACAAGATTTACAAACAAAATTATGGTGGACCTATGGGGCAGACCTCGGCGCAAGTCACTTTTCTCACTATTTGTCACCTTTTTTTAAATTTGTCACTTTTTGTTACCTTTTTTAAAATTTTGTCACTATTCTCACCTTTTCCTTAAGTGTGCCAGTATTTTTTGTTCAATTTAGCTATAGTTTTGCATTGTTGTATTTTATATCTAGGGAATTTTTTGTCAGATGAAAAAAGAAATGCTGAAACAAAAATAAATTGTTTTATAAACACCCATCCCTGTCGAACAGGTGATTGGGGTCACGAGTTGTAAACGCGACCTCACCACTCACCTCAAAACAAGAGCGAGCTTCGTAAGAGTTCGTAACGAAGCAAGAGCCGGCAAGAGGCAGTGACGCACACACTGCACCTCGCCCCGTAACCCCGCCCACAGCAGCCAGCTGGTTATCTCAAGGATTTTTTCTGAGTGGAATAAAAATGACGAAAGTTTATCTCCGTGGATTTTACATGAAAATCTCTGAAATTTTTATCAACACCATAAACCGCTAATAGGAATGAACCCTCCAAATTTTGCTTAAATCAATTAAAAACTTTTTAAACGGGCCATAATTTTTTTTATTTGCTCTTTATCATGTGGATGGATGCCCAGAATTCGTAATCAGCATTTTACGGCTAATTCAAAAACATTTTTGCCAATTCACTTGAAATTTTTAAGGTCACCATCTCCTAGCAGTTATAGTATATGTACAAATTTCAGCCAGTTACGTGAAGAATTCGGAAAAATAGTTTTCTTAATTTTTTTAGCACGTCTTTTGTAAAAATAGATCGTGCTTATATTATCGGTTTGTCCGTCCGTCTGTAGACACGATATCTCTGCAACTATTAGTCCGATTTGGAAAATTATTTTTGCATTGGGAAGCTTGAAATATACGAATGATAATCCTTCATTTCGTTTTTTTTTTTTTACGAAGTACAATTTCACCACTAGAGGGCGTAAATGCAGATGATGTCGAATTCAAAAATACAATTTATTCCATATATTTGCTTCTAAACATCCGATTGAAAAAAAAATTTTATCTTTTGATTCCATTTATGTCGAAGAGTATTTTAGGAATACTTGCTTTTTCAAATTATGCATAGATTTTCCGCTAGGGGGCGTAAAAGTAAATTACGTTTTCCACGATATCTCTTCTTCTACAACTCCGATTTGAAAATGTTTTCTTTAGCGGATACAGCTCCTGATGAAAAATCTTTTGCATATAATTTCTAATTTTTGGTAAAGATTACTTTTACTAATCTAAAGCAAATATTATGGGAATTTTACTAGGAAATTTTTTTCATTTATAGCAAATTTTCTGAGAAAACTCTTCTCCTTCTTCAGGCTGCCTTGTTGTTGTCACTTTTTCCTGTCACTATCACGGTTACGGTTAACCTTGATGGTTTAGGTTATTTTTCAACAAATCCTGCCAGATGTTAGGCAGGGAAAATCCTTTGCAGTCATTGATGATGGAATTTTGATTTTTCTCAATCTCTATTCCTTCTTTCAGCTTTCTTTTTTGAAAATTGCTTTGGAAACTGATGACTTTAATTAAGGGAATTCCAATCCATGCTGTGCCCAGTTTCTCTAACATGCCTATCTAATCCAGTCTTGTTGGAGCAATTTTTTATAGCTGCTTTTATGCTCAGCTATACGAGTTTCTAGTCTGTGACCTGTTTCACCTATGTAAGATAGTCCACAACTACAATTTACTTCATAGACTACTCCTTGCATTTTTAAATCTTCTTCTCTTTGAACTATATTTGCTATTAATGAAATTTTTTCATTAATATTAAAAAATTTCCTAGTAAAATTCCCATAATATTTGCTTTAGATTAGTAATTGAATCAAGAAACTAGGAAGCCATTTCTCAACATGAGCTTTATTCAAAGAATACTTTGTTCACCACGGGGCATAAGTGTTAATTTTTGCTTCTGATGTATTTGCCATAAAATCTGAGCTTCTAAAATCTCGATTGAAAAAATTCTTTCGTGGACCAATGCCACTTACGTCGATAAACCTTTTCGGAGTATTTTCTTCTTAAAATATTCCATGTTTTTTCCACCAGGGGCGTGACGTATATCTTATTTTTGTCAATATTTCAGCTTCTAATAGTCCGATTTGCAAAATTCTTTTTTTATTAGATAGTTTCCAGTGTGACATGTTTTTCATATAATTTCAAAATTTTCAGGTAATTCATAGACTTTTTGCTAGGGGGCGTAAAGGTAAATTGTGTTTCCCCTATATCTCTGCTTCTAAATCTCATATTTGAAAATTTCTTTCCGTAGCGGATACAGCTCCTGATGGGAAATCCTTTGCACATAATTTCTAATTTTTGTAAAAAATGGTTTGGCCACCAGAGGGCGAAAGTCTTAATTTCCGCTTCTGATATGTTTCCAGCAAAATATGAGCTTCTAAAATCTCGATTGAAAAAAAAAAAGTCGTTTGTGGACCAATACTACTCATGTTGACAAACCTTTTAGGAACATTTTCTTCTTAAAATAATGCATGGTGTTTCTACGCCTGGGGGCATAGATGTATGTCTTATTTTTGTCAATATCTCTACTTCTAGGAGTCTGATTTGAAAAATTTCTTCTTTGTTGGATCGTGCTTCTGATGCGAAATGTTTTTCTTATAAATTCAAATTTTCAAGTAAATCATAGACTTTCCACCAGGGGGCGCAAAGGTAAATTGTGATTTTTGCGTTATTTCTGCTTCTAAAACTCTAATTTGAAAAATTCTTTCTGTATCGCATACAACACCTGATAGAAAATATTTTTCATATAATTTCTAATGTTTGGTAAAAAATGGTTTAGCCACCAGGGGGCATAAGTGTTAAGTTCTGCTTCTGTTGTATTTGCAGCAAAATCTGGGCTCCTGGAAACTCTACTAAATTTTTTTTTTTTTTTTGGACTGATACTGCTCATATGAAAAAAAAAAACTTTTGTGAATTCTTTCTTCCTAAAATAATGCATGGTTTTCCCACCAGGGGCGTAAAGTCACATCTTATTTTTAACGATATCTCTTTTTCTAAGAGTCCGATTTGAAAAATTCTTTCTGTGTTAGAGAGTGTTTCCGGTGCGAAATGTTTCTGATATAAATTCATATTTTTCTTAACATACAAGTCTGCAACCAGAAGGCGTAAGCTCACGATTCCGTTAACAGCAATATCTGAGGGATTAAAAACCTGATTGAAAAACTTCTTTCTTCCGTCAGATACCATTGTTTTCCATATCGGTTTAAATTGACTTTGAATAGTTTTGATAAATTTAATTTGCGTCACAATGGATTAACAAGACGTGCTAATTACACCCGAAAATTCGGTGTCATCTTTCTTGTTTTATATAGTCCTGCCATGGGGAAGACGTGCTAATTACACCCGAAAATTTGGTGTCATCTTTCTTGTTTTATATAGTCCTGCCATGGGGAAAACTAAAGCGAGGAGGCGCTGTTGCTAGGAGCCAAGGAAGGAAGAAAGCCGGCAGTGTTTTCATGCTCTAGTTTTGAGTGGTAGTTAGGCATTTTGTGTGTGCCTTTATTAGCACGTCTTTTGTGAAAAATATCATGCTTATGTTATCGGTTTGTCCGTCCGTCTGTGGACACCATATATCTGCAACCAATTGCCTGATTTCAAAAATTCTTTTTGCATTGGGAAGCTTGAAATGTGCGAATGATGATACTTTATTTTGTTGTTTTTTTTCACCAATCACAATTTTGCCTCCAGGGGGTGTAAATGCAGAAATGCCAAATTTAAAATACATTCTATTCCATATATTTGTTTCCAAACGGCCGATTAAAAAAATTATTTTACCTTTTGATTCTATTTATTATCGAAAGCTATTTTAGGTATGGTCACTTCTTTAAATTACGCATAGATTCTCCGCTTGGGGTGTAAAAGTAAATTGCGTTTCTCCTGATATCTCTGCTTCTAAAACTTCGATTTGAAAAATTCTTTCTACAGCGGATGCAGCTCCTGATGCATATAATTTCTAATTTTTGGTATAAAATGGTTTGGCCACCAGGGGGCATAAGTGTTAATTTCTGCTTCTTGATATGTTTGCAGCCTAATCAGGGCTTCTAAAATCTAGATTGAAAAAAATTATTTCATGGACCGATACTACTCGCGTCAATAAATCCCTTTTCAGAATACTTTCTTCTTAAAATAATATGTGGTTTCTTCGCCAGGGGCGTAAACGCATGTCTTATTTTTGTCAATATCTCTACTTCTAATAGTCCGATTTGAAAAATTTCTCCTTTGTTGGATAGTTTCCTGCGCGACATGATTTCCATTTAATTTCAAAATTTTCAAGTAATTCATTGACTGTCTGCTAGGGGGAGTAAAGGTAAATCACGCTTTCCCTGATATCTCTGCTTCTAAAACTCTGATTTGAAAAATTCTTCCTGCACCAGATAGAGCTCCTGGTCGAAAATGTTTTGATTGTAATTTCTAATTTTTGTTTTTATAAAATATGGTTTGTCCACCAGAGGGCGTAAGAGTTCATTTCTGCTTCGTAGGTATTTGCAGAAAAATCTGAGTTTCTAAAAGCTCGATTGAAAAAAATTATTCCGTGGACCGATACCCCTCATGTTGATAAACATTTGAGAATATTCATAAAATAATGCAGGGTTTCTCCACCATGGGGGCGTACATGTATATCTGATTTTTGTCGATATCTCTTCTTCTAAGAGTCGGATTTGAAAAAATCCTTCTTTGTTAGAAAACGTTTCTGGTGTAAAATGTTTCTCATATAATTTCAAAATTTTCAAGTAATGCATAGACTTTCCTCTAAGGGATGTAAAGGTAAATTGTACCCCCCCCCCCAATATCTCTGCTTCTAAAACTCTGATTTGAAAAATTCTTTCTACACTGAATACAGCTCCTGATGGGAAATCCTTTGCATATAAATTCTAATATTTGATAAAGAATGGTTTGGCCACCAGGGGACGTAAGTGTTAATTTCTGCACCTGATGTATTTGCAGCAAAATCTGAGCTCCTGAAAACTCGATTGAAAAAATTCTTTCATGGACTGATACCGCTCGCATTGAACAACCTTTAAAGAATACTTCTTAAAATAATGCATGGTTTTTCCGCCAGTATGAGTAAACGCATATGTTATTTTTTTCGATATTTCTGCTTCTAAGACTCTGATTAGAAAAATTCTTTCTTAGTTGGAGGGCATTTCCACGCCGAAATGTTTCTCATATAATTTTAAATTGTTCTTAGTGCAAAAGGCTGCCACCATAGGGCATAAGCTCACATTTCCGTTTACAGCAATATCTGCGGGACTTAAAAACCCTATCAAAAAAATTCTTTCTTCGGTCAGATACTACTAACTATCTATGTGTGTGTGTTTTCATTCCAAACGAATGCACAATTTTGCCACTAGGGGTGCAAATGCTTAATCTGTTTTTCTCAATATCACTGCTTTTTACATGTCTGATTTAAAAAATTCTTTCAACACCGGATGCTATTACCTTGTAGAACACTTTAGACTAGTATATGTTTATTTTTGTAGTTCACATTTCTGTCTGTAGATGGTGTTTATGTACTTCAGTTTGCAGCTGTATCGCCGCTTCTAAAAATGCTATTGAGAAATTTCTTCTTTACTGTATACCATTCACTACAACAGAGATGTGGAGCATTATCCTCTTTAAATAACCCAAAGATTCCCTGCTAGCTGCGTAAAGGTCGTTGAAACCTTTTTTTTTTTTTTTTTTACTATGTCTGCTCCTGGGAGACATTTGAAAAGTTCTTTTCCCTTAGCAAAACCTTTTCCATGAAGAATAATTTTAAACTTTTCCGTTATGCAAAATTTTTCCGCTAGCAGACATAGACTTATATAATGTTTCCTTCTATATTTCTCCTTTTAACTGTTTGATTTGAAATTCTCTTTATCTCTGGTACCTTCCTTGTGTTATGGGAAACTTTTTGTTCACCATTTGTTAATTTCCGTTACATATTTTTTAGCCACTGGTAGAACTAAGTAGATGTTTCTATTTCTGGATGTTTTATCGATTGTTGGGACCGATTGTTTTCCATTGATTTTGAATAGTTTTGATAAATTTAATTTGCATCAGAATGCATTCAAAAGACATGCTTATTACATCCTAAAATTTGGTGTCATCTTTCTTGTTATTCATTAAGAAGCATAAAAGTAATTTACCCTCTACACATTTGATTTTCAAAGTAAATTGCTAAAATTTATTTGAAAAATAAATGATATTTGAAGAGTGAAATTGTTTCAGATACACCCTTTATTTTATATCGCCTTGTTTTGTTATTCTTCTTAGATTTCTGTTTAAAATAAATGATCTCTATATTACAAAAAAAAAAAAAAAAAAAGTACATATATTTTTAAAGCTAATGGCATAGTATACCATAGTAAACTTTAACACTGTACTATGGTTCACTTCAGTATACAGTAGTACACATCAAGAAATAACTTTTTTATATATTTTTTTTTAATCTTAAACTTTAAATTCTGAATTTTAGGGAAAATTTTCTAAAATCTTCTGTATTTTGATCTTTAAAAGTTGGCAGGTATAGGGCGGTTGCAAACAGTAGTTTGTTTCCAGTGTCATTCTGCATTGGTATGACTTTCGTTTAGAAAATCATTCCGAAATTCCAAACCGTCGGTAACCATTTTTTTTTATTTATTTATTATTTTTTTTTTTTTTGAAGATCGTGGATGACGTGGGTGCATGCACGCTGTTTTTTGTGAGGTTCAGCATTGGCTTGATTTATAGCGGAAAGATGGACAGTCAAAAGCATATAACGATGCTGCCAAAAAATTAAGATCTTGAAGAAGTCTTAATTTTTTCTCAGTGCCATCCATATTTTTACTTGCAGTTAACATTTTTAATTACGAGGGTTGTACCAAAAGTAATGCAAAAGTGGGCATAACTTTTTAATGACTGACAGAGGACGTTCAATTGCACATGTTGGTAGAGTAACTGTTCCTCTATAGTAACCCTTTTTCTTCATTGCAGGAAGTAATGCATTCCGAGCAGAAGCAACATGCTGTCATTGAGTTCTTGACAAAGGAAGGAAGGAAGGAAGGGTGCACTTTGTCCGACTTCACAGAAGGCTACAGAATGTTTACAGAGATGACACCATTGACAAGAGCAATGTGCACAGATGGATAAAGAAGTTTAAAAAAGAGGAAACCAGAGTTGACAACAAGCCACGCAGTGGGAGACCATCATCTGTGACCAGTGACACGAATAGTCAGTGAGTGGATGAATTGATTCGTGCAGAGAAATGAATCGCAGTCCGTGAGCTTGTTGCACAACTGGACTGTGGTCACAATGCCATACAGAAGACGGTGGAAAACATAGGGTATTGGAAAGTGTGTGCAAAGTTTGTACCTCGGCAGTTGACACCTGATTTGAAGGAGAGAAGGGTGGAAGTCTGCTGTGATTTGCTGGAAGCATTTGAAGCCAATGAAGACATGTTTTTTTTTTTTCCGATCTGGTGACAGGTAATGAAACATGGGTGTATCTTTATGATCCGGAATATTGGAATAAAGAATCAATCCATGGAATGGTGTCACACCTCTTCACCAAGGCCTAAGAAGTTCAAGAGCCAGCAATCGGCTCAGAAAGTCATGGTGACTATTTTTTGGGATGACAGGGGTGTCATTCTTGTTTTTTTTTGGAATGTGGCCATACTGTGACCAGCAATTGATACATTGAGACACTCAAGAAGCTTAGAGAAGCCATAAGAAGGAAGAGAACGAACAAGAATCTGAAAAGGATCCACATTCACCATGACAATGCGAGACCACATACATCTTTGGGAACAAATCAGGAGATCAGCAAGTTAGGCTGGTCAGTGGTCCCCCATCCACTGTACAGCCGCACTGTGGCATCGTCCAACTTCCACCTGTTCGGTCCAATGAAGAACAGTCTCCGGGGACAAGGATTCGATGGCACAGATGAAAGTGGCTGTGAAGAAGTGGGTACAACAGTCCACACCTGAATTTTTTCAAAGAGGATTCGAGAGTTGGGTTCAACGATGATGCAAATGCATCACTTGTGCTGGAGGCTATGTTGAGTTACTCTACCAACATGTGCAATTTGAATTGAACGTTAATAAAAAAGTTATGTCCACTTTTGCATTACTTTCAGCAGCACAACCCTCATATTATTTTAATTTTTATGCGAACTAGTGGAATTTTATTCGATTTTTTTTTCACTATCTGTTTATTTTTGGCGGAAGTGCAGAAATTTGAATTGTCCCCCCCCCCTCCATAAAAATTTGGCGGGCGCAATCTTATATAAAATATTTAGTGAAAGTTCTGATGTTTGTGTTGAAACCCAACCGGGCACGGTTATTGCACATGGTAGTGTGTTGGGTGAGGAGGGTCTGGGTGTGTCCATGGCTGATTTCAATGAGAACTACCCCCCCCCGCAATTCATGCAAGGATGTCGAAGGAAAACCAGTGGACAAGAGTAGTCAGCAACAGGAATCAAACCCATCATCTCCTAATCCAAACTGGTCCTTCAAAAATAAACCACCAAAACGTTGCTTACCACATGACCTGGGGTGATCAGCAAAGTTGTGGAATTGCTGTCTTCTTGTGAATTGGCATCATTTTTAATATAAGCTCAAAAAACAAAATTTCTGTTGAAAAATGCAGGAATAGTGGGCAAATGTGATGGTCTTTTTTTCAGCATGTTTTTGTTTGTTTGTTTTAATTTTCTTTTTTGATTCGAAATTCCCTTGGGGGGGGGGGGACTAAATCATGAAGAGCTCACTATTTTTATTTTTTGTTTTTTTCTAAAATCTGCGGAATTGCATTTTTTATTTTATTGCTATGTTGCTCTGTGCTTCCATTTTCGATTGCATTGATGTTTGAAATAGGTATCTAATCAGTGTTAGACTGTAAAACACATCTGCTAACAAATTAAAGGTTTGGTTAAATGTGTGTGTATGAGTAGTTTACAAGTAAAAATGCATTTAAATCTAACTAAAACAGGCAAATTTGTCGAAACATCGTTGGAAATTGAATTTGTTAATATGATTGTAAGAAAATGCAGGCAGTGGAGAGTTAAAAATGCAAAGGGTTACTGTACTTTTTTTGAACATTACATTCATTCTTCATTATTAGTTTTCCATTATATATAAACCTATTATAGTTTGTATATGTAATCATTTCTAGAGCATATTTATTTTGCTAGTGCAGTATATAAATTGTCAAATGCCATCATGCTGATAAAATAAACTACTGTTTGTGAAAATTGCAACACCATGAAAGAATTATGGTAATCACATGAAACTTACAGGATATGAAGAGCATGGTAGGACAGGCAAATGATTAGAAATGCAAAGCTGTTGCGCATGTCTTGACCCAGCAGCGCTGCCTGAACAGTCAAGTGAGGGATATAAAGAGAGGGCTGTTTAGGTTACACACCAGTAGTGCATCGCAGACAGCGAGTTGTGAAAGTGTCTCCGGTATTCAATAATGCTTTGGCAATGATGAAGGGCACACTATCACCATACGACAGAGTTTGAACAGGGACGAATGATTGGTCTGCGTGAAGGTGCATTTTCATACCGTGGCATTGCGGCTCGGACAAGACATAACACCATGATAGTGATGTGTGTGTGGTGGCAGTGGACTGAGGAGAACCAGGTGCATCAACAATCCGGCAGTGGACCAAGAAATTTGACGACACCGCGGATGGCTGACACCTCGTCCATATTCGCAAGTGTTAGCACAACAGTGGAGCACTGTTGTGCTAACACTTGCGAAACAGGTGTGGCATTGTCTGCCTCCACAGTTCGATGCGTCTGTTGCACAGAGGACTGGTTGCACGCATCCCTTGGCAGCAGATTCCTTTGACCCTGAACCATGGACGCCTCAGGCTGCAATGGGGTTTTCAGTGCAGACAATGGCATGCTAATTGACAACGTGTTGTGTTTTCGGATGAGTCCCGATTCAACTTGGACTATCATGATGGCCTCATACGCATTAGACAGTATTGTGGAGAGCGCCTTCTTCCAGCATGCATTGTTGAGCGTCATATAGGCTGAACGTCAAGTGTGATGGTGTGGGGTGCCATTGGGTAACATTCGCGATTTTGGCTGCTATGACTTGAGGGCAATATCACCAGCAACCACTGCATCAGGGAAGTTGTACAGGTAGAAGTCATACCTTTCCTTTGTGGCACTCCTGGCACTATATTCCAGCAGGACAATGCATGACCACATGTTGCCAGGAATGTTCAAGCCCTCTTCGCAGCATAGCAGATACCGCTTCTTCCCTGGCCTGCACGTTCACCAGACATGTCACCTATTGAACATGTCTGGGATATGGTCACTTGGCAACTGGCCCATCAAAGTCCTCCAGTGGTCAGTACCAGTGATCTGTGGCTGCGTATACATGCTGCCTGGCAAGCAATTACCCAGGACACCATCCAACGCCTTTTCGATTCAATGCCAACCCATCTTGAAGCTCTTATTGCAGCTCACAGAGGCTTCACAAGATACTGATTTTTGCAGGTAAAAATTGTTGTATTGTTCCAAAAATTAAATCACTTATGTATAGTCATATCAGTAATGTTTGGTATAAAGTTCATTCGAATCACATGGTTCCTCCTTCTTGGTGTTGCAATTTTCACAAACACTAGTGTATAAAAATATTGAAAGGAATCACCTGCCCATCCAATATATTGTTGTTGTTTTTTACAATAGATAATCACATTGATTAACATATGTTCTATCACAAAATATAAAGTGAATTGTTCACTGTTGAGCAAAGAATAAAGTAAATCCGTTCAAAGAGCAAATTATATGTTCTATCCATATACTGTGTGTGTGTGTGTGTGTGTGTGTGTGTGTGTGTGTGTGTGTGTGTGTGTGTGTGTGTGTTTTCTATCATTTTAAATGGTTTAGTCTGGTTTTCAATTATTTGAGCAGTCACTATTTAGTCACTAAAAAAAAAAATTGGTCACTTTTCTCACTTTTTTCCCCAAAAAAGTCACTTTTCTCACTACTTTTTACAATGAAGTCTGTGCTGAGGTCTGTATGGGGTCACCATTGTCAATCTTATTTGCTGAAATAATAATGTGTGACATAGAAACAAAAATAATAAGTAAACTAGAAGATCCACCGCTGATATACTGCAGGTATGTTGATGACATTTTTCTGTTATCCAGGCTAAAAAATGATGAACTTGAAGACTTGACAAAAAAGTATAATGATATTTATCCATCTATTGAATTGACAGTGGAACAGGAACATACACTGACGGAAAAAAAATCCCAACACCAAGAAGGGGTTGTGTTAGATAAACAACAGTTGGTAGGCGGTGAGAGTACATCTGTAAGATGACGTCTATGCAAATTTCGCGCTCGGCGCATACGTGTGGCGCTAGTAGCGCCCCTCAGAACTTGCAAAGCAGGTTTGCTGTAAATACACGCTGTAACGTTCGTGAGCATTAGTTATCGTTGAGATTCGACGTACGATGTTGATGTTAGTCAAGAATGCCTTTAAGAAGACGAAGAAGCCATTATCAACAGCTCACGGAGTTTGAACGAGGTCGTGTAATAGGGCTACGAGAAAGTGTATTTTCTTTCCGCAATATTGCAGAATGATTTGGCAGGAATGTAGCCACTGTGCATGATTGTTGACCGCGGTGGTCAAGGGAAGGTACTGCCTCAAGAAGACCGGGTTCCGGCCGGCCACGTGGCACTACTGAGAGGGAAGACGGCCGTGTACATCGTATGGCCGTGGCGCGTCGTACCGCGTCTGCGGCAGCAATTTAAGCTGCAGTTGCCACCACAGTAACACAACGAACTGTTACAAATTGGTTACTTGAAGGACAGCTCCGAGCCAGACGCCCTGTAGCGTACATTCCACTTACTCCAAACTGCTGCCGTTAGCGACGTCAGTGATGTCAAGCTAGAGCTCATTGGAAGACGGAGTGGAGATCTGTTGTGTTTTCTGATGAAAGCCGGTTCTGCTTGGGTGCCAGTGATGGCAGTGTGTTGGTTAGAAGGAGGCCAGGTGAGCGCCTGCAACCAACTGTCTGCGGCCAAGACACACTGGACCTACACCTGGAGTTATGGTCTGGGGAGCAATTTCCTATGACAGCAGGAGCACTCTCGTGGTTATCCCACGCACCCTGACGGCACAGTTGTACGTCGGTCTGGTGATTCAACCTGTTGTGCTGCCATTCATGAACAGCATTCCAGGGGGTGTTTTCCAACAGGATAACGCTCGCCAGCATACCACTGTTGTAACCCAACATGCTCTACAGAGTGTAGACATGTTGCCGTGGCCTGCTAGATCACCAGATCTTTCACCAATCGAGCATGTATGGGACATCATTGGACGACAACTCCAGCGTCACCCCCAACCAGCATTAACCGTCCCTGTATTGACCGACCAAGTGCAACAGGCACGGAACTCCATCCCACAAACTAACATCCAGCACCTGTATGACACAATGCATGAACGTTTGCGTGCTTGCATTCAACATTCTGGCGGTTACACCAGTTATTAATGTACCAGCATTTCACATTTAAAATGGCTCTTCTCGCGCTTACAATAAGCTGTGATCTTGAAACCTTAATCGATTAAATATGTTACCTATACAAATGTATTGCCGCCATTTCATTCCTCTACAACTATTTTTTCGTGGTGTTGGGATTTTTTTTCCGTCAGTGTAATAATACATTGGCATTTTTGGATATTATGGTAATCAAAACAAATGATAATATGCAATACAGGGTGCATAGAAAATCATCATATGTTCCTGTATTAATACCTTTTCAGTCATCGCACCCATTAACACATAAAAAAAAATAGTATTAAAACGCTAATGAAAGAAGTTTAACACACTCATCAAAAGAACAATATAAAAAAGAAGAAATTGAATGTATTGAAAAAGTTGCACATGGTTTTGGTTACCCTAAACAGATATTAAAGAAATGGATTTATGAAGTAACTCAAGCAAATAATAAAGGCAATAATGGTAAAAAACTATTAGAATATGTAGGAGCAATTCCATATGTTGAAGGTATTTCTGCTGAAATTAATAAGGTTTGTGGCAAATATGACATACAAGTAGGAAATCAGGTACATGCTATAAAAATTATAGTAATAAAAAACGAAAAAATCAGCCAACTACGTAGATAGAGCAGGTGTATATGAAATTCCTATAAACCAGAAACCACCTTTGTCATATATAGGCAGCACTAAGAACAAGTTAAAGTATAGATTGCACCAGCATATGAGTAATTGGAATAAAAAGAAGCAAAGACTGCATTAACCCAATATTGTCTAGAAAATCACCAATGTCCGAAGTTCGAAGATATTAAAATTATTAAGAGCTGTAAAAACGAAAGGCACTTGAGAATTGTGGAATCAGTATTAATTGAAAAAAACAGATCAAGACTGTGTAACATTAATGAGCCAAGGAACTTAAATGAACAGTGGAAGGCCGTAATAAAAATTGAACAACAATTAAGAGGGGAAAAAAGAAAAGAGAGCAGCAATGACAATAGATGGCGCCAGAGGCACAAAGATGCAGAGATTGCGACTGAAGCAGAAACCTCAATGACTTTGCTCACTTGAGCTGTGGTAGACAGAGAGACACACATTGGCTTCCTGATGACAATAGTGATACTGTTGAAAGTGCTAGAGGATTGTGTATGACGGGCTGAATGAGGTTGGCGTTTGCGGTATGTTTTGTACGGTGTTTGAGGCAGATGGAGCACTCCTTTAGTCAAAGTTGACAAGGGTTTGACTGCCAGGGAATGTAAATAGTGTAAATATGTACATAGTGGTTTTAATTAAGTGTATGAATGTGTTGTATGTTGTTACCGTTGAGTGGTTTTTATGGAGATGACGAGCTCTGTTACATCTCAGACGGCAGAATGAAATCAACGTTTTTTGTCCTGTGAATAATAAAAAATAATAAAAATTAAATAAATACGATGTTTCAGGACCGGAAGAACAAATATTATAAGCAATGTGTTTTTTCAACCTTTGAAGGCCAACAACATTACATGATGTTATAATCGACGTCCATGAAGCGTAAAGAAAAAAGTTACCAAGAACTTTAGCGTAAGTGATTGGCTCTTTTAATGATATGTCATTAATGACTTGCACGTAAATATACGCATTTTGCTGGTGTTTCATACCTTTAAAGATGCAAATAATATGATGAAATGGAGATGTGTGTTAAACAAGAAATATTATCTTTTACTATAGGTAGATTTTTATGATTCATGTTTTGCACATATGTGTGATTAAGAGCAGAGTGAAACTTTTTCCATCGAATTGGTGATCACAGGATTTATGTTTCAGTGTTCTGAATATTGAATTACCATAGTTGATTTTGAAATTTGAAAGCACCATTCTGTTTATACAGTGTAGCTGTTCATAGTCATTAGTTTGTATGTGGATAATTTTGGCTGGTGTTTATCCTTTCTGTCATTTTGTTTTTCTCTGAAAACTTGATTTCCCTTTTTCTGTATTGACATGAGAACAGTGAAGTAGTTTTTGAAAAACATAGCTAGTATTCTAAAAGTGTTGGGTTATATGTATAGAAATACAGTGGAAATATTTTGCACCCAGCAGATATTTCATAAATTTTCTATAAAGCCATGTTTGAAATGCCTTCTGAAAATGCAGCTGGCAGTGTGTTACAAAGAATCTATGACTTATCTTCCACTGATAATGGTGCATTAATTATGAAACTTTTGGTATAAATGGCAAGCATAAAGTGCAAGTGCTTTTGACATATACCATGTTTAATTTCACAATTTTTGTTTTTGTATTTATGTGTGAACATGGTATTATATTTATTATAGGTGTAATTTAGAATGAACAATTATTGTTTCATTTCTGAATATGTTTTTGGAAAGTGTAGGGTTCATTTCAGGGATGTATCTATGTATCTAGAGGGGGTACAAGAAGGCCTTGCCCCCCCCCCCCCGAAGGATCTCATGTTTTAATGTTTTTGGTTAAAATGCAACT
This sequence comes from Macrothele yani, assembly GCA_039090855.1. NCBI lineage: Eukaryota > Metazoa > Arthropoda > Arachnida > Araneae > Macrothelidae > Macrothele > Macrothele yani. Next base: position 142,380,238 of record CM076993.1, on the reverse strand, counting down.
TACATTTAAAAAAATGCCTTAATTTAATAAAAATGTGTCAACTTGCAATAGAAAAAGTGGTTTAATATTTTATTCTGTTTTTCATTAACTTATTTCGTTTTGGTGAATTTCAAAAACTTCCATTTTTTGCCAGTTCCCCTCCCCAAAAAAATTCTATATAAGTTTCTGGTTCATTTCATTCTGTGCCAAAATTCATTAGCTCTGCATCAGACATTTTTTGTATTTTGAGTAGAATATTTTAATGTGTATATTTCTTATGGAGTTAACATCATTTCAAGAAGAGGATGTGAATGATCCATATACTGTTGTTTCATGTGCAAACATTTTTATATTGTTTGTTTATAAATTGTTTGGTACTTATATGTTGATAGCATTACTACAAATTATAAAAGTTCCTGCAAAAATTTTGCCTTTTCCTACTGCTTTTTTGGTGCCAGCTTTTGTAGTGCCACTGTATGAAGCATGTTGCCATTGACCCTGAATATATATGCATGGAGAGAGAGAGAGAGAGAGAGACTGACTTGAGAAGATCTTCAGAAGGGTTGATTATATATGTATATCGGTGTGGTCATTCTGCGATAATACAATTACAGTATGCAAGCTGGATGTTAAAATTTGAAATTTTTTTAAATAAAATAAAGCTTTATATTTTATGCCTTTGTCTCCTTTTGTTTTTCTTGCAGTAATTTCTTTGGATTCAATTGGCAGTCCATGAGTGGTGGAACTGTTAAGTGTATAACTGTGTATCAAGAATAATTATCACTAATTATGGCGTGTTTTAAGTAAAAAGTATTGTGTGTACTGATCTGTGAAGGTCACTTTGTGTACTCTTGGTCTGGAGAAAGCTGATGAAACTCCTTATGGAGGAGAACTGCTTGTGCTCTGATGTTAGGCATGGTTATTCAGGGAATCATATATGTTATTGTTAAAACAAATAATTGATTGATCATATCTTATGATCAAAAACAATGGGTGACTGAAATGTACCAAGCCCAAGTCTTTGCTGAAGAAGTGTGTTTCATAATTGTTCCATGTCAAATAATTAAAATTCATATCTGAATAAATTCTATTAGGAATCTTCCTGTTTTATACAACACAAACATCTGTATAAAATTTCATGATTACTTTTGGAAATATTCAGAAAAATAATCAGCATTTAATTTTGTGATGGCATGGTAATTTTTAAACCACTGCATTTTCAACTTTTTTTTTTTGTTGTTGTTTAATTTTATAGTGAGTATTAAACTATAGCATAAGTTACAGGCCAGTGACATTTTATGCAAATTTGAATAATGTGAGTTTGCAGTAGTATGCTATAAAAAAAATATCAGGAGTCTCACTATATGCACAAAATTTAGAATAATGCAAATTTCAAAAAATAGTCAAGTAGTATATTTTTAGGGCTGATAGGCTTAGTGAATTGTAAACTTTATTTACACTATTGCTTCATAAAAAATGTCAAACAATCACCATTGTGTGTCATGCTGCTAATTTAGGAGAGTACACTCTGCAAAGTATTAGAGACAGTGCTGAGAGAGAAAATTGCAAGTAGATTCAAAGCTGGTACACCTTTATGTTTGCAAAATTGGTTAAGTCATTGGGAAAAGATAATGGAAAAAGTGCTAGTGGCATCAACTTCAAGATCAGCTTCACTGTAATATTTCACTAGGGCAAGCCATCATCTGTACTAAGGCACAAAGTATTTTTAATGATTTGAAAAACAATTTAACATGAGAAACAGAAGTATTACAAAATATCGAAAGATTATCTGTTATACAGGATTTGAAAAGAGATGACAAGGATAAAAAAATATATATATATATATCATCATCATCATTGTCAACCATTATCAATCCACTGCTGGATGGTCTCCCCAAGTTTCCTCCACAACGGTCTGTCTTGTGCCAGTCTCCTCCATGTCACTCCCACATACTTTCGAATTTCATCCACCCATCTCCCATGTGGTCTTCTTCTGGGTCTTTTTCTGTGCCTTGGAATCCAATCTAAAATTTCGGCTGTCCATCGATGGTCTGTTCTTCTGGCAGTATGTCTAGCGCATTGCCATTTCAGGGATTTAACTCTGATCATGATGTCTTCCACTCTTGTCATTTTTCGGATCCACGTGTTCCTCTTCTTATCTCTCCTGGTTACACCAAGCATGCGCCTCTCCATGCTGCTTTGAGTTGTCTGCAGCCTTTGTATGTCTCTTTTAGTTAAGGTCCACGTCTCTGCACCATACGTAAGCACTGGAAGGATGCATTGATCAAACACTTTTCTTTTAAGACATAATGGCATATTGCTCTTGAAAATTATGCTGTTTCTTCCAAAAGCTCTCCAGGCAAGTTTTGTACGCCGATTAATTTCTTCATCAATGTGACCCTCACTTGATATCTGCTGTCCAAGATAAACATACGTGTCTGTTATCTCCAGCTTTTCTCCATCAATCGACAAATCTTCATTTCTTGTAAAAGCATTGAACATCAATTTTGTCTTCTGAAAGTTCATTTTTAATCCCACTTCTTTACTCTTGTCAGCAAGTTCCTGGATCATACTCTGCAGCTCTGATGGGGTAGTTGCAAAAATGATTATGTCATCGGCAAAACAAAGGTGAGTTAGATAATCTCCATTAATCTTTATCCCTTTGTTTTCCCAGTTCAGTGATTGAAAGACATTTTCCAATGTGGCATTAAAGAGCTTCAGAGATATGGTGTCACCTTGTCTCACTCCCTTTCCAATTTTTATGTGTGTTGTATTTTCAAACAGCCGAATCTTTGCACTTGCATTTTCATAGATGTTATTAATAATATTAATGTATGCATCTTCAATACCACAGGATTTCAAAGCCATTGTAACTCCTGATGGTTTCACCGAATCAAAGGCTTTTTCATAATCGATAAAAGCCATGCACAATGGAAGTTCATATTCCCCGCTCTTTCAATTAGTTCTCTCAGTACGTGGATATGATCTATTGTGCTGTAGCCACTCCTGAATCCAGCTTGTTCTCTCGGTTGAGCCATGTCCAGTGTTACCTTCAAGCGGTACGAAAGAACTTTAGTGAAGATTTTATAAACCACTGATAGGAGGCTGATAGGTCTGTAGTTCCCGAGATCCTCAACGTCACCTTTTTTATGTAGCAGGATCATTGTAGCGTTGTTCCAATCCTGAGGAATCTTCCCTTCATTAAGGCATCGAGTGAAAATTTGGGCGAGTACTGTTTCGATTTCTCCACTTGCTTCTTGTATGATGTCTACAGTAATTCCATCTTCTCCTGGAGCTTTTCCCCGCTTCATGTTCTTGATTCCATGTGCAACTTCTGCTGGGAGGACTGGAAGAACTCTGGTACTGGTACCTTTCATAATGTCTGGAGTACATGTATCATCCCTTTCATATAATTTGGAGTAGAAATCTTTCACTCTTGTCAAAATTTCGCCTCTACTAATTAGGTGTTTAACATGAATGAGACTGGATTGTATTGGAAAAGAACGCCTGACGGAACATACCATTGTTTCCATTGAAGAAAAAACAGCACCAGGTTTCAAAGCTGCCAAAAAGGTTGGCATATCCTCTTGCAAGGTGGCAATGAAGTGAGATTTCAAATAAAAATTTTGTACTCTTCCACAAACCCATAAGCACTGAAAGGATATAAAAAAGTTTACAGTCAATCAATGGGCACAAAAACAAGAAAATCTGGATGACTGTCTTTATTTTCAAAAGAAATTATGTTGAAAGCCAAATGAATTTGGAACTAAAGCTTTATGCCTGCAGGAGCAAATTCCACTTAAAATTCTTCTATTACTATATAGATTTCCAAGTCATCTTCCAGCTCTTGAAGGATATTTGGATGACATCAAGATCATGATTCTGTCTCCAAATACAACCTCATTTTTTATGAACTGAACTATAATTCCTACCTTTAAATTGTACTATTTAAGATCAGTATTGGATATACAGGGTGTCAATAAAGTCTATTACCAAAATTAATATAAAAAAATGTATTACAGGTACAAGAAAAGGATTGCACGACAATGATGGTGCACAAGTAAAGTTGTTTTTCCAGTGTCAGTACCTCCACATGAATGTCATTTGTGGCCCGGAGGACATCTAAGAAATATTTGGTTTCATGCCTTGTTTTGTTTAACATCTCAGTAGAGACAGAAGCAATGACATCCGTTATTCTGCTCTTCGTCGTCTCAACATCTGAAACACTGCTAGAATAAACTTGGTCTTTCACATAACTCCACAGGAAAAAGTCTAGAGGGATTACATCGGCCGATTGAGGTGGCCATGTCATAAGATCGTTGTGAGTACAGCGAAGTGAATGTAATCAGTCGTCGGCATACGGATGCTTGCGAAGACCCTGAAGAAGCTGCAATGACTGGACATGGAAGACGTGTACGATTTCAGCAGTTATCGGAGTTTGAGCGAGGTCGTCTAGTTGGACTCTGCAAGGCCGGGTGGTCGTATCGTCGTATTGCGGAGCGAATTGAATGGGAAGTATCGGTGATGGTACGATGGTGGCATAGATGGTCCGAGGAACATTCCCACACGAGAAGACGTGGAACCCGGAGTCACAGACGGACTGATGAGCGAACGGATCGACGCATAAGAAGAGCGGCGTTGTCAAGCAGAACATCCACTGCGACGCAAATTCGAGCTGCCGTTGCACCTGAGGTGACTGTGCGAACAATCTGCAGCCATCTACTGGATGCAGGACTATGTGCACGTGTGCCTCTGGCATGTGTACCTCTGACTCCAGCCCACCGTCAGGAACGGCTGCGGTGGTGTCGCCAACGTCTGCACTGGAGAACGCAATGGCGATCTGTCGTGTTCAGCAATGAAAGCAGATTCTGCTTGGGAGCCTCCAATGGCCGTATGTGTGTTCGCAGACGCACAGGGGAGCGTCTCCACCCTTCTTGCATCTGCAAGCGACACACAGGGCCTACACCTGGTCTCCTGGTGTGGGGAGCGATGAGCTATCACTCCCGTACACAACTAGTGTTTATACCGGGTACGTTAAACAGCACTTCCTACATCAACAACATCATTCAGCCTGTTGTTGTGCCATTTGTAAGGTCGGTCCATCGTGGTGTTTTCCAGCAAGATAATGCACGCCCACGCACGGCACGTGCTACGCAACATGCTCTTCAGGGTGTGCAACAAATTCCATGGCCTGCACGTTCATCGGATTTGTCCGCCATTGAGCACGTGTGGGATTTTATGGGACAACGATTTATCTGGTCTACACGGCCAGCCATGACCATCCCGGATTTACGCGTCCAGGTTGAGGATGCTTGGAACTCAATACCCCAAACTTACATCCAACATCTGTCCGACAGACTCCATGCCAGAATTGCACTGTGTGACGCAGTTCATGCCGGTTCAACCTCGTACTAACCATGCTACGTGGAAATGTCCTTTTTCAGTTTGCCAGCAAATACAGATGTATTTTGCCATAATGTTTTGATCACGTTATCCTCTGTATTTCGTTATTATGCTGTACAAATTTTGTTGGTATCAGACGTCTCCTTCTTGGTGTTCTTTTTTCACTTTCCGCCAGTGTATTATGTTGCCAACCATTTTATTTTAACTTACATAGATTGTTTTATATTAACTTTTGTAATGTGGGAAGGACTTTATGGACATTCTGTATTTCTTATGGGAAATGTTGATGACAGAACAACAGTGGAGAGATTTTAGGAAGCACTGTCTTAAAATCAGATATGGTATTAATGTCATAAAAATTTCATAGTAACAAGTCCCTAGGCAGTGTATGAATGGAGTTGGAATGAAAGAAAATTTGGCTCCAGTTTTACCAGGACTTAGAGGCTTTGACATTGAACACAACATCACAGCTACTAATGAGGAATCTATGAAAGTTGCTCCAAAGTTAGATTTCAGCAAAGTTGATGAAAAGGAACACTGAAACTTTACTCAAGTCCAGGGTTGAAAGAGTTCCTCCAAAAGGGAGGACACAAGTTGTGGAATCGTGTGAGTTGTAGATCTGATAAACTTGCTCTTTTTTCTTTTGTGTATCAGTTATGTCTTTTCCATAAAAGGGCATGATGTCATGGAATTTTAAGACTGATCCTTACCAATTTATAAAAACACTAAAACTGTTGGAATAATTGTGGAGTCAATATTCCAGAATGTGTATGACTTTCGATGCTATGTGGTCAACTGTATGTACTCTCAGTTTACTGGAAAGTAATGTTTCATAACTTCAAATACTTTGCTGTCCTGGAAAAAACATAGCAGTCTCTTCTTCATATACCTTGTGCCCCTGATGGTGCTGAATTGGATGAATAACTTTTACTGTATGTTTATAATTTTGTCCGGTTTTGAGAGTCAGATTTATATTACATTAACAACTTTATTCCTAATACATATGGGCCTTGTACTAAATGTCAGTTACCTTCTGTTTATCTGTGACACATATACATTTTTGCAGTGTTGTTATATTAGGTGTATGTGATACTGTTCTTTTGGTGATAATTTTGGTTGGTTACATGTCAAATTAACCTGGAAATAATAACCCGCATCAAAATCTCCCAGTCAAAATAACCTGGCATCAAAATAGCCCGTCGTCAAAATAACCCAGGGCAAAAATAACCCACCGTCAAAATAAACCATAGTTAAAATCTGAAAAAAACTCGTTTTTTTTTTTGGTTCTAATAGCAACGAAAAGCAAAATGAATTTATTTTCCACTTGAGACGTTTGTTTTTCACTTTAGTATTGGACTAAATTCCAAATCCTCAGGGAAAAATGTCTTACCAACCCAAGAAGAGCATACCGGTTAAACTAGTTACTTAAGGAACATGGCAAAGTGAGTGAGGGAAGCATTTCTTTGCATTAAATAAGGTGCCGATTTTTAAAGTTCTCAAAATTTAGTGATTAAAACATGACGAAAAGAAAGGAAAAGAATTTGAAAATATATAATTTTAACTTTTCTATTAAGCGATTAATTACAAATAACAACGGAGCATTTAATAGAATTAATTTCCAGCTTTTTAATTAAGCGAGTTCCTTTAATGTTGCTGAAATTTTGATTTGTTCGGCATAAAGGGATTTCTTTATGAGGTGCTACTAACATAATGTTATGATGTTTTTCTTTCTCTCGAATTTATTTAAAGAAGACAGTGCTACAGTTGCATATAATTAAATTTAAAAGCTATGATCGCTATCCTTGCACCTTTCCTTAAGCCAGTAAATATCATGTTTAGATTAAATAGATTTGAAAAAAAATTATACTTATTTTCTTTAAAATCTTGGTTTACAATAAATAAAATATTCACATGGACGTCAGTTTTTCCTGCGTGTATTGTTGACGCTGTTTCTTTTGTTTTTGTTTTTTTACATTCCATCTTGGCTGTAAGTTTTCAAATTCAAAACGAATTTGAATTTAAAATTGTTCACAACACTTCTCCCGCAAGTGCTTGAGTTGTATCGACCAAGTATCGACGGTCTACCCGTCCTTTACAGTGACCTCACTACGTAAGGGACCGATACCTTCGCTACGAGGTACGTGGGGTGAGCAAACATTTCTGTCTATTAAATTTGCTTGTGCGGTGGCGGTCATAACGTTGACGGTCACAATGTCGACAGGGTCATAATGTCGACACAGGCATAATGTCGACAGCCATAATGTCGACAGCCATAATGTCGACATGGTCCAGAAAATGTTTTCATGGTACTCCCATTTAGACCGTAGAAGGTTTTTGGAAGGGGTCGGAGCCCCACACCCCGCATACACAATTTTCGTAAAATCTACGGTTTTCAATTTAGAACCACAAAATTTGGTATACTATCTCATGAAATTCTAACTTAAACTGTAGAGGGATTTTGGAAGGGGATCGGGGTCAAGTGGCCTCCATACAAAATTTTCGTAAAATCTACAGTTTTCATTTTAGAGCAACCAAATTCGGCATACTAACTCATTGTACTCTAACTTAGACAGTAGATGGCTATTGGAAGGGGTCAGGGCCCGGGATCAAGCTGCCCCACACACAAAGTTTTCGTAAAATCTACAGTTTTTAATTTAGAACCACCAAATTTGGTACACTATCTCATTGTACTCTAACTTAGACAGTAGACGGCTATTGGAAGGGGTCGGGGCCTGGGGTCAAAGGGCCCCCATATAATATTTTTGTAAAATCTACAGTTTTTTTTATTTAGAACCACAAAATTTGGTATACTATCTCATGGAACTCTAACTTAGACCGTATGTGGTTTTTGTAAGGGGTCGGGGTCCCCATACAAAATCTTCATAAAATCTATCTACAGCTTTGAATTTAGTACTGTCAAATTTGGTATACTATCTCATGGTACTCTAACTTAGTTCGTAGATGGCTATTGGAAGGGGTAGGCTCCCGGGGACAGGAGCCCCCATGCAAAATTTGCGTAAGATCTACAGTTTTTAATTTCAAACCACCGATTTTGATATACTATCTCGTGGTACTCTAACTTAGACTGTAGATGCTTTTTGAAAGGGGTCGAAGCCCGGGGACAAGTGGCCCCCTTACCAAATTTTCGTAAAATCTAGAGTTTTCAATTTAGAACAACGAAATTTGGTGTATTATCTCATGGTACGATAACTTAGACGGTAGATGGTTTTGGGAAGGGGTCAGAGCCCCCCCCCATACAAAATTTTCGTAAAATCTACAGTTTTCAATTTAGAACCACCAAATTTGGTATACTATCTCGTGAAACTCTAACTTAGACTGTAGAGGGTATTTGGAACAGGGCAGAGCCTGGGGTCTAAGACCTCCCCCCCCCCCCTCTTTACACACACAAAATTTTCGTAAAATCAACTGTTTTGAATTAAGAACTACCAAATTTGATATACTATCTCATGGTCTCATGGTACTCTAACATAGACAGTAGACAGCTTTCGGAAGGGGTCGGGGTCATGAGGCCACCACACAAAATTTTTGCAAAATCTACAGTTTTTAATTTAGAACCACTAAATTTAGTATACTATCTCACGGAACTCTAACTTAGACCATATGTGTTTTTTGTAAGGGGTCGGGGCCCAGGTTCAAGGTACCCCATACAAAATTTTCTTAAAATCTAAAGCTTTCAATTTAGAACCACCAAATTTGGTATACTATCTCATGGTACTCTGATTTAATCCGTAGAAGGTTTTTGGAAGGTGTCGGGGTCAAAGGTTATATTTAATAAAAATTTATAAAATGACATTTTATGCAAATTTGAATAATATTTACTCTCCCTTCCCTGGAGTAAGTGACCTTAAATTAGGAACGGGTAGCTGCTTATAACTCATTGAGTTACTCACAGTGGTCATTAAACATTCAATCAAAAAAAAAAAAGAATGCTAATGACAACGTAAAGCATTGTAAACAATATCAAAAATAAGGAGATTGCCAGTTCTTAGAAGTTTACTCCACCCAAATAGGGGTAAAAGTTGTTCAAAATTCATGCAAGGACTGTACACATCACTATCAAAATTGTGCTTAACAGATGACAGTAAGACCCAAGGGATGATTGCTGGAAATATCCTAACAATGAGGTCCAACTTTCTTCAGCATTTGAACATGGTGCTTACAAAGTTTGCCTGATTTTTCCTCTTCCTCCTTCCATCTGAATAGTTCTGATCCCCTCTAAAGTTGTGGCTTTTCTTTTTTTTTTCTCAGTTCCCTAGTAGCTGGTAAGGTAATGGAAAGCTTGCCAATACTAAGCAATAACTGTATTCAGTTATTTTAGATTATGGTTATTAATTTATCAGTCTTTTTTTGACAAGAAAATGATGTTCTTCAAATACTGAAATTTAAGCAAAGCTAAATGTCAATATGTGATATATCTGAACAAGAACAAAATAAAGTTAAATGTCAATACACAATATATCTTAATACTGCTGTTTTAATATTTTTTGCATATATTTTCCATGTGCCCTAATTGCACATACCCTTATGCATACTTATGGGGGCTCCATAGGAATTGGACTGCATAAATCATTATTAATCTCTTGAACTCTCTACCAGATACCCTCCCCCCCCCCCCCTCTTTCCTTAAAAAAGAAAAAGTAATATATTGATTGTTGAAGTTCTGTTTTAACTTCCAACAGAGAAGAACCAGACTTAACTCAGCAGCACAAATAGGGAAGAGAGGCAAATATTATTTTTGTATTGAAAAATGAGACACAGTGCATATGTTTTTTGTATCAACTTGGCCTCATAATGTTTATTCTTTAATAATGCTTATAAAACATGTTTATGTTTTTATTGCATAATTCTTATTTGTTATTTAATTAATAATTTATGCATCATTCACATTATGCATATGATTTTAGAGTTTGTACAAAAGTCTGGCTGAAAATCTCCATACTTGTAGACCCAATCCCATATAATTCAAAAACTGAAATACTACCTTAGAATAATCTCAATAACTGTACTTTTTCCATAGACATTACCAACAAACATAATTCTTTTTGAATTTTTTCAGATGGAATAATTGTTGAAATATGGGTACAAAACAGAAAGAAACACAAGTAAACAACATACACATGATGTTCTTGTGCACCATTGACTACATAAAGTACAATTTGTGAATGATGTTCATGTGAAATTTGGCATTTTTGCTGTTTTTGAAAATCAGAAATACAAAAAATGCTGACCTACAAAAACTAAAAATTTGAATTTTTCATATGGTACCAATTTGACATGCACCAATTTCAGTATGTAGCTTCTCATTTGAAGTACAGTAGATTCTGGTTAATTGGGGCACATCAGGCATGGAATGTTTTGGCCCAATTATGCAAAACTTTGTCCTGAAGAGCTAATTTGGGATGTTCTTCAAGAATCGTCCCAAATAAACAGCTACTTCGATTAACCAATGACCCAATTAGCCGGAATCCACTGTATTTGTAGAACTGAACAGATTTAGTGAACTGTCATTTGGCACAGTTCCTACTGATATCAATGGAGATGTGGTGATGGTTCAATAATTATGGACACACTGCATTCTGACTGTAAATGGGTCATTTCCTGTCAATTCAACACAGAAAAATTGCATTTTTAATGTGACCCCTTTGGATTTTTTATGAAACTCTGTAGATTTGTTGACATACACCAGAAATGAATGAGTGCCAATTTTTAGCACACAATAGCCTTTAAATTTCCTGAGATAGGAGATAATGAAATTCAAAAAAATTGCTATATTTCAGTGTTTTATATTTTGTAAATGTATTTATAACTCAAGTTCTTTTAATCACAGGGTAATAAAGTTTTTTAATATCTTTTTCCTGGCTTCAAAATGATATATTACTTAATGCATAATTTTTAATTTAAAAGTCACAAAATTTTAAATTTGACTTTGAATTTCTCAAAAAGTGCCATTTTGATTTCTTTAAAAAAATAATATATTAAATTACATCACATAGGGATAATATTTTATAAATTTGGTGGTGGCAGTTGAAGGGCATCAAAAGTTACAAGGAACTGTTAAATCAACATGCTTTGTAAACTTACCATATGACTAAACTGTGCATGTTCCACTGATCAATAGAGAAGCTTAATAATCTAGTCAATCAGTAACATAAAAAAGAACACACATGTACTATGGTGATGGGTTACTCTTGTTTATAAACCATTTTATGTAATATTTATAACAATATGAAAACTTTCAAATTAATATCTTAGCAGTTCAGCTTTAAACAAGGACATGCATTATTTGCTGAAAAGAGTTGACATAATGCATTTGAACTTGGCACTGATATCTAATTTTAAAATCTTCAAAAATTTATCTTCATGTTTGTGGTGACAATTTTATATTGTAACCACTGAAGAAAACTATTTTTATGTAAAATAAAGAATAATTTGCATCAAGACGTGCACCACACGAAATTGTTTTTTGTGTGATGCTTTACATTATTTATTTTTACTTCATCCATGTCTTCAAAGGTATTCAAGGCATATCCAACCCACAAGCATTCTGCACACAGACATGCCACAAAGATAGGTATAACTGCAAGTGCTATCTCACATTTATCAGAAGTAACATACTTTTACATATTCTATTTTGCTAATTGTTGAACTTGAATAAACTCATATTCTGTTTTTGTACACTAGGATAAAACAGTGAAGTTTGGGAGTGTTGGGTATTGATCTTGATATTTCAAAATGTGGCTACAATAGCTTTTCTTCAGCTTCTTATTGACTTTCACTGTGGTATTCAAAATCACATGCTTTTGGTTGTCCAATTATATAATTGATGTGGTGTCATAATCTGCATTATTATATGGCCTTAAATTTGCTTTATCTACCAAACTTTTAAGATTGCCACCAACATTATCACATGCACTATTACCACACGATGTTGTATAAAAGTGCCACCGAGCAACTGTTCTGAAATCTATCTCATGGCAGCAGAAATTGATCATTTTTTTTCTGTTCTTATATATATTTTTTCTGTTCTGTTCTTATATATATGAATAATAAAAAGTCTTTAAACTTTTGTTGAGATATGCAGGTAATGCTGCATAAGATCAACTGCTACTGCATTGTGTTGCAAGCTCTCCAAAATTATGCCATAATTTGTGCATTCAGTTTTCCCAAGTTTTTTGCAATATGCAACAAATGGGTGAATTTTGGCCTGAAAATTATTCTAATGTAATCCTTGAGCAGAATCTTGCAACAGAAATGAATAATTGTTAGAAAAATCATACTGCCAAAAATTCACCAGCTTGAAAATTTGCAATTTAGTCATTATTAAAAGCTGCTTGCTCTTTAGCTATAAATGATCATCTTAGATGAACAATAAATTTTTAAAAAATATAACTAAACAATTATCAGTGGTTTTGTTAATTTTGTCAAGTGTCCAACACAGTTTGTGGATATTCACTGCTTGTAAGTTATGTCATCAATTACATTAGAATCAAATCATTAAAATTGTTTTCTAATTTTTCAGTTCTTGAGCATTTTTTGTATTCACCTAAATAGCAAGTTGGTTAAGGTGATTCACAAAGGGTATATTCCGTGTGCAGTCTTTATATTCTTGAATCTTTGACTTGCATCACTCTTTGCAGATAACTTTTCTATTTTTCATCCACTTAGCATTAACTTGATATTTTAATCCTAGTTGTAAATGCATTTATGGCACCTCTATTCATAGTGATTGTGGAATAACTTTTTTACGGGTCTTATAGTGGTTATTTTTCATGAAAGTTGGTTGTCAAATTTTCGAACTAAAGCCTAGTTCGTCATCAGGACTATGTCACTGGAGTAGTTACTGCCACTCAATTGGAAGAGTCCATCCGCAATTATCGTTAATTGTGGTACTTCTTCTTCTTGCTATTTCGATCCCTTCTTCTAGTTTCCTCTTTACTAAGTTTGACTGGTGGACGATTATTTTCACTGAGTCCCAATTTATGGAGTGTCCACTTGCTTGTATATGTCTGTCTAGCCCTGTTTTGTTCCCAATGTTCCTAATAGCTGCTTGGTGTTCTTTCATTCGGACCTTAATACTTCTCCCTGTTTCTCCTATATAGCTGAGTCCGCAGTTACAGTCGACGCAGTAAATTACTCCTTCCTGCAATTGGATGTCCAATTCTTTCTGCTTTAAAGCTGGCAGGAATTTCTTTATTTTGTTATTAAGATCTGGAGCTAGTCTGATATTATATTTTGCTCCGATCCTTTTCAGTTTCTCGAAAAGTCCCTTGTGGTACGTAATTTTGCTGGTGAATTTGAAGTTGGTTTTTTCCTGCTTCTTTTTTGGCACTTGTTTAAATATTTTCTCAACATATGGGGAGGGGTAATTGTTTTCTGCCAATATTTCCTTTAATTCTTCTTTGTGAAGATCTTTTTGAGTAGCTGAAGAGACCAGGATTTCAATTTTTTCCAAAAATTGTCTCGCCGTATTCGATTTAATATAATCAGGGTGGAATGAGCGGAAGTCTAACATCTTCCCTGTGTTGGTGGGTTTTCTAAAAAGCTGAGTGAATATTTTCCCCTCTCTTGAGGTCAAGGTTAAATCTAGGTAATTGATGCTATGGTCTTTTTCCTGTTCCAGGGTGTACTGCAAGGTATTCTCTAGTAAGTTAAATTCTTCCAGAATCTGAGAGGGTAGAGATTGGTCCACAGTATCTACTATAATTAGGACATCATCCATGTATCTTACATAGAGAGCAAACAAGGAGGGTTGTATAAGGATTTTTGCCTCTAGTTTACTTATATAATAATTCTGTTCATTCCACTCTGATTATATTAAATCGAATACGGCGAGACAATTTTTGGAAAAAAATTGAAATCCTGGTCTCTTCAGCTACTCAAAAAGATCTTCACAAAGAAGAATTAAAGGAAATATTGGCAGAAAACAATTACCCCTCCCCATATGTTGAGAAAATATTTAAACAAGTGCCAAAAAAGAAGCAGGAAAAAACCAACTTCAAATTCACCAGCAAAATTACGTACCACAAGGGACTTTTCGAGAAACTGAAAAGGATCTGAGCAAAATATAATATCAGGCTAGCTCCAGATCTTAATAACAAAATAAAGAAATTCCTGCCAGCTTTAAAGCAGAAAGAATTGGACATCCAATTGCAGGAAGGAGTAATTTACTGCGTCGACTGTAACTGCGGACTCAGCTATATAGGAGAAACAGGGAGAAGTATTAAGGTCCGAATGAAAGAACACCAAGCAGCTATTAGGAACATTGGGAACAAAACAGGGCTAGACAGACATATACAAGCAAGTGGACACTCCATAAATTGGGACTCAGTGAAAATAATCGTCCACCAGTCAAACTTAGTAAAGAGGAAACTAGAAGAAGGGATCGAAATAGCAAGAAGAAGAAGTACCACAATTAACGATAATTGCGGATGGACTCTTCCAATTGAGTGGCAGCAACTACTCCAGTGACATAGTCCTGATGACGAACTAGGCTTTAGTTCGAAAATTTGACAACCAACTTTCATGAAAAATAACCTCTAAGACCTGTAAAAGTTATTCCACAATTGATATTTTAGTCAATAGTACATACACAGAGGATGCAAGTGCCACTTGCATCATCAAGATCACAATTTTTTGGCCTTAATTCACAAAACTTGGAAAATCCGATTTTTAATATGTGATGTTTTGCCTTGCAAAATATGTACTTCAAATTGGAGTGACACAAAAAATGGAAGTTTCAGAAATCCAACAAGACAAAATAAAAATTAGTGGAAAACAGTAGAAAAAATTAAATATTTTTTTTAAATGTAAGTTGATGCATTTTAATTTTTTTTTTTAATATAAATCCAAGGTTTGTACTCTTCCAAGCAAAATAAATTCAAGCACTTTTCAAGGACATTTTAAATCCAAATTATCATTTGTATGTACTGTCGGTCGGTCAGTAGGTAGGTGTTTTAGTAGTTCAGACTATTAATCTTAGCTGGAACAGGCACATCTTCAATGACCTGCCTGCTACTCCTTGTCCTCAGTTGGTTTATTTTATTAATTTTGAATTGACTCTCTGTTTTGATAATTTTCAAAATCATTTCATTTCGATGAATATTTTGAAAGGGTACATTATTTTCGTATTCATCTGCTGGTATGACACTTATTGTTTGCTTTAACCTTTTATTTTCGTTGCATGACTTTGATGCTTTGATGCATCCAGGAGACGAAGGGTCCACGCATAAAGTACAAACAATTCCTGGAAGTTCCACCCACCGGTAAGAACGCGTCCCTAACTCCAGTAAACAGAAGCCCATCACAATTTGCGAATACATCATTCCACTTATTTACTCACATGGCTGATGCTTTGCTCTGTAGTGATATCATAGCCAAGGCACCAGCTGTCCACACACTCCTCTGGGTTGAACGCAAGTTCTGCATCATTTGATCAGCTTGGTGTTTTTATCAGAACTACATAGAAATCTCCTCTACATCTTTTTAGCACAATCATTGAACACATGCTCTTTCATATCATGGCTTAAGAAAAATCAAGTACTATTTATAGTGCCTTAAACTTTTTCAAATACTTTCAAGGACTTGAAAATGAACTTTTTTTATTCAAGGACTTTTCAAGGAGTGTACGAACCATGAAGTCGTATTTTAACAAAAAAATAACAATTTAACAATTTAACAGGGAGGATCAAAGTTCCTTGACTCTCTCTAAGTATGCCCCTAAGCAGAACTAAGTTCCTGATTTCCAGATCTGAACTATACAGTTTTAATTAACCAGCACAGGAAGGTGGGGTGGGTACACCACTGAGGATATCTAAATTGTAAACAAACCTGCGGCAGTGTTTATATAGCGTAATGGTTCCTGCAAAGCCACTATCTGAAACATAAACAAATGTGTTGGTGGATGCAGTGGAAGGATACTCATAACACTTCAGAATCACTTCCATATTGAATACATGATTGCCATTAAGGTGCTCAAGCCAAGACTGAACATCAAATCTCACTCACTGTGAGGAGTTGAGCCTATTGGTCAATGAAACAAGGAATATATACAATTACCCCCCACACACACACACACACACAAAAAAACTTTGCAGCTTCATAGACAAAACACTATTAGGTATTAGGACCCCCTCACACACATACACACATGTACATACCAGCAGAAAATAAATCATTTAAAAAAATTGCTAATGCTAAGTAAAAAGAACAGATGGCACCAGTCATGCATTTGGATTGATGTATTTTAGTAATTACTTAAACACTGGAATGAATTGGGAGTTTTCAGAACTTCTAATTCTTGGTTCATTGACACTCAGAATTGAAACTTTCATTAGATATGGGGATTGAAAAGGAATTAAATTTTATTTGCAAAAATATTAAAACATACCTAGTTATAAATGCTTTCTTGAATATGAAACTTTTTACTTTTGGTTGTTCTATGGATCCAGATCTCACTGGAAATGACAAATATGATCTCATATTTTTTTTATAAATTTTCCTAATGAATGGACATTTTTCTTATGCCTTATAATCCCTTCTTTCTATACCCATCCCAGGAAAAAGCATTTCTTTTTTTCAAAGCCCAATTCATGTTGAAAATCATAATTTACCCTATGCATGCTAGATATAGCACCATTTCTGTCACCTGTACAGTTGTTTTCCCTGCACAGTGAGAAACAGCATTACATGTTTTAAGCTTTAATTTCTTCAAAAATGAAATATTAGTTGTTTTCACTGTTTGCTATAACAAGAAGCAAAATTTTTCATTTTGTTTTAAATCAAAATTGAAACTTCAACTGTCCGTTGCCGGCAGTCTGTCATGACACGCAAAGTTGTTTTCTCTGTACAATGTGTAGGAACTGGTGTTTTCAAAATTTAATTTTGTTAAGAAAAAGGCCTGCTCTGTTTTTTGTATATTATAACAAGAGGTGACTAAGGAATGGCAAAACATGCATTTTAACTGAAATGGAATTGAATTCAAAAATTGTTGCTGCAGTAGCTCACTGCTGTGAAAACAATTTTATGAGTCACATAAAATGGCACCAGCCCCATCATGGACAGATGAAAAACAGACATTTAGAAATTTAATTTCAGTTAAAATAATTGGGGATGGGGTAAAAATGTGAGCTTTGTTGACTGATCTTGGAGGAAAGACTCGTGTAAGAGGGAAACACACATTTCATTAAGAAAAATACTTTTAAAAATACCAAGTTGCTGTTTTTCCCCATTACAAAAAATAAGAAATGAACATTGTCAAAACAACAATTAGAAATGAGAAATACACTCTAGAAGAAAAAAATAATTAAAAAAAAAAACTTCGTCAGAAAATTTCGAAACATCAAAAATCGTAGAATATTTTAATCACTGCTACAACAGGTATCAACAGGTATTTCTGCTGATTCCAAATTCAGCCAGTGGGCGGACATCCAAAAATGTAACAAAATCCAGTAGAAAGCTTTTTTTCTGAACTGGAAGACACAATAGCAAAATCCAGAAAATTCTGCAGGTATGGAACTACATCAAATTTTTGAAAACTGTTAAAACATTTAGTGCAACTCCACAATTTCAGTGATCACAGAAATACAATTTTGCATAATTTTTGGAGGGAAATTAAAAGTAAAAATGGGAATGGAACTTTAAAATAATCTGACAAGCTTCCAAAATTTTGGAAAGGTGGAAATCTGTTTCCAAGATGGAAAAATGGCACCCATATGAATAATAAATCTGATTGAAAATAAAGCACTGTATAACAATGAAAAATATCAGAGAGAACAATATGCAACTCTACAGGACTGCAACAAACTGAATCCTTGAGGGAAAAATTCATTTCACACCTGTTACTAATAATTTTGAATAATATTAGCCAGTTTACAGTAGTTAGCAAAAAAAAACTGCCAGTGCTGTTAATTTTTTTTCTCTGGTTGAAAACTGGATTCTGACAAATTGATGCCCACACAAATGTAAAACTTCCTGTGTTCATTAAACATGTTTGCAAGAAAAGAAACAAGCTTACCTATACAGTATTTGCATACCTATCAACCTGTACGGTTTGCCCGTACTTTGTACGTTTTTTTTACATTTTCGTTCGTGTACGGCGGTACAAACGTTTTGTACGGTTTTTTTTTAATCTCTGTAAAGCTTTTTTGTTAATTATTATTTACATTAACTGGCCCTATTCTAAAACTTTTTTGCGGATATAATACGAAACGTTTTACGTTCATTCCATGGCTCGTGCAACCGTAGCTGAATCACGGCAACGGGCGATGTTACGTCGCAGATTTTGTTTTGGTTCTGCAGACATTAATGATATCTCCAGAACCCAATTGAAGCCCCTCTTGCGGACTTCCGATCATGGATGCAAGTTTTTCGTCTTTGGACGAAATTCAGTCTTCAAAACTTTCCGGAAATGAAGTTAGACGGAGTGAAGATTTCTCCCGTAATGTTTTTTTTTTTTTCTCTTGCGACGTTTCCTTTTCCGATATTGCTAAATATAATTTTATTCCATTGTGTTTCAGTTTGAAAACTGAGGTAACAACTTCTGAAAACGGAAGTTAGAAGCAGCCTCGTAATCTTACATTCCTTTTCTGCGATATTCCCTCTGTTCCGTATGGTAAAGTATCATTTTGTTACATAAATGTTTATACGTATTTAAGACTGAAAACGGAGGAAAATTTTCCGAAAACGAAAGTTGAACGGAACAGAAATTTATCCCATAATCGTAAATTGGAAGCACAAAAAATTTCGACAAAGGAAGCTACAAGCAGCGAATGATTCTTCCGAATTAGTTTTTTTTTTTTTTTTGCGATGTTTTCCCTGCACTGTATTATTGTTTAAACATCATTTAATATATAATATCGAAAACGAAGAAAAATGTCTCGAAAATAGAAGTAGGACGGAGTGAAATTTTTTTCCCTTAATCGTAGTTTTTTTTCTAGCGAATGTTCCTTTGTCCTGTATTTTTTTTTAAATTTATTCCATAAATTTCTTAACATAATTATATTCCATAATCAAAACAAGCGGCTGATTTGAGGCAAATCAAATTCAATAATCGCGAGGTGCAGCACGATGACCTCACACTAGCACAGGTCTCTCCAACAGGACATTAATGGAAGAAATGGAACTTAATGGTGCAGATAAAAAGTTATTTTTCGCAGATGTGAGAAACTTTTATGTAGCAGCATACCTGCCAACTTTTACGCGTAAAATTTACGCATTTTAACTGTTCTTTACCATTTACGCATAGATCGGTATTTTTTACGCATTTCCGTATATTTAAAAAACTTTTTTTTTTTAAAACCTTCCTTGAGAAATATTTGTTAATGTTTCAGTTTAAATCATACCTGCCAACTCTTCCGGAATTTGCGGAAGTTTTCCGTTTTTTTATACGGTCTTCTGGTTTTCCGGCCGGAAGAACTTTCCCTCCGGATTTTTAAAATTTTCTATATTTTTTGTTAAAAATATTCCTATAAATAAAATATATAACAGAGATGGGAATTTTGTGCGCCAGAACACCCGTGCCCTGTCGTCATCGTCGAGACTTCGGCACAGTAAATTCTCCGTGCACATTGTTATGCTTGACGCTGAATAAAGATTATGCGGTGGAAGAAAGATTCAGAAACTCCAACTACTGCGGATTTTACGTAGTTACTATGGAAATAGTCTGTTCTCTACGGACGACGGAAAACATCGAGTATGTTATGATAATCGTAGGTACACTACGGACAACAGAAAACATCGAGTATGCTATGGAAATTGTCAGTCCGCTACGGACAACGAAAAACGTCGAGTATTCAATGGAAATCATGGGTCCGCTACGGACGACGGAAAACATTCCGCAGCTGCGATTGGCGCTACAAGAGGAATGGGCCGCGATGCCTCAACAGCCCCTTGACAACCTCGTCCTCAGCATGGACAGACGTTGTAAATCCTGCAACACAGTCAGGGGTGATCATATCCCCTACTAAAGACTGGATTTTTCTTGGCAGCCGCCTGTCACATGGACGTTTCTGTCTTCTGTCCAGTTGTGCTCGAAGCTACCTTTTCAATAAAGTGCCTTTGTATCCTTTGGATTCCTTGTTTGGACGGTTTTGCTCACTTGTCCCATATTCTTACATATTGGGGATCTTATGGTATTATTTGAGTCGATGTGGAGCACTTCTACACGACGTTACAGTCGAAAAACCGTCTCGTCCTTAATTTTTACATGCCAGTGTATGATCTCTGATGACTGTGTGCCTGTACTGATTGACAGTGGCCAGAAAAAGAGCTTTTGTAGCTACTAGCTGGATGTAGCTACAAGCCTGAGAACAAGTACTGGTGGCATGTGCTTCCCAAATCTTAAGTGAGTATTCAGTGACTACTTACTTTGCCTCACAATAATGCTGGCTGTTAAAAGATCTTTTTCCATGATGAAGAAAATCCATACAGGCTGTAGAAGTCCCTGAATGCAGATACACTGACATATTTTTTACATTCTAAAATAAACATTGACACTTGTTTCATTGGCTTTAAACCCACTGATTACATTTTGGGAAAAAGCAAAACATACATGTGTTGAATATAATACAACACACTCTAAGATTAAATTGCTTAAATATGCAAAAAATTAATACACGTACATCAGTTGCTGTTATAAAACTGTTGAGCTTGTAAAATTTGTGTAATACATTTTGTGTGTAAGGGTTATTTAGTCTTTGTAAGGTTTTTATTGGTCCAGTGTACAGGTTATCACGTCACGAGGTTGACAGGTATGTATTTGTAGCCTGAACTTCTGATCTGGTTCTTGATGAAATTCGGACCATTAAAAGTAACATTTTGAATGGATTTTTTTTATATAAATCCACTACAAAACATTTCCTTCAAATAGTCAATCCAGTCTCAAAGTGAAATCCTTTATCAGCCACAAAAAAATGCATTCCATGGGTAAGTACATATGCTTGTCCTTTCAAACGGCTTATTCCTGTACTGTTCTGATGGAAAGGGAAACAAACCTGGAAGGAGGTGTATGAATATATACAAGAATACCAAATGGTTAAGAGTTAAGACACAAAATAATAAAAGCTACTAACACATTAGGCACTAGAGATTTACATTGAAGTGCAAAACACATTTTTCCAGCTTGACCACACCTATTAAACTGATACGACAGAATGGCTCAGTTAAGATGCTTCTTGATGTGATCAACTGAGATGCAAATGTCTATCATCTTTCATACCATTTCATGTTGGTAAATGGTCAAGTGATAGTTTAGAAGATTTTACAGTTCTATCAAATAGTTCAGTGCCTGCCATAAGCAGTTTCTGTATAGTACAATCTGAATCATCGCCGTCACTCTGTTCTTTCCTAAACTGTCTGGAAAAAAGTGGGGAAGGTTTGTTTAACCATTTGTTTAAAAGAATGCTACACATGATTTAGTAACAATTGGTCTTGTGCTGCGAAACACTCAGTCACAGCCCCCTAGATACTGACTCAGGCCTGGGCGATCGTTTTGTGACATCACGAACGGCGGCGGAACCAGCTTTCTCCAGACGAAAACATTTCACAACTTGAGCCAAGAGCTCGTGGTTATTTAAGCGATGCAATTCTATTAGCATTTGTTTTAAACTGCAAATATATTTCTCAGGCATCGGATATTTTAAAGATGAAAATTATCGATCGCTGACGGCGTTTTAAAATAGTAGCAGTTTTATATCAAAATGCACTTAATTTTTTAATGGTTACGTATACCAGGACTCGATATCGCAAAAATAAATAAATTCCGTTAAGCGATTATAAAAACGCTAAAAATGAGTTAATTAATGTAATTGATCTTTAAAATAAATACCTAAATATTCCGTTGACATTCGGGATAAAGTGTTTTGCTAGGTTTTCAGGTTTGAAAAAAGTTTTGCATTGTTTCTTTTACTAACTTAATATAAACAGCAAACATATGTCAATCAAATAAAATAAAATACAAAATAAATTAGTAAGTATATATAAACAAACTTGGTATGCCCATAATTCACATCACTGATGTCGCAATTAAACTTAACACAATCATCTGTACCATGAATAATAAATTGGCCACAACCGATATTATGTTGTTGGGATTTTTTTTTCTAAAATAATGTTTGCCAATATCCAGTATATTATGCTCATGCACTAATTTCATATCAATGTGGTGATAGATGGCATTAGAATAACTGCAAATAGTAAAACAGGCTTATAACACATTTACTTACCACCATATGCTGCAATAATAACATCAGTTAGTCTTATAAGGGGAGTCATTTAGTTTTTTTTTTTTTTTTTTTTTTTTTTTTTGTTGATGGCTGTTGTTTTGCCATCAACAACAAAAAAAACAACTAAATGACTCCCTTATAAGACTAAAAGATATTGTTATTGCAGAAAAGCATACAGATGGTGGTAAGTAAAATTTGTATCTAAAATCCTGATAACTAATAATATAAATTACTAGCGCATTCCATAACCTGCCAGATGCACAATCAAGTTTAGGTGGTTTTTGTGTACCATCTGTAGTGTGAAATTTATTATGTTTACACGTGTGCCAATTGTGTTTGCTGGTATGTGTACCTGCGAAAAAAGCCCAAGCCCAAATTAAATTGATTGCAATTAATATCATCATGAGCGAGGAGTCCATGGCAGCTATGGAAGCGCTACTACCCTTAGATTATATGTGGTCTTATTTTCAACTATTACCCTTGTATAAAAATGAAAAAACAAATTACTGAAAATTTAATTGAAGTTGTGAACAGTAATTTTGGGTTTAACTAATGAGAAATTGAGCAAACGTAAGCTGAAATCAATGATAACGGAACAGATATAAAGTAGCGATGCATTGCCATTTTTAATTCACATAGGTTAACATTTATTGCATAAAGAGATGTTTACATTTCAGTAGGATGTTCCAACTCAAGCGATTCTTGAGATAACACATTAGGAAATTTATGACCGATTTCTTTTAAATTAAACCCAGAGACTTATTTATTTCAAAATCTGTGTGTCAAGTACTCTTTAATAATTCCTAAATACCGAAAAAATATATATGTTATTGGACAATGTCATCGCTCTGTCCACATTATTTTACAACCAACGCATAGCAACTGAAAAATTGTGGCCTGGGATCGAACCCCAGAACTCTCGATAACCAGTAGAGTGCGTTCGAATTTACACCAATGCGCCGAACAATTCTCAGCGCCATATGTGGTTATATCAGTCAGCATCTGACTACACAAACCCTATTGATGGTCTCAGCAACTGAGATGTCTCCATCTGGTGGCATATAACACAGCCTTTTTAATTGTAGAGCTGATAAATACAACGGGCGATAGAAATGATGAATATATATCAAGTACGTGGAGATAATGTAATTGGACGATGTCATCGCTCTGTCCACGTTATTTTACAACTAACGCATAGCAACTGAAAAATTGTGGTTCGGCACCTGTGGGATCAAACCCCATTCGAGTGGTTATCGAGAGTTCTGGGGTTCGATTCCAGGGGTGCCTAACCACAATTTTTCAGTTGCTATGTGTTGGTTGTAAAATAACATGGACACAGCGATGACATCGTCCAATTACATTATCTCCACGTATTTGATATATATTCACCATATATATATGTTCTGTTTAATTCAAACGCGCTTAAACAATTTCCTTCAAATTCGGTTAGATGATTACATTTCCGTAGGTTTTAAATACAAAATTTTGATTTCCTAGCTCCAGGTGTTCGATAATTACTAAAGTTCTGTTGAACCAAATTGAACTGAATGGTTACATTTCGGTAGGCGATACCAATGTCGAAAATTTTCATCTCGTAATTTTCCTAGGTTGTAACAGAAAAAATTATTGGCCGATTTCTTTTTAAATCATACCCCCTTAGACCCATTTCATTCAAAATTTGTAAAACAAGTTCCTTTGCTCAAAATCCCAAATGGCAATTTTGGAGTTTGTGACTCAAACCACTGCACAAGTAGCCTTAAAAATTTTCTCAGCCGTTTCCTTCTTAAATCAAACACTATTTGACTGATTTCATTTAAATTCAACAAAATTAATACCTTGTGCTGTGGTAATATGTCCAAAACTAAATTTGTAGCTGACGCCAGGCATTGAAATTTGCTTTAAGATGGCTTTTGGCCAGTGTTAATCTAAATCGAAATTTTGTTTATGATTTACTACGGTTGTAGAGGAGATCATAAATCTCGAGTTTTAAATTCTTAGCTCAATCTGTTTCTGAATTATCGTGCATACGTACAGACAAATAAACGGATGCCAAAGGAAAAAACTGCACTCGTCTGCCTAACTTTCTCATATAAATATTGTAAATTTATATCGGCAGGAAAAAAATGCATAACGTTGCATAGAACATGTATTTGTGGATGATTGTTTTTTAATAATAGAATGCACGTGGTTCTCCTCGGTCCAGAAGAGAACCAGGTGCATTCAAGAAAACTGATTAATCCGTCATGAACACCAAATAGTATGGCATAACGAAAAATCCAGATTTTAAAAAAGTCAGTGCAACATATGGTAAATGAATTTTTTTCTAAAATAATGTGCATTATCTAGCAAAAAAATAAAATAAAAAATAAAATTTTTAGTTCCGAGTCATTCGAAGTGGTACCGTCAGTGCTGCATTTTGGGAAAAGTATTGTTGATGTTCCGATACTTTAAAATCTTGAAAAAAATTATTTCCATACATTTAACGACAAAAGTGCTTGCTTTGTTTCACACTTCGAAAAAAAAAAAATGCTTTCATTGGAATTTTCCGGGGAAAAAATCGATAAAAAGGCTTTTCTGGGTCATTCTGAAGTTCTACTGAGCAGAATATTTTGTAATACAGTGAAACCTCAAAAATCCAGAAAACCGGCAACTTCAGAAATTTGGTTTTTTTTTATTTCGTTTTCGTGAGAACATCCGATGTTTCACCAATAACCATGTAAATGTCCCAATGCACCGTCTCAACAACACATGACGAGATCATCCGATCTCAGCGTGCGGATTGCCGATAGTTGCCTACGTGTAATATCAGGTTTCTCAAATTCGTCATCTCATTGGGCCGCACTGAAGTGACGCGGTCCAATGAGGCAATGAATCTGTATGTACGTTTGAATTTGAAATGCACGACGAACGTGTGATGATGATCTATGCTTGGTGGCAGTATGTGGATTCGATCGTGTAATGACATCTACAGCGGCCTTCACGATGCATCACGGAAATCGCCTTCACAATGTATCGTAGTTACAAAATTTTACATCGACGTTATGAAAACCCGTAACATCCAAGGTACTCAAAAGAGAGAGGTAGGTCAAAGATTTTGTGCGGTCTTCCCACTCGCTGCTTCTAGGAA
Organism: Macrothele yani; assembly: GCA_039090855.1. Lineage (NCBI taxonomy): Eukaryota > Metazoa > Arthropoda > Arachnida > Araneae > Macrothelidae > Macrothele > Macrothele yani. The sequence continues at coordinate 142,354,489 of CM076993.1, read as the reverse complement.
TCATGATGTCAGCTAGTTCCGAGCCCCCGTTAGAGGAAAGACGCTGTAATACAAGGTCAACCCCTTCGCCTAGTGCTTTCTTTTGCATTGTAACTTGATCCGTTTGTTGACTGATCAGGTTTCTCGAATTGTCTGATTTTTTTTTTCACGTATATATGTACTGTATATATATATGATTTCTATCTATATTTTAATAGTTTATGGAAAGCGATGGGAATTACTGTCACTCAAACATTTATTCAAAATCCATGGGATAATGAAAGAAAGATTTGGGCATTTGCTGATATCCCACATATGATAAAAAATTCTGAGGAACTATTTTATAGACCAAGGCTATCAGATTGGTGGAAAACTTATTACAGCTAATTTAATTGACAAAATATTAAAATATGATAGTGATGAAATGCGACTATGCCCGAAACTTACGACAAAACTCTTGGAAGTAAAGGGAAACGAAAGGCAAAGGGTTAATTTTGCTGCACAATTATTTTCCACTCATACTGCTATGTTACTAAAAAAAATTCTCCCGGATGAAGTTATTGCCTCTGATTTTTCACAGACCGTAAATTATTTATCTGATGTTTTCAATTCAAGAATGCCGGTTGCGAAAAAAAGTAAATATATCTCAGCCTACAGAAACAATATTACTGAGCAAAACCAACTTTTACACAAAATGGAACAAATTATTTCTAATTTAAGGGTCATTGGTAGAAAAACCATGCTTCTCTTTCAAAAAGGAATTTTTGTTTCTATTAGGAGCTTATATGGACTGTATGATGATGTAGCAGCATTCAATGTGAAATATGTTATGACGAGCAGATTAAATCAAGATGTGTTAGAAAATATCTTCTCCCAAGTTAGGAGTTTAGGACAGTTTTACATGCATCCACTTCCAACAGACATCAAAGCACGACTGAAAATGCTGCTCTTGGTTCGAACCTTCCTTTGCCTGTGAACTGTAATGTCCAAAATGACAGCGACAAAATACTCAGTGCGACATTATTTTTTTTTACTTTTGTGATAAAGAATTCCCAACAACTAGTACGGATGACGAAACAGGTAATGAAATAAAGCACATCCCATATGAACTATCTGTAGAAAGAGGTGAAGAGAGACCGGAAGCGATACGATATTTTGCTGGCAGCTTGGCGTATAAACACAAAGATCAAAATCTAAGTGCATATGAATTTCAGGCGCAGAATACAAACCAGAAAGGATGGATCGAATTTTTGTCAAGGGCTGCCCTTATGATACCGAACGAAGATTGGGTAAAAACTTTAAATCATTTTGAAACCGTTTTCTCCGAAATTCATGGTAATGGCTTCTCTAAAGTGAAAGAAATAGTTAGAAAACTGCAAGAAAAACTACTAGTCAAGTTTCCGGATATTGATCCACGAGTAATTAAAACATATTCGCGAGCCCGAACGTTTTCCCGCATGAAACGTCTAAATTCTTTTCAGTCAAGGAAGTCTATGAAACGAAAAGATCCTGACAGAAGAAATTCTTCTTTATCAAGAGAGGAAAAGAAAATGAAAGAATGGAAGCAAAGTTCCCACCACTAGCAACAATCTGAATAATGTATGATTCTTTTTTTTCATTGTCAACAGTTTAACATACATACAATTTGAAATGTAAATTTCATGGCATAAATCTTCTGGCATAAGTCAGTTTACATGTGCAACACTAAATCGAAATATTCCACATAGTAAAAATTGATTTGCTTCGCACAGCATGCACAAGGAATTTAAAATTAGCTGTTTAAAACGAAAGCAATGTTGCATCTGTGTATTTTCATAAAACAAAAGAAATTATATTATCTCGATTTTAAGTTTGTTCAAAACATTTTTGTATTTAAAACAAACAAAAAAAACAAACAAACACACAACTGTAAAATGAATCTTTGCTAGTTCCCTTTTCACATTCGTTGTAAAGCACGTGGAGCCACAGAAGGAACCAGCTGACGTCACATCGACCACGGAGGGGAGGACCTCCCGCTGTTTGTTCACAATCTTTGCCCTACCTCTCTCTCTTCTAAGTACCTTGCGTAACATCCATGAAAAATTCACATCGTGTTTTCGCGAAGTATCGATACATCGCCCAGCCCTAGTAGTTGCTCTGGCTTTTTTTCTAGTTTTTGCCTAACCATTCGCTAAATTCAATTTTTTCTAGTTTTTATAAAAAAATAGTACAAAAAGGTAATCGCCAATATTTTCGCCAAAATGTTTTTTCACAAATTGTAAAGAATACGATAGGCAGCACGACCCCTGCTTATTTATAAGGCGTGGACGCGCAAATTTTCATTAAAGTGACCTGTTACGTGTAAGTACATGCTTTACATAACGCCCATTACACAATTTTTGGACAGCTTCATAAATCCGGCACTTGTCCGGTCCTGTCGATGCCGGATTTTCTAGGTTTTACTGGATTTAATTTGACTACCAAAATATGCCTTAGAGTCCAAGTGGACACACTACATTTGATTATTTGGCAGGGACCATACAATTTAAAACTTACCTTATTTTGACTTCGCTCCCCGGGAAGAGCAATCCAACCCGGAAGTTTCAAATTCTTTAAATGTTGGCCATATAAGGAGCAAGTTCATGAAAGTAAACTCTGGTAAGAAAATTATTTTATTGTTAATTTATCATGGACAATCACAAAAATGAAAAGCAATGGTTTCATTAGCAAAAGCAGGCTAAACACTATTTTGTATAGGTCCAGGCCTCATTATTATTATTTTTTACTTGTGCAATTATTTTGCAACTTTGTTTCTTTTTAATTTGCATAAACTTTTTGTTGCATGAAGTTTATCATTTCGCACTTTGCTGTAATTATTTAGTAAAATGTTGCATATTACTTTAAGGCACATTTGTAGAACATCTAAAGATGATTTTCCACAAGTGCAGTAATTCTCACACTCCTCCAGCTGCTGCAGAGTTAACTGAAAAAGAATTTCTTTCTGATGGGAGCAACCCAAAAACTTGGACACATTTTCTTCACTAAGTAACCATAAAAACACACAGTAACATGAAACCGTTGCTGTCACCACCGAATCTTCAGGATAACTGAGACCCCCACGATCTACCCCAGTTAGGTATACAAAATCATAAGATGATGCAATATCAAGATCTATTAACTTATCCTTAATTATAGAAGTATGACAGTTCTTGCATGACAATTTAAGTTTTGTTTTATAGGCAGAATAACCAGCAAGATACACAAGTACAGGCTTAATTTCTTCAGGTGCATCTAGTACGCAATACGAAATGTTTGTGAAACGATTTGCCTCAATTTCAACGAGAGCTTCCATGCTAGTACTTACATTATTTTGAGAATCAACAAACTCTGTTAAAAAATCAATGACAGGAACTTGGCCATACCTAGAGGAGCGCAGATGCAGTAGTACATTAAGCCGCATTTTTTTCTCAGATTCAAGCACATCTTTAACAGAAATATTATAATTAGCTCCACTCAGCTGCCTGTAAAAACTAAAGTGTGCTTCCAACTTATCTGTTTGAAATTTTCCTGTGAGAACATAAGACAATTTCATTTCTGACAGTAAATATATGATAAGCTTAATAAATGTCCCAGTGGTATGAGTAATAGGAAAAAAAGTTTCGGCAGAAAGACAGCCTTGGCGTGCCTTCAGATTCAGATTCTTCCAGGCTTTAAACCAGCTTACATATTTTTCCAGTAAAGATATACGCTGGTCATCAACACTGCGGAATGGATCACACCAAAGATCACGTTTGTGTTTTCCCTTTGAGCGTAGTCTTCACATTCACAATTTTCCATCAAGTAATAATGATATTTAGGAAATCTGCAGTATCTTCATTTAGAGAAGTAGAATGACGATTATGGGCAAAACACGTAATAATATTAACAAAGAAAGGTAACTTGATCACGCTTAGTTACGTTAACTAAAACTTTTACAAAAGTTCGTAGTTGAAGTTTTCGACCTTATCTTAGGTCTTCATCACGCCAATGGAGGACTAAAATTGTTGCCAGATTCTACATTTGAATTTTCCTATTTTTGTTGCCAAAACTTAGAATTGATCTCCAGATCAACGGAATGTAGAGAGGAGATTCGAGTTGCAAGTCATTGAGTTGAAAATAATTTCTATGCTTTCACGGTAACGGAGGCAAACGATTGTCAAACGAAGCAATTCGCTTTGCTCGTTTCCAGTGGGGAATTGCAGATGTGTCTTCCATTGTCAAAATAGACAAGGCAGTGTTGGGATTGCTTTAAAATATCTTTTCTGTGTTCTAAAATTCTATGGCTAATGCTCTGCATGTGCTTCCAATGTATAAGTTATCCCCAGTAGAAGAAGAGATAGAATGCAGTAAACTCCTGGGAGGTTCAGGCTTTCAACTTTGTCCCTATCCCTTTGTAGAAGTTTTCAAGATGTTTGGGGTAGATTTAATGGCAAGATGGTAACCAAAACTTCTAAAAAGGATCTGTAACTTATAAGCATAGGAAGGATGGTAAGGAACAGAACCACAGAATTTCAGGTCTTCTTTCTTGTGAGGAAGGAGGCATTCGATTTTCGAATGGTTTTCATATTTCTTTATGAGGGAGTTAACTGTAACAGCAGGGAAACCATGAGAGAGGGCTATTGTAGAAATTTTGGAGAGTTCTTCTTGAAGAGAGAGTTGGTTGTTGCAAATGATATGAGCTCTGTGGATGTAGGACTTCAATGCTGCAAGCTTGTAGAGATGCAGGGTGCAAGATTTGTAGGGGAATGATGTTAGTGGCTGCAGAAGGTTTTCGATAGACGGAACGAGTAATGGAGAGATCAAGCGTTTCTGCAGATAGATACATCCAGGAAATCAATTTTGTGATTTACTTCCTTAGATATAGTGAGCTTGATGGAAGGAAATTTTTCTGTAATGGGAGTTGATCAGTATCTGTAGCTCAGACTCGAATGTGGCCAGCTAATGAAAATGTCGTTTCATTAGCTGGCCACATTCCGAGTCTGAGCTACAGATACTGATCAACTCCATTACAGAAAAATTTCCTTCCATCAAGCTCACTATATCTAAGGAAGTAAATCACAAAATTGATTTCCTGGATGTATCTATCTGCAGAAACGCTGATCTCTCCATTACTCGTTCCGTCTATCGAAAACCTTCTGCAGCCACTAACATCATTCCCTACAAATCTTGCACCCTGCATCTCTACAAGCTTGCAGCATTGAAGTCCTACATCCACAGAGCTCATATCATTTGCAACAACCAACTCTCTTCAAGAAGAACTTCCAAAATTTCTACAATAGCCCTCTCTCATGGTTTCCCTGCTGTTACAGTTAACTCCCTCATAAAGAAATATGAAAACCATTCGAAAATCGAATGCCTCCTTCCTCACAAGAAAGAAGACCTGAAATTCTGTGGTTCTGTTCCTTACCATCCTTCCTATGCTTATAAGTTACAGATCCTTTTTAGAAGTTTTGAGTTACCATCTTGCCATTAAATCTACCCCAAACATCTTGAAACTTCTACAAAGGGATAGGGACAAAGTTGAAAGCCTGAACCTCCCAGGAGTTTACTGCATTCCTATCTCTTCTTCTACTGGGGATAACTTATACATTGGAAGCACATACAGGAGCATTAGCCATAGAATTTTAGAACACAGAAAGATGTTTCGAAAGGCAATCCCAACACTGCCTTGTCTATTTTGACAATGGAAGACACATCTGCAGTTCCCCACTGGAACGAAGCAAAACGAATTGCTTCGTTTGACAATCGTTTTGCCCTCCGTTACCGTGAAAGCATAGAAATTATTTTCAACTCAATGACTTGCAACTCCGAATCTCCTCTCTACATTCCGTTGATCTGGAGATCAATTCTAAGTTTTGGCAACAAAAATAGGAAAAATTCAAAATGTAGAATCTGGCAACAATTTTAGTCCTCCATTGGCGTGATGAAGACCTAAGATAAGGTCGAAGCTTTCCAACTTACGAACTTTTTGTAAAAGTTTTAGTTAACGTAACTAGCGTGATCAAGTTACCTTTCTTTGTTAGAGAAGTAGAACTCTTCAGTTTTAATGCACTACCATTTGTATCATCAAATATTTGCAGTGCAAGCGATACCTTTTGTCTTTCGAAATTTGAAGGAAATAAAGCTTTGTAAGTTAACTTTGGAGCATATTTAACATCATTTTTTTCTTCCTCATATAATAGTTTTAAACTGTCTAATGATGCATGCTTCATCTTTTCGTGGTCATCAAAATCTGGATAAATCGAGGTCCTTCCATTGTTCTCTTGATTCAGCCAATTGTTCCTCACACTTTTGAGAATGTGCACAGTATCAAAAAGCAGAAAGACTGGCTGTGCACAGTGTTCTGTTAAACTATACATCAGTTTTCCATCACATAGTTTTTCCATCATATTTCTGTTTATCCTGTTGTTATCACTTATTATACTTAAAACAACAAATCCAGCTTCTTTCAGAAGCAACAATATCCTTTTAGTCATATTCTCTAAGTCATTACATGTCATGTTTTTTTACAGGAGCTAAAGCAACTATTTCTGAAGTCTTAGATAAGAGGGAGGATATTATGAATGCTTGAATACTGTTGGCTTCCTCCAGTTGTTTGTTTTGAGACAACCCTGTAATCTTACCACCTTTATAGGTTATTAGGGGCTTGACATCAATTTCATCCAATAACAAATTTACAGTCCGTTCAGAACACTCCATTTTTGAAGCTTTTGTCTTAAAATACTTAAGATGTTCATCTGATATTCCTTCATTCACATTCAGAACTGAACTATACTTCCTTAGATTTCTAGCATGAGGTAACGTTAAATAACTATTGCGGTATAGCTCATTGTATATCAGTGAAGACCGAATAAAAATTGAGAAAGACCATGCTAATGTTAGCGGAGAGTACCTATGCTTTTTAATGTCAGCAATTCTAATTGATTTATAAAAAAGGAAATCTTTTCCCGTAGTTCTTCCTGGTTGTAACTAGTAGTATCGGGACTCAAACAGTTATGAAGCCATTCGACAGCTCTATCCAAACAATACAAAGTTGTTGGTATCTGTGGCACAGTGTTTCCCCCAAAATGACTCAATAAATTTTCTAGCTGGGACCATCTTTTTAAAATGCAATCAGATCCTACAATCCACTTTAATTTATTTTTTGAAACTTTATCTGACTGTAGAAATACTGATACCTCAAGACTTGGTTTTACCTTGATGCTGACTGTAATAAATGGACAGTTTGTCACATCAATTTTGTAGAAAACAAAAGATGACTCATGCAATGTTTTCCACAGTTCTATATGGGACAGTAGCTTAATACTGATATCTGCTACAAACTCTGCATAGCTTACTATCATATCATCCTTCAAAAATTTAGCAAAAGTTGCTTCATGCCTAGTTTCACATTCTGCTCTTCTCTCTTCCTGTGTTTTTTGCTTTTTTGGTGGATTACTGTCTGACAAGTAATTTGGACAGTTTGGGAAAATGCATGGTACAGCATCAGGAGCTAATTTTGGTGCTTTTCGTGGAACACTTATTAATAATGAACCATCTGGCCTTCTAACAGTGTCGACTTTAATAATATCTTCCGCTCTAAAATGTGCTTCACAAACAACTGTTTAATTGGTTACAACAAGATTTTCCTGAGGAATCTTTCTTTCCCACAATTTTTGCTGAGAAATGTCTTTTGGAAACCGAAATACAGACCTAGATTCGGTTACATCGTAGTTAGCTTTACATTTGGGTACAAAACACTTCCTTGGCATGATTTACAACTGTCCAAACAAATTCATAAAACACCTCACCTGACACAGTAAGAAGATGTTAGCACATAACTTGAATTACTAATATACACACTCCACAGCAAGGTCTTTAGATATATCTCATGGTATAAGGTTGGGCTCGCTACGATGTCAGCCTCTCATTGGCTGCTGAAATGACGTCGGCGTGGACGCATGGCAGCCAGCCAACATGGCAGCTTTGAGTGTCTTGTGGCGTGGGGTTACGGCATACGAAACGATCGTGATAATCACACTTATTATGATAATAACGAAATAAAACTGCGAAAAAGTGCTCACACATAAATAAATCTCATAAATTCAAAGCATTTATCTTCCTTGAAGCGCAACATTTCCAAATTTATTTGCATATATGTGAACTCACATTTTAATACTTACTGAATAACGAAATTGGTAGCCAAGCCACTACAAATAAAACAGCTACAAGTATTAAGGTTAGACACTGATACTTAAATTAGTTCTGAAACTTACTTCATCAAAAAATGCCAACAAAGGCGGAAATACGTATCGCAGCTATATCAATCACTTCCGTACTAGGAACAACACGAAAACTATTCTCTCTCTTCATACATTCACTCTTGAAAGATTTTTCAACAATTCTTCATGGTGTGTATGTATATAACACATAAGCAGGCTAAAAACAAATTTAAGCGCAAGAAAACCAAGATACAAAGAGAGAGTTAAGTGTTATTTATACGCCTTTTTTTTTTTTTTCAAAATTATTTTTTTCCTGTAATGTTTAGTAAGCTTATTTTGCTCAAAGTTTAAGAATGTGGTTTTCACTTTAAACCTTTTCTACCAGCATATGTGCTAGCTGGTTGTTTTAGTAGTTAACAGGTTTAGTAGAATTTAATGTTCAAGGATTTTATTAACTTACAAAATTTGTTTTTAGTGCACTTAAGCAGATGTATAATAATATAGCAGAAACCCACTTTCAGGTAGTCTTTGTAGAAATGAGAGGTAGCATTTCTGTTTGACCCTAAAGAAGCTATAAGTGATTATATATATATATATATATATATATATATATATATATATTTGCGGTCGTCAGAGCCCCTTTAGTGGGAACAGGATGCACCACGAGAAGGCGGGGTTGACATTTGTCAAGGAGAGGCTGTGATGTTAGATCAGAGGAAATGCTATCCCACACTCACCAACCCGCTTGGCCAGCGTGGTGAGTTATGGCCAAACACCTCCAAAATGACTCTACAACTTAAATCTTGGCCCTCAGTCTCCGGCAGCTGGAATGTACCTGGCCAAGGCAGCGGCCAGTGCGACATGAAGGCAGAGGGTGCTAAGAATCCCCGGAGGACCGGACTAGGCTGCCATTTGATGCTGACCTTGGCTACCTACAACGGACGCTCCCTATCTTCTGATTCAAGGCTTCTTGAATTGGAAGAGGAACTACAAAGGATCAAGTGGGACATCGTCGGGCTGAGTGAGGTAAGGAGAAAAGGAGAAGATCTCATTGAACTGAAAAGTGGACATCTCTTCTATTATCGTGGGACAGATACTGGCAGAACTAGTGGTGTTGGATTTATAATAAACAAGAAACTGAAGGATAAAGTGGTAGAAGTTGAAAGTTCCTCTGACAGAGCTGCACGACTCGTTATCCAACTATCGAGAAGATACCAGGCTCAGATTATTCAAACTTATGCACCCACCACAAGTCATCCTGAAGAAGAAATTGAAGAATTTTATGAGGAAATTCGTCATCTAAATAATAAAGGTAAGCAGCACTTGAAGATAATTATGGGAGATTTCAATGCAAAAATAGGGCACCGGCAACAGAATGAAACTTCAGTAGGTAAATTCGGTCACGGCAACAGAAACCAGCGTGGAAATACTCTCGTTGAGTTTGCAGAGGCAGAAGGATTTTTCATCTTGAATTCCTTTTTCAAGAAAAAGCTACACAGGAAATGGACATGGAGACATCCAATTGGGACGACAAGTGAAATTGATTTTATTATGTGTAACAAAAAATTCGTCATCGAAGACTGCAGTGTGCTAAACAAGTTCAACACAGGTAGTGACCATAGATTGGTGAGATGTAAGATGCACCTCAACACTAAACTGGAACGTGGCAAGCTCATAAGACAAACAAAATGTATTGACATAACCAACCTTAAAAAACACCATAATACTTTCAAGTTGGAACTGAAGAACAGATTCTCTGCTTTAGAAGGCCTAACATCGGAAGAAGTGGATATTTCGGAAGTTAACAGAAAAGTAACCAAAGCTCTTATGGAAACAGCAACAAAATTAGCTGGGTCTAAGAACAAGTTGCATGTAAACAAATTATCAGGAAAAACCAAAATGTTGATGCAAAAAAGAAGACAGATGAGGACAACTAAAGAAGATGTGACTTCCAAAGTGGAATATATAGAGCTATGCAAGACAGCACGAAAAAGTATCACTGAAGACGTAAGGAAATTCAACTGTGAGCTAGTGAGGAAAGCAATTGAAAACAACCAAAGCTTAAAGATAGCAAAGGGACATCTCAGTAAGGGAAGAAAACAGATTATGGCTCTGAGAAAAGAAGATGGTTCTATAACAAGAAATAGAGGCGAAATTTTGACAAGAGTGAAAGATTTCTACTCCAAATTATATGAAAGGGATGATACATGTACTCCAGACATCATGAAAGGTACCAGAGTTCTTCCAGTCCTCCCAGCAGAAGTTGCTCATGCAATCAAGAACATGAAGCGGGGGAAAGCTCCAGGAGAAGATGGAATTACTATAGACATCATACAAGAAGCAAGTGGAGAAATTGAAACAGTACTCGCCCAAATTTTCACTCGATGCCTTAATGAAGGGAAAATTCCTGAGGATTGGAACAACGCTACAATGATCCTGCTACATAAAAAAGGTGACATTGAGGATCTCAGGAACTACAGACTTATCAGCCTCCTATCAGTGGTTTATAAAATCTTCACTAAAGTTCTTTCACACCGCTTGAAGGTAACACTGGACATGGCTCAACCGAGAGAACAAGCTGGATTCAGGAGTGGCTACAGCACAATAGATCATATCCATGTACTGAGAGAACTAATTGAAAGAGCGAGGGAATATGAACTTCCATTGTGCATGGCTTTTATCGATTATGAAAAAGCCTTTGATTCGGTGAAACCATCAGCAGTTACCACGGCTCTGAAATCCTGCGGTATTGAAGATGCATACATTAATATTATTAATAACATCTATGAAAATGCAAGTGCAAAGATTCGGCTGTTTGAAAATACAACACACATAAAAATTGGAAAGGGAGTGAGACAAGGTGACACCATATCTCCGAAGCTCTTTAATACCACATTGGAAAATGTCTTTCAATCACTGAACTGGGAAAACAAAGGGATAAAGATTAATGGAGATTATCTAACCCACCTTCGTTTTGCTGATGACATAGTCATTTTTGCAACTACCCCATCAGAGCTGCAGAGTATGATCCAGGAACTTGCTGACAAGAGTAAAGAAGTGGGATTAAAAATGAACTTTCAGAAGACAAAAGTGATGTTCAATGCTTTTACAAGAAATGAAGATTTATCGATTGATGGAGAAAAACTGGAAATAACAGATACGTATGTTTATCTTGGACAGCAGATATCAAGTGAGGGTCACATTGATGAAGAAATTAATCGGCGTACAAAACTTGCCTGGAGAGCTTTTGGAAGAAACAGCATAATTTTCAAGAGCAATATGCCATTATGTCTTAAAAGAAAAGTGTTTGATCAATGCATCCTTCCAGTGCTTACGTATGGTGCAGAGACGTGGACCTTAACTAAAAGAGACATACAAAGGCTGCAGACAACTCAAAGAAGCATGGAGAGGTGCATGCTTGGTATAACCAGGAGAGATAAGAAGAGGAACTCGTGGATCCGAAAAATGACGAAGTGGAAGACATCATGATCAGAGTTAAGTCCCTGAAATGGCAATGGGCTGGACATACTGCCAGAAGGACAGACCATAGATGGACAGCCGAAATTTTAGATTGGATTCCAAGGGACAGGAAAAGAACCAGAAAAAGACCACATGGGAGATGGGTGGATGAAATTCGTAAATATGCGGGAGTGACATGGAGGAGACTGGCACAAGACAGACCGTTGTGGAGGAAACTTGGGGAGACCTTCGTCCAGCAGTGGATTGATAATGGTTGACAATGATGATGATGATGATGATATATATATATTTAGGTTTTTTCTTTTTTAAATTATTTGAACACACACACCATGAAGTATGGAATACTTAAAAAATGACATCTTGAAAAATATTCCTATCTATCTATCTCTCTCTCTCTCTCTCTCTCTCTATATATATATATATATATATATCATCATCATCATCTTTGTCAACCATTATCAATCCACTGCTGGACGAAGGTCTCCCCAAGTTTCCTCCACAACGGTCTGTCTTGTGCCAGTCTCCTCCATGTCACTCCCGCATACTTTTGAATTTCATCCACCCATCTTCCATGTGGTCTTCTTCTGGGTCTTTTTCTGTCCCTTGGAATCCAATCTAAAATTTCGGCTGTCCATCGATGGTCTGTTCTTCTGGCAGTATGTCCAGCCCATTGTCATTTCAGGGATTAAACTCTGATCATGATGTCTTCCACTCTTGTCATTTTTCGGATCCACGTGTTCCTCTTCTTATCTCTCCTGGTTACACCAAGCATGCACCTCTCCATGCTTCTTTGAGTTGTCTGCAGCCTTTGTATGTCTCTTTTAGCTAAGGTCCACGTCTCTGCACCATACGTAAGCACTGGAAGGATGCATTGATCAAACACTTTTCTTTCAAGACATAATGGCATATTGCTCTTGAAAATTATGCTGTTTCTTCCAAAAGCTCTCCAGGCAAGTTTTGTACGCCAATTAATTTCTTCACCAATGTGACCCTCACTTGATATCTGCTGTCCAAGATAAACATATGCGTCTGTTATCTCCAGCTTTTCTCCATCAATCGATAAATCTTCATTTCTTGTAAAAGCATTGAACATCACTTTTGTCTTCTGAAAGTTCATTTTTAATCCCACTTCTTTACTCTTGTCAGCAAGTTCCTGGATCATACTCTGTAGCTCTGATGGGGTAGTTGCAAAAATGACTATGTCATCAGCAAAACGAAGGTGGATTAGATAATCTCCATTAATCTTTATCCCTTTGTTTTCCCAGTTCAGTGATTGAAAGACATTTTCCAATGTAGCATTAAAGAGCTTCGGAGATATGGTGTCACCTTGTCTCACTCCTTTTCCAATTTTTATGTGTGTTGTATTACCAAATAGCAGAATCTTTGCACTTGCATTTTCATAGATGTTATTAATAATATTAATGTATGCATCTTCAATACCGCAGGATTTCAGAGCCATTCCAACTGCTGATGGTTTCACCGAATCAAAGGCTTTTTCATAATCGATAAAAGCCATGCACAATGGAAGTTCATATTCCCTCGCTCTTTCAATTAGTTCTCTCAGTACGTGGATATGATCTATTGTGCTGTAGCCACTCCTGAATCCAGCTTGTTCTCTCGGTTGAGCCATGTCCAGTGTCACCTTCAAGCAGTGTGAAAGAACTTTAGTGAAGATTTTATAAACCACTGATAGGAGGCTGATAGGTCTGTAGTTCCTGAGATCCTCAATGTCACCTTTTTTATGTAGCAAGATCATTGTAGCGTTGTTCCAATCCTCAAAAATTTCCCTTCATTAAGGCATCGATTGAAAATTTGGGCGAGTACTGTTTCAATTTCTCCACTTGCTTCTTTGTATGATGTCTACAGTAACTCCATCTTCTCCTGGAGCTTTTCCCCGCTTCATGTTCTTGATTGCATGTGCAACTTCTGCTGGAAGGACTGGAAGAACTCTGGTACTGGTACCTTTCATGATGTGTGGAGTACATATATCATCCCTTTCATATAATTTGGGGTAGAAATCTTTCACTCTTGTCAAAATTTCGCCTCTATTTCTTGTTACAGAACCATCTTCTTTTCTCAGTGCCATAATCTGTTTTCTTCCCTTACTGAGATGTCCCTTTGCTATCTTTAGGCTTTGGTTGTTTTCAATTGCTTTACTTACTAGTTCACAGTTGAATTTCCTTACGTCTTCAGTGATACTTTTTCGTACTGTCTTGCATAGCTCTATATATTCCACTTTGGAAGTCACATCTTCTTTAGTTGTCCTCATCTCTCTTCTTTTTTGCATCAACATTTTGGTTTTTCCTGATAATTTGTTCACATACAATTTGTTCTTAGACCCAGCTAATTTTGTTGCTGTTTCCATAAGAGCTTTGGTTACTTTTCTGTTAACTTCAGAAATATCCACTTCTCCCAATGTTAGGCCTCCTAAAGCAGAGAATCTGTTCTTCAGTTCCAATTTGAAGGTATTATGGTGTTTTTTAAGGTTGGTTATGTCAATACATTTTGTTTGTCTTATGAGCTTGCTACGTTCGAGTTTAGTGTTGAGGTGCATCTTACATCTCACCAATCTATGGTCACTGCCTGTGTTGAACTTGTTTAGCACACTGCAGTCTTCTATGACGAATTTTTTGTTACACATAATAAAATCAATTTCACTTGTCATTCCATTTGGATGTCTCCATGTCCATTTTATGTGTGGCTTTTTCTTGAAAAAGGAGTTCAAGATGAAAAACCCTTCTGCCTCTGCAAACTCTACGAGAGTATTTCCACGCTGGTTTCTGTTGCCGTGACCGAATTTACCTACTGAAGTTTCATTCTGTTGCCGTTGCCCTATTTTTGCATTGAAATCTCCCATAATTATCTTCAAGTGCTGCTTACCTTTATTATTTAGATCACGAATTTCCTCATAAAATTCTTCAATTTCTTCTTCAGCATGACTTGTGGTGGGTGCATAAGTTTGAATAATCTGAGCCTGGTATCTTCTCGAGAGTTGGATAACGAGTCGTGCAGCTCTTTCAGAGGAACTTTCAATTTCTACAACTTTATCCTTCAGTTTCTTGTTTATTATAAATCCAACACCACTAGTTCTGCCAGTATCTGTCCCACGATAGTAGAAAAGATGTCCACTTTTCAGTTCAATGAGATCCCCTTTTCTCCTTACCTCACTTAGCCCGACGATGTCCCACTTGATCCTTTGTAGTTCCTCTTCCAATTTAAGAAGCCTTGAATCAGAAGATAGGGAGCGTCCGTTATACGTAGCCAAGGTCAGCATCAGATGGCAGTCAAGTCCGGTCCTCCGGGGATTCTTAGCACCCTCTGCCTTCATGTCGCACTGGCCGCTGCCTTGGCCAGGTACATTACAGCTGCCGGAGACTGAGGGCCAAGATTTAAGTTGTGGAGTCATTTTGGAGAGGTTTGGCCATAACTCACCACGCTGGCCAAGCGGGTTGGTGAGTGTGGGATAGCATTTCCTCTAATCCCGATGGTATAGTTATACCGCTATTTTGCTGATGACTTAGTCATTTTTGCAAGTACCACATCAGAGCTGCAGAGTATGATCCAGGAACTTGCTGACAAGAGTAAAGAAGTGGGATTAAAAATGAACTTTCAGAAGACAAAAGTGATGTTCAATACTTTTACAAGAAATGAAGATTTATCGGTAGATGGAGAAAAGCTGGAGATAACTGATACCTACGTTCATCTTGGACAGAAGATATCAAGTGAGGGTCACATTGATGAAGAAATTAATTGGCAAATAAAACTTGCCTGGAGAGCTTTTGGAAGAAACAGTATAATTTTCAAGAGCAATATGCCATTATGTCTTTAAAAAAAAGTGTTTGATCAATGCATCCTACCAGTGCTTACGTATGGTGCAGAGACGTGGACCTTAACTAAAAGAGACATACAAAGGCTGCAGACAAGTCAAAGCAGCATGGAGAGGTGCATGCTTGGTGCAACCAGGAGAGATAAGAAGAGGAACTCGTGGATCAGAAAAATGACAAGAGTGGAAGACAGCACGATCAGAGTAAAATCCCTGAAATGGCAATGGGCTAGACATACTGCCAGAAGGACAGACCATCGATGAACAGCCGAAATTTTAGATTGGATTCCGAGGGACAGGAAAAGACCCAGAAGAAGACCACATGGGAGATGGGTGGATGAAATTCAAAAGTATGCGGCAGTAACATGAAGGAGACTGGCACAAGACAGATCGTTGTGGAAGAAACTTGGGGAGACCTTCGTCTAGCAGTGGATTGATAATGGTTGACAATGACTATGATATATATATACTCGTATATGTGTGTGTTGTGTGTATTTAATTTTTTTATATTAATGGCTAGCAAATAAGTTGGTATATTCCTTACCACTAATACTGTGTTAATTTAATTCTACAACTTTTCCGTTCCAGATTTGATCTTTAAAACAATGTTCCCATGACAGATGTATTTAAATAAAACTTTTCTTTCTCACATAAGCATATATAAAAGCCATCAGAAAAATTGCAAATATTTGCATGCATTCATACAAACAATGAAAAATTGAAATAAATAAAAACTTAGCTTTCTGATGGCAGAATATTCCATGACACCATTCCTTTGACGCATTTTCCTACCAAAAGAAAGAAAAAAAAAGAAAGGGGGAATAGAAGGTGGTACCTGAATATCTGCAGAGTCTTGTAGTGTAATATCCCAAATCCCCCCCTCCCCCCAATATTCCTCTTGTTTGGAGATAGATTAACAAGGGTTTCCAATGCACACTTCCGAATTCTACGGTCATGACAGACATCTAAGTGCAGTTGGAGTTGCAGTCTCAGATCCTAAATTGTCAATATTGGTTCTCGTACTTACCTTATTAATACTAGTATTTATTGCTTCTGGGAATGTTTAATGTACGTACAGCATCAGGTTTCAACACTTTTCTGCTAGTCACCCGAAGTAACTCTGTCTTTAAGTCACGCTCATAACATGTGTGAAATGTTGGGAACACACTCTTGCATTAGAAACTTTGAAGGAATCCTGACAATTTTTGAAGTGATAAATCCTTGGGAAATACATCGTGCATAATGTCAGCATTCTTGATAAAATAAAATTTCACAATGATTTGAATGTTTACGCTCCATTCGTCCTGATGATGCCGAGCCAATAGCTCTGCGAAACTATAGTCGATATATGATAAGCCTTTGATTGTGGTAAACGTTGGTATTTTTATTTTATCTCAAAACCACAAGTTTTGTGGTCATAAATTATATATAATTTTAGGTGTCAACTGGACCTTAGACTACAATTTGGTGTGTAAGTATATTAAGATATCCTACAACGGGAGACGGCAATATAACATCTTGCTTCGTTTTCGTTTTTGGACTTATTTAATAACGAAATCGACTTTTCAGGAACATAAAACTTAGTTCCTAATCTTGATTATGACGAACTCAATCTATGTCAGTGTTCTTGGTTTTCCTATTGCACGTACTAAAACAGGCCACTGCACAACCCGGCATTATTGCGTTTCTTACGAAATACTCAAACAATGAATCTCAGTGGTAAATAAGTATCAAAATAAACACAACATAAACATCAAACTTGAGATACAAACTTCAAACAGTTACAAATCAATCACGTTCATAGCGGAAACTGCCGCCCGGTGGCGCAGTGGTCTAAGGCGCTGGCCTCTGATCATTCGTCCGTAAGGGGTCCGGGTTCGAATCCCGGTGAGGCATGGATGTTGTGTTTGTCTTACGGCATTGGCTCTCTCCCTTCCCTGGAACCAGTGACCCTAAATTAGGGACGGGCGACTGCTTATAGCCCATTGAGTTGCTCACGGTGGTCGTTAAACCTCCAATCAAAAAAAAAAAAAAAAAAAAAAAAATAGCGGAAACTCCATCAAACCAATTGTAAACAAACAGTGATGTGGGAAGCCGAAAGACTAAGCGTCCACGGCTACGTCATGCGCCTCTTCAAATTAACCACGTCGGATACTGCGCAGCTCAAGCGGGACCCTCCTGGCTCCACAGTCACCAAACCGACCAGCATAGCAAGTAGTAATCAAAGAACCTTGAACTACCGATTCATTGCGGTTTTAAATTTTGACCGCCGCCGCTCGTGACGTCATACAACACCTGCGCTGCCATCACCAGGGCCTGTTGAAAATTTAGGTAGCTGTGACTCAGTGCCATAGCCAGCAATCTATGCTATTTAGCAAAGGGACCATTACCTCTCCCACCCAAAGTATCTTAATGAGGAGAGAGAGAGGAAAAAAATAAACATAGGGCTAGAGAATGTGTATATATGCTAAGAGGTGAAAATTCAGAAAAGCATACATTTTACAAAGCATGGTAACAAAATTAAAATATGCAATGTGCACAAACATATACTGTACAACAGGAGAAACAGAGATGCAATATGTACACAGCTTAAAGCAGTAAGAAAATGTAACAATTCTGGTAAATATTAAGTACACTTAATTTTCTTGTTTTGTAAAAATGCAATGCTTTTCAGTCTACAATAATTGTTAATGAATATGCAATTAGAAATTACTGCACGCCTAATAGCCATATTTTGACAGGATAAGCCATGTGGATATTTTCATTTAGGTTGTAACACTGTTCTGCTGATTCCTGTGTGCAGTTAATGAATTCAAAAACTGTTCTTCAAATGTTTCTGGAAGAAGCTCATTACAAGACTAGCAAAGGCAGTCAGTATTCACTTTAAGCCTCTGTGCAAAGTAATGGTAGATATATATTATCATCATCATCATTGTCAACCATTATCAAGCCACTGCTGGACGAAGGTCTCCCTAAGTTTCCTTCACAACGGTCTGTCCTGTGCCAGTTTCCTCCAGTTAATTCCCACATACTTTCGAATTTCATCCACCCATCTCCCATGTGGTCTTCTTCTGGGTCTTTTCCTGTCCCTTGGAATCCAATCTAAAATTTCGGCTGTCCATCGATGGTCTGTCCTTCTGGCAGTATGTCCAGCCCATTGCCATTTCAGGGATTTAACACTAATCATGATATCTTCCACTCTTGTCATTTTTCGGATCCACGAGTTCCTCTTCTTATCTCTCCTGGTTACACCAAGCATGCACCTCTCCATGATGCTTTGACTTGTCTGCAGCCTTTGTATGTCTCTTTTAGTTAAGGTCCACGTCTCTGCACCATACGTAAGCACTTGAAGGATGCATTGATCAAACACTTTTCTTTTAAGACATAATGGCATATTGCTCTTGAAAATTATGCTGTTTCTTCCAAAAGCTCTCCAGGCAAGTTTTGTACGCCGATTAATTTCTTCTTCAATGTGACCCTCACTTGATATCTGCTGTCCAAGATAAACATACGTGTCTACTATCTCCAGCTTTTCTCCATCAATCGATAAATCTTCATTTCTTGTAAAAGTATTGAACATCACTTTTGTCTTCTGAAAGTTCATTTTTAATCCCACTTCTTTACTCTTGTCAGCAAGTTCCTGGATCATACTCTGCAGCTCTGATGGGGTAGTTGCAAAAATGACTACATCATCAGCAAAACGAAGGTGGGTTAGATAATCTCAATTAATCTTTATCCCTTTGTTTTCCCAGTTCAGTGATTGAAAGACATTTTCCAATGTAACATTAATGAGCTTCGGAGATATGGGGTCACCTTGTCTCACTCCCTTTAAAATATGTATGTGTGTTGTATTTTCAAACAGCCGAATCTTTGCACTCGCATTTTCATAGATGTTATTAATAATATTAATGTATGCATCTTCAATACCGCAGGATTTCTGAACTATTGTAACTGCTGATGGTTTCACCGAATCAAAGGCTTTTTCATAATCGATAAAAGCCATGCACAATGGAATTTCATATTCCCTCGCTCTTTCAATTACTTCTCTCAGTACGTGGATATGATCTATTGTGCTGTAGCCACCCCTGAATCCAGCTTGTTCTCACGGTTGAGCCTTGTCCAGTGTTACCTTCAAATGGTGTGAAAGAACTTTAGTGAAGATTTTATAAACTACTGATAGGAGGCTGATAGGTCTGTAGTTTCTGAGATCCTCAATGTCACCTTTTTATGTAGCAGGATCATTGTAGCGTTGTTCCAATCCTCAGGAATCTTCCCTTCATTAAGGCATCGAGTGAAAATTTGGGCGAGTACTGTTTCGATTTCTCCACTTGCTTCTTGTATGATGTCTACAGTAATTCCATCTTCTCCTGGAGCTTTTCCCCGCTTCATGTTCTTGATTGCATGTGCAACTTCTGCTGGGAGGACAGGAAGAACTCTGGTACTGGTACCTTTCATGATATCTGAAGTACATGTATCATCCCTTTCATATAATTTGGAGTAGAAATCTTTCACACTTGTCAAAATTTCGCCTCTATTTCTTGTTACAGAACCATCTTCTTTTCTCAGTGCCATAATCTGTTTTCTTCCCTTACTGAGATGTCCCTTTGCTATCTTTAGGCTTTGGTTGTTTTCTATTGCTTTCCTCACGAGTTCACAGTTGAATTTCCTTACGTCTTCAGTGATACTTTATCGTACCGTCTTGCATAGCTCTATATATTCCACTTTGGAAGTCACATCTTCTTTAGTTGTCCTCATCTCTCTTTCTTTTTGCATCAACATTTTGGTTTTTCCTGATAATTTGTTCACATGCAACTTGTTCTTAGACCCAGCTAATTTTGTTGCTGTTTCCATAAGAGCTTTGGTTACTTTTCTGTTAACTTCAGAAATATCCACTTCTTCCGATGTTAGGCCTTCTAAAGCAGAGAATCTGTTTTTCAGTTCCAACTTGAAGGCATTATGGTGTTTTTTAAGGTTGGTTATGTCAATACATTTTGTTTGTCTTATGAGCTTGCCACGTTCGAGTTTAGTGTTGAGGTGCATCTTACATCTCACCAATCTATGGTCACTACCTGTGTTGAACTTGTTTAGCACACTGCAGTCTTCTATGACGGATTTTTTGTTACACATAATAAAATCAATTTCACTTGTCGTCCCATTTGGATGTCTTCATGTCCATTTCCTGTGTGGCTTTTTCTTGAAAAAGGAGTTCAAGATGAAAAACCTTTCTGCCTCTGCAAACTCTACGAGAGTATTTCCACACTGGTTTCTGTTGCCGTGACCGAATTTACCTACTGAAGTTTCATTCTGTTGCCGTTGCCCTATTTTTGCATTGAAATCTCCCATAATTATCTTCAAGTGCTGCTTACCTTTATTATTTAGATCACGAATTTCCTCATAAAATTCTTCAATTTCTTCTTCAGGATGACTTGTGGTGGGTGCATAAGTTTGAATAATCTGAGCCTTGTATCTTTCGAGAGTTGGATAACGAGTCGTAAAGCTCTGTCAGAGGAACTTTCAACTTCTACAACTTTATCCTTCAGTTTCTTGTTTATTATAAATCCAACACCACTAGTTCTGCCAGTATCAGTCCCACGATAGTAGAAGAGATGTCCACTTTTCAGTTCAATGAGATCTTCTCCTTACCTCACTTAGCCCGACGATGTCCCACTTGATCCTTTGTAGTTCCTCTTCCAATTCAAGAAGCCTTGAATCAGAAGATAGGGAGCGTCTATTATACGTAGCCAAGGTCAGCAAGATATATATATATATAATACTTGTCAGAATTCAACTTCCAATGGCCTGTCAAATGTTAGATATTGCATACATCTGACAGCTTTCTAATTTATTTGTAAACAGAGTTTGTATGCTACAGAACCAAATAACTATGCTAACACTATTATGTTCTCCTCAGTTATATCACCTATTGGTTAGCCCAACTATTTTGGGCTGCTCCGAATCCAAAAACATCTTAAAATTCAAAGAAAATATGGCAAAACCCATGCAAATTAAACTGAAGCTGCCTTAGGTTCTTATGTATCAAAAATTAGTATAAACAAATTGAAATAACTTACATCACATTTCTTTGAGCTTATATGATGGTTTGGAAACTTTCTGGAAAAATGAATGTGCCCTCTTTTTCAGTAAAGCTTACATCATTATTCCGATATGAAATGAGAGGTCATATTTGTTGTTGTTTTGTTGGTACTTATATAGTAGTGATGATGCCTGATCTTAAAATATGGTTCATAGAGAACAAACACAACAGCCTGGAATCAATCATTGCATATCTGACATTGTAGGAGAGGAATGAACCATATTTCCACGGATCACGGAAACTTCGTGCCAAAACAAGGAAAGTTACAGTTTAGAAAAATATTTAATGTACCGAATAGTTGTTGTTGGTAGTAGTATTTCATGCCCGTGGACTTAAAAATATTTTTTTGCAATTTTTGGAATTTTGTAGGATGAATAATGCGGAAATATTTGCAACACTGCTCCATTTTTCAAACGTCTTACTTTAAGACCAGCAACAAAGTCTTTGAAATGCACATTACTGCAAAACTTATCTATCATACCTTCAATTTATGTCGATATATGGCATTTAATCCAGGTAACTCATCATCGGGAAATGCATAGTAATTTATTCCTGTCACTACATCTTTTTGCAACAGCAAAATGGCACAAAACGAGACACTATGCTGCAAATCTCAAAATATTTATTTTAGCATGACAATATCTCCAAAAACAACCCAAATAAATGCTTATTTGTCCATATACCTTAGCTGAAATTAATAGTGAAGATTGCTGTTTTGGGGTCGGGATTTGGCACCCCGTGTGACTGAAACGGCATTTTTCCTCGTACACGGAATCCCGTAGGATCGGAGAAACTGGCATAGCCTTGTATTATACGATTAATCGCAGAAAGCCATGGTCTATCTCTACTAATATTTCCGTTCTCTCGAATCTTACCTTTCTTGCTCGCAAACTTTCTGAACCTCTTGCTCTCCTTAACCTAGACCAAAAATTAGCTTTTGATAGCATTTCTCGAGTTTCTCGCCGCGGTTCTCCTTCGTTTTGGCTTTCCCTCCCCTTTCGTCACTCTCCTTCTTGGCAAGGCTAACTAGTTAGCAAATGGGATATATATATCCCTATCCAAGGCAGCACTATATGTGCAACACACGTTACAGAAGGGAAACACTCCACCCTCTCTTTTTTTTAAATGAACACCTGCTAGTAACAAAAAACTGACTTTGTCATACTTTTTGATTATACCTAAAAGTAAGGCATAGTCAAAGGATATGTAATGAAATTGTGTAGCACGATTATACTACTTTTTCATTGCAGTCTTTCTTTAGCATTTATACCTGAAAAATATCGTGATTTCCTAAGTAACATATTTTAAAATTGTTAAATTGATCTCAAGATTTTGTACAGATACACTGAGTGATCACTGAAGTATGACCACCTACCCAATACTTCATAGGTCATTCTTTCACAATCAGTACAGCAGCTAAATGACGACATCGATTCAATAACATGCCAGAAGCAGTAGGAAGGTATGGCCAACAAGGCTGTGTGTAATGCAGCTTTCAATGCTGATATGGAGGTATTATTGGTGTATTCAGACGACTTGAAATGTCGTTTTATAATGTCCACACAAGTGTTCTATGCGATTGGAGTTCGAAGTCTAATCGATATGCTTGGAAGTCCGAACTGTGTTCCTCAAACCATTCCTGCACAACATTGGACCTGTGGCTTGGCGCATTGTCGTCTTGAAAGACGACATCACCATTCCTTAAAAAGTGCAAGATTGCTGGGTGTGCAGAGTCGGCAAGCAATTCACGACAGTGGGCACCAATTTCATAGGTTGTTCCACATGCATCAGGAGTTCATGTTTCTTCCAGGTAAACATGCCCCACACCATACAACTGCCAAAAATAAATGTAATGAAAATATTATTTGGGTAATGAGACAGTGTATTTTATTTGATACTCAGCACCTAAGTGATGTAATCTGCAATAATTAATAATAGCTGTAGTTTAGTGCAACTTGATTATAATGTTAATACATATTGCAAGTATATTTATTTCATGTTAATGCAAGCTTCAATCGCCATCAAACAAAATAGCAGTCATCAGTTGCGTTTCAGGTATTAATGCATTTCTTTTCTTCCTAGGTGTACAATAATATTTTTTTTTTTGGTGCCAAGGCTGTTAGGAGAATTAAAATCTGCTGTGTGGTCATACATAAAGTAATGGATTAACTGAAGTTATAAATATTTTTTTTGTTTCCCTTTGTGCAAGTGTTTTCAAAATGTTACTATCTCCTTTTACTTAGAAGGAAATTCTATCCATTGGAGTCAAGTGAAAAAGGGTGCACCTAAGAGCTATGGTCATGTGCCTTTTTTTTTTTAGTGGACATTCATATAAATCCACTACAAAACACTTATCTCAAATAGTCAATCTCATCTCCAGGGGACAACTCTCATTAGCTGTAGCATTAGCTCTGCACACCCAGCAATCTTGCACTTTTTAAGGAATGGTGATGTTGTCTCTCAAGATGACAATGCGCCAAGCCACAGGTCCAATGTTGTGCAGGAATGGTTTGAGGAACACAGTTCGGACTTCCAAGCATATCAATTAGACTTTGAACTCCAATCGCATAGAACACTTGTGTGGACATTATAAAACGACATTTCAAGTCGTCTGAATACACCAATAATACCTCCATATCAGCATTGAAAGCTGCATTACACACAGCCTTGTTGGCCATACCTTCCTACTGCTTCTGGCATGTTATTGAATCGATGTCGTCATTTAGCTGCTGTACTGATTGTGAAAGAATGACCTATGAAGTATTGGGTAGGTGGTCATACTTCAGTGATCACTCAGTGTATCTGTACAAAATCTTGAGAACAATTTAACAATTTTAAAATATGTTGCTTAGGAAATCACAATATTATTCAGGTATAAATGCTAAAGACTGCAATGAAAGAGTGTAGTACAATCGTGCTACACAATTTCATTACATATCCTTTGACTATGCCTTACTTTTAGGCATAGTCAAAAAGTATGACGAAGTCAGTTTTTTGTTACTAGCAGGTGTTCATATAGAAAAAAATAGAAGGGGTGGAGTGTTTCCCTTCTGTAACGTGTGTTGCACATATAGTGCTGCCTTGGATACCCATTTGCAAAAAATTATATATACATACAGACAGATAGCTTAAGTGGTCATGAAATTGCATTTCCCAAATTTGGAAGACACCTTGTAAATTGTAAACAAGCCTGTGGTAATCAGTGGCGTAACTACCAACCCTGCAGCTGCGGGAGCGCAAGTAAAGAAGAGGCGTACTACAGCCGACAGACTTTATAGTTTCATGAAAAAATCCGAACATGCACAAAAAAAAAGATATATTCAGCTTTGCAAGTAAATATATGTCAAGTTTTACTTTTTAAAAACTGGATAGCCTGATTGAGGTTATTCCGCCCTTTGGCTCCGGCATGTAATATGATCGCTCTCCCTCTGTGCTGCTACGGAAAAGTGTGAAGCCATATGAGAATACCCTGTGAAAGATGCGCAAAAACAGTCAATCGCCTAGGATTACGAACACAACAGGCGCATTTACTCACCGCAACTCTGCGATGTGTATGAGGGCGATTTCTTCAAATGCTTTGTTTTATTTTGAACAAAACAAATGTTGCTATTGCTTCTTTATAGTAAGCATGTCTACCTCTCATTCACTGTGTAAAAACTTTCATATACAAGAGAATGGCATCCATTTGTAAAATGTCACAAATGTCCAAGTGGACCACAGTATCAGAGGAAAAGAAAACGAGAGCCCAAGAAGAAACTTCCCACACCCAAGCAGTTCTCTTTACGCTGAGCCCGTTAGCTCAAGTGACGTTTCTGATGAAAAGAGCGGTGATTTGTTTAGCTCATCAATTGTTCAAAAGCAGGCATTTGACAAAAACTGGGCACATCAGAAACAACTGAAAGTAAAACGGATGATTATGAATTCTTATAATTATTAATTTTACCACTTAAATATATTTTGTTGAATTTGTTCCTTGTGATAAAATGGATATTCATGTTCATGCACCAGTCCGCACACCGTTAATCCTGATTGGCCGATTAATAACCTTACACAGTGTTTCTGTTCCGAAAATTATTTGCCGCCCCAGTGCTCTAAGCGATGGCCTCTGATCATTCGTCCGTAAGGGTCTGGGTTCGAATTCCGTCAGGCATGCATGTTGTGTTTGTCTTACTGCACTGGCTCTCTCCCTTCCCTGGAACCAGTGACCCTAAATTAGGGACGAGCGACTGCTTATAGCCTATTGAGTTGCTCATGGTAGTTGTTAAACCCCAAATCAAAAAAAAAAAAAATATTCAAAAAGTAAGAATCACAGGTCTCTAGGAACACCCCCTTACTTTTTCAGACACTCTCCCTATCTTCCTGACCCCCCTCCGAACCATACACACACACTGTAAAAACACATCCTTCCTGGATCATTCCAAATCCTGGAAAAATGTTTGTGCTTAGGGGCGCTGAAGTAAATCTTGCGATGGGGGAAGGGGGGCACCGCTAGTAACGCTACTGGTGGTAATGCATACATAGGATAATGATTTCAAACGTGAACAAACACTACGATTAACTAGTCTGATTGAAAATAAAACTATATAGCGGCTAAAGATATCCGAGACACTGCAAAAATTGAGACGGCATTCTCGGTGTGTGTAAAGTCACGCACGCATTTCAAACGTGCATATAAAGGGAATATTTGCACACAGAGTTGCTAGGACGAACATCACTAAAAATGAATATGTATTAAACTCATAGTAGTACCTGGTACTTCAATACAAACCTTTTTATATCCATCAAACGTACACATCAGAATTTGCTAGGACTAACATCTAAAACGAGCTATTGCTCTGCACATCACCCACGCCAATTGGTTCCATGTAATTTTTTAACATGCTTCTTTAAGTTATATTTCATCCCGAATGAACCACCACAGATTGAACAAATGAATCTGTTCGCAGTATCCATGGTCACCGCGAAATATGAAAACACGCCAAAAATCGGCAGTAAGAAGTAACAACAGTAAGAATTCTACCCGCCAAAAATGCCTGTCTGCCTGTGTTTCCTATCGCACACATCACGCACGCCAATTGGTTGGTTGCGTTTTATTGCTACCAATGAGGATCTTCCTACGAGATTTCCATTGCCGTTCCCAGACGCTAGTCACAGACTAGTTCATTCTCCTTCTGTGATTTGTCCGAACGATTGGAAGGGAGTGGTCTTCTTTGGATAGGGATTTGATGATTGATGTCTTCCTGTTCAGCTGCACGGAATATTCTGTTGCGCTTTGAATTATTGTCATTAGATGGCGTCGTGTTCTGTCTGTAGGTTGTTTTTGATATTTGCTCTGTTGTGAATTGTGGTAAATGTTTACATAGATGAAGCGGTAAGTATATACGAGTAGGTGCCAATGAAGAATTTTTTAAATTAATGGTATTAATATAGTTTAGCGGCCACATATCATCATCATCATCATCATTGTCAACCATTATCAATCCACTGCTGGACGAAGGTCTCCCCAAGTTTCCTCCACAACGGTCTGTCTTGTGCCAGTCTCCTCCATGTCACTCCCGCATATTTACGAATTTCATCCACCCATCTCCCATGTGGTCTTTTTCTGGGTCTTTTCCTGTCCCTTGGAATCCAATCTAAAATTTCGGCTGTCCATCTATGGTCTGTCCTTCTGGCAGTATGTCCAGCCCATTGCCATTTCAGGGATTTAACTCTGATCATGATGTCTTCCACTCTCGTCATTTTTCAGATCCACGAGTTCCTCTTCTTATCTCTCCTGGTTATACCAAGCATGCACCTCTCCATGCTTCTTTGAGTTGTCTGCAGCTTTTGTATGTCTCTTTTAGTTAAGGTCCACGTCTCTGCACCATACGTAAGCACTGGAAGGATGCATTGATCAAACACTTTTCTTTTAAGACATAATGGCATATTGCTCTTGAAAATTATGCTGTTTCTTCCAAAAGCTCTCCAGGCAAGTTTTGTACGCCGATTAATTTCTTCATCAATGTGACCCTCACTTGATATCTGCTGTCCAAGATAAACATACGTATCTGTTATCTCCAGTTTTTCTCCATCAATCGATAAATCTTCATTTCTTGTAAAAGCATTGAACATCACTTTTGTCTTCTGAAAGTTCATTTTTAATCCCACTTCTTTACTCTTGTCAGCAAGTTCCTGGATCATACTCTGCAGCTCTGATGGGGTAGTTGCAAAAATGACTACGTCATCAGCAAAACGAAGGTGGGTTAGATAATCTCCATTAATCTTTATCCCTTTGTTTTCCCAGTTCAGTGATTGAAAGACATTTTCCAATGTGGCATTAAAGAGCTTCGGAGATATGGTGTCACCTTGTCTCACTCCCTTTCCAATTTTTATGTGTGTTGTATTTTCAAACAGCCGAATCTTTGCACTTGCATTTTCATAGATGTTATTAATAATATTAATGTATGCATCTTCAATACCGCAGGATTTCAGAGCCGTGGTAACTGCTGATGGTTTCACCGAATCAAAGGCTTTTTCATAATCGATAAAAGCCATGCACAATGGAAGTTCATATTCCCTCGCTCTTTCAATCAGTTCTCTCAGTACGTGGATATGATCTATTGTGCTGTAGCCACTCCTGAATCCAGCTTGTTCTCTCGGTTGAGCCATGTCCAGTGTTACCTTCAAGCGGTGTGAAAGAACTTTAGTGAAGATTTTATAAACCACTGATAGGAGGCTGATAGGTCTGTAGTTCCTAAGATCCTCAATGTCACCTTTTTTATGTAGCAGGATCATTGTAGCATTGTTCCAATCCTCAGGAATCTTCCCTTCATTAAGGCATCGAGTGAAAATTTGGGCGAGTACTGTTTCAATTTCTCCACTTGCTTCTTGTATGATGTCTATAGTAATTCCATCTTCTCCTGGAGCTTTCCCTCGCTTCATGTTCTTGATTGCATGAGCAACTTCTGCTGGGAGGACTGGAAGAACTCTGGTACCTTTCATGATGTCTGGAGTACATGTATCATCCCTTTCATATAATTTGGAGTAGAAATCTTTCACTCTTGTCAAAATTTCGCCTCTATTTCTTGTTATAGAACCATTTTCTTTTCTCAGAGCCATAATCTGTTTTCTTCCCTTACTGAGATGTCCCTTTGCTATCTTAAGGCTTTGGTTGTTTTCAATTGCTTTCCTCACTAGCTCACAGTTGAATTTCCTTACGTCTTCAGTGATACTTTTTCGTGTTGTCTTGCATAGCTCTATATATTCCACTTTGGAAGTCACATCTACTTTAGTTGTCCTCATCTCTCTTCTTTTTTGCATCAACATTTTGGTTTTTCCTGATAATTTGTTCACATGCAACTTGTTCTTAGACCCAGCTAATTTTGTTGCTGTTTCCATTAGAGCTTTGGTTACTTTTCTGTTAACTTCCGAAATATCCACTTCTTCCGATGTTAGGCCTTCTAAAGCAGAGAATCTGTTCTTCAGTTCCAACTTGAAAGTATTATGGTGTTTTGTAAGGTTGGTTATGTCAATACATTTTGTTTGTCTTATGAGCTTGCCACGTTCCAGTTTAGTGTTGAGGTGCATCTTACATCTCACCAATCTATGGTCACTACCTGTGTTGAACTACCTGTGTTGAACTTGCGGCCACATATAATTACCCCGAATATCTTCCTGAAATGAATTTTGTACAGTAGTCTGTGATCTCATGATACTAAATCAGTCTGCTGCGCAAGCACTTTTGCTGTTTAAATTGGTGAAAATGAATTTTATAAATTGTTACCTACCCACCGTTATGCTTCATGCACCCGCCAATTGCAATGGCACGTATAGTTGTTTTCATTGCGAGAGGGTACTATCGTCTGCTACTTGAAACTTCCGGTTGCCAACCGAAGTCCAGTGGATGAGTAAAAGTCTGATCATCATTCTCTCTAATTACAGCCGAGCTGAAAGAGCGTTCAACTACTATTTTGCGTAGGGTTTGGGTAAAAAGGGAAATTTCGTTTTCAATATTTCGCAACAATCAGAACTAAAATCAGTTCGAAGGCAGATGTAACGTAGATTTTTCAAATAAAATAATTTGGAAAGCAGATACAACCTACATTTTTCAACATTTAGCTACCAATTGTCACGTGCACAACCTTGACATTTCATTTCATTATTTAGAAATGTAGTTAAGTGTAACGAAATCATTTTGTTAACACAATATTTCCGGAAAATAAGTCTCCTCATTTCCTTATTTAGAAATTTAGTTAAGTATAACGAAATCATCTTGTTAGCATAATATCTCCAGAAAATAAAGGAGGAAATATTCCCTGAACTTTAAACACATTTCCACTTTCGTACAAAATGTTTGGTAGGCATATAACAGATTTTTGGTAGGGCTAGCCCCCCTTCATCCAACAGTTACTAGGAAATTAATGTTTTAATCCGTACAACAAAAATTTCGTCGTCCCAGTAGCCGAGTGGAACGAGACGCTGTCTTCTAATCGTCCGCTATGGATTCGGGTTTGAATCCAGATTTTATCCACAAACAAATGGAAATATTTACAAAAACAATGTCTGATTGGTCTTTGTTTTTCCGTGAAATGCATAAGGAGTTTGCCGAGAAGACCAGTCAAACTTTGGGAAGTACAGGAATGTGAGATCGGCAACACAAAATTCTATATCGGTCGAAGCAATAGGATGCGGCACCAAAAATTCATTTCTGGTACTAGTGAAAAAAAAACAGGACCTCAGGCATCCTTATGAACGTCATCCAAAATTTTAATGTACGAAAGAATGTCCTCGGAAAAAATGCCCACTTCTCGAAAATACACTCAGTCAAATTGAAATTGCAACATTAAGAAGGGGAAGTGCGGTTTGCCCAAAACTTAGGGCAATACTGGTTAGGGCCGCCCCAGTGGCGCAGTGGTCTAAGGCGCTGGCCTCTGATCATTCGTCCGTAAGGGGTCCGGGTTCAAATCCCGGTCGGGCATGGATGTTGTGTTTGTCTTACGGCACTGGCTCTCTCCCTTCCCTGGAACCAGTGACTCTAAATTAGGGACGGGCGACTGCTTATAGCCCATTGAGTTGCTCACGGTGGTCGTTAAACCTCCAATCAAAAAAAAAAAATACTGGTTAGGTAGTAAATAAGGCATGATAAAATTTTCAGAGGAAGGGAAGACATTTATAATTCACAAAATGAATTACAAAGCAATCCTAGCACGGAATAGGTCTTCCTTTGCTAGCAATGCATTTCACTACCCGTCGCAGCATGGAATCATAAAGATCTCGCATAGGGTCTTAGGTTACTACTCACCATGCTTCCGCAACCTGTTACAACAGACTTGTTGTAATATGCGGTAGTTGTGTCAGAGCATGTAGATGACGTCTCAGACATTTTCGATTTGGGATAGATCAGGGGACCTGGCAGGCCATGGTAGCATATTGGTAACTTGTTGACATTCTCGTGAGAGATTTGCCGTATGAGGACGGGCGTTATCGTGCTGAAATAAAGCTGTGGTCACGAAGGGGAGTGCAAAGATGTCATCAAAATATGTGGCTCCAAGATTTCATCAACATACCGGCGAACTGTTAAATTACCAGCAATAAGAACTAGATTGGACCAGCTGTCGTAGATGATCCATCTCCAGACCATAACGTCCTGTGTGCCGTACGACGCAGTTGATGTATGGTACCGTTCGCCACGTCTTATCCATATGCGTATCCGGCCATCATCGGAACTTACGGAAAAGCGGGACACCATTATGCTGGTGGCCAGTTCTCCTACACCTTGAGTGTAGGAGAACTGTATCGAAGTAAAGCGCAACATTATTAACTTTACATGTTATATCAACCTTGGATTCAAGTTCTCATACACCGTGTGTATAGGAGAAGTAACGACAAAAAGGTATCAGTGGTCTCTAACTTAACCAACTTCTCCCTTACTTTGCTCCTTTATTTCTTGACGGAATCTTCCAAAAGTGGCATGGATACAGACTTCAGAATAGAGGAATGAAGCATCACACAAAAAACAATTGGAATAGAAAGCTTTTATTTCTTTTAGCGCTCCAAAGTAAACTCACTCTCAACGGCAGCGAACGCGAGCCGCCATGTTAAGTTCCCGCTGTCCGTAAGTTGCTTTCACCGCACAACTTGTCTAGTGGCGTCTGCTAGGAAGAACGGTGTCACGGAAGGGGAGTGAAATGACGAAACTTCCTGTGACGTCGTGTTAGGTAAGTAGGTTTTTCTCGCGAAAACGTTGTTCCGGAAAGGAAGCAACATCATGTGACGCGTTTCCTTGTCTGATCGCGGCGGTTCGGTTAGTTTTCATGATACTCTTCGGGTCTGTTTCGAGACTATCATTTTCCCTCACGATGACAAATCATTAAACAGCAATAAACACATTTGTGTGTACGGATGTGTATTCATTTTTGTATGATACCATTAAGATACCACCTTGAAATTTGGACTGACTGGCTACAAGACATAAAGCTTTAAGTGTGATTTTTTTTAAAATGTTAAAAAATTACGTTTTTCCGAAAACTCAAAATAAATGCTTTTGAAAATTTGTATTTTTTTTAAATTTACAATTGTGTCATGTTGTATATCAAATGAAATTCCTATTAATAAGCTTTAAAATATCACCTGTCCCATGTCTACAGCTATCATAGGTATCTGGTAAATGGCATTTGAAGTTATGGTGGCTAATTAATTTTGCATTTTTAGGCAATTTTAAAAATTCAATATCTGAAAAACGTGTGAACAAAAAAATTTTAAAAACAATTTTCAAACATCTCATGGTAAGGTACAAATGTACCAAAAATTAACTAAATCCATGGCATCAAGTTCCAAAATGTATTTTTCATTGGTTGATTTGACATGGAATGACCCCTTTGTGGCCAATTGTCCATGTGACTAGTTGTCCGAACCACGGAGGCAATACATCAATCATGTAATGGTTTAAAAGGGCCCAGACTGCATACACCTTTAGTTATTTTGTAATTTTCCCATTTGGGCATTGAAAAAGTCATTAATTTATGGATTAACATTTTCAAAATACTATTCTGGGTATAGACTTATTACTGTGGTGCCCCGGGGCCTTCATCAGTTCTTAGAGATGCCTTGTTTGTGAGCCGTGAATTTCTTTTAATTTAATAAGTGTTAAGATTCATTCAGTTTGGGGGTCTCATTAAAGTAGCTTCCTCTGTAATGCACCACTCCCAAACCCCTCCTGAAAAGAATGCTGGAAATACTTTGTCTGAAGTGTGGTTACTCTTTTTGGAAGAGCCAAGCATGTGCTTCATTCAAACAATGAACCTCTTTCACCATTTTGGAAGTTAACTATGATAGCCTTGTAATGCTAGGGAATGTTCAGTGCTTGAACATTTCCTAGAATTACAACGCTAGGAAATGTTCAACCACATAAAAACGCACCACACATTTTTTCCTATTTTCGAGAAGTGGGCATTTTTCTGTGTTCATTCCTTCCTTATACCCAAAATACCATTACATCTCAAACTATCATAGTGACTGCTGGAAGGACTACCTCACATTAGACCAACATGGAACTTTGTATATAAAACAAAGTAAAGAAGCTCAAAACAAACAAAAAAACATTAACTATTAAAATACTACAGGAATATATGGAAGCACTTTTATCATTAATAATAGATGTGAAAGGGAAACTGGGTAATAGAAAAAGAAAGAGAAAAAAATATGGATTGTTATTCAGTTGACAACTTTAATGATATATTAATAACTAACCCTGATAATTCACTAAACATTATACACATAAATACAGAATCACTAACTAACAAAATAACACTATTGGAATTTTTATTACACTCAATTAAAACAGTGACAGATATTGTGTGTATAACTGAAATGTGGTTCCCAATGGGGAGTTATAATGAACAATTAAATAACTACAATATATTTAATTTAAACAGAAATTACTCAAAAGAAGGGGGCATTGCAGTATATGTTAATAATAAACATATGGACTTTAAAACTTAATAACTTTACAATAACAAACCCTAACATAGAAGTACTAACTATACAAAATCAATTTTATATAATTGCAGTATGTTATAGACTGTTGGTTGTTTGGTTGTGCAGTGGTATTTTGAAGGGATGGTTCAGTAGATTAAATTGTATTATTACTTATTTGCTGTGATATAACTAAAGCACTACTCCACCTTGAAATACTTATGCAATCACATTAGAAAACACATTAATTTATTACATAAAAAGACGAGCTCTTTGCTTCACAATTCACCACAACCTCTCTCTATGGCGGCTAATCCAGAAGTGATGCTGTTATGTCATACACAGAATGTCTGCAGTGCACATCTGGCGCCATCTGTTAATCAAAATTGTATAAAGAATTCTCAGACTGCGTCTCAAAATTTGTAAAAAAGCCAGTAAAAGTTGATTACAATTTTAATAGAAATGCCATTGCTGACCTTAAAAAATTCAAAGCCAATGATAAAGTTGTAGCACTGAGAGCAGATAAGAGCAAAGTTTTGGTATTGGTAAAAAAAGAGAAGTATTACAATAAAATGGAAGCTGAATTGAGCAAGCCTTATTATGAAGAACTCAATGGTAATCCTATAGATCAAACTGTCAAAAATCTTAAGAAATTAATCAGCTCTTTAAGAAATAAAAAACAGCTTAATGAGCTCTTCAAAAACTTCTCCAAAATCCAGTCAAGAATTCCACAGATCTATGGTACGATAAAATTTCACAAAGAAGGCCATCCAGTAAGACCTATAATAGACACTAGAAATTCGCCACTCTCCAACATTAATTATTATTTACTTGGTCACCTCAGAGATATTTTCCCTTCTCCTCCCTACCTACTAAAAAATTCCATGCAGCTAAAAGGAAAACTGGACAACTTGCCAGAATTAATTCATCCAGTAATGGCAAGCCTGGATATAGTCTATGTATACCAACATTAACCTGGACCTCCTACTGGAATTCATTGCAGATGACCTTGCAGAAAAAATAGTATTCCATAATCACAATAGAGAAATACTACTTGGCATATATGAACTGCTCCTATTTTCCTTCAAGAATAATTTCTTCCAGTTTGGAAAGAAATATTACAGGCAAACTTCAGGACTTGCAATGGGTTCTCCACTAGCACCTCTGCTAGCAAATTATTATATAAGTAAACTAGAGGCAAAAATCCTTATACAACCCTCCTTGTTTGCTCTCTATGTAAGGTACATGGATGATGTCCTAATTATAGTAGATACTGTGGACCAATCTCTACCCTCTCAGATTCTGGAAGAATTTAACTTACTAGAGAATACTTTGCAGTACACCCTGGAACAGGAAAAAGACCATAGCATCAATTACCTAGATTTAACCTTGACCTCAAGATAGGGGAAAATATTCACTCAGCTTTTTAGAAAACCCACCAACACAGGGAAGATGTTAGACTTCTGCTCATTCCACCCTGATTATATTAAATCAAATACGGCAAGACAATTTTTGGAAAAAATTGAAATCCTGGTCTCTTCAGCTACTCAAAAAGATCTTCACAAAGAAGAATTAAAGGAAATATTGGCAGAAAACAATTACCCCTCCCCATATGTTGAGAAAATATTTAAACAAGTGCCAAAAAAGAAGCAGGAAAAAACCAACTTCAAATTCACCAGCAAAATTACGTACCACAAGGGACTTTTCGAGAAACTGAAAAGGATTGGAGCAAAATATAATATCAGGCTAGCTCCAGATCTTAATAACAAAATAAAGAAATTCCTGCCAGCTTTAAAGCAGAAAGAATTGGACATCCAATTGCAGGAAGGAGTAATTTACTGCATTGACTGTAACTGCGGACTCAGCTATATAGGAGAAACAGGGAGAAGTATTAAGGTCCGAAAGAAAGAACACCAAGCAGCTATTAGGAACTTTGGGAACAAAACAGGGCTAGACAGACATATACAAGCAAGTGGACACTCCATAAATTGGGACTCAGTGAAAATAATCGCCCACCAGTCAAACTTAGTAAAGAGGAAACTAGAAGAAGGGATCGAAATAGCAAGAAGAAGAAGTGCCACAATTAACAATAATTGCAGATGGACTCTTCCAATTGAGTGGCAGCAACTACTCCAGTGACATAGTCCTGATGACGAACTAGGCTTTAGTTCGAAAATTTGACAACCAACTTTCATGAAAAATAACCTCTATAAGACCCGTAAAAATGTTATTACACAAAAATTGTATGTAAAAAAATATTGAGAATTACAAAATATGTACAACATGGACCGCCTAATTCTGACTACAGTGTAATTTTAAATATACTAAATGAATTTTTTAACTATGCTAACTTTATTAAAAAAAAAAGCTTTTATTATGGGGGACTTTAAACATTGACTTTTATAAAATAATTCTATAACTCTTCAATTAACATATATTTTAAATTCTTAAGGATTTCTGAATACCATCAGGTCACCAACAAGAATCACTCCAGATTCGAAAACAACTTTAGATCTTTGTTTTACTAACATTCAACAAGACCCTATTACTTCAGGAATATTGGAATTTGGTTTCAGTGATCATTTACCTATATTTATAATACATAGACATATACAACATGCAACCCAAATATGCAGGGTTCACAAAATGAGATCTATTAATAACAAAAACTTAGAAATATTTAGGACAAAATTAAAAAATATAAACTGGAGTGATATAAATACCAATTCCTCACCGAACATAAAATATTTTTCACTAAACTAAAAGACATATGTATGATAAAAGCTTTCCTATTTCTGTACAAAGTACTAAGTCGGCAATTTTTTTTAGAAAACCATGGTATATGGATTACTAATACAATACTGAATAAAAAAAAAAAAGGAATAAGTTATTTTCCAGATTTCTTAAAACCAGACAACAACCAGATTTTAATAATTTTAAACAATATAGAAACAAATAAAAAACAAATATAGGAACACTGAATTCTGAAATAAGATCAACTAAAAGATATTTTTGCATTTTTGAACTTCCCTTTTTGTTGGTAAAGTTCGATTAACACTTACCGCACGTGGGGCTTGGCTTTCAATTCTTATTTCCGTTATGTGGATGCGGCATGGGGGATTTTCATTTATTTGCGGGTCCACTTCATTTTTTTCCCCGTTGGTATTTATCTGGCCCCGTCACTAAATGAGTTTTTTTCCTTTGCTGCCTCCTCATTTACTTCAATAATTTTTCATAACCAGAGTACTTTTGGTAATACTCCATTACCGTCATCGAGGGGACGTTTTGCTCCGACTAGCACGGACCGTGTCAGCTGGACATTTCGGTGGTTCTCGCGGGCTGCTTCTGTCATCGGCTATCGCTTCTTCTTTGGCGTTGTGGCGCCATCTCTTGTTGGTCACTGATCTCATTTTTCGAACTTTTTCATTTTTTTGCTCAATTTTAATTAAATTTCTCCAGCTGTTTCTCAAAATATTAGGGTCATTATGGTTTCAAACTTTTGCCCTATTTTTTTCAATCATTACTGACTCTGCTATTCTGAGGTGTTTTTCGGATTTACAGCTTTTAATGATTTTTATATTTTCAAATTTAGGATATTTTTGGTCATCCAAACAGTATTGAATAAGTCCTGTTTTTCCTTCTTTTTTCTGCCAATTTTTTTACGTGTTGTTTTAATCTGTGTTTAAGCTTATTTTTGGTACTTTCTGTATAAGATATTGGAGGATTTTCAGTAATAGGAATTGAGTAAATACCTGCTTTTTCTAACATTTTTATTTTTTCATTATTTTTTATTACCATATTTTTGATGGTATTTACTTTTCCTCCAATCTGAATGTTATGCTTTTTACAAATATTATTAATTTCATTGGTAGTACCTTTAATGTAAGGAAAACCATTTAAATATTTGACTTCTTTTTTATTTACTACAGCATTATTTTTTATTTTCTTTATTACTTCTGTGTTAAATTTTTTTATTAAATGGTTAGGATAACCAAAGCTACCTGCAATTTTTTTTATGAATTTGATTTCTTCATTGATGAACTGACTATTTTCAGAGTGCGTATATGCTCTTTTAATTAAGGTTTTTAGACGATTGCATTTTTGAGGATAAGGATGTGCCGAATTGTACGGGATTAGAACCGGAACAAATGAACTTTTCCGATAAACCCTGTATAGTAACTTATCTGTGGATTTGATAACTTGTACGCCCAAAAAGGCTATTGCATTATTTTTTTCTATTTCAACAGTGAGTTCTATAGTTGGATATAAAGAGCTGTAACATTTTGTTAATTTTCTTAATTCTTCTTCGTTCAGTTTTGATAGAATGAAAATATCATCCACGTATCGACAGTACACTTCTGGTTTTTCTTCCATACGATGCAGGACATTTTCTTCAATTTCGTTCATCACAACCTCAGCATATAAAGTTGATAATGGTGAGCCCATTGGGCCTCCTGAATTTTGCTTGAATATTTTGTTCTTGTATGTAAAAATATTATTTTCATATAAATAGAATAAAACTTTTTTGAATTCATGAATTTGTGTGTTACTTAAAATTTTAAGATTTTGTAACTTCTTAATGATAATTTCAATAGCTTCTGGAACAGGAGTGCTTGGATATAATGCTTTAATGTCCATGCTTGCCATATTTAAGTCCTTTAGGCCAGTTTTTACATTTTTAATTTTCTCAATAAATTCATACGTGTTCTTGATGGTGAACTTGTTGTTCATGAAAAAGGGTGCTAGGAACTTGTAAATGTTTTTCTCTAATGTTATCAATGGTGAGTTTTTTTTTTTGAAACTATCAGTCTCATTGGAGCACCATCTTTGTGCGTTTTTACCTTTGCAACAATACGTGGTATGCCTGCTCCCATTGGTGGAAAAGAGTGCTTGATTTCATCAGGTAATGTGCTATGATTTCTTATATCCGCTAAGAATTTAATTTGGTTATCTGTTGGGTCTTTCTTTATTTCGGTACAATTTAATCCATCTATTGCTGCTGTACAAGTTATCAAATCCACAGATAAGTTACTATACAGGGTTTATCGGAAAAGTTCATTTGTTCCAGTTCTAATCCCGTACAATTCGGCACATCCTTATCCTCAAAAATGCAATCGTCTAAAAACCTTAATTAAAAGAGCATATACGCACTCTGAAAATAGTCAGTTCATCAATGAAGAAATCAAATTCATAAAAAAAATTGCAGGTAGCTTTGGTTATCCTAACCATTTACTAAAAAAATGGAACACAGAAGTAATAAAGAAAATAAAAAATAATGCTGTAGTAAATAAAAAAGAAGTCAAATATTTAAATGGTTTTCCTTACATTAAAGGTACTACCAATGAAATTAATAATATTTGTAAAAAGCATAACATTCAAATTGGAGGAAAAGTAAATACCATCAAAAATATGGTAATAAAAAATAATGAAAAAATAAAAATGTTAGAAAAAGCAGGTATTTACTCAATTCCTATTACTGAAAATCCTCCAATGGCTTATACAAGAAGTACCAAAAATAAGCTTAAACACAGATTAAAACAACACGTAAAAAATTGGCAGAAAAAAGAAGAAAAAACAGCACTTATTCAATACTGTCTGGATAACCAAAAATATCCTAAATTTGAAAATATAAAAATCATTAAAAGCTGTAAATCCGAAAAACACCTCAGAATAGCAGAGTCAGTAATGATTGAAAAAAATAGGGCAAAAGTTTGAAACCATAATGACCCTAATATTTTGAGAAACAGCTGGAGAAATTTAATTAAAATTGAGCAAAAAAATGAAAAAGTTCGAAAAATGAGATCAGTGACCAACAAGAGATGGCGCCACAACGCCAAAGAAGAAGCAATAGCCGATGACAGAAGCAGCCCGCGAGAACCACCGAAATGCCCAGCTGACACGGTCCGTGCTAGTCGGAGCAAAACATCCCCTCGATGACGGTAATGGAGTATTACCGAAAGTACTCTGGTTATGAAAAATTATTGAAGTAAATGAGGAGGCAGCAAAGGAAAAAACTCATTTAGTGATGGGGCCAGATAAATACCAACGGGAAAAAAATGAAGTGGACCCTCAACTAAATGAAAAACCCCCATGCCGCATCCACATAACGGAAATAAGAATTGAAAGCCAAGCCCCACGTGCGGTAAGTGTTAATCGAACTTTACCAACAAAAAGGGAAGTTCAAAAATGCAAATGCATTAATGCACGTTAAAAAAATAACCTCCAATATCGGAAGTAAATTGAAACTAAAAGATATTATTATACTAATATATTTTCACAAAATTCTCCTAAACAAACATGGAAACACCTTAATCAATTACTTTGTAATACACCCAAAACCACCTTACCTGACTACTATAAATAATATAAAGATAAAAATCACCAGGATATTGTAATACACATGAATCATCATTTCACAACAATACTGCTGATAATAAAACAGAAATTAAAATCGTTTAATACTCACTATTCGATTTATTTACAAAAATCATATCAATATAATAATTTTCACTTTACAGATATTACAGAATATGGACTACTAGTGGAATTTAAAAATATAAAATTGACATCAGGTACAAGTTATAATGATATAAATCCATTAATAATTAAATATGTAGCAGATGTGATATCTGAACCTCCGCTCTTAATATACAAATCTGTTTTTCATACAGGAATCTTTCTGAATGAATTAAAAATCACAAAATTACCCCAAAACATAAATCAGGATCACATAATGATGAAAATAATTATCATCCAATATCTAAA
The DNA here is from genome assembly GCA_039090855.1 of Macrothele yani. Taxonomy (NCBI): domain Eukaryota; kingdom Metazoa; phylum Arthropoda; class Arachnida; order Araneae; family Macrothelidae; genus Macrothele; species Macrothele yani. Next base: position 142,314,177 of record CM076993.1, on the reverse strand, counting down.
ATATCAATTTTTGCAAAATTACTTGAAACATTAATGTTCAATAAATTATTACCCTACCTACAGAAATATCATATTGTAAATGAAAATCAATTTGGATTTCAAACAAACAAATCAACAGAGCTTGCACTTCTCCATATTCAGGATATTATTCAAAAATATTTTGAAGATAAAAAAAACAACTTTTGCTCTCTTTTTAGATCAAGCAAAAGCATTTGATACACTAAATCATAGCATACTATTAAACAGCTAACAAAATATCGGTATTAAGGGTACAGCACATAACTTTTCAAAAACTATTTATTAAACAGAAATCAATTTACTCAATTTGGGAACTATTATTCACCAATGGGAAAAGTAGAAATGAGGGTTCCACAGAGATCAATACTTGGACCACTGCTGTTTAATATATATATAAATGACATTTTTTATATATATGCTAAATCTAATATTATAGTTTATGCAGATAATACCACTTTATTATTCAGGAAAACTGACCCAAATGAAATAATTTTACAAGACAATATGGTATTACAAAAATATACAGAGTGGTTAGGAGCAAATGAACTGGTACTAAATACAGAAAAGACTAAAGCAGTAATTTTTGTCTTGACAGAAAACAAAACAAGATATAAATATACCATTATCATTGGATAACAAATCAGTTGAAATAGTAAATAACTTCACTTACCTTGGAATTAAACTCAATAACGATTTGAAATGAAATAAACACATAGAAAAGCTTCTGAGTAAAATATAAAAAAAATATAGGAATTGTAAGCCCTGTTTTAATAAATCTTATGGTTAAAGCATTAAAATTATTATATTTCACATTAATTCATACACATCTTAATTACTGCAAATTAACATGGAGTCAAACAACTCAATCCAATATTAAAAAACTGCAAGTACTTCAAAATAAATTTATTAGGCTAATAGACTTACAATACAACTTTAACAGCAATAATTACATGCAGGTGGGTATTCATGGATTTACAAGAGTTTTCCCTAAGAAACATAATATAACGACTGTTAAGCAACAATACGATTTCAACTTAGGTAAAATTATGTATAAAAGAATAAAAAATAACATGGAACATGATTTAATAAAATCATGTACACATCAATATGATACTAGAAATCATTATATACTAATACTAGTTCTACCTAAAACTCTGCCCATAAAACAAAGTCTACACTACTATGGATAAATTTTTGTTTGTTTGTTTGTTTGTTTGGAGGTTTAACGACCATCATGCGCAACTCAATGTGCTATAAGCAGTCGCCCATCCTTAATTTAAGGTGACTGGTTCCAGGGAAGAGAAAGAGCCGGTGTCATAAGACAAACACAACATCCATGCCTCATCGGGGTTCGAACCCGGACCCCTTTTGGATGAATTATCAGAGAACATCGCTTAGACCACTGCGCCACCGGGGCAGCATCAAAATTTTGGAATTCATTACCTAGAGAACTAACAGCAATCAAAAACTATAATTATATAAAAAAAAACTTAAAAGCATATATATTAAACTAATGAAAAAAAAAAAAAAAAAAAAAGAAGGGAAGAGGAAGGTAACAGAAAGTTGGGGGGGGGGGAAGGAGTGATCTGTAATTGTAATGTCACAAAGATTTCATGCTATACCAATAGTAAACTAATTTCCTTTCTGTTCTGGGTTGTTGAAATTACTTAGGGAGCTTGAGGCTAAGTCAGAACTCTGTGAGGCCTTTTCCCGGAGCTTTCTTGCTGTTGTTATAAAATATATAAATAATAGTGTAACAATAAATCATAAATCTGTAACAGCAGAAATAATAAATGAAATGAAATGAAATGTCAGAAAATAGGATTCTGACTGCTGCCACAGCAACAAATAAAAAGAAAGGTATTGGTTCTAAAGTAACAGTCTCTCCTAAAGCAAGTTGATGACAGCAAGAAGTTTATGTTGCTTGTGTCAACATCAGTTTACCACTGTTCTTTTTGTTCAATAATTTTTTAGATCTTTCTACTTGGGAAATATTACTATTTCTATATTTTTATGGAAATATTTCATTCTATTCTGTCACAATAACATTTATAAACAGTGTTGTATTCTGGTGGTGGCATAAATCATTCCAGAGACTTACGTGGTTTTTTTTTTTTTTTTTTTTTTTTTTGGCTGAAAAAGTTAAGATTATATCATCATCATCATCATTGTCAACCATTATCAATCCACTGCTGGACGAAGGTCTCCCCAAGTTTCCTCCACAACGGTCTGTCTTGTGCCAGTCTCCTCCATGTCACCCCTGCATACTTTCGAATTTCATCCACCCATCTCCCATGTGGTCTTCTTCTGGGTCTTTTCCTGTCCCTTGGAATCCAATCTAAAATTTCGGCTGTCCATCGATGATCTGTCCTTCTGGCAGTATGTCCAGCCCATTGCCATTTCAGGGATTTAACTCTGATCATGATGTCTTCCACTCCTGTCATTTTTCGGATCCACGAGTTCCTCTTCTTATCTCTCCTGGTTACACCAAGTATGCACCTCTCCATGATTCTTTGAGTTGTCTGCAGCCTTTGTATGTCTCTTTTAGTTAAGGTCCACGTCTCTGCACCATACGTAAGCACTGGAAGGATGCATTGATCAAACACTTTTCTTTTAAGACATACTGGCATATTGCTCTTGAAAATTATGCTGTTTCTTCCAAAAGCTCTCCAGGCAAGTTTTGTACGCCGATTAATTTCTTCATCAATGTGACCCTCACTTGATATCTGCTGTCCAAGATAAACGTACGTGTCTGTTATCTCCAGCTTTTCTCCATCAATCGATAAATCTTCATTTCTTGTAAAAGCATTGAACATCACTTTGGTCTTCTGAAAGTTCATTTTTAATCCCACTTCTTTACTCTTGTCAGCAAGTTCCTGGATCATACTCTGCAGCTCTGATGGGGTAGTTGCAAAAATGACTACGTCATCAGCAAAACGAAGGTGGGTTAGATAATCTCCATTAATCTTTATCCCCTTGTTTTCCCAGCTCAGCGACTGAAAAACACCCTCCAATGTGGCATTAAAGAGCTTCGGAGATATGGTGTCACCTTGTCTCACTCCCTTTCCAATTTTTACGTGTGTTGTATTTTCAAACAGCCTAATCTTTGCACTTGCATTTTCATAGATGTTATTAATAATATTAATGTATGCATCTTCAATACCGCAGGTTTTCAGAGCCATTGTAACTGCTGATGGTTTCACCGAATCAAAGGCTTTTTCATAATCGATAAAAGCCATGCACAATGGAAGTTCATATTCCCTCGCTCTTTCAATTAGTTCTCTCAGCACGTGGATATGATCTATTGTGCTGTAGCCACTCCTGAATCCAGCTTGTTCTCTCGGTTGAGCCATGTCCAGTGTTACCTTCAAGCGGTGTGAAAGAACTTTAGTGAAGATTTTATAAACTACTGATAGGAGGCTGATAGGTCTGTAGTTTCCGAGATCCTCAATGTCACCTTTCTTATGTAGCAGGATCATTGTAGCGGTGTTCCAATCCTCAGGAATCTTTCCTTCATTAAGGCAACGAGTGAAAATTTGGGCGAGTACTGTTTCGATTTCTCCACTTGCTTCTTGTATGATGTCTACAGTAATTCCATCTTCTCCTGGAGCTTTTCCCCGCTTCATGTTCTTGATTGCATGTGCAACTTCTGCTGGAAGGACTGGAGGAACTCTGGTACTGGTATCTTTCATGATGTCTGGAGTGCATGTATCATCCCTTTCATATAATTTGGAGTAGAAATCTTTCACTCTTGTCAAAATTTCGCCTCTATTTCTTGTTACAGAACCATCTTCTTTTTTCAGTGCCATAATCTGTTTTCTTCCCTTACTGAGATGTCCCTTTGCTATCTTTAGGCTTTGGTTGTTTTCAATTGCTTTCCTCACTAGTTCACAGTTGAATTTTCTTACGTCTTCAGTGATTCTTTTTCTTACTGTCTTGTATAGCTCTATATATTCCACTTTGGAAGTCACATCTTCTTTAGTTGTCCTCATCTCTCTTCTTTTTTGCATCAACATTTTCGTTTTTCCTGATAATTTATTTACATGCAACTTGTTTTTAGACCCAGCTAATTTTGTTGCTGTTTCCATAAGAGCTTTGGTTACTTTTCTGTTAACTTCAGAGATGTCCACTTCTTCCGATGTTAGGCCTTCTAAAGCAGAGAACCTGTTCTTCAGTTCCAACTTGAAGGTATTATGGTGTTTTTTAAGGTTGGTTATGTCAATAGATTTGGTTTGTCTTATGAGCTTGCCACGTTCAAGTTTAGTGTTGAGGTGCATCTTACATCTCACCAATCTATGGTCACTACCTGTGTTGAACTTGTTTAGCACACTGCAGTCTTCTATGACGAATTTTTTGTTACACATAATAAAATCAATTTCACTTGTCGTCCCATTTGGATGTCTCCATGTCCATTTCCTGTGTGGCTTTTTCTTGAAGAAGGAGTTCAAGATGAAAAACCCTTCTGCCTCTGCAAACTCAACGAGAGTATTTCCACGCTGGTTTCTGTTGCCGTGACCGAATTTACCTACTGAAGTTTCATTCTGTTGCCGTTGCCCTATTTTTGCATTGAAATCTCCCATAATTATCTTCAAGTGCTGCTTACCTTTATTATTTAGATGACAAATTTCCTCATAAAATTCTTCAATTTCTTCTTCAGGATGACTTGTGGTGGGTGCATAAGTTTGAATAATCTGAGCCTGGTATCTTTTCGAGAGTTGGATAACAAGTCGTGCAGCTCTGTCAGAGGAACTTTCAACTTCTACAACTTTATCCTTCAGTTTCTTGTTTATTATAAATCCAACACCACTAGTTCTGCCAGTATCTGTCCCACGATAGTAGAAGAGATGTCCACTTTTCAGTTCAATGAGATCTTCTCCTTTTCTCCTTACCTCACTTAGCCCCACGATGTCCCACTTGATCCTTTGTAGTTCCTCTTCCAATTCAAGAAGCCTTGAATCAGAAGATAGGGAGCGTCCATTGTACGTAGCCAAGGTCAGCATCAGATGGCAGCCTAGTCCGGTCCTCCGGGGATTCTTAGCACCCTCTGCCTTCATGTCGCACTGGCCGCTGCCTTGGCCAGGTACATTCCAGCTGCCGGAGACTGAGGGCCAAGATTTAAGTTGTGGAATCATTTTGGAGGGGTTTGGCCATAACTCACCACGCTGGCCAAGCGGGTTGGTGAGTGTGGGATAGAATTTCCTCTAATCCCGATGGTATAGTTATACCGCTATTGGCGGTCGTCAGAGCCCCTTTAGTGGAAACAGGATGCACCACGAGAAGGCGGGGTTGACATTTGTCAAGGAGAGGCCGTGATGTTACGCATCACCTGACCTTATATACAAGATTATATATACATATATATATAATTATCTCCTGTAAAATATTGAGAAAAGAACATAACAAGGGCAGGCACTGAAAGATTGAAATGGTGGCATACAAGTTTTGTGTTTCTTCCTGCAATTATAATTTAGTCATATGTTAGCTATAATATGAACTGAAAGTCAACAAATTGGATTAAGCCCAGCATGATCAAAATAATAGACAGGAAGCTCTTTTCCTCTTGCAAATAAAGTTTAATTAAATTAGATAAAAATAATTGTTTCCAGCTGTAAGATGATTGATAATATTCTATTATTATAAACTGCAACTTCACTGATGCAATAAATGCCGAAGTTTTGTTAAATTTCCAAAAAATTGTTAAAAATAAAACAGAAGTATCATCAAGATACACCTGATGTATATTTGATGATATTTTCTTTACTTTTTTCCATGGTGAAATCTCCTTATTCTACAATATTTAAGCACTGTCACTTTTAATAAATTTTCATAATGGCTTAAATATCCATCAAAATGTTTGAAATTTAGAAATATCTTCTTTGTGTGGAAGCTCTCCATGTATACTGCTTAAAGGAATTTGGTTTCTATATTCTTCCTTTGTGGCAAACTGTGTCTGTGGTACTCACTAGAAATCCGTTGATTATCACATAAATGCTGCCTGATGGGATGGTAAAAAAATCTTACTATTAAAAAAACTTGCTGTAGTCATTCTGCAAAATCATGCAGGTTAAAAGCAGAATGAAGAATGACAGCCAGTGGGATTCGAAACAGATTGCATCTGTAATCACTAAAAGCTATGCTATTTTGGATATTAAATGGCACATAGCCTGCAATAAAAGTTAAGCAGTTATCTTGATCTAGTGAATATTCAGCAATATTGTAATTGTTATTGCACCACAAAGTTTTATAAAATGAATTAACATGCTTTCTGAGAAATTCTTCTAGATCAAGTTGTGGGAAAAGAGCTTCTGTGTTTGTATTCCAAGAAGTTTCATGTTTCTTCGCAGTAAAAGAGATCCACAGGAAGTTGAGGGAAATTATTAGATGACAGTCTTCTGAATAAGTGAAAATTGTAAGTTTATGAACACGGAATCACTGCACTGAAAAATCCTTCAGGGGAAGTCATGGATGAATGAAATTCTAAGTGAATTAAGCAGCTGATTCATCACCGTACATTGTTCCAGAGGCTACTGAGAGTATGAAATATGCTCCCAGAAATTCAGAGAAGATTCCAGCTTTGCATGACTTTTGTAACAGAATATAAATAGCAAATCTTTCCAGTGTGATGTGTGTTTCAAAAAATTTGCCCACAAAAGAAGTCTTTTAAAGCATGTAAAGATCCACACTGGTGAAAAACCTTTCCAGTGTGATATGTGTTCCAAGATATTCACACAAAAATCTAAAATCTCAAGACATGTGCTCCTTCACAGTAGTGAGAAGCATCATCAGTACAATGTGTGTTCCATAAATATACTAAGAAAGCTGAACTTTCAAGACATATGTTTTTCACACACCTGAGAAACCTCACCAGTCTTCTGTATGTTCCAGGCAATTCACTAGGAGTGGTAATTTTACAAAATGTATGCTCCACTACTTGGTGAAAAACCCTACCAATATGATGTATGTTCCAAGCAATTCAAATGGAGATCTGATGTTTCACATCATAACCACCAACACAAAGGTAAAAAGTCTCACTCATGTGTTGTATGCCTAAGGAATTCATATAGGAATGTCAGTTTTCAAAACATATGTTCATTTACAGCTGAAAAACCTTAGCAACATGATGTGCTCTAAGCATTTCAGTTGGAAAGTTCAACTTTCATCTAATGAACTTCATCACACTGACAGTAAAATTCACCAATGTGTTTGTGTGCTCTGAGATGTTCCCTAACAGAGATGATCTCTCAAAACATATGTACTACCACCCATGCCTCACCCACTAGTTAGAGACCCAAGCATTCTACTACTTGGCCACCAGGATAGAGTAGCATAGGTCGGTTGGCATATTGTACACGCCTTTTCTCTACCAAAAATATTTACAGCTCTCAGAAATCAGGTCGTGTAAAATCCAGATTAGCAAGTGTAACATGGATTCAAAACCCATAATCCTAACTCATCAGTTTCTGCTATTTTCTTTACAAGTGAACAGAATTTTAAAATGTATTGTTTCTCAGTCTTCTTATTTTCCTTATTAGCACAAACTGTATATTCGGTGACTTTATTTTAAGCATCGGAAAAACATTCATGGGAAATACTTCTATGTGTGAAACTTACAGAAAGTCTTCATTGGAAGAGCCTACGAAGAATGTTAATAAAATCTTCCTCAAAAAAGAACCATATCTGAACCTTCTTTTACATCAATGATAAATTAAGGTAGGATTACCAGTGTAGCAATACCCTCCAATGATGCTACATGTTCAAAAACAAATGAACAGTTACAAACTCAAAGGCATATGTTCATGAAAATAAGTGAATAAAATGAAAAGTTCACATGAATATGAGTAATAAATAAATATATTAATTTGCATTCCTACCTTCATTTTTGTAACATAGAAGTGCTCACTATTAATGAGACAAAAAACTTTCTGCCTGCAAGCACGTTTTTTTCCTAAATAAAATTTTAAGAATGATTTTGTGATGTTCTCATAAATATCATTGTATTACACCTGACTTTTAACACCAGTCAGAAAAATCTTCGAGTCCCGCTCCAGGACGATGAAAAATTTCAAGTTTTCGGATATTATCTGACTTACCATCCTTGTCACATTTACGCCAAAAATCAGATTGTCATCTTCAAAATTTGTTTTTAGATACATATTTATTATTAAATAATTTTATTACTACATTGATCATAGATGTTATATGTGCTGCAATTTTCCACACCAATAAATAATACAGGGTGTCAACAATAAGTTTCGATAATAGATACACTGCAAAATAACATTTTTCGAGAATCAGCTGGTGTTAAATTATGCATTTTTCAACACAACTAACTAGTAATGCAAACCATGAAATAATTTTATGATTACTCTGACTAAACACTTGTGACACATGCGCTTCTTTTTCCCATAGAAATAAAGTATACATGACGTCAATTATAAGTACAGATAATAGATACATCACAAAATGAAATAAAAAAATCAGCTGCTGGTAGATAAATTATGCATTTTCCAACACATTACTCTGACTAAACACTTGTGACACATGTGCTTCTTTTTCTCATACAAATAAAGTACACATGTGTTCAATAATAAGTACACACAATACATACACAGGCAAAATGAAATTAAAAAAAATCAGCTACAGATAGGTAAATTATACATTTTCCAACACAATTAAGGCCACAAAATGGACTGGGACTCCTTAAAAGTGATCAAACATCAATCCCATACAATTATCCGAAAATTAGAGGAATCCCTGGAAATTTACAAGACACAAGGTGGCAACATCAATGACCATGCTGGATGGAAAATCCATCAGGCTTGGTCACCAGACCTGTGGAAGTAGAAGGAAGCAAGAACTCCTTACGAATATCTAGTGTTTAGATCGAAAATTTGAGAGGTAATGTACCTAATAAATTTATCCTCGATAATTCCCGTTAAATATTTATAATACTGAAAGTAATAAGAGGAAGCCATGAAGTCATTAATTACTACAATTAGTAATGCAAAACAATGAAATAATTTTATCATTACTCTGACATTTTATCATCACTTGTGACATGTGCTTTATCATCACTTGTGACATAATTTTATCATCCCTTGTGACATGTGCTTCTTTTTCCCGTACAAATAAAGTATACATGGCGTCAATTATAAGTACAGATAATACTGTAGATACATCGCAAAATGAAATTTTAAAAAATCAGCTGCTGGTAGGTAAATTATACATTTTCCAACACATTACTCTGACTAAACACTTGTGACACATGCGCTTCTTGTTCCCATACAAATAAAGTATACATGACGTCAATTATAAGTACAGACAATACATACACTGCAAATTATTAGGTGTGCAACTTAATTCTCGGTCACAGGCATGACACATTGACAGCAAATTTTAGCAAATCGAATATGTACCTAATGGAGGAAATAATCCCCATCGTGTTGGATACATTTGAGCCATTGGTCAGGAGGCTGCCGAATGCCACTATGGAAAAAGAGGGCTGCTTCGAGTTGATAAAGTCATCAATACTTGTGTGGACCTCGACAGAAGTGAAGTTTGTATCGCACAGGTGATGTTGCAGGGAGCGAAAAAGGTGATAATCCAACGGGGTGAAGTCTGGAGAATACGCTGGGTGGAATAATCTCCCATCCCAGGTTGGTGATCATGTTTAAAGTCATTTTCACGATGTGAGGATGCACGTTATGCTGAAGCAACAGGACCAACCTTCTGCCCTTGCTGGTGTATGGCCTTTTTGCCTCCATTGTGTCACTTACACGAATGAGTTGCTGACAATAATGTTCAGCAGTGACCGTTTTACCAGGTTTGAGCAACTCATAGTGTATGACACAGTGCTGATTCCACCATATGCACAGCAACAACTTCCTGGCATGAATTTTTGGTTTGGCGGTACTGGTGGTAGGCTGACCTGGATGAACACACGATTTGCGCAGCTTAGGATTATCGTCGAGGATCCACTTCTCATCACAGGTCAAAATCTATATGGACACAGCAACATCGTAGCTCCTAGACTTGTTCGCAGCTGTGAGTTGGTGGGCTACCCAACAGCCTTCCTTGTGAATTCATCCAAGCTTATGCAGGCACTTTGCAATGGCTTGCCATGTTACTCCGAGTTCCTGGGCAAGCTCTGATTGTGTGCGACAGGGATCTGCATCCAACTGTTGTTTGAGTTCCTCATCGTCAACTTTCTGTGGCTGTCCCAGACGTTCTGCATCACGGAGATCAAAATTTCCCTGCTTAAACTGCTGGAACGACTTCTTACACATACTGTAGGACACAGCAGCCTCACCCAAAGGAGCACAGATCATTTGCTCGGCTTCCGCAGCACTTTTTTTCAGCTGAAACGTGAACAGTAGGTAGTGCCTCAAATGTTGCTTTTCAAACGACATTGCTTTCACCGTCAACTTTCGTCCCTTCTGCCACTACAGCTGTAAGCGGTTACGGTTGCCTGGAAAGTTGTTGGATGGCACTGCAATCAGCCATTATCGCACACAGTTATTTGCATTTGCCTACATTCTATGATCGCTTGCGGTTAGGGACCAAGAATTGAGTTACACACCTAATAACATTTTTAATTTATGCATTCTTCATTTTCCAATATAGATTTCCATGCACACAGATATCTATGGGATTCAAATCAAGTATTCTGGACAAAGACACTGAAGAAGATATTTACTTGAAACACCACCACTTAACATTTATGAGAAGGAACAGTCAATGACCACAGTAGATTTGATATTCTCCTGGTCAAGGCTGTTTGCAGTAAATATAACAGTTCAATCTATTTTTCTCCTAAGTGAATTCAAAATGAAATTGACTTTGTCAAAATATGATTTCATATCCAACTGTGGACTTCATGAAATATAAATTTGATGGAATGTAAGCACTAAGGATCTGTACAACACCCTATTATAAAAAACCTACAAAGTATGTATCCATAACCCTGGAAATACCCTAAAATGGTTTAAGCATCTGTGGCAGGAGATTTTTTTTTTTTTTTTGTTAGTCTGTCACCTGTGTTATCTTTAAAATGACTTCTTTCTTATCTTTTGAGCTTGAAATTCACAAATTGCATCATTAAAATATGAAATAGAATTTGTCATTTTCAAAAGAATGTATTGCCAATGCAGAAAGTTTTTTCTGACATAGCGTCATTCTTAAAGATTTCAGTCTTTTCAAAAAAGAAAAACAACATTCACTTGTACAGTTGCTAATTGGTAAAATTGGAAATATTTTCAAAGTTGCCTCAACATTTGGAAATGTTCTAATATTTAGTTTATGTAAATTTTGCTAAGTGTCTATAATATTTTGAGGTTTCTGTTTAATGGAGCAAAAACTGCCGATATCTTTCAGCAAAATCATCTAAATCATTATAATGCTCCTTTACAAGAAGCTTCATTTGTTTCACAGTTTATTATAAAAGAAAATTTGTCTACAATATTTTCATATGAAACTTTCCTTCAGGTGAATTGTGATATTAATGCATCACAGAGAGCATAGTGACATGTCACTCGAAAATTATCTCATGGATGGAGAGAGATATACTGGAGGAGTATCTCCATCATCAAGAATTTTTGTAATTTCCATTAGAAGAACAGGAAAAAACCACTGAAAAAAAGAAAAAGAAAAACTGTTTTCGTTAAATATACTGGATAGGAATAAATGTCAAAATTTGTTCTACGATTCTTAAACTTGAGTCTGTGCATATCGTACAACAAAAGATAGCTCATCAACATGAGACAGGTCTGGTGTACAATTAATTATATGCAGTCAGCAAACACAAAGTTGGCATCAGCTTTGTGTTTGCTGACTGCACTGAGTTATCTACCTTCTTCTGCCGCCCACACAGCTGACTTTTGTTCATCTGTCAATGATTTCTTTGACAGTTTGAACAGTCGAGTTTTGAAAGATAAAACTCGACCTTTGTTGTCCGCTGTTACAAAAATTCTTCTCACATAGAATTCTGGAAGAAACAGTTGCAATTTGTGAAATCATTATCCTTTGACACCAAAGGTAGAAAAATCTCATTTCCATGCATATTAGGCCTCAAAATTACTTTGTCTGCCTTTCTGCATATGATCCCTACACTTTTAAATGATGTCCCTTTCATTTTAATGTGCAGGTTTAACCAAGATGCCTTGGAAAGTTTTTTTTTCTGTTGTCAGATGCAAAGGAGGTAATAATGACCATCCTACTGCATATGTCTTTCAACAAAGAGTAAAGTTAATCATGGCACAGAGTATCATTAGCACTTGTGGAATGGCAAATTGTGAGCATGATGATGACACAATTTTAATCCCATGCAACATTAAATGCGTCTGAAACCCTGAGCTGATAAACAGCAGTGATGTGGACAATCCAGACAGTTCATTAAACAGTTTGATTGCTTCAGATAGGATATTTTCAAACTTAGAAACAAATTCAGCTGCATATGTAACAGGTTTTGTGGCCAAAAATGTAGCTGGCAAATTTTTGTGTAAAGTTTGCACTGCTGATTTAATTGGTGACAAAACCTTAACTGAGAATTCATTGTTCTTGCACTTCAAAGAATTCGATGTTGTTAGAAAAGGTTTGACTTATCCTACTGAAGCATTGTTACAGATTGTCTGTAAACTTGGTGAACTGTTTACTTTACATATATTCATACAGCATTGCAAATGTCATCAAGCTGCTTAATTATTCATGTGCTATTTAGACAATATAAATTTTGAGGTTACTCACCTTTATTCCCTAAATCATTTAGGAGGTTTTCGCCTCTACACATTTCCAACACGTATTTTTCTTATTTACATCGTGGTTTGAGGCCGCAACAACAAAAAAAAAAAATCATTTTCAACTCACACAAACATCACTCCCCCTCCCTCTTTTCCCTATGACCAAATTCAGATTCAAAATAATCCACCACAAATATACACAATTGAACTCTCAAAAACAATTGAACTCCCTAACAGGAGTTCAATTGTGTATATTTGTGGTGGATTGCTGGTGTGGTATCGGCTGAGAAAAACTACCTAACAACCTGTTTCCACTTTTTGCAAAGCCCACGAACCATAATAGCAAGCACGTGTGTTGCAATACGAGGAGTATCAATAATGTGGGAACCATAATCCTCAAAACCATCTACAGAATCTTTTTTCCTATTGTACACTAAACCTTTTTTTAGCCTCATTTCATCAAATGATATAATACATTTCTTGCCATGTGGTTTCAACTTGCTGGTTACTAAACGGATGGAATCCAGCACAGCAGCTGAAAATCCTGGCTCCATTGCAATACCTGATACACATTTCAAGAGGGTTTGTTTACTTGCTAAATGTAAAAAACTCTTGAGTGTGCAATATGCTTTAGGAGTTGCAAGGTAGAGCTGAAGAATTAAAAAATTGTCATCTAGCGACCACCTACGCCCATGGCGGGAAACACTACCAGCAGAGATTTGACATTTGATGAATTTGAATACATTTTGAGACACTAGCGGCTGAATGATTTCCAGAACACTTTTAATACTGCACTTAATGTACTTCTTTACATATTTTCTCTTGAGATAATAAAGCCTAGAAGATAAAGATTTAATTTTTGCCGTTTTAGGCGTTATCATTCTACGCTGAGAAAATAACTGCCTTCTTGGCATACGCACAATATCAGAAGTGTTTGGGGCCACAGGAGTAGCCATAGGGACTGCTGGATCTGGGCTTCTGCTCACTGCAGAAACAGAAGAGGGCAAATCTTCAAAAATGTCGGCATTCTCTGATTCATGTTGCAGCTTTTTCATCATGGCCTCTCTCATACTTGGTAGGCTCAGGACCTCTGCCAGAACTGAAGTATTAGCTGAAGGAACACAAGGAATTAAAACCTCACATTTTCAATTATATGAAAAAACGACAACAATACTTTTTTCTAAAACAAAAAATGTAACAATACTTGACTTGTATAGTACAACAGAAAGCATACATGAAGCATAAGGGTGATCATCAGTTGAAGAACCCATTCCACGAATACGCAAATAATGTAACACACCAGGGACAAGAAAATTGTCTTTCTTTTACACCCCTGAATAGCTTTATAAATTGCCAAACTGAACCCAATTCTGTTGGAGGAGGGGGTGTCCTAAGTAGATTTCATGAACCCAGACCTAATGTCATGATGGTTTGGCCAAAAATAAAAATTCTCACGAAATGCTACACTACAGCAAAGACCACACACTTGAAGAAAAAGGGTCAAATAAAAACAACAAATACAGGAACAATAAAAAAAATTTTTTATTAATTTTATAAGGTTTTTTTTACTGCGAGTTCTATTTTGAGAGAACGGCTGAACGTAAAGATATGGTTGAGGTATCAAAATAAAGGTCTTCCCATGTAGATGTGTCAGTCGAAGAGAAAAAATGAGATTGGGGGCAACCGTTCGGGTTGTGGGGAGGCAAAGTTCCCATGTAAAGTCTATGAGAGAAGGGTGCAGTTGACATTCGATCGCCTGCTGTAGACTCGTGTGCTGTTGAAGGCGGAAGCATGGAGGGACTGAGATAGTCCAAAGTCTTTTCTGAGCAAACCGTTGCGCGATACAACGCTAGCAGGCATTGGTATCAAAATTCTTATCAGAACAGCGAACACTCTCGAATACCTGATTGCGTTATGCTGTTGGACTGCGTGATGTCTATATACAATTTAATATTAATTCAATCCAGTTTATTTACATAGGTAAGACGTTTCCCATTATGTAAAGATGTAAATAAACATTCCGTTGACCATTGTTAGTGAAAATATTACGGGCGACTGCTTATAGCCCATTGAGTTGCTCACTGTGGTCGTTAAACCTTCAGTCAAAAAAAAAAAAAAAAAAAAATCACGAACCTGGACTATTGTCTTTACTGAAGTGGTTGAATGAATTTGTCAATCAAATAAAGTTCACATTTGTTGTTTCATATGAGTTTAGTCTCTACAAGAAAAAAAAAAAGAAAAACTAACCGTCGATTCTGACGGGTTTCGTTTAGTTGGAGGTTTATTTGTGCTACGAACATGATGATTGCTTATAATTGAAGCTAAGTTACATGGGTGCAGATTTCTCTTTTCTGCACAGTGGAAAGATTAACTTTATTAGCAATTTAATCTTTGAACTAACAACACAACTTGACTTCAGATATATGCACAAATATAAAGAAATGTCATTCAAGTCCTTTGGTTATAATTTTCAGGGCTTTAAACATTGATTTAAATATTTAACTCACTGAATCATATTTTTTGAAGAAACAAGTTTACAAATTCATCTGAATCTTGTTTTTCCATACAATTTGAAGTGAAATACATACCATACAGTAAGACAAACGGTGCACAGTGTGGTATTTGCCTGACGTAGCTGGCCAAAAGTCCAATTCATCAACTTGAACCCTGAGAACAACGAATAACCACGTAAGATAGTTGAAAGGCCAGGGACCAATAGACAGCATTCTACTTCCCTCAGTCAACTGTCAGCCGATCCATTCAGTGACAAGTCGACGATCTCTACTGGCAAAGAATATAAAGCTTTGCGTGAAAAACGTCAACTCTCATAGAGATAACATAAAACAGGCGACTACAATGCCACCACAACCTATGAGAGTATGTGCTCTGCCAGAAAGCAAACATTCAGGAGCAAAAGACATTAGAGGACTACGGCAGTTAAGCTTTTCTTTGATCACCATAGTTTCCTTTGATCTGATGACTATCTGTTTAGAGCAGGTTTTTTTCTCTTTTTTTTTCATGTTGCTGTTGTTTTCTGATATCCCACCTGTCCCTTATTTTGGTGAAACAAATATGCAATGGCATTAATATCACGACTTAAATTAAATTTTAGCAAATATTGTAGTTAGGCCTAAGGATCCATACAAAATGCAGACAATCTCTAGTATTTGGCATTACTGAAAAACTGAATAACAAACAAAAGCCTTAACTAACCCGAATGGCATAACAAAACTAACATATCTGATTTGCGAAGTGATTACGCTACCGAGAAGTAACAATCATGTGCTGTGAGTAGCTTAGCTGATTGTTCTTTACCAAAATTCAAGTCAATAGAAATATGCATGCACAGCTCCTCCAGCATCAGCCTGTACATTGGTTTCTGTGCACTGCATCTTGTATCTTTGAATATGGCAGCACTAGTTACATCTCGCCGAGCTTTAACTTCTTCTCAGTTAGATATTCTTTGCTACGGGTGCATGTATCAGTTCACCGCATGTGCTCTCTAATAGCCAGTGTCGTGAGTAAAAACACAGATTGAAAGAGGGATACGAGGAAATACAGCTACTTCCCTTTAGCGGGTAAGTGAGAATATATTAAAAGCATTTTCCTGATAATTGCATTAATTTTAAAACAGGTAAAAGTACGTTAAAATAAAGTGTTTTGTTTAGTAATTTTTGTATCAGTTGTAATAGATGTCAAAGGTTTTTGTTGAACTTCCTGGTGCGTCCTGATATTTCTTTTTACATCAAAAAAACAGTAAGGTTTTACCCTTAAAAGGAAGTCAACAGTAAGCATGGATTTGTGCAAAAGTACATATATTAGGCCAGTTAAATGTATATGGTTCCACATGTGATTTTTCTGGAACTTAGGTTTAACCTCAATATTATTTGCTTCCTTTCGCTTTTAGGCTCATCATTATAACTGTCGAATAAATCATAGGGCCACCTTTGCAATATACTGAAATGAAGGACAGGTAGTTTAAAACTAAATTCACAATAACCTACAACTTAAATAAATGAACATAATTTAAGAATAACTAATGCAATTTTTGCCAAAAATTAAAACATTATCATGAGAAAGTAGCAAAATAATGGAGACTCACCTACTTGACTATTTGGGAAAAGAGAAAAACTTGTGGTCAGGGTGAGAATTGTTTTCTGATTTGCAGATTACACAAATCACATGACGATTCTTTCCCCCTGAAATATAGAAAGATTTCATTTACTATTTCTAGTATTTCGTTTCAGTTTAATTTTTGACATCTCTAATGAATCATAATATAATACCTTAAATAATTAAATGAAAATTGTAATTTCTACATGTAGGCATAAGCTGTAATGTAGGATTTGAACTTAGTAGGCTGCACACATGTAGTAGTGTAAGCAGTGCTACCTTACTACACATGATTATGAACAAACTTTGCTTAGGGACAAGCCACACTAAAAGGAAACAAATTCCACGTTCACGTCTATACAAAAAACAACAACAATTGTGGATACAGTTACTTGCAACTGGAATCGTATGTCACCTCTCCATTCCATAGTAGGGGTAGTTGTGACTCAGTGATTAGCATTCTCGGAATTGTGACGCACAAGATTAATGCCACAGGTGTACCAATCACATGACCAGTGGTAATCATGCACATGTGAAGTTTGCACATAAAATTACCTAAAGATTAATATCTCATAGTGGCTAAGTGTCATAAAAAAAAGTATGTTTTCTGACCAGTGAGTCGGAGGATATTGGAACAGTGTTATAACTTGAAATAGTTTCATTCCAGTTGAGCCACTGAGTCAGTTATGTAAGATCAGAGGAAGAGTTATATGCTTGCCATTTGAGTGATGTAGCAAAGGAGCCCTTGTTTAAAGAGGAATTTTTTTGTTTAAGTGGCTAGCTATTCAAATGTATTTTAGAAAATTCTAGAAACCCTTAAAAGGGGAAATAAAATGCTTAAATTGTAACATGCAGCCCTTAAGGCTAAGTAGTAACTTTGTCTGAAGGTGGGTACTGGAGAAAAAGTTTTTTCAGGTGCTTACTGTACATAGTATGTATTCAACATAAGTCGTATGGGAACCATGGATACAAATCTCTATGGCAGGTTAAGATTTCCTGGCAATTTCAGCTTACTTACGTAGTTTTTTCATTTTTTGCTGTCATAAGGCTGTTTATGAATTTTATTTTGTAAACTGACAAGGAATATCTCTGTCTCATCTTTCAAGCTACAATTATAAAAATAGCATGTCTGTAGTACTCTCTAAATATGCTCAGATGACTCCGTGTTCAGTTGAAATACTGCGGGAGTCTAAAAGAATAGTTGTGTGGGATATTTTTCTTTCTTTGATTGCAGGAGTAATGACCACTGAAAGCAAGCCGTTGCATGTCCCTAATTTAGGGTCACTGGTTACAGGGAAGGGAGAGTGTCAGTGCCGTAAGACAAACACAACATCCATGCCTCACCGGGATTCAAACCCGAATCCCTTTCGGACGAATGATCAGAGGCCATTGTGTGGGATAGTGTTGCCCCTCTGACTCATACGCTCAGATGACTCCCTCCTAACGGTTGAAATATTGTGAGAGGGAGTCTTAAAAGAATTAGTTGTGTGGGATAGTGTTGCACCTCTGACTCTGGGGTGAGCATAACAAAAAGTTACATATGAAATCACAACATCTTATTACCTTGTGAAAGAGGTGTTTGTTATATTATTATTACTGAATGGGTATGAAATTATGTCAACTAATGCTAAGTCCAGAAATTGAATTTTTCTAAATTGTGTTACTCTGTTATGCATAGGTTGTATCCAGTTGGTGTGCTGACGGAAGGCCAAAAAGGTAATCAGACCAGAGTTATTAACTTGTATTTGTTTTTTCGTTTTTTTCAACTGCCCGCCCTGAATGTTGCGTTTGCAAATAAATAAACCTACAGAAAAATTGATTTGGCACTCATAATTTCTGAACCCAGCATGTCACAGCTCTGAATGTGGCTTTGGTCTAAGGATTTGGGAACCTGGGAAAATGCATATTGTATAACCATTTTGTCCTGCTATTGATCTATATTGGCCACAGAACTAATACACAGGTAAAATAAATATTGTGTAACACATAAGTTACACATGCAACACAAATACTTTGAAGTACTACCAGGTGCAAGTGTGTGCAGCAACAAACAAAACCACAAACAAGAAAATTTTTTAATAAGTTGTGACAACATTAAATATACACTCTTACACTTTGCTTAGTTTCCACCACAACACCCACATGGCGATTGTAGAAAAGTACCTTAAAGTAAAAAAGTGCCTTGCTTGATTTGGGAGGTATGAAGAGGAAGTTCTATTTCATTAAACAGCTGACACAAATTTCCCATTTTTAGTATTAACTATAATATACTATACCTAATTTTTATTCAACCCTATTTTAGGGGTGTTTGGTTTATATGGAACCATTATAAATATTATTTTGCATATTGCATTGCAGGTGCATCAGCATGGCCACATGATCAGGGGTAATCATGCACATGTGCAATTTGCACAGAAATACCTACAGATAACTACTTTATAGTAATACCCGGTTGCTTGCCATGAATTTCATATTTACAATATACCTTAAATGCCAAATATGCTGAGGCCATTTTTGAATTTCAATGGGGTTCGTGTTACCCCGAAGTATTAAAAATTGTTTTTGTGGAATTCTCAGAAGCACATGAATGGGTTCCAACAAAACGTACACTTCAGGTAGGAGAATCTTTGAGATTTACATGTAGCTTGTAACCTTAGTTATATTCTTTACTTAATAGCTGTGAATTCTAAGAAAACATAATATTGAGAATGATTCTAGGTAAAGGTGGGAAAAATGATTAACCTCCATGTCAACATGCATACAATGGAACAATGTAAGGCTCAAAATGTTTCCTTTAATAACACTTAAAACGGAATGGGAAAAAAACCGTAATTACTCACCTAGTAGATTTATCATTTTCTTCCATCAAAGACATGCCTTGCTTGATACAGACTACCAAAATAAAATTGTAAGTCCACTTGTACAACTGCAGATCACTGAAATGACTGTAGCAGTAAACGCAGAGCTGGAAGAGAGAATTGAAGAAAGTCAACAAACAACCCCAACACAAACGCATATGCTCAGTCCAACTCAGTCTGCTCCAGCATCAGCCTGTAATGTTGGCTTCTGTGCACTGCATGTTTTCCCTGAAGATACAGCTGCGCTAGTTAGGTCTCGCTGACCCTTAACTTTTTCTCGTTAGATATTCTTTGATCCAAAGCAGACATTAATCAGCAGAAGGTTCTGGTCTCAGTTTGGTGGGATTTTAAAGGTGGTGTGTTTTTCAAGCTCCTACCACACAACCAAATAATCAATTCTAATGTGTACTGTCTGCAATTGGACAGTTTGAACGAATCCATCATCCCGAAACGTCCAGAGCTCGTTCATCGTAAAGGTGTTGTGTTCCATCACGACAACGCGAGACCACACACAAGTTTGATCACCCGCCAAAAATTATTGTAGCTTGGGTAGGATGTGTTACCACACCCAACAGACTTGCCTGACCTTGCGCCGTCAGACTTCTACTTGTTTCGCTCTCTTCAACAGTCCTTGCATGGTATAACATTCAATTCAGATGAAGCTGTAAATCAGCACCTTGTATGGTTTTTCGCCATGAAAGACAGGTTCTTCTATGAATGAGGCATTCTGCAGCTCACTGAAAGATGGCAAAAGGTTATCAAACAAAACGGGCATTATATCATTGATTGATCTTTGTTCTTTCTATCATGACCTTTGCAAAACATGGCTAAAATATGTCATGACTTTTCCGACAACCCAATAGTAAATTTTTCTTCAATTTCATATATCAGGTCAAAAAGTTTGATTGAATGTGTTAGCCCTCCCCAATAACAAAGTTTTGTGTAATCTATGTTAACATAATTGGTAGATATTTTATCCTGTTTAAGGTTTTTACAAGTTTCACATGCAATTTTTCTGGGAAAAGCACGAGCCACAAATACTGAAACATGGTATATGAGATGAACATCACACTTTTGTTTGACTAGAAAATCATGCTCAGAACTGCTTTCTTTGTAATTAAGATCAGAAGAATATTCATTAGGACTTCATATTTCAACAAATGAATCAATAACTGAAGGCTAATTCTTTTGGATTGTTTGGTGAAATACTAACTAATGAACTTACTACAAAAGGTGGAGCATTTCCACCTCTTGAAGGTTCAGCAATGTTGTAAAAACTTAGCATTCTTAAGACTGTCAGAAATTAAGTGCTATTGGGGTGGCCAATTACACCTCTGCATTGGCAAATATGTTTCTTAGCATTAGTTTTCCTTATGATTTTATCAACTGAAAGTGAAGCAATGAACAATGTAAGTCCTAATGAGCTCTGCTGCAAGACGTACCAGAAAAATCAAATTTAATTTCAGTTCATAAAATTATTCCTATTATTTTTGAATTCAATAATTTGATTGAGACAGACATGAAACAATACTTACTATAATTGTCTCATTTTACCTCATAACGAGCTAACACTACTATGCACATTTGAATTGAATGAGCAGCCAGCCCAGGATGTAACACATACTGTATAGTAACTTAAAATTACACTACCTGTACAAACATTAATTTCTTATGAAGCTTTCCCTATTAGCTTAATTATATACATTCCTTATCTTTAAAAACAATTTACAAAGTTACTTAATTTAAACATTCTATTAACAAAACAATATTTTTTTCTATTAAATTACTACATGGTTCCAAATATGCTATGGAAATGTTAGCTAATTACGAGATGAAACGTGACAATTACAGTAAGAATTGTTTCATGTCATATGTCTTGATCAAATTACTTAATATAATTAGCATGTTTACATTATCGTAATGGTAAGTATTTTTTGTACTATACAAAAAAAAGTGCTAAAAATAAACATTTTGTGACTATTGTTGATTTATTGCCTAAATATCAAGTGTACCTTTCTGCTGTTGAAACATACTTCACATTTTGAATCCAGTGATATTATGCCTACTCTCCATAAATGAATGGAATATTATTGTTATTTTTACTAAAGGCCTACCTTTGAAGTGTCTGTCCTGGATGGCAGATACTTCAAAGGTAGCCATTTAGTAAATTGATTTGGCCATGACTGCTAAAAAGTTTGGCAGAATCACTCTTTTTATTATTTCATTACACATTGCAAGTGCACCATTCAGTGGTGAATGTTACACTAATTTCTCCTAACAACTGTTGTACTCTGAGTTGTTCTTCACATAGTATTTGCTACTAGACACCATTTCTGCAATGCCAGTATGAGGATCTTCCCCACACATGTTCATTGTCATTTTGCAATGGAAACTCACATAGTTTCATATGACAAATCTTGTCTGTGGTATCTGACATTCTCCGCACAAGCATTTTGGTCTCATTCATCTCTATCCTCATCTGCTTTGTTTTATAAGCACCATGAAGATCTACGGATATCAGCCACACTCATCCCTAATTTATGGTTCCAGGGAATGGACAGAACCATCACTACACAGCTAAAACACCACCCATCTCATTCTGGCCTAACCTGAATGATTAAACAGAAGCCCTACCATTCTGACCACTAAGATGGCCTTATCATCTACACATGCATTTGCTGACCCTAGTGAAATTCATCATTTATTTGTTTCATTTCTACTGCCACACCAGTCTCTCAACTCAGTGTCAAAGATTCACTGTTTGCTTAACCAAACTTTTCTGATTTGCTTTAGGGCTTGCTTAATCAGTTTTGTGATTTGCCACAGTTTGTTAGGTATATTTCAAGAATTGTTTTTACAAATAAAAATCCCAGAGTTGCTTTTAGTGGAATTTTACCTCACAAGAACAATGCTTGAAGGTCCATGTTCTATACTGAACATAGAAAGGTTTATTCTCATTTATGCTTTCTCTGAAGCCTTTTAATTAGCATAGATTGCAAGGACCTGTTATTTTGTTCTAATAACTAATTTGCTTCTGCCCTGACTCTGTACTTAGGTTGACTGCTTTTGTTCTTCACATCAGCAGCCTCATGGGGGTATCTTTTCTTTTCCATATAGTGCACATATTTGTACAGTATTCCCATTTAAAAAATGAAAGGAAAAGAAAATGATTTTTTTAATCTCCAAAGAAAAATGGTTGCAAAATGAAATGTACCAAATTTCTTAATCTTACTGTTCTTGCGGATGTTGTCTCAAATCTTAATGTCTAATCCTGTCAGTAAACTTATACTGTCACTAACCTTAATGTCTAATCCTGTCAGTAAACTTATACCATCACTAACCTTAATGTCTACTCCTGTCAGTAAACTTATTGACGTCTGCTTTCCCATAGTAGAATCCCAGCAACATGTGCCACAGATTTTGTATTGGTCCTACAGAAAAAACTGATATCCCCAGAACCCTAATAAATCCTTTCTTACAAACTCTCAATCATGGATGCAAATTTTTCGTTTTGGGCAGAATTCCGTCTTAAAACTTTTTAAAAATGGAAGTTAGACAGAGTGAGGATTTCTCCCGCAATCGTAATATATTTTCTTACAGTTTCCTCTGTCCAGTATTGTTGTTAGATATCATTTATCGCATAAATGTGTTTGCATTTCAGTTTGAAAATGGAGCCAACAAAATCCAAAAACGGAAGTCAGACAGAGCAGTGTAATCTTAAATAAGTTTTCTTGTGATGTCTCCTCTACACTGTATGGTTGTTAAATATCATTTTATTACATAAACATTTGTATTTAAGATTGAAAATGGGGGGGATTTTGAAAGCAGAAGTTAGTGAAAATTTTTCTTGTGATCGTCAAGTGGAGGTAAAAAATTTTGAGAATGGAAAATAAAGATGATAGCAAAGATTCCTTTTCCATAAAAACATTTTTTTCGCTGCATTTTCCCTGCAAAGTATTATTGTTTAAATATTATATAATTATGTTAATTTTTGTATTTAACATTGAAAATGGAGAAAATTTTTCCAAAACAGAGCTTTCTGCCATAACCTATTTTTTCTTTTTAGTGACATACTTCTCATTCTTGATCCCAGCCATCATTGCATTTGCTATAGTACCTAGGCTTTCTTTCTTTTCCTTTGGTGGAAGAAATATAGTATAATGTGGTCAGCTCCTTTTCTCTCTTAAGTTTTACCTGCGCAACTTTTTTTCCATCTATTAGTTATCTCTTCCAGTAACCACCAGCAGATTATTTTGTGGCATCATATCTGTCACAGACCAATCAGGAACTTTCTGCTATGGGGGTCTGCTTAGACTTTCGTCCTTGCTTAGAATATCTTTAGAGTCATCATCACAGCATAAAGGTTCCACATACCACAGTACTTATTCAGATTGAAATGCTAGAGCTTAAATGTATTTTTGTCATCATGCAAATGAAGGATTCTGCCTTGGCCATTCTAGTCACTAGCTTAAATGTTTTAGTTAGGTTACAAATTTACTGACTGCCTTTCATAATGCATTCCAAGTTTTAGAAAGTCTTTTGTGTTATAGAATATCTCTACTAAGATCCTGCCTTTTCATTTCTTGAGGTTCATATATATATTTTATCCATTTGCTTTCTTAGTTCACTGATTGACAGACATTTTCCAATGCGGCGTTAAAGAATTTGGGAGATATGGTTATATCCTTGCCTCACTTCCTTTCCAATTTTTATTGGTGCTGTATCCTCAAATAGCCAAACCTTTGCACTTGCATTTTCCTAGATGTTATTAATAATGCTAATGCATGCACCTTCAATACCACTGGATCTCAAAGCCATTGTAACTGCTAATGGTTTCACAAAATCAGAGGCCTTTTTATAACCAATAGGAGTTCATATTCCCTCGTTCTTTCAATTAGTTCTCACAGTACATGGTTATGATCTATAGTGCTGTAGCTACTCCTGAATCCAGCTTGTTCTTTTGGTTGAGCCATGTCCAGTGTTATCTAGAACCTTAGTGAAGATTTTATAAACCAAAGATAGGATGCTGATGGGCCTGTAGTTCTTGAGATCCTCAATGTCACCTTTTTTTTATGTAGCAGGATCATTGTAGCATTGTTCCAATCCTCAGGAATCTTCCGTTTATTGAGACATTTAGTGAAAACTTGGGCGAGTCTAGTTGCAATTTCTCCACTTCCTTCTTGTATAATGTTCACAGTAATTCCATCTTCTCAAACTCTTCCCTGTTTCATGTTCTAAATTGCACACGTAACTTCTGCCAGGAGGGACTTTGATACTGGTACCTTTCATGTCTGCAGTAGATGTATCATCCTTTTCATATACACTAGTGTGCAAAAATTAAGGACGAAGAGGAGAAATTAGCATAACAGCAGAATGAGCAGGTAGAACGGACCGAAAGACCACTCAGGAGATAGACTAGGGTCCGGTACGGTAGGGCATGCGCATATATGCAGCATGACAGGGGGTGAGGGTGTCAAAAGGGTATAAAGCACACGGGCGCTGTACGCTCAGCAATTCGGTGAAAGCTATTGCACCGTGTACATCAGTTTGAACGATGTCGAGTTGCTGCCACCATGTGATATGGCCAACAGGCAATCTAGTAGACTACATCTGGATGACTTTACCCGAGGTCGCATCATTGGGAAGTTGGAAGAAGGTCGAAGTGCGACTAGTGTGGCTGAGGAGTTCAGGATCCCTCACAGCATGGTTTCACGAGCTTGGAGAGCATTTCAAATGATAGGAACAGCTGTCCGAGAGTTTAGCAGCGGACAACCGGTATATTGTCCTACAGGCGACAAGATACAGACGGCAGACAGTGGGAGAAATAACAAGGCACATGCAACAGACAACTGGACGTCTGTTATCGCATTTTACCATGGCCAGGAGGCTGCACAAAGTTGGACTATTTGCACGATGACCAGTATGGTGTGTGCCATTAATGCCTGCTCATCGGAAACGGTGGTTTCTGTGGTGCCAGGAACACAAGAACTGGACACATCAGCAATGGGGTCAAGTTCTCTTTATGGAAGAGAGCGATCTAGTCTGATGAGCGATTCTAGACGTATACACATCAGGAGAAAGCTGGGAACACGCAATCACACCTCCAACATCATCGAAAGGGACCGGTTTGGAGGTGGCGGAGTTCTCGTTTGGGGCGGTATCATGCTTGGTAGCCGTACTGACCTCCACATCTTCCAAGGAGGTTCAGTCACTGGTGTCCGCTATTGTACCAAGGTTCTCCTGCCTTACGTGCATCTGTTTAGAGGTGTTGTGGGTCTTGAGTTCCTCTTCATGGACGACAATGCTACACCTCATCATACAGTGGCTGTCGCAGAGCTGTTGGAGAGTAAAGATATTCAACACATGGATTGGCCCGCAAGGTCCCCGGACCTAAATCTAATCGAACACGTGTGGGACCTTCTAGGGAGACGCTTGGCAGCACGTCACTAGCCGCCAGCAACGATTCTGCAGCTGCGATTGGCGCTACAAAAGGAACGGTCCGCGATGCCTCAACAGCTTCTTGACAACCTTGTCCTCAGCATGGACAGACATTGTAAATCCTGCAACGCAGTCAGGGGTGATCATATCCCATACTAAAGACTGAATTTTTCTTGGCAGCCGCCTGTCACATGGACGTTTCTGTCTTTTGTCCAGTTGTGCTCGAAGCTACATTTTCAATAAAGTGCCTTTGTATCCTTTGGATTCCTTGTTTGGACGGTTTTGCTCACTTGTCCCGTATTCTTACATCTTGGGGATCTTATGGTATCATTTGAGTCGATGTGGAGCACTTCTGCATGACGTTACATTCGAAAAACCGTCTCATCCTCAATTTTTGCACGCCAGTGTAGTTTTAAGCAGAAATCTTTCACCCTTGCCAAAATTTTGTCTTTGTTTCTTGTTACAGCACCATATTCTTTTTTCAGTGCCATAATCTGTTTTATTCCCTTACTGAGATGTCCCTCTGCTCTCGTCAGGCTTTGGTTGTTTTCAATTGCTTTTGTCACTAGTTCACAATTGGATCTCCTTACCTCTTCAGTAATACTTTTTGTACTGACTGCACAGTTATATACAACAGCCGTTCCATAAAAACTGAGAGTAAAGTCACACAAAATTAAAAAATATAGGTACAGCAAAATATATGTTATTATTTCTCAAAGTATCTTCCCTCGGATGATATGCAATGGTCCCATCATTCAGTCCACTTTTCAAAGCATGTGGCAAAGGCATTGTGTGGAAGTTGCTTTAGCAAACCCTGTACAGCTTGAATAATGTCAGCATCTCTGTGTTAAATATTGTGCCACAGAACTTCCCCTTCATTGTTGGAAACAACCAGAAATTGCACGGGGCAAAGTCAGGACTGTAGGCAGCCTGTGGCACGATTTCAATACTGCATTTCATAAGAAACTGTTGAACACAAGCAGCTCCATGTGGGTAGGTGTTATCATGGTGTAGGGCCCACTTGCCCACCAGTTCCTCTCGCTTAATCAATATGTGTCGCTGCAGATGATTCAAGACCGAAATGTAATACTCACCATGAACAGTAATTTGTGGAGGAATGGCATGCTGGTAAACTACACCTTTATGATCAAAGAAAATTATCACCACATTCCGAGCTGATTTAGTTCAGCGGACTTTTTTCGGAGGTGGCGATGTTTTTGAAATATTAGTTGACACTGCTATGTCTTCACACGTCATTCGTCGATCTTCTTGCAGGGTTGCCCCAACAGTGTTAACAATATGCTCTGTAACAGCACTTTTAGGTACATCAGACCTAGGAGCGAATTCTGCAGACAAACACCCTTTTTTGAAATCATGATACCTCTCTTCTCTGTGCATGGTGCCATCTAAAAATCATTGACTCACCCAAATATTTATCTTTGAAAGCTTTTATCATCAAATCAACTGTTTCTGGAGCCATTTTACCCAAATGATAGCAAAATTTTATCGCACAACACATTTCACTTTTTAACTCTGAATCACTCACCTCCATAGCTGTATGGCGAAATGCAGATGTACCTTAAACAACTGTGCAATAACAAAACCATAATCATCTTCCATGGTGTTGCCATAGATACTTCCTTAATTCAGTTAGTCACCTGTGTTGTTATTTTTCCCTTTGCACTGTTGCTAACTCAAAAAACTTTACTCTCAGTTTTTATGAAACAACCTTTGTACGTTATATCTTCTTTATTTGTCCTCATTTCCTTTCTCTTTTGCATCAGCATTTTTATTTTTCCTGATAGTTTCTTCATTTAGAACTTGTTCTTAGTACCACCTATTTTTGTTGCTGTTTCTATAGTCTTGGTTAGTTTTCTGTTAACTTCAAGAATGTCCACTTCTTCCGATGCAAGACCTTCAACAGCAAAGAATCTGTTCCTCATTTCCAACTTGAAGGTATTATGATGCTTTTTAAGGTTGGTCTTGATGATACATTTTGCCCGTTTTACGAGCTTGCCACGTTCGAGTTTAGTGTTGAATCTCACCATTCTACTGTCATTCCCTGTGTTGAACCTGTTAAGCACACTGCAGGCTTCAATGATAAATTTCTTGTTACACATCATAAAATCAATTTCACTTGTCATTCCAGAGGGATGCCTCCATGTCCATTTTCTATATTGCTTTTTCTTGAAAAAGAAGTTCATAAGGAAAGACCTTTCTGCCTTTCCAAACTCTACAAGAGTACTTCCAGGCAGCCTAGTCCGGTCCTCCAGTGATTCTTAGCACCCTCTGCCTTCATGGTTTTTGTTCGTGTGACCAAATTTATCCACTGAAGTTTCATTATGGTGCCCTATTTTTGCATTGAAATCACCCATAATGTCAAATAGAAGTCATCGCTCTTTCCATGTTTATAAGTGAGTCACGGCAAAATTCTCATCGGCCGCCACCGGGAATCGAACCCAGGGTCTTCCAGTTACGCGCCGGATATGCTTCCACTGCACCCTCGAAATTCTCCAGACTCACTATCGACAAACTACCAAACCACATGGCAGGTTGCTTCTTCGGAGCCCCGCACAATGCTGGGGATTCACCACAGATGAACAGCAGCAACTGAACAAATAATTAGAAGGCGAATGAATGATAAATACACAGTTGGCGTGGACCAGGAACATCAAATAGAAGTCCTCGCTCTTTCCACGCTTGTAAGCGTGAGTCACGGAAAAATTCTCATTGGCCATATTCAAGTGCTGCTTGTCTGTTATTTAGATGCAGAATTTCCTTGCAAAATTCTTCAATTTCTTCCTCAGGACGACTTGAGGGGGATGCATAAGTTTGAATAATCTGAGCCTCGTATCTTTTTGAGAGTTGAACGAGTTGCACAGCTCTGTCTGAGGAACTTTTAACTTCTAGAGCATTGTCCTTCAGTTTCTTGTTTATTATAAATCCACCACTCATTCTGCCAGTATCTGTCCCGCAATAGTAGAAGATATGTCCACTTTTCAGTTCAATGAGATCATCTCATTTTCTTCTTACCTCACTTAGCCCAATATGATTTCCACGTATCCTTTGAGTTCCTCCTCTAATCCAAGGAGCCTTGTATCAGAAGATAGAGATCGTCTATTGAACGTAGCCATGGTCAACATCAGATGGCAGCCTAGCCCAGTCCTCCAGTTATTCTTAGCACCCTCTGCCTTCATGTTGCACTGGCTGCTGCTTTGACCAGTTACATTCTAGCTGATGGAGGAGACTGAAGGCCAATTTTGAAGTTGTGGAAGAATCTTTTGGAGCGGGGAAGGGGGCATAACTCAACATGCTGGCCAAGCGGGTTAATGAGTGTGGTAT
Source organism: Macrothele yani (assembly GCA_039090855.1). Taxonomy (NCBI): domain Eukaryota; kingdom Metazoa; phylum Arthropoda; class Arachnida; order Araneae; family Macrothelidae; genus Macrothele; species Macrothele yani. The sequence continues at coordinate 142,284,674 of CM076993.1, read as the reverse complement.
AGCATTTCCTCTAATCGTAGTGGTACAGTTATATCGTTATTTGGCAGTCATCAGATCCTCTTTAGTGGGAACAGGATGCACCGCAAGAAGGCAGGGTTGACATTTGTCAAGGAGAGGGTATGATATGTTTGCTCGTCACCTGATCTTGCATTCCATATGTATATATATACACACACAAATTTATTAAAAATGATCATTTGGGAGAAAATCTGATTTATTGTATAGTGAAAATCTTCAAAATACGTGGTGTCAGTGAATAAACAAAGACATTGCTTTTCCCCGTTTATCAACACATAGCAACCAAAAAATTGTTATCCGGTTACTGCTGGGATCGTACCCCAGATCTCTCGTGTAGCCGAGTGTGTTCACCCTACGCTACAATGGCGCAATGTGTGTTTATCTGTCAGTTTCTGACATCACATATCCGTAGGATGGGCTCAGGAACTGAGAAACTGAGCAGCTCATAAACTCTCTGTTGCTGAGCCCATCCTACGGATATGTGATATCAGAAGCTGACAGATAAACGCACATAGCACCATTGATTGTTGGCCATTGTAGCGTAAGGTGAACGCACTCGGCTAGATATCGAGAGATCTGGGGTACGATCCCAGCAGTCGCCGGATGACAATTTTTCAGTTGCTATGTGTTGATAAATGTGGAAAGAGCGATGTCTTTGTTTATTTATTGTATAATGAAATAAAATTAAGTAAATAACTAGAGACAACAAAATATCTTAATTAACCTTTTTTTATTTATACAGTACAGTGGAGTCTCGGTGATCCGACACATATCGGACCAGCGGGTGTTGGATTACTGAAATTGTCAGATTACTGGATTTTGAATAATAAATAGAACTACAGTATGTACAGGAACAAATCACTGATTATTAATATACTTACGTACAAGTTAGCAAAATACACAGTTAGTTAATCACAAATTAGAGGGTACAAGAAACTCGTCAGTTTTTTTTTTTTTTTTGCTTTTAAAGACAATTTCATAACTTGTTCTTGCAGTCTTTTTAAAACCAGTACAGGAAAACGACTTAGCAGCTGCTACGTCGTTTTCCTCGGCTTATATGACACATGTGGTAAATGCACATATTGCACTCCTGTGCTTTACTGCATGAACTTGTTGTACAGTTAGCCCCTCTTGTTCTTCGTCATTGTCATCTAAAACATCTAGAATGATCTCTTCATCAGTCATCAGTTGGTTTTCTTCTTCATTCCCAATGAGCCAATCGTTTACGTCAACTACAGTCAGGCTTTCAGATTCATCACTGCAGAGCACAGCGATGGCTTCTTGGAGGTCTGTAACAGCCGAAACATCACTGTCAGGGACTTCTTGAACTCTATTTTTAGTTTTTTTGTACTGAGCTAACAATGGCAGTGTAGGCCATAATTTGCCCCACGAGGTGACCAATACATTAGTCGATACATTTTCCTATTCATAAGCAAGATTGTAAATGACATCTTTGACATTAATGGCCTTCAGAGAATCTTTGCTTATCACATTGTAGAGTAGACTTTTTTTGTATTGGATCTTAACAGTTTGTATCACATTTTGATCCATTGGTTGTAACAAAGGTGTTATGTTTGGTGGTAAGAACATCACTTTTACAAAACCATCTGTAGATGCTAGTTCATCTTCTTCTGGAGGGCCCGGGCAATTATCTGAAAGTAACAAAGCTTTCTGTGGAAAATTTTTCTGTCGAAGAAATTTCTTAACTGATGGAACAAATTGCTCCTGAAACCAGTCGGTGAACAATTCTTTTGTCATCCAAGCCTGGCGTTGGTTTTTGTACAAAACCGGAATATTTTTTACAATTTTAAACGCCCTTGGATTTTTAGACTTGCCTATAACTATTAACAGAAGTTTATGTGTACCACTAGCGTTTGAACACGGCATAAACATGATTCGATCTTTTGCCATTTTTAGACCAGGAGCACAGGCTTCTGCTCGGTGAACAAATGTTTTTTTCAGCAAAAGTCTCCAAAATAATTCACTCTCATCAGCATTATAGATTTCATCGGGGCTAAGATTTAACTCTTGTACGAACTTGATAATTTTTCTTTATATGGTTCAATGGCTTCAAAGTCACAAGAGAGTTTCTCACCTGTCATTCTTAGTAAACGGATTCCAAATCGTTTTTTAAATTTATCAAACCAACCAGCACTAGCGTCAAAATCGTCTTTTTTCATGATTTTGTTACTAAGAACAACAGGTGAGAAACTCTCTTGTGACTTTGAAGCCGTTGAACCTTATAAAGAAAAATTTATCAAGTTGGTACAAGAGTTAAATCTCGATTTTGTTCCGGTTTTTGTTGATGTCATAAATCGTGGCACGTTCAACACCATAAAATACAGCCAAATCACCTAACTTTTCACCCTTTTCAATTTTCTTAATGTTTTCCACCTTTTCAATCAAAGTTTTATGCTTATGTTTAACAGACTGAGACATTTTGAACTATACAGTACGTAAACCAACACTGAGACTGCTTTGCTGACCGCACGTGCGACAAACAACTAGCGACTGAAGGAAGGCGTTACTCACGCATCTCCGTTTTTCCAGTTTTTGGCACATGCTTGAAGAACGTCAAATTTCCGGTAAGCGTGTCATCACACGCACCTTTCGGTCGGTTGCTGTGAGTGTTGGATTGGCAAAGTGTCGGATTATCGAGACTCTACTGTATTTACTTTCTCACATTAATGAATGAAAAAATACATATATTTACACTATAAAACAATCAACACAGAAAATCAGACTTTCTGTAAATTATTTTTAAAATATTTGATTACATTAAGCTTCTTTAGTTATCTACCTGTTTCTTTTTTTTTTTTTTTCTTTTACTGATTTAGCTATACAATTTCATGGTGTGAAATACACATGGTGTCGCAACATGTGTATTTTCAGGTTATGTTTCAAAGAAAATACTTTGTGGCAGACACCACATTTAAATGGCTTCAATTTTGAATGCACAAGCATGTGCCTGTTGAGGTGACCACGTTGAGAAAATCCTTTATGACATATATCACAAGTAAATGGTTTCTCACCAGTGTGCTTTCTTAGGTGAGCTATTAAGTTTGTCCTGTTGTTAGTAGTATAAAAACAATATGAACATCTTTGAAGTTTCTGAGATTTAGACTGGTGATAGTTCTTATTCAATACATTTGCTGGGAAGGTACTTCCACACGTTGGATCTAGAGTAACATATAACCCTGCAAAATAAAAAAAAAGAAGGTTTTAATGTGAAAGTGTTACATTTTCATATAGCCGAACGCATATTAACTCAGAGTTTTGCCCAATTTCAATAATTGTCACTCCTCTCTTCAAAGCAAAACTTCAGTCTCTGGCTTTTATGTTGTTCTTTTGAAAATATAACTTTTCTACATAGTTGTGTATTATCTGATAAGCAAAAACATTACACATGAACATAATCTTTAGAATCATTTCTCTAGAATCATTGCATTACTAACCAAAATCTGTGACCGTCAGAACTCTGATGATGTCACAATGATTTGAATGTTTATGCTCCATTTGTTCTGATGATGCCTAGCAAATGCTCTGTGAAACTGGTTGACGTATAATAAACATTTAATTGTGGTAAATGTTGCTATTTTTATTCTATTTTTTGCATTTACTTTACTTGCTGAAATCACTGTGGTATCATCATCTCAGGACTCATAAGAAATCTTCCATTTCAAAACAGAAAAATGTGGAAGAGATTGAAGTATGGGGATAAGTTTTCAAAAATACAGCCGAACTCTGTTAAGATGAGCTGTTCGGGATTGAACAAATTGCTCGTTATAGCCGTTACTCGTATATTCCGGGAAAGACCCAAAACATCAAGGAAATCATTCAAAATATAAATTTCATTATCAAATATAGTACATACAATGTTTAATGTTGAGAAATACATAGTACTTAGTTTTAGTTAAAATTACCATACGATATTTCGGTTGGTTGTGGAATTCTTGAAAAGTGCGTACATACAATACTACATACACACAGAAGTATATGTACCATTATACATACTGTAGTACATACATATGTAAGTACGTACGATGAGATGCAGATTAAGTTGAAATTCTTGAATAACGGACATGTAAACTACATACATACTGTATGAAATACAATATGTACTATGCAGTATTCAAACCTTGGAGATATTAAAATTATTAAGAGCTGTAAAAACGAAAGGCAGTTGAGAATTGCAGAATCAGTATTAATTGAAAAAAACATATCAAGATTATGCAACATTAATGAGCCTAGCAACTTAAACGAACAATGGAAGGCCTTAATAAAAATTGAACAAGAGCTAAGAGGGAAAAAAAGAAAAGAGAGCAGCAATGACTATAGATGGCGCCAGAGACACAAAGATGCAGAGATTGCGACTGAAGCCCGAACCTCAATAGCTCTGCTCACTTGAGCTATGGTAGGCGGGTGAGACACATCTGCCTCCTGATGATGACAGAAGCCTGTTGAAAGCGCTAGAGGATTGTGTATGACGGGCTGAATGGGGTTGGCACTTGCAGTAGGGTTAGCACAGAGTTTGAAACAGATAGAGCTTCTTTTTAATCACAGTTGGCAAAGGTTTAACTGACTGGGAATGTAAATAGTGTAATTATGTACATAGTGTTTTTAACTGAATGTATGAATGAGTAGTATGGTATGTATGTTTTGTGAGGTTTTTATGGAGATGACAAGCTATGGTTACGTCTCATATGGCAGAGAGAAACCTACGTTTTTCATGACAGTTGGTTGTCAAATTTTTGAACTAAAGCCTAGTTCGTTATCAGGACTACGTACGATGTTTCATCCCCGGAAGAATGAATCTCATAGGCAAGGACTTTCAACCTTTGAAGGCCAGCAACAGTACACGATGACGATTGACGTGCTTGAAGTGTTACAAAAATAAAGTGACCATGATCTTTCGGGTAAGTGATTGGTTATTTTAATAATATATCATTTCCTGCCATGTTCGCACAAATTAGAATGGTTAGCCGATCCTTTGCCAATTTACCTCCAATGCATTTTTCACCTTTAAAAGTTAAAGTCATGTCAGGGGTTACCTTGTAAAAAATCCCCTTTTCATCAGCATTGAATATGTTCTGCTCACTGAATTCAGAAATGAAGCTGGGCCAAACGTTTTTTAGCCATTGACTTACAGATTCCGTATCCGCAGACATTGATTCCCCTGGCATTTTTGTGTAAACAATATTGTGTCTATTCTTGAAGCGATCAAGCCACCCATTACTGCATATAAAATTCTCATGACTGAACTGTATTGCAAATTTTTCCACTTGCACTTTTAAAATCGGCCCGTTGATAGGAAAACCAGCATCACGTTGAACTTTAAACCAACAAAGTAAAGCTTCATCAATATCATTTTTGCAATCTGTAAGATTGTTTTCAAATGTTGACAAAACTGCATCTTTGTTCTTCCACAATGTAGATACGGAAGATGATGAAAGCCCATACTTTTTGCAAACAGCTGAATTTTTCTCGCCGTCTTGCAGTTCCTGAATAATATCTATTTTCTCCCCAATGGAGAGAGCCTTTCTTTTAACACCAACCATTTTGCTCACAATATCACACTTAATAAAAAAGGGAGGGAAAGCATAAGTGATGTCGCAAGAGTAGGGCTGTGTGCGACTTTCTGATTAAAAAAAGGTTACGATATGTCCCGTGCGAAGTTGAAATACTGAATGCACTAAGAAAACATGCGTGGGGTTAGACCATAGCAGCCAACGAGAGAAAGCGAATTCCAGGAACCCTCTCGTAAACAGTGGCAAAGGAAAGGCTGGGAAGCTTTCCCCCACAAAATGCCACCCCCACCTACCCTTGGGCTGAAATGCAAGATGTCATTAAAATGCTCCCCGCTTTTCTCTCGGAGCAGGTGACACACAGGCGGTCTTTTTGGGTAGCAGGTGGCTAATTGACGCCACCTTTTAATGCTGCGCTACCTTTACTGGGTGTAAAAAAAAAAAATCTGAAAGTCTTGCAAATTTGCTTGCTATAACAGAGTTGATACTTGTAACAAGCAGGATAATTTAACACTAATTGCATACGAAACCAAACTTCTTCTGGCATTTACTCGCTATAGCCAGGACCTCGTTATACCCAAGCTCATCTTAACCAAGTTCGACTGTACGCCAAATTCTTATTTTGTTTTTTACATTATCACCTTGGCCCATTCATCCAATTAAAGTTAAGGTTGGCAGATTGCAATTTTCCAAATTCTCTTTGTCAGTGACTTTAAATGAACAGGGGAAATTTTTTCAAGGAAAATATCACCCCCTCCTCCTTTTTGTTTGTTAGGTAGCATTCTCTCTACAGGCACCATGTTTCTTGTGGCAGGACTCTTCATGCATACATTTATTTCATACATGAGACCGGCCGATGACAAAAAAGCTGAACTTTTTAACTGGGTGGAAAATTGAGACACGCGAACGCGCTGTGAGCAAATTCAAATACAGCATATATACAATATTTAAGAGTACGCTAGCCATATGGAATTATTTTCTGTAAATTATGTAAGTAAATATTAAAGTGAAGCACATTATTATATTCAAAATAGAAAAGTAGGGATTTAAGAACAAAATAAAATGAAATATTTAAAAAATCAGATTTAAAACTTACATGTAAATCTTTACTAGCTAAATCCCGAGGTGAAAAGTATTTGTCTAGGAAAGTTTGTGAATTTAGTCAAGCAATTAGAAACTTGCAAGAATTAGAAACATATATCCACAGCTTAGTTTTTAGTCATTGAAGAAGTCAATAAAGTATTTCTCAATGTAACTTTATAAAATGGCTTGCAAAATTTTTTGCTTGCATTGTGAATATGGTGACATGAATCTCCATCAACGTCAAGCAAGTGGGGAGATTTTCTCTACCGAATTCTTGTTTTTAACCCTGTTTTTGAGCCTCTCATGACACATTCTTTCCACTTAGCTTTCAAACAAGCAAAACAAATTCCTTCTTAGGAAGAAAGAATGGAAAAAAAACAAAAACGGAAAGCTGCGTCACGAACTTTTTAGAGGCTTCGGCCCGACGTAATACTGGCCCGAAGCCGTGCCTCCCCCCCCCCCCCCACCACCACTTAGCTTTCAAACATGCAAAACACATTCTTCCTTAGAAAAAAAAAAAAAGGAAAGAAACGGAGTTGCGTCACGAACTTTGTTCAGCGGCTTCGGGCCGACGTTATCCTAGCCGGGCGCCGTGCTTTCTTTCCACTAAGTTTTCAAACAAGCAGAACACATTCCTCCTCCTTAGAAAAAAAAAAAAAAAAAGGTTCGTCATGAACATGGTTCAGAGGCATCGGGCAGAAGCAATTCCGGGCAACAGCGAAAGCACGTCCGAACCAACGTAATTCCGGATCACGGCAAAAGAAGCACATCCGAACTAACGTAATTCCGGATCACGGCAAAAGAAGCACATCCGAACTAACGTAATTCCGGATCACGGCAAAAGAAGACCGCCAGGCCTACATAATCCCGCGGCGTGGCGCCATTCTTCCTTTCCACTTAGCTTTCAAACAAGCAAAACAAATTCCTTCTCTTCAGGGGGGGGGGGGGGGTAGAACGAATTTAAGATAAGAAAGCTGCGTCACGAACTTTATTTAGACGCTTCAGGTCGACGTAATCCCGGGCCACGGCGAAAGAAGCACGATGGGCATTTTTTTTTTTTTTTTGTTCACACTTTGAAACAAGCAAAACAAATTCCACCACTTGAGAAAAAAAAAAAAAAAAAGACAAAGGGCTGTGTTACGAACTTTGTTCAGAGGCTTTTACGTCGATTATTTACAAAATCAGTAAAACTTTCTTAATAACAGCGAAAATCTGAATATCCATAATTTTTTTGCTAGTCACCCGTAATCCCGGGGGAAATCCGTAATAATTACGGAGATTCCGTATTTTTGGCATCCTCCGTAGGAAGAGGATTCACGAGAGCTTCGATTCTCGAACGATCTCAGAAAAGCGGGAACGCATTCGGGTACATTTGCAAATTACAAGAGAGAGTTTCTGGCGATGACGTCACGGATAGAATCAAGCGGATAGTTTGGCCCTGATAGAATGCAGAGTAGCGATGACGTCACGGATAGAATCAAGCGGATAGTTTGGCCCTGATAGAATGCAGAGTGGCGATTTCCCGCAAGACACGGAAAGGGCTGCGGTAGTTTCCCTAACGCACGAAGTAGGCGGAGCTTCCCCCTTTGCGCTGCGATGCTCAAGTGACTGACATCCCATCCATTGTTGACAGCAGTAAACGAATTGAGCTCCTGACTTAACCCTCCAACATTTCTTCTTGCCCCCACGTCTGCTCCAAAAACAACGCTTTCAGCTAGAAAGCGCTTAGTTCTTTTACTCCACAAAAAAGCGGAATCGCGCCTTCCGCTTTTTTTTTAATTTTTCTATAGAACGACGACCCCCCTAAAAATCCTGAAAAATTTCTCTTCATTTTTGCAATGACCTCGAGAATGATCAAAATGATGCCGAAAAAAGCGGAATTCCGCGAATTCGCGGAAGAATCTCATGTATGTTATTTTCAGGCTGCTTATTAAATTGTTAAGCTCTTAATTGTAAATGTCTTAAAGTGTTAGTGTATCCACCTGCAAAAATAATTGTTTTATTGTTTATGCCTGGAAAAAAGAAAGCAATAAATTACCAGTGTACATGTGTACCAGTGGTGTCGTGTGGCCATTTGCCTTGGATGTGCGCTGTTACGGGAAAATAAAAACACGCAAGATTTTATCATGTAATCCGAGCTGAAAAATTCACACATTGATTTTGTACGTAGGAAAGAACTTTCATTTAATGGTCATTTAAGTACTCATGGCAAAGATCTTTACATACACTCCATCAAGAAAATCTGAATTTCTTATGCAAATACTGTACTAGAGTGAGGAACGAACTTTCTGTATTTTTTATGATTTCTAAATACAGTCACACAATTCGTAAGGAAAACTGTAAATGTAATCACTTGGTGAAATATTATATTTCCAGATATTATATTTCTAACAAGGATGCTTTAAAAACTTATTGACCTCACTTATTTATATTCTAGTTCCAATCTCCTGTTTTGCCACAGGAATTGCGTGATCACATCATCGTAAAACGACTGACTTTTCTTCAGTTCCACCAGCAATGCTTTTTCGAACACGAGGAAACTTAAGCTGCATAACCTTTCCTGTGTTTGCGTTCCTCTACAACAGATGTGTATTTGCTTCATTGCAGAAAAAAGAGCTTTGACTGTAGCGGTGGAACTCGGAATCATCATGACCAATTCCGCTAATTTGTAAGTTTTTTTAATGCACACCGAAGTTGATTTTCTTGTATGAACTTTACAAGCTGATGTACTGGTTTCCTCACAAATTCATCAGAAGAAAAAGAGGACTTTTAGTTCGTTTTTTAAGTGAACATAGTCGAAAAGTGGCCCATAGAATTCTTTTAATTTTTCTAGAACTCCATCAGGAAAAGTTTTTGCATACTGATCATATTTTTTGCTACAAAGTAGTTGAAAAAATTCAAGTTTCCAAAGTGAAGAGTATCTTTCTTCTATTTGCAGGCATATGCCGTCGGCTATTTCTTGGTATAATCGATGACATTCACTTTTCTCCTCTTATTCGGTTGCTTTGTCTTTTAGGCTTTGATTCATCAATCATATGCTTTTCTTTTGTTACAGAAACCCAAATGTCATCAAATCCATGCTCCTAATAATTCCTAAGCTGTTTCACAGTATCATGCACTTTTACAACAGTACAAAATGTCATATGATGAATTTTGTAATATATTATTCAAGACATCAGTATAGGCAAACAGTTTACAAAATATTTCTAGAAACAAAATGGTCCTAAAATTTTGCAAGAAAGACAAAAACCCACGAGCTTTGATTGCAGCATCTACGTTCGATTCACCAGAATTCTCCATAATGTGTTCAAAAAATTAAATAAGTTGACTTCTGTGACACTTGACAGTGTTCGTTAAATGGGAAGTAAAGTTCCACCTGGTTGGTAAGATGGACAGAATTTTTTTAGCAACAAAATCTTGCAAAGCATATATTTTTTTGATGATTTAGAAAAGTATGTTGCTAATCCAATCATAGTTTGAAAAAATGCCCGACATTCCTTGATACTCGAGAATCTTTGCTTCAGAACTAAATTCAAAACATGGGCATAGCAATGTGTAAAAATTGCTAACGAGTAGGCCTCAATAACTTTTTTCTGCAACCCATTAAATATGTCCATTCATTACACAGGCACCATCATAAGTTTGGCTGACCAACTTGTCCTCAATATTAAATTTCTCAACTGTATTTACAACATGTTTAAAAAGACCACTAGCAGTTCTGTTGTCACTTACGTCAGCAAAACCAATGAACCTTTCATGTATTTGCCCATTATGAACAAAACATAAAATAGTTGATAGCTGGGATTTTGTCATGACATCGGAAGTTTCATTCAGGAGAATGGCCACAAACGTGGTTGAAGTAATTTCTCTCTTTATAGCACTTTTAATCACATTGGATATAACGTTAATGATATCATTCTGTGCAGTGGAAGAAGTTCCTCGAAATACAGTTGACGATTTTAAATGACTGTCTAAAAGAGGGTCATACTCACGAAGCACATTTAAAAATTCAGTATAATTGCCCCGATTACATGAATCTTCAGAATCGTCATGACCTTTGAAAGGAAGTTCTTGCTTAGCCAGATAGCATACAGCATCAATTATTCTTTTCAAGATGTCTCCATTTTTCTTCACTTCTTCATTATGACAGGTTATTTCAATTTCTCTCTGCTTGTCAATGAGTGTCAATTCTTTGTTTTCTAAATACCTTGAGATTTAGAAAAAACTGCATGTGTAACTGGGAGTGCTCATGTTTTTGCATTGCTGTGGCCAAATGATTAAGATCGGAATAACCATTCTTATTCCAAACACTTTTCTCTTTGGAGAACAGTAAGCAAGGCCAACAAAAAAGTCTTGACCGCACTTCACATCCAGTTAACCATTCTACTGTATCATTTTGTGAAACAGAGAAATGTCTCTTGTACTCGGTTCTTTTATCTTTATGCTTGCACAGTAAGTTTGGAAGAGGATGATGAGGCTTACCTTCCTTAACTATATTTACACAATCTGGAAAAGCTCTGGCCAAAAACGGGACACTTAGTACATCGTCAAAACTTTTCCCCATCCTATATGGATAACAAAAATTCAAATTAAACTTTTAAATCTGTACTTATCAACACATCGATTCACACTGCGATGAAATGACAGAAAAACAACTCGCAGTAGAACATTGGACTGTATGATGACTACGCGATTCCGAACGGAAACAAAAGTGACCAGTAGTGCATTTTTAGGCACGCACACCCTGAGAAGTTTTCAGCCGTGCGTTGAAACCACGAGAAAATAAAAACGTGACCTGCAACACCATCTGGAGAGCTTTCTGTCACAGCTGCTTTATGTACCTAGGTGTCCGCTGATTACACAGCACACCTGCGGATGCGAACATTACTTACTATGTTTTGTTTACTTAACAAAGCAACAAAATTTTTCCTCTTTACGAAAGCACTGTATAAGGGAATTAATTTTAGTTACCACGCAAAGCTTTACGACAAACTTTGGCGAGTTTTGTTATCCAAAAAAATAATATAACAGCAACTCGCATCAACGCTGAACTGTGTTACGGCATTGGATTACACTAGTGTAACACACCCTGAGAGATCAGCTGTAATGCTTGTGGAAATAACATCATGAGCTGCAGCACCATCTAGGGAGTGCTGTACCACCACAGTTGCTTGGGCATCGTCGGATTGCAAGTGGTGCTCTTTTTGGCCAGCACACCCTGAGAGATCAGCTGTAATGTTTGAACCACAGGGAAATAAAAGCGTGACCTGCACTGCCATCTGGGGAGCACTTGTATCACAGTTGCTTGACATGGTCGGACGTGCACTAGGTAAATAGCACACCTGAAGATCTTAGCGTGAATGTGATATGCATACTGAACGAACCTTCTCCACTTAATGAAAACATTATATGGGGAAATTAATTTCAACCACCACTCAAAGCCTTAGGACAAACTCTGGCAAGTTTTATTAGAAATAAATCCGAAAAAATAATAAAAAATGTAGGTTAAATTGCAACTCTGTGTTGGTGTGCACCATACACCCAACACACCCCGAATATTCACCCCTGGTGTGTACATATAATTGAAAAGCTAAATTAGAATCTATATAGTCAGGAAAAGGAAAATAAAACGTTTATCTATACATATATTAACAGTAAGAGAGTAAAGAATGAAGTATGAATAAGAGCTCTGAAATTTCAATATTTAGTTACTGGAAAATATTTATTTATTCTTTTTCAAAGGTTATACATGTGAAAAAAAAAGAAGAACTAATTAAGAAAACAATTGTACATACACAAATATACACTACATGATCAAAAGTATCTAAACACTTCTGAGTAGATTTGCCCATATATATATCACAGCCATGTCCTATATAGCTATAAAAAGATGCAAGTGGCCTGGCAAACATCATAGACATATGTGAATAGTAGAATGGGCTGAACGGCAGAGTTCAGTGACTTTGTAGCACAGTCATAGGATAACATCTTAGAAACAAGTCAGTTTGGGAAATTTCTGCTCTGCTGCAACTGCCTCGATCAACTATAAGTGATGTTATTGTGAAGTGCAAATACCTAGGGGCAACAACAGCGCGATCGCCACCTGGTGGGCCATGTAAAATGACAGTGCGGGACTGCCGAGTGCTGAAGCAGGTGGTGCAACAAAATTGCCTGTCCTCGATTGCAACACTCAGCATTGAGTTTAAAAATGCCTTTGGAAGCAATGCCAACACCACAAAAATTCTTAGAGAGCTGAAGGGAATGGGTTTCTATGGACAAGCAGACACACATAATACTGACATCAGCATTATCAATACCAAGCATCAGTTGGAGTGGCAAAAAGCTTGGTGCCAGTGGACTCTAGAGTGATGAATCAGACTTCCCCATCAAGCAGTTTGACTGACAAGTCTAGGTGTGGAGGATGCCAGCTGAATGCTACCTGCCCGACTGTAAAGTTTGGTGGATGAGGCATCATGCTTTTGGACCATTTTTCATGGTTTGGGCTGTGTGCTCTAGTTTCAGTACCTAGAAATCTTGACACTGCCGCCTTTAATTACTTTCTTGACAATTTTGTACTTCTAACATTAGGATAACTTTATGAAGAAGGCATTTTCCTTTACCATCAGACAATGACTCATTTACAAAGCAAGGTCCATGCAGGAATGGTTTGATCAGATGGGTATGGTAGAACTAGACTGGCCTGCACAGAGCTACAGTCTTAACCCCATGGAACACCTTTGGGATGAACTAGAATGCTGACTGTGAGCTAGGTGGAACTGCCCAACATTGGTGACCTAACTGACTAATACTTTTGAGGCAGAATGGAAGGCAATCTCCACAACAACAACAACGTACCAACATTGTTATGTTGCAGTATAGAATCATGCACACATCACCCTGATTAAGGCTAACCCTTGTAACCATTTATTTAACTATTACAACACACACACATATAGGTATGTATTAGATACAGACTACTCAACTTCACTCCTCGACATCACTGCTCAGACTCTGGCTTCCCCAGTCGCGCATCACCGTCACCAGTCCGTACAAGTTACGCCATCTAGCAGCATTGGACACAACAAACATCTAGTGGAAAGCCTTACCAGCAAAGAGTGAAGGCTGTGACAGCAACAGCAAAGGATGAACCAACTTGACATTAATTCCTTTTCCATTACAGGGAGTTTGTGGATAGGCAAGTGTCTAGACACTTTTCATCAGAGTGAGAGAGACAGCATGCGATATGCAAGGTCAGAGATATGCAAACATAATATAGGCTCTCCTTGACAAAGGCAAATCCATCTTCTAGCAATGCACCCTGTTTCCACTGAAGGGGTTCTGACAAATATTGAAGGGTGGGATGAATTCATGTTGTTTATATCCTAGTCGTAAATGCATTTATGGCACCTCTATTCATAGTGATTGTAGAATAACTTTTTTACGGGTCTTATAGAGGTTATTTTTCATGAAAGTTGGTTGTCAAATTTTCGAACTAAAGCCTAGTTCGTCATCAAGACTATGTCACTGGAGTAGTTGCTGCCACTCAATTGGAAGAGTCCATCCGCAATTATCGTTAATTGTGGTACTTCTTCTTCTTGCTATTTCGATCCCTTCTTCTAGTTTCCTCTTTACTAAGTTTGACTGGTGGGTGATTATTTTCACTGAGTCCCAATTTATGGAGTGTCCACTTGCTTGTATATGTCTGTCTAGCCCTGTTTTGTTCCCAGACATAGTCCTGATGACGAACTAGGCTTTAGTTCGAAAATTTGACAACCAACTTTCATGAAAAATAACCTCTATAAGACCCGTAAAAAAGTTATTCCACAATCATGTTGTTTAGTAAAATCTTCACCAGTGTTTGGCTACATTCCAGATATTTAAAGAACCACTCTTGCCTGACCTACCTTAATATACAATCTTCGTAGTTCTAATTCTGATATCATCAGAAAACTACTGTCCTTTAAACGTGCATACGTTCATCATATTAGATATTTCAGCTAGATAATGCTTACCTTTGCATTTTTATCTTGCTTGACTTTACATTTCCTGCACGTGGTCTGGTTGTCGCTGATGTTATCGTTCCAATCGTCCATTTTCAGGTATAGCTGTTCTTGGCGCTATTCTCGTTAAATGCAGGTTTGCTTCACTAAACTTTGATTAGGTTCCGCTAATACCAACTTTTACCCTTTTCTTTGCTCGAAATTTTTCGCCCAAACTTTGGACATCTTCAGGAGCGTACAGATTTTGCACCTTTGCTTGCGGGTGCCTTCTCGCTTACTGGGGTTTGCTAATCCTCGTTGCCATTCTTCGTTCATCTCGGATACGCAGTTTGATCATTTCTACCCTGTCGCCATCTATGTTTCCTCTTTGGACATTTTTTTTAAATATGCTATCTTGTTTGTTTTCCTTTACTTTCTTCTACCTTTGTCTTTCCTCCTTTTCTGTTGTGTTTTTTTTTTTGCTCTTTTTCTTGCCTAATAAGTTCTTTCCATAGGTTAGACAACGTGCTCGGGTCGTTCTGGCTACATACTCTATTTTTATTTTTATATATTAAAATTGCTTCTTCCATCCTCAATCGTTTTCTGATTTTTTATTTCTTTTTAGCAATTTTAGTTCGTCGAATTTCGGGAACATTTTTTGTTTTCCAAACAGAACTGTACTAGCGCCATTTTTGCCTCTTTTTTTTGCCAGTTGGTAATATGTTGCTTCAGCCTTTTTTTAACCTGTTTTTTGTGCTCCCTATGTATGATATTGGGGGAGTGTGCTATTGGGATTTCGTACGTTCCGGTTCTTCAAGCATTTTTTCCCCTGTTTTTTTGTTCACTGTCATATTCTTTAATGTGTTCACAGACATCCCTAGTTTTAGATCATATTTCGCACATTGCTTGTTAACTTCTTGGCTGACACCTTCTATGTATGGTGAAAGCAATACATAGAAGGTGTCAGCCGAGGAGGAAGCAATATGGATAAGGAAGTGAAATACATAGGGGCTTTACCATACATAGAAGGTGTCAGCCAAGAAGTTAACAAGCAATGTGCGAAATATGATCTAAAACTAGGGATGTCTGTGAACACATTAAAGAATATGACAGTGAACAAAAAAACAGGGGGAAAAATGCTTGAAGAATCAGGAACGTACGAAATCTCAATAGCACACTCCCCCCCCAATATCATACATAGGGAGCATAAAAACCAGGTTAAAAAAAGGCTGAAGCAACATATTACCAACTGGCAAAAAAAAGAGAGGCAAAAACAGCGCTAGTACAGTTCTGTTTGGAAAACAAAACGTTCCCGAAATTCGACGAACTAAAATTGCTAAAAAGAAATAAAAAATCGGAAAAACGATTAAGGATGGAAGAAGCAATTTTAATATATAAAAATAAAAATCGATTATGTAACCAGAACGACCCGAGCACGTTGTCTAACCTATAGAAAGAACTTATTAGACAAGAAAAAGAGCAAAAAAAAAAAAAACACAACAGAAAAGGAGGAAAGACAAAGGTAGAAGAAAGTAAAGGAAAACAAACAAGATAGCATATTAAAAAAAATGTCCAAAGAGGAAACATAGATGGCAACAGGGTAGAAACGATCAAACTGCATATCTGAGACGAATGAAGAATGGCAACAGGGATTAGCAAACCCCAGTAAGTGAGAAGGCACCCACAAGCAAAGGTGCAAAATTGCCACGCTCCTGAAGATGCCCAAAGTTTGGGCGAAAAATTTCGAGCAAAGAAAACGGTAAAGGTTGGTATTAACGGAACCTAATCAAAGTTTAGTGAAGCAAACCTGCATTTAACGAGAATAGTGCCAAGAACAGCTATACCTGAAATGGACGATTGGAACATAACATCAGCGACAACCGGACCACATGCAGGAAATGTAAAGTCAAGCAAGATAGAAATGCAAAGGTAAGAAGCATTATCTAGCTGAAATATCTAATATGTCCTACCTTTGCAAAATATTTTCTCAAGCTTTGTTATTGAAATTCCTAGCATTCTTTTAGGCTACATTAAAAAAAAAAAAATCATGAAAATTTTAGATTTGAGCAGTTTGTGAGATCTTTAAGATTTTATTCCTTTCTCACTCTCATTCTTTCTTCTTTTTTTTTTTTTTAGTAACTTCTTGAAGTAGAGGGAGGAGGCACAGCTTATGGTCCATTGGTTTTTGAGAAACCTGAATTATTTGGGAAACATTTTACAGGAAATCATTAATCTCAGCATCTATTTCAGCTGTAGTTTCTCAATCTTTATTCATTTCAGAAGCTTCGGCTGATCTCAACACTTTTTTTATCAATCACCCTACACTTGGGTAAAGTGCAATATGTATCTATATATAAACTATAAACTAAGTTATAAGTAGAACATGGTTAGAAGCTATGCTATATATACCCTGTCTTAGCACAGATTTGTAAAAGTAATTAAGCTCCTTCAATACTGATAGAACCAATATGGTGAAATTATGTTGGATCATTGGACTGTAAAATCCATGTCATTTTCTATTATATATTTGTAGTGAGTTAGGATTTCTCCCATTTTTATCATTTTTGGACTTCTCTAGTGGCTTACAGAACAGTTGTTTGCTGGTTTTTCTTCCTGTCAAAGTAGCTGTTCTTGATTGATTAGACAGGCTAATTAATTAATAACAAAAATACATAAGTAGTCACACATATTCTGCAATCTGATTGATGCTGTAACAGTAATGTGCAAATGATTAAAGAATGGTTACAACTGAATTTCTTTACCAGTTTGCACAAGAATTTAAAAAATGTAAAACAAAGAACATACAATGATGATTGTAATGACTTAACAAATGACTTCTTTTGAATTCTAATTTTAGAATTTTAGCCTGGCATGCAAGACTGCTGTGCTAAAGTTATGACTTACAGATGATAAACTTTATAATTGGTATCAATAACACATGAAGAAAGAAACTAAATTCTAAATTTTCACTGTAAAGCTCTACTAAAAATTCATGAGGAAAGTTTTAAAAAATAAATTTTCTACAACAAAAGGAAAGTTTATTTTTTTACCAAAGCTTAACAAAATAAAAAATGTACAAAAATTAAGAATTTTTGTCTTTTTGTGAAATGGTGGACTTTTCATAAAATTTGTTTGCCAATACCAACATCAAGCAGCTCTGCAGAGTAACAGATTTAGTGACAGCCTGTATGACATATTAAATAAAATGAAACTGAAGTGTATTAGTTAATATGACATTCTACTGACTATGATAAATTCCAGTTTTCTGCAAGTCAAACAGCTACAGGACTATTTAAGAAATCATATGAAATATAAAAGCATTACTTTGTAATATCACAAGCAAGTCATTTATTTAATAAATAATATCAGTAATGGTTTAGAAAAGTATATCTTTTCTAGAAACTGAAGTCTTGTCTATTTAGGTCCATATTTTCCAATGCAAACGAAAACTATACATAGATATTGGAAGAAACATTCAGGCTATTTTTGTGTGTGTTGACGCTTTCCCAGCAATCTCTGTAAATTAAGAGCACAGTTTTCAAATTTGAGCTTACAAGCATATGTAAATATTTCCACTGAGTTAAAGCAAGATCAGAAGTACCTTAAAAAACAGAACAAAAAAACTTGTATAGACTATGGTGTTGGATTCAGGCATTTTTTTCTCATTAAATGTGTTAGCAGATGTGACTTGAGGTGACAAATATGACTAAATCCTCTATGACACTGCATGCGCACGCACACAACACACACACGATTTCTGACCAGTATGCTTTCACAAGCAAGTTTTAAGGGTTTAACTTTGCGTTAATCTTTTGTGACAGTGGTTATACCCATAAGACTTCTCTTCTGTAGGCTTATTACCATGATTTAAAAAGTGACATTTCTGAGTAGTGTCATATGAACAAAATGAACAGGTGTGGAATTCTTTTTGTTGAACTAGTGGCTGTTTTCTTGCTTAATATGTTCTGTGACACTGAATGGTTTTCACTTCTGAAGAATCTGCAAAGATCAAAATCTACAAAAATACAAATATGTCAGTATTCACACCTAAATGAATATAAACTATACATAATATCTAAGGTATTTTACCTGATATTGTCAAAGTATTTCTCACGTTGTTTGCTCTGTGAGGCACATGCTCCCGGCCTCGAGAGGTCTTGTACGTTACGGACTTTTGGTTAGTTATAAAAAATTTGCAGAAATAAAACAGTTAGGTTATATATTTTCAGTTCCACATTCATTCACTTGCACATTCAAACGTTTAAAATTTACTATTAATTAAAATATTTTAGTAGAAAGGGTTATACTCATTGGGTCAGGAGACTTCTCACACGTGGTTCATTGGTTCATTGTTTGGTGAGCGCTTTCTGCGGTACGTTTACCGCCGTCTTCGGGCCATTATTTCTACACGAGGATTCTTCGCGTGTATGGTTTCGGAGTTGCCTGTCGGGATTCAATGGGAAGGTTTATTGCCTGTATGTGTTAGGTCATTTGTTTCTAATGTGTCGCCATCTACTGGATGAGTTGTTAGGTATCAGTCATAAGTATGGTGTGTCTGTGTGTGTTAGGTGATTTGTTTCTAATGTGTCGCCACCTATTGGATGAGTTGGTAGGTATCAGTCGTAAGTACAATTCTTTTGTGTAAATATTTTTGGGCTATTATTATTTGTTCATAGAAACAGGTACATGGTTTGTTTGTTTTTCTTTCCTCTTTGTTTATTGGTGTTTTTTTTTTTTTTTTTTTTTTTATGGATTTTTTTTTTTTTTTTTATAAGTGATTTCCAGGCTGTGTCTAGTGTGGTGGAGTCTTGTAAGTTGCATATTTTATCTTTTTTTTTTTGTTCAATTATAGCGCTTTCGGAAATTCTTAATTCTTTTTTGTTTGTGTGGGTGGTTAGTAATTTAATATTTTCAAAGTCAGGGTATTGTTTATGTTTAACACAGTGTTGGATAAGTGCTGTTTTTTCTTCTTTTTGTTCCAGTTTTTTATGTGCTGATGTAATCTTTTTATTAATCTATTTTTTGTGCTACCAATGTATGATATGTGGTCTTCAGAACTCTGTGAGAAAATAGGAATTTCATATACGCCTGCTGATTGTAGTATATTATTGTTACTTTTTTTCTTTATAATTAAGTCACCAATATTCTGAACTGAATGTCCAAAAATGATGTTGTGTTTCTTTATTAATCTTAAAAATTTTCCACTTAGTCCTCTAATAAAAGGAAAAGAACCTGAAAATTTGTATTTCTTTTTTGGGATGTTTTGTCTAGACTCTTTTAATTTCATCTTGTATTCAAAAATCAGCTTTTTGACAGGTTTTGTGTCATATCCAAATTGTTTGGTTGTGTTAATAATCCACTGGATTTCTTCTTCTCTGTATTTTCTATTTGATGAATGTGTGAAAGCTCTTTTTACCCAATTCCTAATACCATTTATTTTATGAGTTTTTGGGTGTTCAGATTGATATGGGATCATTATAGGTACATAGGTTGGTTTTCTAAAAGCTCTGTATTTAAAATTTAAGTCTTTTTTTATTATTTCAATGTCTAAGAAGGAAATTTTTTCATTTTGTTCAAATTCTAAAGTTAATTCAATTTCTGGGTAACAAGTGGTAAATTTATTCTTCAATATTTCAAGTTCTTCTTGTTTTAATTTAGATAAAATAAAGATGTCATCGATATATCTACAATAAATGATAGGTGGGTTTGGTAGTTTTTTAATAATTTTGTTTTCTATATCACTCATGATTATTTCTGAAAATAAAGAAGATAATGGGGATCCTAATTCTTGCCTTTAGATTTTTTGTCAAACTCAAAATAATTGTTATTGGAAATATAGGATAAAATGCTAAATAACTCTTGTAATTGTGTATATTTAAGTGAGATTTATTTTTTAACTCTTTAATGATAATGTCTATGGCTTTTGGTACAGGGGTACTTGGGAATAATGATTTAACATCTAAACTTTCCATAAACATCACCTAACACATACAGGCAACAAACCTTCCCATCGATTCCCGACAGGCAACTACAAAACCACACACGCGAAGAACCCTCGTGTAGAAATAATGGCCCGAAGACGGCGGTAAACATACCGCAGAAAGCGCTCGCCAAACAATGAACCACGTGTGAGGTGTCTCCTGACCCGATGAGTATAACTTAATCTCTTAACATCTTTTAATTAATAGTAAATTTTAAACGTTTGAATGTGCAAGTAAATGAATGTGGAACTGAAAAGATATAACCTAACTGTTTTATTTCTGCAAATTTTTTATAACTAACCAAAAGTCCGTAACGTACAAGACCGCTTGGGGCCGGGAGCATGTACCTCACAGAGCAAACAACGCGAGAAATACTTTGACAATATCAGGTAAAATACCTTAGATATTATGTATAGTTTAATTAAAATCACGTTTATAACATAAGACAACCTATAAGGTAGTCTCATGAATTGCATTTTTCCTAAATGAATATGTTGAACTTCCAGATACACACATAGCACAACATTTTTCACTTACCAAATAATAGAAAAATGATAAGCAATGAGAATTACTCCCCCCTACACAATGACTAAGAAATTATTTAAGCACAAAATTAACAGAACAATACAATCAAATAGTTCCAAACATGTCATAAGTGACTTTCCAATGTCTGAAAAGGCATTTTATTATTAATAGTTTCTTAAATTCATAATCAAAGAAATTCCAGTGAAAAGTTAAAGTAAAATAGCACCTTAATTATTGCTGTTTCAATTGGGAGCACAAAAAAAAAAAAAAAGAAAGAAAGAAGCAAAGATTGCCATATACCAAAGAGTTATTTATTTACAAAATGCATTATGTTACACAGAAAAAGTAACTTTTTTTTATTTTACACTTAAGCAGACAGTTGCAACATCATAAAAAATAACTTGCAAGATTTTTATGCAATATATATAAATTTTGTATAGAATGGAGGATTATTTCCTATGGAAATACATAGCTTAATGTGTACCTGCTAGAAAAAAAAATCAGATGCTATACCAAGATAATATGCGTTAATTCTGACAAATTACCTAGTGAGTTCCAATCTAATGGCAAATTTAATTCCTTTCAATTCACATTATTTTCACAGAAGTTACTACAAGAATAAAGAATTCAGAAAACAAGACGTTTTGCTAATCCACACCTCAAAAGCAGTGAAGAAAATTTTCTTTTGTAAAAACGGTTTTGAAAGAGAACTGATAGAGTTTCAACTTTATGGAAATGTTATAAAGAGGTTTTGAGTCATGGCATTAAATGTTATAAAGAGGATTTGGGGTATTAAAAGATGAGATGAGTTTATGCTAATATTTCAATTTATATTTAAATTAGAGAAAAATAGAATTTGGGAGATGGGTGGATGCATTTTGAAACAAAACTGAAATTTTGACTAAGGCCATGAAACATAACTCAGAAAATAAAATACACCACTGAATTTGGAAACTCCCAAAAGTTACTAGTGTATTGTTTGCGTCATATGAGTAGATACACCTGAAAGTGGAAGAAAGGTAACTATTGTTTACATGTGTACCAAATTTGTAAACACTAAAATTTAATGGTATACAATGTACACATGTAAATAACTTTTGGGGGTGGTGAAGTCAAATATAATGGTTAGGACAAAAACATTGACTCTTAAACACAATAACCTAAGATTACTTTCCTCACCTCAGTCACTGCTGAGGGGGGTGCATTTGAACCATGTGATGAAAATTCACACTGACATATCTAAAACTTCACTGCACTAAGGATTAGGTTTTTGAAAAGGCCACTTGGCCTATATTTATTTTAAAACTTAACAAGTTAAATTTTTAGGTCACAGATTTTTTATGCTTGGCCACTGGGCCCAATAAAAATAAGCGGTTGACAGCTTAGTGGTGAAAATATAACACCAGTCACACTACTGATAAAAATAATAAACACCAGAATTTTAAAGAATTTCACAACACAAACACCCGATTTAACATGGTGTGCAACTTAAGTATTTGAAGTGAAAATATCTCTCTCTCTCTCGAAAAAGAAATTTTATATGCATATGTGTACACCATGTTGTTCTAATTAATTCCTTCAAACCAACCTTCTCAGACCAGCCTTCTGAGTCCACTTTTAATTTTAAACTACCATAACAACTGCCAAAATTTTACGTATAATGGAAAGTTACTTTACTACCAGATTCTACACTTCCAGGAAAATTTGTCTTAAAATCAACATAACCTTGTCTTAAATCAACATTTGCCTTAAAATCAACATTTGTCTTAAATCAACATATCTAGCATTACCGGATATTCAACCCATTCTATACACCCTACAAAACCTAATAAACTAGCTACCTTGTTCAATTTACACAAAAGTTATCATTAAATTGCTACACCAACAAGAGAATCTCACTTCACACTATCATCATGAAAATCCAACTTTTCAAAATTCCATACCGTAAGTTTTCCAATCAACTGGCACCCATGTAATAATCAACTCGGGCATAAAGCCAAACAATCATCTCAACCACTGAGTCCCACTTCTCTAGAAAAAACATGATTTCTCTGGGAGAACAACAAAGTTTGAGTCTGAAGACGAGAATGGGTCGTGAATCCATTCCCAGCCTATACAGTGTAGTGGAGCAAAGTGCGACCTAACCCTGTATTGTTTCTTCACCCTGATTTTGGGACAACTCGCACCCACTCCTTCGTAGGAACCACCTCCTATGGGCCAACGAGCTTACTCGGGCAGAAAACAAATCCCCCATTTTGTTTCATGCACCCTTTCAGACCTGAGGCATGTCCACATAGGGTAAAGTATCCCACAAGAGTTCACTTGCCCCCAAAATATCTCAACATCTATTTTCCAGAAAGCTAACTCAATATCCTTACTTCCAGAAAATTCAATACATCACCCTTTTTCCCATAAAATCACTTCATGTCCTTATTTTCCCAGGAACACACTGCACTACTCATTTCCCAGAAAGCTCAATAACACCATACTAGACACACTATACCAAACCTTACTTTATTTCCAGAAAACTCTATAAATCACCATATTTCCACAATCACCCTTTTCCAGAAAAATCGTCACTTCTTGAAGAAACACAACAGCTATTCGGGTTCTTTTCAGTCACTATACATATGCACCATATCTGCCTGTATGCCCATTTCTATATTCTTTTCCCCATAAAAAACTGTTTTTCCAATCCACGGGCTGAAACTAGAAATTAGCCCTCACTACTACAAAATTTTTAAAGAGTAATTTTGCACTTAAATTTACTAAAACACTAAACCATAATAATAACCATCCTACAAGAAAAATTCTCAACTACATGACACCTACACTAAGCTCATAAATACAAATTCTATTTCACAAATACCAAAAATCACTGAGCACAAAAAGAGTTAAATTTTAACTAAACGGAAATACTGGTCTGAGAGGTTGTTCAATTCCAAAATATCTTAATATACTTATTATATCATCTATCACTACATGACCCAGAAAATTATTCACTTCCATTTCTTTGTTTTGTTTTGTTTTTCAATTACCTATCCACAGAAGATGACATGAAATTTATTTACACAGCCTAACATTAAATCAGGTGGTTTCACTGATTAAGCACACCAGAACACTAAAATACAAAAAAACAAAAAAAAACAAAAAACCATGAATGAAAGCATTTACAATTCCCCTTTTTTTTTCTTTGCAACATATTTTTTTTTCGACAGCCCCATTTTAAAACCCACTCGTTTCATAATTTTAAAGAGACCACAACATAATACAAAAAAAGTCAAGGAAACATTACCTTTAGGACTGGGGCAGCAACACTTCTGAGCACCCTGCTCAACGATGAAAAAAAAATCACAGCCTAATAATAGATAGAACTCTCTCAGCGAGAACACCACTGTCCCGGTTGATTTTCACTTCACTTCCAAGGTTTTTTTTTTTTTTTTTTTTTTTCCCTTTCCCTTTTTTTCTGCCACAGCGAGCCTGGCCAATGAAACAGGAAACGGGCATTTTCGAACCATGCTGGTGGACCCCTTTGTGGTAATCAGTAGTGGGCCCAGCTCGACAATTCGGCAGTCGAAAGCGATGTCATTCACAAAGCCGTCCATGCCCTTTTTCCGGAACTTCCAGCGTCTGGTTGAACTGGCTTGAAGAGTCCCTTCCATGTTGAACAGAGCGGCGACAGCATTCGGGTTGCGCTGGCAGAAAATTATCCTGCGGAGGTCAATTCACGGTAGTTACTAAATTTTTTTTATTGCAGCTCAATACTGCCGTCGTCCACTAGGAGAGAAGGAGAGGGTTGAATCTGTGAGCATTTTCTCTCCAGTAATGAGATCCTTGAAAATAATCATTTCAGCAGACCAATTTTTAGAGTCACTGCTGAATCTGGGAACACAGTTAACTTTTAGCTATTTTTTTTTTTTTTTTTGCCGACCAGACCTAAGAAAGGATTTTCTTCACACAGGGCCAACAGACCCTGGTGCATTTCTTCAGATTTTCTCCTCCCCGCCAAAAGGCGAGGAGACAAATTCGCCTTGTGCTTTCCCTACCAGCCAGCCAGAGCCAAGACAAAAGAGTGAGTGACAATTTTTTCGACTGAAGCTCTGGTGCCCGAAACCACTGACCCTTCTCATTGGCCGAAACTTCTGCCTAGTAACTAACGGACCTCCCAACGGAATTTCTCTCCCACGCCTGGAGAGTGACCCCTGACCTCTGCACATAGGGAACCAAGCAACCTCCCGCATGCAGCTGTGACCTTGTTTCCAAAATAGAACATTGCTGGCCCAAGAGAGCTCTCTGCAAACACATTTTGGGTGACAACTACAGATTTCCTTAAAATGGCCGATTCAAAAGAAAGATTTTTTTTGCTTACTTTTCTTTCTCACAATTTTTTTTTTCAGAACCGCTTTCTCTTCGTTCCGTGATTAATATAAATAATTTTGTTTTTAAAAGGGTTGATGGTGACTTATTTTGCTCGCCTTTTTTCTTTTATATATAACTTACTAAAGTAAAAAAAAAAAAAGAATCAAGCCAAAAGAAAAAAGTTTAATGTCTATTATTTCCCTTTAAGAAATTTTTGTTTGTTTGGTCAGGGCCGAGAAATGAGCAAACATGGCCACTATTCCCTCAACTCTCTTCCAAACAAAATTTTAAAACGTGGACTGTCGAGTATTTTCATTCTATGTATTTTATTTAGTTATTTTCTATTATTTTTTATTTTTCGTAAATCCCAGCAAAGTGATCAATTTCCCCAAGATTTACGAACATGAAAATTCTCGACAGGACAGAACACTGAAGAAGATGGGAGCTGGAAACCTTACTCCATTTCATCACCCAGAAAATTGGGAATATGAAGTTCATTAATGAACAAATTGCTGCACTTTCCCCTAAACTAGTGGATCACAGCCTTTCCAGTTCAATGGCCTATCTTGACAACCATAAAATCTTCCAAGACCTAGTTTACATGTAAAAGTAATAAAACTTATTTGGTTTACTTACATTAAAATCCAGAGGATGTAGATACCACTTAGTAACTCACAAAAAGCTAAATGTTGACATGTCCATAAAAAAAGAATGTTAGATGAAATGGGTAATCTTCATTCACCATAATAAGGAAGGTTGACCCACAAAGACACATGAGCAAGGTCTAAAACCATATGACTACTTCCTCATTCAGTTTCAGATATCCTTTGCTCATTTTCAGTTGGAACACTGACTACTAAACTCAATCACGGGTAGGTTCAGAGATTATCTTTTTGTGCAATGCACAGAGCTTGTTCTCCAGACTTTCACAACAGACAAATTGGTCAATCATCCATATTTGGCTCATCCTTAGATTGACTTTTAGGGGAAAGTAGTTTTCATATTACTGAAGAAATGTTTCTTTCTACTTTTTTTTTTAAGTGTCCTGAAATAATATTTATGACATACTTCTTTTTGAGTATGGTGCCATTTGAATTGTCATAGAAACACATTAAAAATATCACAAATGTATGAGCTGTGGTATTAAGGCTTTAGTTCAACAATAAATCACTTATTTTTCAGCACACTTGACCATGTTATAGCCTAGCAACTGGTGGCTGAGTGTTCAGAAGGCAGCAATCATTTATCCAAGGTAGGCCTGGGTTTATCGTATTTTCCAATTATAATGTCACAGCACTAAACTTGATTATACAAATATGCAGCTCTGAAATGTAGCATTTAACCAGGTGTGGCTTACAACTGTTTTTAGTAACATTATAAATTCCAACCATTATTCATGACATATAAAAAAAACCCCTACCATTTCATGAGTTGTTTCTGATAGACATCAGCTGTAAAGAAGGTGGAATGCTGACTCTTCGCTGAATATTATTATGGGAGCCTTGCAGTCCAGCAAATGAAGTAGTCACAAAACCTGCATGCTATTACATGACTAAGTAATTTAGAGAGACCCAATTTAATTTTCATCATGAGCAGCAAAATTTCCAAAAACTGTTCTAGACTGACACCCACTGCCAGTTTTTATCATGTGCTGCCATAATGAAAATTTTGAGATTGAAAAATAGAACACAGTGTTTCTCAAATAACCAACTTCGAATAGCAAACTTCAAAATCAAACGACTTAAAAAAAAAAAAAAATACTGCAGTGCCCCCCTCCCACCTCTAAACACACATCCTGAAAAAATAAAAAAATAAAAAACAAACAAACCTGACATCTGAATTTTGCAGCACATACACGATGGGCTATAAAGTTATGGTATCACCAATTTGCCTCCTGTTCCAAGGACAGAAAAAGATGGATTTGTTTTCCCACCATGTTTATAGAACAGTCAATGAACATGCAAAAGAAAGTATCATCTTCACACATAAAATTCTAGAGTTGTCTTCTCCTTCTTCCAAAACACATAAACCATTCTGTAACAGTCAACCATATTCTAAACAAAACATGTACTCCTCCCGACCTCCAATTAGCTACCCCAGTGTGGTATGATTGATAACAAATGCCCTGCTGTAAAACACTCACAGCCTTTCACTCCTTCCCACTCCAGGTTCATTGCATACCCATTAAGAGGCAGAGTTTTACAATTAGAGCAAAGACACAGTGCTGATGATTCCAATTTAGTGCATCACTTCCTGTATGTTTACAGCACTTTCATCTAGAATATTATTGGATGCGAGTCATATAGGTGAGTTGAAGTGTATTAAAAATAGGTTCCTAACCTCGTTCTTCTCTGTTACTGTCCCATTGCTTTGTTTATCTCCAACAAAAAGTATGCAACATACTCTGCTACCATTGGCAGGAATCAAGATTTCATTTCAATGAACTGAATACTATGGTCTACTGAAGTTCTTTATAATACAAGATGACTTTAACTATCAGCAGGGTGCAAGGACAGTACTTAAATAAAAATTCCTTGTAGTAAGCTTACTTGCAGGCTTTAAACTCAGTGTGGTGCTATTCAAAGCAACAAACCAAGGAAATGAATAGAACTGCAGCATTATTCTTGGAAAATACAGCCAGTCCCGAATGAGGCATGGGTGGTCTGTTTGTCTAACGGTGCTAGCTCTGTCCTTTTCCTGGAACCAGTGGCCCTAAATTTGGGATGGGTGACTGCCTGTAGTCCTATAAGTTATTCATAATAATTATAAAATCTCAAAACAAAATGAAAAAACAAAAACAAAAAAAAACTACCTATAACACTTTCACAGAACACTTACTGTATGTATTTATGGCCCACTGGTGATATGCTCTTCAGATACACCTGTGAATTCACTGTTAGCCATGATCCACTGAGTGGGCATCAATACTCTAAGCAAGTTGAAAATATTAAGATATGGCATACTGCAGCACTGTCTCCTTTTTCTTCCAATTGTTACCACATAGAATCACTACACTGAGTAAATTTTAACAGAAACCACTGCCTTTAAATGATAATAAAAATGAACTCTATGTATTGCTACCTTGCAAAAACTTTTCCTCACAAACTACACACACAGGCTTATCAGTAATTTCTATTGAAGGCTGTACTGCGTAAAGGAAGAATATCACATATTGTACATTATATTAACTATCTGGGATGTAAGTTCAGGTGATGCATAACATCACAGCCTCTCCTTGACAAATGTCGACCCCACCTTCTCGTGGTGCATCCTGTTCCCACTAAAGGGGCTCTGACGACCGCCAATAGCGGTATAACTATACCATCAGGATTAGAGGAAATGCTATCCCACACTCACCAACCCGCTTGGCCAGCGTGGTGAGTTATGACCAAACCCCTCCAAAATGACTCTACAACTTAAATCTTGGCCCTCAGTCTCCGGCAGCTGGAATGTACCTGGCCAAGGCAGCGGCCAGTGCGACATGAAGGCAGAGGGTGCTAAGAATCACAGGAGGACCGGACTTGGCTGCCATCTGATGCTGACCTTGGCAACGTATAATGGACGCTCCCTATCTTCTGATTCAAGGCTTCTTGAATTGGAAGAGGAACTACAAAGGATCAAATGGGACATCGTCGGGCTAAGTGAGGTAAGGAGAAAAGGAGAAGATCTCATTGAACTGAAAAGTGGACATCTCTTCTACTATCCTGGGACAGATACTGGCAGAACTAGTGGTGTTGGATTTATAATAAACAAGAAACTGAAGGATAAAGTTGTAGAAGTTGAAAGTTCCTCTGACACAGCTGCACGGCTCGTTATCCAACTCTCGAGAAGATACAAGGCTCAGATTATTCAAACTTATGCACCCACCACAAGTCATCCTGAAGAAGAAATTGAAGAATTTTATGAGGAAATTCGTCATTTAAATAATAAAGGTAAGCAGCACTTAAAGATAATTATGGGAGATTTCAATGCAAAAATAGGGCAACGGCAACAGAATGAAACTTCAGTAGGTAAATTCAGTCACGGCAACAGAAACCAGCGTGGAAATACTCTCGTTGAGTTTGCAGAGGCAGAAGAGTTTTTTATCTTGAACTCTTTTTTTCAAGAAAAAGCCACACAGGAAATGGACATGGAGACATCCAAATGGGACGACAAGTGAAATTGATTTTATTATGTGTAACAAGAAATTTGTCATGGAAGACTGCAGTGTGCTAAACAAGTTCAACACAGGTAGTGACCATAGAATGGTAAGAGGTAAGATGCACCTCAATGCTAAACTCGAGAGTGGCAAGCTCATAAAACAAACAAAATGCATTGACATGACCAACCTTAAAAAAACATTATACCTTCAAATTGGAACTGAGGAACATATTCTCTGCTCTAGTAGGTCTAACGTTGGAAGAAGTGGACATCTCTGAAGTTAACAGAAAACTAACCAACGCTCTTATAGAAACAGCAACAAAAATAGCTGGCACTAACAACAAATTGCATACGAACAAATTATCAGGAAAAACCAAAATTCTGATGCAAAACAGAAGAGAGATGAGGACAACTAAAGGAGATGTGACTTCCAAAGTGGAATATATAGAGCTATGCAAGACGGTACAAAAAGTATTACTGAAGATTTAAGGAAATTCAACTGTGAACTAGTGAGGAAAGCAATTGAAAACAACCAAAGCCTGAAGAGAGCAAAGGGACATCTGAGTTAGGGAAGAAAACAGATTATGGCTCTGAGAAAAGAAGATGGTTCTGTAACAAGAAATAGGGGTGAAATTTTGACAAGAGTGAAAGATTTCTACTCAAAACTGTATGAAAGGGATGATACAAGTACTCCAGACATTACAAAAGGTACCAGAGTTCTTCCAGTCCTCCTAGCAGAAGTTGCACATGCAATCAAGAACATGAAGCGGGGAAAAGCTCCAGGAGAAGATGGAATTACTGTAGTCATCATACAAGAAGCAAGTGGAGAAATTGAAACAGTACTCGCCCAACTTTTCACTCGATGCCTTAATGAAAGGAAAATTCCTGAGGATTGGAACAGTGCTATAATGATCCTGCTACATAAAAAAGGTGACATTGAGGTTATCAGGAACTACATAAAAAAGGTGACATTGAAGATCTCAGGAACTACATAAAAAAGGTGACATTGAGGATCTCAGGAACTACATAAAAAAAATGACATTGAGGATCTCAGGAACTACAGACATTAGCCTCCTATCCGTGGTTTATAAAATCTTCACTAAAGTTCTTTCACACCGCTTGAAGGTGACAATGGACATGACTCAACCAAGAGAACAAGCTGGATTCAGGAGTGGCTACAGCACTATAGATCATATCCACGTATTGAGATAACTAATTGAAAGAGCAAGGGAATATGAACTTCCATTATGCATGGCTTTTATTGATTATAAAAAGGCCTTTGATTTGGTGAAACCATCAGCAGTTACAATGGCTTTGAAACATACATTAATATTATTCATAACTTCTATGAAAATTCAAGTGCAAAGATTTGGCTATTTGAGAGTGCAGCACCCATAAAAATTAGAAAGGGAGTGAGACAAGGTGACACTATATCTCCCGAACTCTTTGATGCCACATTGGAAAATGTCTTTCAATCACTGAACTGGGAAAACAAAGGGATAAAGATTAATGGAGATTATCTAACTTACCTTCGTTTTGCTGATGACGTAGTCATTTTTGCAACTACCCCATCAGAGCTGCAGAGTATGATCCAGGAACTTGCTGACAAGAGTAAAGTGGGATTAAAAATGAACTTTCAGAAGACAAAAGTGATGTACAATGCTTTTACAAGAAATGAAGATTTATCGATTGATGAGGAAAAGCTGGAGATAATCAATACCAGGGAGCGCAATACCGCCCATCCACGGCGGTCAAGAATTCATTGCGGACGATTAATTTCAAAAACACGACGTCTGCGCGGACGGCCCTTTTTTTCGCAAGCTTGCAGCATGGTTGTGATTAGAACACTTTTATTTAACATTTTTTTTTTTGCCAATTTAAAATTTATGCATGCCAAGTGCCACAGTTTTACGAAATTATGCATTCTCTTAAGTGATTAGCCGTTCTTTGTTTTGGCGAAATAGTTCCGCGGGCGACACCCTCCCTTCCAAAATGTTAACGTACTAAGCCAATGTCCTGCTATCTCATTCCCTCTCATAAAGTTTTCCCATGTGAATTTTACACCTGAAGAGGAGGGGGGGGGGGTGTGTGTGTAAGGATAAGCGACTTCGCATTTGTTTTCTTCTTCCTTTCTCTCTCTTCTATCTCCACCCCCAGTCATCCCTTGTTTAGTTTCATTTGTTAATACTGGAGTGACCCAGTATTAACCAATGCAACTAAACAACGGTTGCTTCTTCCCTTAACGTGTGACCTTGACATCTCGCACGTGTGATTCTTGCCATAATATTGGCTTCCCGTGCATTACCGTTTTCTGCATGTTTCCTGGCGACCTTGACAACGATCGTACCTAATGCCGCACATGCACTATTCTGTCTGTTATCTTTTGCCATTTTGCAGTTGAAAATTCTGGATTCCGTGTAACAAGCTTTTTGCTATGAAGCGGAAATGTATTTATTTTCTGTATGTACATAAAAAAAATTTCAGTACAGTGACAATATTTAATACGCACATATTTTTCAATGTATCGAGATTAAGAAACATGTTTTATATACGTTATTCTTTTCAGTTAAATCTATTCAATAGTGGCTTAACTGTTGGAACTTTTTACATGTTGTAGTTCCTTTGTGTGAAATGCAACTTCTCAGTTAGAAATTATTAGTATTTACTGCGAACATATACCTCGGTAATCAAATGCAATTCAAGGAAAAACTTTTCACGTGCCTCTCAGTTGTAAGTGGTCGATGTTCGAATCGTTGTGTGGCTGTTCTCATCAGGCTTTTGAGTTTAGACTTTTAAGAATTTAGTCGGCACATTTTCTTCACGGGTCCCGAAATTGGATAGACAAATTCATCGAATAAATGAATTTGTCTATTCAATTTCAGGAATTATGAAGAAAAAGTGCCGATCAAATTCTTAAAAGTCTAAACTCAAGAGCATGATGAGAAACAAAGATTCGAACATCGACCACTTACAACTGAGAGGCATGTGAAAAGTTTTTCCTTGAATTGCATTTGATTACCGAGGTGTACGTTTGCAGTAAATACTAATAATTTCCAACTGAGAAATTGCATTTCACACAAAGGAACTACATGTAAAGTTCCAACAGTTAAACCACTATTGAATGGATTTAACTAAAAAAGAATGACAATATTTAAATTAGACATAGTTATGGTATTTATACGAGTCTGGTGGGTTACTTTCAAAGGAGGACGGGTACATTTTTAGACAAACCGTCCTCGAGGACGGAGGTAAAATTTCCAAGATTTTTTGTGCCCTGATCAATACTTACATTTATCTTGTACAGCAGATATCAAGTGAGGGTCACATTGTTGAAGAACTTAATCGGCGTAAAAAACTTGGCTGGAGATCATTTGGAAGAAACAGTATAATTTTCAAGAGCAATATGCCATTATGTCTTAAAAGAAAAGTGTTTGATCAATGCATCCTTCCAGTGCTTACGTATGGTGCAGAGACGTGGACCTTAACTGAAAGAGACATACAAAGGCTGCAGACAACTCAGAGAAGCATGGAGTGGTGCATGCTTGGTGTAACCAGGAGAGGTAAGAAGAGGAACTTGTGGATCCGAAAAATGAAAAGAGTGGAAAACATCATGATCAGAGTTAAATCCCTGAAATGGCAATGGGCTGGACATATTGCCAGAAGAAAGACCATCGATGAACAAACAGCTGACATTTTAGACTGGATTCCGAGGAACAGGAAAAAACCCAGAAGAAGACCACATGGGAGATGGGTGGATGAAATTCGAAAGTATGCGGGAGTAACATGGAGGAGACTGGTACAAAACAGACCATTGTGGAAGAAACTTGGGGAGGCCTACGTCCAGCAGTGGATTGCTAATGGTTGACAATGACGATGGTGATGATTAACTATCTACACAACAATTAACCTTTAGTGCCTGTGAAATTTAACTTCGCACCGTTTTCGTGCCAATTTTTTTCACCAGTATGTTAGAAATCTTTTGAAAATTGCATTTTTGAATTTTATATGTGATGTTAGTGATAAAGATCTCTCAAAAACTCTGAAATTCGATAACTTAATTATAAATACACCATACTGTGAATACTCAAGAGACTCATATAGCATATTAAATCTGTTTATTTTTGTGGTGTAGTAAGCACAAAGATTCGCCAAGCTTTCGCACTCCACTGGGAGGCTTTTTCAAAAGGCAATGGTAGACATAAAAATGCAGGGAATTGGAACATGTAAGGAAAAAAGATGATTTTTGAAAATAAAATGGGTGACATCACGAGCATATTAGCTTGGCGAATCTTTGTGCTTACTACACCACAAAAATAAAGGGATTTAATACAATATATATATGTGTCTCTTGAGCGTGAAATTCGACTTCAAAAATTGCAGTTTTGAAGTCAAATTTTGCACTTCAAACTGTGGATATCAGTTCAGCTCTGGATGCTTTTAAGTCCTGCTTCCATAACATCCTACAGTGGTTTTTGTCAATTCTGCATTTAGCTCATTGGATTCATTGAATCTTATGTAACAAAAATTATTTGATATACTGTAGATACAGCTGCCAAAATGATAAAAGTAGCTTTCCTTTCCGTATACACAACATTTTTGAATCGGAAAAGGCACTTTCAATTAATTTACCACTTCATAGTATTTTCAGAAATGATATACTTGAGGATTCCCAAATTCTTACACAAAACTTGAAAACCTGGATTTTCGCGTTTGGAATATTACAAAAACCCGGAATTCTGGGCTACACTCAGACGGCAAACAGGCCTGATTTTAGCTCTCTAAATATCATCCAAAATTCTACAAAACTCCACGAGGTCTGTTTTCCAGGCGGATGCATGATTATAGTATTATCAGCAAACTAGATCTTAAATTATTTCTGCATAGCCAAAAATACTCTTTAGATACTTCTGCCAGTAGTACATACAAGATGTGTGCAAAAGAAGAGCACATGAAAAACTAAAAGAGACCAACAGTTAAGATGTGAAAGAGGAAAGTCCAGGGTTCTGCCTTTTCTAATCACCATTATGTACTACAGCCAAAGAGAAGTAATTCCTGTATTTAATATGTCAATGAACTGAATATTCATAGATTTGTTATAAACATGCTGACACTGATTAGACATGTTATTGAAAAAAAAATGCAATATAAATTATTTCATAAAATAAATAAAATATTGCAATAAAAATGTTTTACAGTGTGTAGCATTGTATAGATGTGATATGTATCATAATTTTCATTAAAATATTAATCACAATTTATGTGCTACATTATTTAGGCACAGTTGGTATAGATCAATGATCTGCACCATATAGCATTCTGTTCATCGTATTCCAATATGAAGCTGGAATTGCATAAAAATTATGTGTGTGCGGGCCAAAAGAATAGCATTGAAAACAAATGATTAAATATCAGTATTAAAAAAAGAAAAATATATATAAATAACTTATGACATACCTTGATTATTTTTGCAGTCTTAGACAGTTTGCACACAGTGCGATATAGGTGGTTGTTAGGCCTAGTTGTAAAAATTTCCAGCTGCGTCGGCATTCCCGAAAAGTTATGCCTAAATCATAGTCTGCTGTCTCAAGGCTTAGATGTTAATGTTTTCATTTACTGCATGCTTATGTTAAAACAAAGGATGGTTAAATCCCTGAAAACATCGCAACCAGAAAAATACCATTAGGAAACCGAAAGGAATGTGACACAAATGAAACACGAGCTGTGAGTGTTCGATTATCATTGTTTAAAAAGCCAAAGAAACTGTGGATTGATAAGATACTATTTACAAAAAATGTAAAATTACAACTGATATGGGGTTAAGTTGCTTTAAACAGTTAAGAGCCAATAAAAACCTTTAAAAGCCAATTAAAAATGTTTAAACCAGAAATGAAATCCAAACTGCACAACACATAGAACATGAAAACAATAATCAAAATGCAATGCATTTCACATAGCTAGTTACTGGAATTTGCAAGCTGCTTGTAATCTGAGTTCTTGGTTGAGGTAATGCAGTGGTGTAAAATATTTTGGAGTAGTACATAATCATCGTGGCTTAGGCTTTGATTGCCATCTAGCAGGTAACTTGGTGCAGTTGTACTTGTTAATTTTCTTTCAGCCCTTTTATTTTTTGGATACTTTTTTCAACACCAATTAAGTGTCTCCATGCATATGATAGATTAATAGGGCAGTTACTGTTGCATATCTGTTCTGAATATTTGCTAATACATAGGGATTCAATGGTCAGAATTTCGATCCAGGTCTTATGCTATATTAGTATTTGGACTTCACTCCAATCTGGCAGAGCCTGTTGTTGAATACAATAATCTATTAGCACAGTTTAATTTTCCTGTTTAAACCTATTTCCCATATGCTCATTTAATTGGGTTTTAAGGTTGTGTTTTGTACTTCAGATGTATGAAACTGAAGTAAAATGGTTGCTATTGACTATGGGAATAGGGTACACTCCTGATTGTTTCAACATGGGAATTTTTTCATGATTTTGGGTTAAAAGTCTACCAGTGTCTTTAGTTTTAACACCTACATTCATGTTTGATTTTTTGCATAAATGCTTCATCACACTGGTAATATTGGGCAAGTATAGCAGTGATCCACAGTAAGTTTTGGCCTTCTTAACACACATTTTAATCCAAGATCATGAAAAAACTCCCATGTTGAAATGGTCAGGAGTATACTGTATTCCCATAGTTGATAACAACCAACCTACTCCAGTTTCATACATCAGAAGTACAAAACACAACCTTAAAACCTGGTTAAATGAGCATATGGGAAGTTGGTTTAAATGGGAAAATTGTACTGCATTAATAGATTATTGTATTCAACATCAGGCTTTCCGCAATGGAGTGAAGTCAAAATACTAATACAGCATAAGACCTGGATAGAAATCAAAGCAAGTTTCTGTTAATATTTCAACATTATTTTTATACTAGGATCTTTTAAACTTATCCAAAACATCTAATTTTTAACACCTACTCCTATAGTGTAAAAAGTGTGAAATCTCGTACTAGAATAATTTTTTTTTGGTATCAAACTATGATTCAAAACAATTTTTAGCTCATTCCAGAACTCATCCTTTTTACTTAGTAGCCCCAGAACTCTTATATTCTAATTGAAGAGCAGAATGCTGCTGTTCAACCAGAATGCTGCTCTTCAACCAATGTTGATGTTCTGATATTCTAGTTGAAGAGCAATGCTGCTCTTCAACTAGAATATCAGAACATCATGAACATTGGAAAATTGCATGGCTTTCCACCCTCTTATTACATAGACTAATCAAAAGTTTTGAATCACAGAATAGATCTAGATTACTGCCTGAACCTTCCACCACCACTTATCAGTTTGTTGGTACTTTGCCCTTTAGCCTGTCCTTCACTCATAAAGTTTGCTCTATTTTCAAGTCTTTTGGTTACAGGATTGCAGTCAAACCACCTTCACATCTTCTCAAACTCATCCTTAAACAGAGATCTCAATAAACCCCTAGATTTACAACGTGTCTACTCTATCCCTATCAACACTTCCACAGGCGTTACCCACTATATTGGTAGTACTTACCACATCATAAACTGGCGTTTGATGGAGCATATCGCTGATGATAAGAAAGGTAGCCCTTCCACCTCCCTTTCAATTTTAACCATCAGCGATACATCCGCGGCTCTCGATTGGCACAATGTTAAGCGAATAGCCCCGTTCAGCAATCGGCATGCCCTCAGATACAGCGAAAGCATTGAAATCTACCTTACCCTTAACACCTGCAATACTGACGCACCTTTTAACATCCCTATTATTTGGAAAGCGATTTTGAAATCTGGCAACAACTGACGCTTTTACCACGTGTCTTATTCTATGGCTGATGAAGGTAGAAGTCGCTACCGAAATGTCCCGCTCTTAATTTTTCAATGTAACTTATGCGTGTGCTTACGATTTCAAGAATTATTTTAATGTACACACAAAGATGGCAAAGAATTTTAATGTTTCCCCAAGCAGATCACTCCAATCGGCACCAAAAAAAGAGAACATATTTAGAATGGAAAAAAAAAAAAAAAAGGAAAAAAATTAGGTCTGCTATCCCTGCTGTAATGCTGCAATAGCCTAGGTCATCAGCAGGCAGGAGCATATTCTAGACCTTCAGATGTGCTTCATAGGGACTTGACAACAAAATAAAATTGCAATCAAATTTGGGTTTAAATATGAAATTAGAACAACAAATAACAATAAAGAACGAGGGAAAAAATGACTTTTAGTTAATTTTTGGAAAAAAAGTTACTTTAAGTGATTTGGTAAAAAAGTGACTTTTATTTGAAAAAGTGACCTGTTTTGAACTCTGACCTTATATTAATGTAGCACTTTACACAAATTATTGCTGCATGATCTTTTCATGTGAAAACCTGTCTAACCCCCAACCTCTACATTGGCATCATATTAATTATTTTTTCCTTTTTTAAGTTTCTTATGGATGAAGTTGTTCTCCATGAGAAAAGGAGTACTGTGGATGTTTCACTTGTTAGCATATCAATGAAGAGTCATCACAGTTAACAAGACATATACACAAGTTGGCATACACTGTACTGATGTTTGTTACAGCATGTTGAATATATTTCTACATTGTGACCACACAACTGTCCACGACCAGTGAGCAATGAACATATCCTGCATTATGGTTTCCAAAACTATTGACAATACAATAAATATGGGGACAAATCTGCTTTGATCTGAGAAGATTGATTCCCAAAGACAGAGACATCTTCATACTTATTTACCTTCTTAGCATGCACAGATCAAAGAGGTCCATCGCTTCTTCCCCTAAAACAAGCCATAATGATGGTTTTGTAGCCATGTTACATCAGATTGGGTGGCTGGCACAAAACTAGACAGATTGAGGACAACACACGTCTGGGGACCAACTTCATATGGAACCATCCACGTATTCACACACCAAAGCCCAGGGAGTCTGCAGAAAACCCCAGGAAAACCACAAATTAGATAGCTGGCAGACAGGGGTTTGACATCTTCATAGCACCACCAAATGAAAACAAGATTAATTAATCACCACTCAGATTTTCAAAATGAGTATTAACATGCCATGCCTTGCACCTTCTGTATAGTTGGTGACTTCTTCTTGAGCTCTGCTCTAAAAACTGTCTTTTATCCATAGCATACATCACTATAGGAGCAGAGGCATTCATTCTTTAATGATGTACAGCATAATGATTAAATGATTAATTATGTTTCTGTAAAGAGATATGTTTGTAAAAGGAAAACTTCTGAATAAGATATCCATTAGGCATTTCATTAATACAGGAGTGTAATAACATATCTACTTCCATTATTTATTCAAAGAAATCAGGGAATGTACTGCTTAAGTAACTCTTAATTTTTACATAGCATACTAAGCTCTTTGTTACAGTGCTTTTAAATGATTATTTAACAGAATTACCTGCAATAATGAAATAACATAAATATATTATTAATCCAGATGTCATACAGTTTCTGAAATAAAGGATTCCAAAACAGTTTACAACAATAAATGAATTTCAAGGTTTTACTTTTGCTCACAGAACTTAACAGAATAAACATTAAACAAATGATAAAAAAAAAAAAAAAATTCTCTACACCAGGGGTGGGGAACTGGGGCCTTTTGAGTGAATTCAAAATTTGCAGAACAAATCCTTTTATTTTTATTAAAATGTTTTTTCGTCTTTTATTATTTTTGTTTTAATCTTAAAATGACAGTATTTAAAATACCAAAGACTAAAAGAAGATTCAACAAAATAATGCTCCCCAACTATCAGCCACAATTAAAACATTAGAACATCATAAAGACTATTTTGAAACCAGCTACGCTCATGATTTCGTTCTATAGTTCGTAAAGAACTACAGATGGAATTGATTGAACTCTAAGAAGATGACATTTTAAAGTCTTTATTTGATGCTAAGAAACATAGTTGAAATATGGAAAAATGCCATAGAATACCCACGCCTTCAGAAACATAGATGAAAAATGCTTTCTTGCTTTTCAACCACTTATTGCTGTGAATCTACATTCTCCTACCTAACACAATTCAAGATGCCCTTAAGGTCACAAATGACGGATACCCATCTAGAGGATCAGCTAAAAATGCGGACCACCATGTTACAACCAAATAATCAAATGCTTTCTTGCTTTTCAACCACTTATTGCTGCGAATCTACATTCTCCTACCTAACCCCAATGGAGATGTCCTTAAGGTCACAAATAACGAATACCCACCTAGAGGATCAGCTAAAAGTGTGGATCTCCATGTTGCAACCAAATATTCAAATGCTTTCTTGCTTTTCAACCACTTATTATTGTGAATCTACATTCTCCTACCTAACACAAATCAAGATGCCCTTAAGGTCACAAATGACGGATACCCATCTAGAGGATCAGCTAAAAGTGTGGACCTCCATGTTGCAACCAAATATTCAAATGCTTTCTTGCTTTTCAACCACTTATTACTGTGAATCTACATTCTCCTACCTAACCCAAATCAAGATGCCCTTAAGATCACAAATGACGGATACCCATCTAGAGGATAAGGTGAAACTGTGGACCTCCATGTTGCAACCAAATATTCAAATGCTTTCCAACAAAAAGCAGTCACAACAAAGTCATTAAAAGGCTAGTTAACTTTAGAATTAAAAATTTTTTTTTACTTGAAGTTAGTTAGTACATAGTAAGATTTTTACAAAATAATGTACATTTCGAAGTATATTTAATGAAGTTTTTGAATGTGGCCTTGTTAGATCACAGCTAACTTAATGCAGCCTTCCACAACATGAAAAGGTTCCACACCTCTGCCTTACACTTACAAAACTACATTTAATAGTGAACTTTTTTGTTTAAATGTCAGTAGAAAAAGCATCAGGAAAAAGAAACGGGGAACATAGGAAAGCAAAAAACACAATGAAATTTTTATTTTTATTTTAATTACATAAGCACTGAAAAAAAAAAAGGTTTAGGCAAGTGATAGCAGCACATTACTTACACTAAATTTTTGTAAGCCTATATGGGAATCATATTCTGTTAATAGTAATAAAACATGTAATTCAAATAAAAATAAGAGGAAGAAATAAAAAAATATATATATATGAATATAAAATAAATAAATAATAGGTGTTTACAAATCTGAACTTTTCAAACAGATAGCAGCGACATTAATAGTAATTTTTTGATGATCTGAGAAATCTGTACGCATGCCTCAAAACATGTCATTGACTATGCCCATAGAAGAAGTAAAGCATTCTGGGTTGAACATCTGAGGTGGTAAGACCTTGTGGAATACAATGGTAAATCAGAGATCTGAAGATGGTAACATATTGTCGAAGATATTCATGTAGTGAAAAGCAGTGTATTACTTGACTTCTCATGGATGAAAACCAGCAGTGGGTTTTCATGTTTAAATTATTCTGACTTAATTACTAATTTTGGCAATTAAATTTAAAAGGTTACATTGCAGTTGACACGTTTGAATTGGCATTTTAAGTGACCAAGTAGTTACACTTAGAGCTGATTTTTTAATGTATTTTAAATTTGAATTTTTAAATTATCATTTTATTATTTAGATATTTTAGTTGTATTAATAAAAGCAATGTAAAATATAAGTAGCTATTAAAAACGAGTTGCCTAAAATGAATGTGTTCAATATTTTGTATGAGAGAACAAGCAGGAGCCAAACATGTACAGCATCAAAAATGTGTGAGAAAAATCTGCAAGGCTTTAAAGATAAGTTCTTTTTTTAGTGTATGGGTGTGGCTTTAAAGATAAGTTCTTTTTTTAGTAGAATATAATTCCCAAAAACACTTACAAAACTTTTAGCACAGCATGTTAAAATAACCTACAATATAAGAGAATTGAAAGG
Source organism: Macrothele yani (assembly GCA_039090855.1). Lineage (NCBI taxonomy): Eukaryota > Metazoa > Arthropoda > Arachnida > Araneae > Macrothelidae > Macrothele > Macrothele yani. Next base: position 142,243,167 of record CM076993.1, on the reverse strand, counting down.
TAAATTTTCCATTTCATATATTTCAAACATTACATGATTTATCTTTATCAAAAAGACCAAATATGGGTTCTGATACCTAGAAATTTCATAAATGTGTTCTTATATGATTCAAAAAATTACCTTTTTGACAAAATTGTTTTTGGCACTGAGCACATTTAAATGGTTTAATATTTGAATGCAGCAATATGTGTGCCTTAAGATTACATTTCAAAGAAAACTGTTTATGACAAAAATCACATGAAAATGGTTTTTCTCCAGTATGGCTTCTCAAGTGATGCAATAAATTTGTCTTGACTTTTGTTGTATATGGGCAGTACCAACAAGTGTGCACTTTCCCAGATAAATGTCTGATGCATATGTCAGCTCTCATTTCAGAAGCAGCAGCAAAATCACTACAGCCCAAATGTTTGTGAATACCTACAGCAAAATGAGAATGAGAGATAAGTGGTTGCTGTTTTACAATTTCATTGTTATAATTTTTTAATGTTATTTGAATCATAATCAGAACAATGAAAAGATGAATTTCAAAATTTTGAAGATATAGATGAACAACATACATTTTAAGTACAGTAGGACCTCCATAAATCGAATTTCCATAAATTGTCTATATATCGAAGTTTTGTGAATCCCCGTGATTATTACATAGAAAAACTGTTTCAATATATAAATTTTTTTCAAAACAAATTGGGATTTTCCCTCTTGTAATGACAACATTATAAAGCAAGTAAGAAAAAAAAGAATGAAGATGTCGCGAGAGGAAGAAGGAAAAGGTAGTCAAGGTCACTGCAACACCGATGGGTTGTCTACAGGAGAGTATTGTCTCCACACTCCCCTCACCCCTATCCTCAAGTAACCTTCCTCCTCTGTAAAACAGGTTCGGTTTGTTTCGTTCTCTCTAACCAATGGTGTGTGCTCGTGATGTCAAAAAGAAAATCAGTGTTGTGGAAGAGGTAGAGTTGTTGAAGAAGTGGACAGTGGAATGTGCAAAAAGGATACTGTGATTAAATTTGGTGTTCCTCCAAGCACAGTGTTGACAATTATAAAAAACCGGGAGTTCGTTATGAAAATCTTTGAAGATGTCGGATCTGACAGGAAACATTCTAAAACATATCATTTTGGAAAAGTGAATGACACTGTTTTAAAGTGGATTAAAATTGTTCATTACAAAAAACTTGCCAATCTCAGGCCCTCTTATAAGAGAACAGGCCTCAGAGTTTGTCAATTGTTTGGAGCAAGTGTATTTCAAAGCTTTTTACGGTTGGTTAGATAAATTTAAGAAGTGACATAGCGTAAAAGAATAGATTGTTTCGGGGGAAAGTGGAAGTGTGAGTGACACTGACTGTGACCAATGGAAAAACATGGTTTTGAAGAAGATTTTAGAAGAGTACACTCCTGATAACATTTTTAATGTCAATTATTATATTTGCACTTTTAAGGTATTAACCTCTTGCAAAGTGCGCATAGTTTACGTGCAATTCATAAATGAAAAAACCATGAGGAATAACCACTCACTCACCATAAAGATCATGGTAACCTCCAATGACCACACACTTCCAACACGTCATTCATCGTGATGTAACTGGGCTTCCACAGGTTTACAGACTTCTTGCTACGCTTCTTATTTTCGGGTGTGAAACATCGTTTTTTTTTGTTTTTTTTTCTTTGCCTTATAAGATGTTACTATAATGCTTGTCATTTCGATAAAAATCACACATACAACTCATTCATACAATTCAAGTAAAAACTATGTACATAAACCTTACATTCACAGGTGATTAAACCTTGGTCAACTCTAATTATGGAACTCCTCCTTCTGTTTCACAACCTCTGCTACTCCCACTGCAAGTGTCACACCCATTCAGCCCCGCTCATCCAATCCTCTAGTACTTTCGACAGGTCCCCGTCATCTTCAGGAGGCAGGTGTGTCTCACCCGCCCACCACAGCTCAAGTGAGCAGAGCCATCGAGGCCTGGGCTCCAGTCGCTATCTCTGAATCGTTGTGTCTCTGGCGCCATCTATTGTCCCTGCTGCTCTTTTTTCCCTCTTTCTTTTTACGCTGCTGTTCAATTTTTATTAGGGCTTTCCATTGTTCGTTTAGGTTACTTGGCTCATTAATGTTGCATAATCTTGATCTGTTTTTTTCAATTAACACTGATTCTGCAATTCTTAACTGCTTTTCGTTTTTACAGCTCTTAATAATTTTAATATCTTCAAACCTTGGACATTTTTGATTTTCCATACAGTATTGGGTCAATGCTGTCTTAGCCTCTTTTTATTCCAATTATTAATATGCTGGTTCAATCTATACTTTAATTTATTCTTGGTGCTGCCTATATATGACACAGGCGGTTGCTGGTTTATTGGGATTTCATAAATTCCTGCTCTATCTAATTGGCTAATTTTTTCATTTTTAATCACTAAATTTTTTACAGTAAGTACCTGATTTCCTACCTGTAGGCCATACTTGCCACAAACTTTATTAATTTCTGCTGAAACATTTTCTATATATGGTATTGCTCCCACATATTTTACAAGTTTTTTATCAGTCTTGACCTTATTGTAACCTTGAGTTACTTCATAAATCCATTTTTTTAATACCTGTTTAGGGTATCCAAAAGCATATGCAATTTTTTCAATATATTCAATTTCTTCCTTTCTATACTGTTCAATTGATGAATGTGTTAAACTTCTTTTAATTAGTGTTTTAACACTATTTCTTTTATGTGTTAATGGATGTGATGACTGAAATGGTATAAGTACTGGGATATATGAAGATTTTCTATGCACTCTGAATTGTATATTCTCCTCTGTTTTAATAATCAAAACGTCCAAAAATGCCAAAGTATTGTCATGTTCTTGTTCTACAGTCAGTTCTATAGATGGATAAATTTCACTATACTTTTTTGTCAAGTCCTCAAGTTCATCATTTTTTAGCCTGGATAACAGAAAAATGTCATCAACATATCTGCAGTATATCAGTGGTGGATCCTCGAGTTTACTTATTATTTTTTCCTCAATGTCACTCATTATAATTTCAGCAAATAAAGTTGACAGTGGTGACCCCATAGGTCCACCATGATTTTGTTTGTACATCTTGTTGTTAAACTTAAAAATGTTATTTTCATATGCATGCAATACAAATAGAGGAGTTAAGAGAAATTTTATTGTAAATATATGAAAATAACATTTTTAAGTTTAACAACAAGATGTACAAACAAAATCATGGTGGACCTATCGGGTCACCACTGTCAACTTTATTTGCTGAAATTATAATGAGTGACATTGAGGAAAAAATAATAAGTAAACTCGAGGATCCACCACTGATATACTGCAGATATGTTGATGACATTTTTCTGTTATCCAGGCTAAAAAATGATGAACTTGAGGACTTGACAAAAAAGTATAGTGAAATTTATCCATCTATAGAACTGACAGTAGAACAAGAACATGACAATACTTTGGCATTTTTGGACATTTTGATTATTAAAACAGAGGAGAATATACAATTCAGAGTGCATAGAAAATCTTCATATATCCCAGTACTTATACCATTTCAGTCATCACATCCATTAACACATAAAAGAAATAGTGTTAAAACACTAATTAAAAGAAGTTTAACACATTCATCAATTGAACAGTATAGAAAGGAAGAAATTGAATATATTGAAAAAATTGCATATGCTTTTGGATACCCTAAACAGGTATTAAAAAATGGATTTATGAAGTAACTCAAGGTTACAATAAGGTCAAGACTGATAAAAAACTTGTAAAATATGTGGGAGCAATACCATATATAGAAAATGTTTCAGCAGAAATTAATAAAGTTTGTGGCAAGTATGGCATACAGGTAGGAAATCAGGTACTTACTGTAAAAAATTTAGTGATTAAAAATGAAAAAATTAGCCAATTAGATAGAGCAGGAATTTATGAAATCCCAATAAACCAGCAACCACCTGTGTCATATATAGGCAGCACCAAGAATAAATTAAAGTATAGATTGAACCAGCATATTAATAATTGGAATAAAAGAGGCTAAGACAGCATTGACCCAATACTGTATGGAAAATCAAAAATGTCCAAGGTTTGAAGATATTAAAATTATTAAGAGCTGTAAAAACGAAAAGCAGTTAAGAATTGCAGAATCAGTGTTAATTGAAAAAAACAGATCAAGATTATGCAACATTAATGAGCCAAGTAACCTAAACGAACAATGGAAAGCCCTAATAAAAATTGAACAGCAGCGTAAAAAGAAAGAGGGAAAAAAGAGCAGCAGGGACAATAGATGGCGCCAGAGACACAACGATTCAGAGATAGCGACTGGAGCCCAGGCCTCGATGGCTCTGCTCACTTGAGCTGTGGTGGGCGGGTGAGACACACCTGCCTCCTGAAGATGACAGGGACCTGTCGAAAGTACTAGAGGATTGGATGAGCGGGGCTGAATGGGTGTGACACTTGCAGTGGGAGTAGCAGAGGTTGTGAAACAGAAGGAGGAGTTCCATAATTAGAGTTGACCAAGGTTTAATCACCTGTGAATGTAAGGTTTATGTACATAGTTTTTACTTGAATTGTATGAATGAGTTGTATGTGTGATTTTTATCGAATTGACAAGCATTATAGTAACATCTTATAAGGCAAAGAAAAAAAACAAAAAAAACGATGTTTCACACCCGAAAATAAGAAGCGTAGCAAGAAGTCTGTAAACCTGTGGAAGCCCAGTTACATCACGATGAATGACGTGTTGGAAGTGTGTGGTCATTGGAGGTTACCATGATCTTTATGGTGAGTGAGTGGTTATTCCTCATGGTTTTTTCATTTTTAATGTCGACAAAACAGGACTTTTCTTTAAATGTTTGCCAAACAAGACTTACTTTTAAAGATGACAATTGTCATGGAGGTAAAAATAACAAAGAGAGGATAACAGTTTTGGTGGGCACTAACATGAACGCCGAAGAAAAACTGAGATTATTGGTGATATGAATAAGTAAGCAACCTAGATGCTTCAAGGGCATGTAGTCTTTAGAAGTTGACTATTATTACAATAAAAAGGCTTGAAGGATAAGTGATATTTTTGAGGAATGGATTTTAAATTTCAATAGAAAAATGATTAGGCAGAAAAAAATTTGTTCTCTTTATAGACAATTGCTCGACCCATTCTAATGCAGCATCAAAACTATTCAATGCAAATTTTATTTTCCTCTTCTCAAACACAACTTCAAAATTGCAGCCAATAGACCAGGGAGTTGTAAAAAATCTGAAAATTCATTATAGGAAACTTATTCTCAGAAGACTTACTGGGCCTTAGAAAATGAGCAATCTACAGATAAGGTGATGGATTTGAGAATTTGTATAGCTGAACTAGCAAAGGTGTGGCAAAATGATGCTTTAGAATTGACAGTAAAAAATATTTTGCAAAAGCTGGCTTCATGGAATCACATTGAATCAAAGAAGAAAATGTGTTGCCACAAGTCAAGCAATGTTGGAAGCAAACACGTAATTATTTCAGAATACCCAACGAACGATGACATAGTACGCTCACTTGACAACGACTCTCCTTCGTCTTCTCAACCTACCAAGTCTCATAACCTTAAACGATCTTTAGACCATGACCTGGACCAAGAATATGGAACCTCTTCTTCGGCAGCTGTACCAGTCGCTCCGAAGCGTCATCTCCCCTCGTTTGCTGTGAATACGCATGCTACACCCTTAGTTGTGGAATCCATCGATCCGAATGAGAGACTGTCCACCAGATCTCCCTTTTTCATTTCTAAAGCTTTGGACGCTGCGGTTGGCCCCTTGAAGTCTGTGAGGAAGCTTCGCTCTGGGGACCTGCTTGTCCAAACTTGCAGTGTTTCTCAGAGTAACACTTTTCTGCACCTCACTAGTCTTCAAGGCATTCCTGTCAAAGTGACACCTCACCCGTTTCTTAACACCTCTCGGGGTGTTATTTCAGAGTTTGATCTCTTGCCATGCAGTGAGGACGAATTGGTGACTGAACTTGCAGATCAGGGTGTTATTGCTGCACGTCGTATGATGTTCCGGCGCGATGGTTCTTTGATTAAGTCTAAAAATGTAATCTTGACTTTTAACTCCCCGAAAGTTCCGACCGAAATCAAGACTGGCTACTTGGTCTGTGGAGTTCGCCCGTACATTCCCAGTCCTCTGCGCTGTTTCAGGTGCCAGAGGTACGGGCATTCACAACGTTCATGTAACAGTTCCGCTCGTTGCGCAAATTGTGGCTCCTGTGAACATGACGGGGAAGGTTGCACTTCTGCGGCCTGCTGTGTTAACTGTGGTGAGGCTCATGCTGCTTACTCCCGTAACTGTATGAAATGGAAGGACGAGATGGCGATCCAGCGCCTCAAGACCCTGGAAGGCCTCTCGTCCCCTGCTGCCAAGGCCAAGTTGGGTATTTCCAACAACCGACAGCGTACTTTTGCCGCGGTAGTTCAGTCTCTGCCACAACCCGTGCAGCCCTTTGTTCCGCGCCCTGTAGCTCTCGCCGCACTTGCCAAGAGATCTACAGCTGAACAAGCAACACAGGTGGATTTCACCGAGCTCCAGCTTATTCGACCAGCTGAGTCTGCGCCTTCTCTTTTGAAGACGACCGACTCTTCCAGTTCCCAGCAGAAAGCCTGCACGTGCGGAAGACCCGGCCCTCAATCCGCAAAGGTGTGCAGTGTCCATCCAACTGACCAACATTGCAACTGTCTCAGACTCAGCAAGGTCCCCACCCTCAAACAACATTTTAGAGGAACATAGGGGGGAGGAGAGTGACAGTTCGTCCCCACCCTCAACCAACTTTACAGAGGAACATAGGGGGGAGGAGAGTGACAGTTCGTCCCCACCCTCAACCAACATTACAGAGGAACTTAGGGGGAGGAGAGTGACAGTTCGTCCCCCTCCTGGTGACTCATCCTATGTGGAGTTGTGTTCGATTTCGTGATGTGTTTTATCATTCTCATTCCTCAGTTTTACTTAATCGGCTTGTTTCTAACCATTGTACCATATTTTTCATACTGTTTGTTTCATTGTCTTTTTTTGGCCCTTCCATCGTTCTCATGGTTCGGTTTTACTTGGTCAGCCAGATTTGGGGATTTATGCCACGTTTTTTAATACTGTCTGTTTGTCTTGTGTCTGGCGCTCTTTGGCCAAATCTGGCCCTTGCGCCATAAAAATCCACCAACCAACCAACCAACCAACAGACTGACATCGAAGAGGCTGAAGAGGATGATGCAGAAGAACCCCCTAAGACTTCTAATTTGTTGTACAGCAAGACATTAAAAAGTTTTTTTACACAAATGTAAATACATATGAATACTACCTAAATACATGTTTTTTCAAGGTACATTCAACAGACTTTTTCTTATATAATAAATCGGAGCAAAAATTGCTAATGGCAATTTTTGCTCTCGTTATACTTAAGACAGATTTTAAGATTATACTTATTAAAATGCCATTAAAGAAACTACACTCCTCATTGCCATAAAAATCCATGCGATTAACACGAAACTCGGTGAAAAGCTACGGGAAGGGCAGACATGCAAATGCTTAAAAGTTTTGTGCGATTCTGCACGCCAAAGACCGGCATTGCAATCACAATCCTTGGGACTTATAAGGCGCCACTCACGGAACTCCACATTCGTGCTGAAGTGCACGATAAGAGTCAGGTGAGATCCCTGAGTGATAGACATGCTGAGGAGGCACCATAGATATGCATACGGGCAACTGACGGAGTTTGAATGAGGTCATATCATCGGGATGAGAGAGGCAGGGTGGCTGGTGCGCCAAATCTGCCTACATTTGGGGCCAATACAGTGCAATCATGTTGGGAGCAATTGACACGGGAAGGCACCCAGACCCAGCAGACTGGCTCTGGATGACCCAGACACACCACCAGCAAAGAGGACCGTGGAATCGTGAGAGTGGCACGCTCAGATGCAATGACTTCTTTGTCCAATATCCAGAGACGTGTGGTAACTGTACAAGGGACTCCTGTGTCCGCCAGAACCATTTCCAGATGCCTGGCAGAGGCGAATCTGCACTCTCAACAGCCCTTACGTTTTCTGCCATTAACACCTGACCATCCTATCAATTGCAGTGGTGCCAGCAGCAAGAACATTGAATGCTACGAACTGGCAATGCATAGTGTTCAGCAACGAATCCCGCTTCTGTAAGGGAATAGACGGCCACTGTGTCAGAGTGTGGAGGACCGCAGGTGAGCACTACAATCCCAACCTCACTGTACAGTGGCACATGTCCCAAACTGCAGGTGGATGGTCTGAGGAGCCATTACGTATGACAGCCAGCCGGGCTTCCCTCTCAGTGATCCCAAGGACGTTGACAGCCCAATGCTACGTACAGGAGATTCTGTGGCCCCATGTGCTACCTTTCCTGGTGGGGCGGCCTGGAGTGATTTTCCAACAAATAATGCCCGTCAGCACATGGCTTGGGTTTTCCAGGACTGTCTACGCCAGGCTTTGACGCTTCCGTGGCCAGCCAAATTACCTGATCTCTCGCCCATTGAGCACATATGGAACCCGATGGGACGCCAGCTTTCTCAATGCCCCAGTGTTCATGATTTAGAGCATCAGGTGCAAGAAGTGAGGACCAATCTGTCCCAGGATAACATATCGCATCTCTTTGACTCCATACCAGACTGTATCATCGCATGTATCCGAGCACAAGGCAGTCCAACGGTGTACTAATGCTGACCGGAATGTGTACCGTATGTCCGTGGGAAACTGTCCTGCTGCCGTGATACTATAATCACTTCTGTCCTTGGTATGTAGCATCTCACTACTAAAATCTCATTTCAATCCGATGCCTCCTTCTTAGTGCGTGGATTTTTATGACAATGAGTGTATTATGGGACCATGGTTTCAGCCAATAGGGCTCTCATCAGCCATCAGATTGCATATGTTGTCACATTCTTGATCAGCTTTTGAATCCTTTATCACAGGGTTGTGATCCTGTGCTGCCATCTCTCAGCTGGAATCTGTTGAATTTTTGTAAGATTTTAATTGTTCGTTGATATTTTGCGAAAACGATGTGAGAAAATCATCCCATATTTTGTTAATTTTAAGGGATAGGTCCTTGTTGCAAGCTTGAAAATTGGTTGCAATTTCAATAGATTTCTGGATAACAGTTCGTTTCTAACTTGTGTAATGTGAAATGACTTTTGCTTCCTTCCAAACAAGTGTAAATCCTTCATTAATAACTGTTGTAATTAGATCATAATTTTTTGAGAATATTTAACACTTTGTTTATTTCTACTTAGTAGTTCTAATTCTGACTATTATATAGCTCTAATTATTGTACTATTCTCTTTGTTTATGCTCTTTAATGCGGGTTGATAAAGTTGGTTTTATTTCAAGATTGAAATAAAACAAGCCTGAGAACACAGTCAGCTTACGTTCCCAAAAAATGTCAAGAGTATAAGATTATCCCATTGTTCATTTTGATTCGTAATCAGAAATTTACAAAGTAATTTAAATAAATCACAGCTAAATTCCAGCTAAAAGTTTTGAACATTGCAATTCAGAAGAAATTTCATTCCTTAGTATTCCTGAAAAAGGAGTCAATGAAAATAAAACAAGGGCTTAGAAAAACAAACTCTTATTAATCACATCTTATTTCTATTCAAAACCATACATCTTCATATCAAGATAAATTAAATTTTTGCTTGAATAAAAAACTAAAATGGCTTGCAGGGAAACAAGGAAAATGTATTTCATCTCATGTTATCTCAGAAATACCTTTTGTCAATTTATCTAACTACAATTTTAGCAGCTATGAAGAAAGAATCTTGAAGCTTAGTCCAAAGTTTATTTTACTTTATATTCCTAACATCAAGGATTTTGTCACTGACATTGAAAAGGCCTCTTTTGATTTAAAAAATGAAATTAGGATTGGATGCATTAAAAAATTAAAACAGTTATAGTTTAAGTTCTCTACACAAAATGTTAAAACAATAATGAATATAAAAACTAACCCTAATGTCACAGTCTCCACTTCTGATAAAACAGGCCAAATTGTAATTCTGGATAAATCTGATTATTTACATAAAATGCAAAATTTCATAGAAAAGGTTGATGCTCTTGACAAGGATCCTATACTGAAAATACCTGAAAAAGTCAAAATTTTACTCAAAAGTAAATGTCTTCCAGATGTCTTTAATTACTGCCTTCAAAGCAATTTCCCTGCTCCATATTTGCTTAGCCAAGTGAAATTACATATAGCAAGAAAAACTGTGCCATTGCTGGCTTGGAAAAATCTCTAAACAATTTTTAATTTTTTTTTTGTTACCTTCATCCACCTTTACAATCAATTCTACATTTTAAGCTATACAAGGCAAGCTAATCTTTGAAGCTATTAGGAGCCTAAATATGCAAGAACATTTCTTTATGTGCAGCTTTGATATAGACCAGGGGTGGACAACCTGCAGCATGTGTGCCACTCTCTAAGTGGCATGTGCACGCAAAGTCACTTTTTGTATTTTTAATAATTTATTAAACAAACCGGCTGATCAACACTATTGTTGTTACCAAACACGCATAGCTGTTTCACCGTTTTCACTCAAAAACCTCATCCATGCCCCTCCCATTCCCTGCAAGGTCAAGATGACAAAAATTAGGTAATTACAATGCTCGGGGGGTTTTTGTTTGTCTGTGCAGCCACAGGAGTGACGATATGCTTTTTCTTTATTCAGTTTTGATTCTCACCCTCAGTCTTCTTAGAATTGTAGTGCCTGCTGTGTTGTGAATATGGCTCTGAGCAAGCCGTGTGGTTCAAAAAGGAAGTATGAAGATGATATTGCTCTGCTGAAGTTTAAATCTGAATGGGAAGAACAGTATTTTTGTACAAAGGGGAATTTGTCAAAGCCTGTGTGCCTCATTTGAGGAGCGTGTGTTGCAGTTCCAAAAAAAATTTGATTTAGAGCAGCACTTCAAACAGATGCATGCAAATATAAGCTCACAGTATCCGATTGGTTCAGTAATGAGAACAGAATTTTTAAATAAGAAGAAAGACTCTCTGAGGGGAAAACAAGCAATTTTTAAGAAAAAAATTGTTATCAGTTGACGACAATGGTAAAAGCATCATATGAAATTACCCTAATTATAGCCAGGAAAAACAAAAGCCGCACTCTGATGGAGAAGAAATAATAAAGCTGAGTCTCATAACATTCGCAAAAGCTACTGGAGATTCAAAGGTCACTATAAAATGGTAGATGACGTTGCTCTTTCAAGAAATACTGTCATGAGCCGGGTCAATGATACGTCCGAAGATGTTACCAAACAAATATTGTTTTGCATCAGCACGTGCAAATGCTTTTCCCTTGCTATAGATGATAGTTATAACATAATTGATACTGCTTAGCTCTGTGTGTATGTGCGTTGTATCAGCAAACAATTTGATGTGTCAGAAGAGCCTCTCAACTTGCGTCGGTTGGTTTCTACTAGAGGAGAAGATATTTTTCAAGAAGTAAAAACAGCTATTGAAAATAGCAATTTACACTGGGGAAAACTAGATTGTGCACAGATGGAGCTTTTGCTATGATTGACAAAGTAAAAGGTTTTGTGGTTTTATTGGATAATTATTTGCAATGCAAATAATTCACCAAGAAGCCCTCTGAAGCCAATGCTCTGAAGCCAATGCATTATTCACCAAGAAGCCCTCTGTTCCAAAGACATGAACTTGTCTTCTGTAATGGACCCAGTGATTCGATATATCAATAAAATCCATGCATGAGCACTGAACAGAAGGGAATTCCGCAAACTCCTGGAAGCAGATGAACGCCAAGGGAAAATTCTGCTTTATTGTAGTGTCCGTTGACTGTCATGAGGAACTGCATTGGAAAAATTTTGGGAACTAAAAAATAATGTGCTGAATAAGTCAATAGTTGCACAACTATTACCATTACTGTTTCACACGTTATAAAGTATTTTCAAGTCGAGTACGTTATGCTTCATTAATTCTGTTATTATATAAATTCATAATAGCAGAATTAATTGAGCATAGCGCACTCGACTTGAAGATGCTTTATAATGTGTGAAACAGTAATGGTAATAGTTGTGCAACTATTAACTTATAATATAGCCACATAAACCAATGGTTAAATTTTCACTAACCAAATCATATTAATGTGCTGAAGTTTTTCGAAGAAAAGGATGAACTTCCTGATGAGTGCATGCTTTTAAAGGATGGAATTTGGCTATATGACTTAGCATTTGATACAGACATTGTGGGCTGTCTTAACAACTTAAATCTGTGTTTGCTAGGTGGTTTTCCCAGTGTCATTCAACTTAATTGAGGCATTTAAAGCAAAATTTGTTCTTCTTGGAATGCATCTTTCTCGGCATGATCTCGCACATTTTCCTTGAATGAAACAACTGTCACAAACTTTTCTAAATATTAGCAACATATTTCTGATTTAAAAAACTCCTTTGAAGCCAGGTTTTCAGACTTCCAAAACAAAAACCTAAATCTTTTCCTTTTCACGAACCCCTTCTCCCTTTCTATCGAGGACATCGTTTACTATCATACTGATGTACAGACTGAAATTTTGGAGTTTCAGAATAACACTACAATTCACAGCAAGTTCAAGCAGGTGCTTGGAAATCTAGCCAGCCAGGGATTTGCCCCTTTATGGAAATATCCCCCCCCCAGTTTCCTGCACTACGAGACATGGTCCTACGATATTGTTGCAGGTTCGGGTCAACATGCATAAGTGAAAATACTTTTTCTATCATGAACTTGGTGAAAAATAAGTACCGCTCAGCACTCACTGATCAGCATCTCAAAAATCTGCTGGTTTTTGCTACTTCATCTCTGAATCCCAACATTGAAGAACTGGTGAAGAGGAAAGACATCCAAAAGCTTCACTAAGAACTAAGCCGGGTTTGTTTCATGTGAATGGAAATGTAATCATACAATGTTGGAACGTTTCTTTCTTTGCAAGTTATCTGTATTTTTAATATACTAGTAAACTAGTTCTTGAATGATTATATTAGTATACTGTTACAATAGTATTGGTTTAACAATATTTTTCTCTTCTTCCATACTATTTTATTTGAAGTATACAGAGGTACATAATTTTTATATCCTTTCTGGCAACCATGGAGGGGGGGAGGTTAGGTTAAGTTGGAGTGGCACGTTCAAGATTATCTACATCAAAAGTGGCACCTGGTGAGCAGTGGGTTGACCACCCCTGATATAGACTCTCTATATCCATCTGTTGATACTCAGAAAGGTATTCAAAATGTTCTCCAAATTCTCTCACAAAATACAGTTGATCCCACTTACGAAGTTCCTGCTTAAGAAGTTTTCCCATTTAAGAAGTTTTATTTTTAGAGTACCGATTTTTTTCCATAGTGCTAACGTTCATTTTTCCCACTTAAGAAGTAACGATGTTTCAAGTTTTCCTGCTTAAGAAGTTGTAAGTGTCACAAGTTTCTAAGTAAAAGCATACGATTTTGAAACTTGTCCAGCAGATAAGTACATGTCAAAGAAGTTGGGAGGAAACTTTTCTTTGTTCTTTCCGTACATGTAGCAAGCGAAGCCCCTGCCGGCTTCCCACGGTCAATGCAGGGGGTCATGTTTACTCCCCCACTTCTTCTGCGTCTGCCCTTTGTGCATCACAATTGCCTTATCTTTGGGGCTGAGGAAAGGCTGGGAAAGAAAACACCTGCTGAAAGTTAGTCATTCTGTCAGAGTTAGACTCAGATGTTGCACCTTGCATACGTGGAGTTAAACATTTAGTTTTATTGTTGAAATGCATAGCTAGAAATATGGCGTCTAAAGGTATCAAAAGAAAAGCTTTATCTGTGGTTGAGAAACGAAACATTATTACGAAAGTTGATGAAAACCTGCATTTAACTAGGGTACTAAATTTACCTGTTACAACCCTCAATGGTATAGTGGCAAAATGGGACACTGTGTTTGCAAATGCTCCCCGTTTATTAAAAATAAAAAAGATTAAGAAGGGTAAATACGAGGATGTTGAAGAAAAACTTGTTGTGTGGTTTAAACAAGCAAGAAACGCCAACATTCCGATCAACGGGACAATACTTCGTGAGAAAGCAGAAGAGATTTCCAAGAAATTAAATGTTGAATTTAATCATTCCAATGGATGGATCGACCGTTTTAGAAAAAGAGCAGGACTGACTTATAAAACTGTTTGTGGAGAATCAAAAAGTGTTAATGTCGAAGAAGTGGACGATTGGAAATCTAATGTTTCACCAGAACTGTTATCCGCATACAAAGCAAAAGATGTTTACAATGCTGATGAGTGTGCTTTGTTTTACAATCTTATTCCTGACAATACCTACTCTTTCACAGGAGATAGCAGCCATGGAGTCAAAGTAAATAAAGAAAGACTGACAGTTCTGGTAGGAGCTAATATGGATGGAACAGAAAAGTTGCCTTTATTGGTCATTGGGAAATCGAAGAATTCGAGGTGCTTCAAAAATGCGAAAACTTTTCCGTGCAATTACAGAAATAGCAAAAACGCATGGATGACAGTTCAGATTTTTGAAGACTTTTTAATGGAATTTCAGAAGAAAATGGCCAAAGAAAATAGAAACATTTTGTTATTTTTGGATAATTGCACAGCCCATTCAAAGAACATGGATCATCTGGAAAATGTAAAAGTAGTTTTCCTGCCACCTAACTCGACTTCAATGTTACAACCAATGGACCAAGGAATAATTAAAACCATGAAACAATTCTACAGGAAACGTTTAGTTTATTGGCTACTGCAAAAGCTTGAGTCAGACTCAAGTTACACCAGATGTACACTGAAATTGAATTTATTAGATGCTATGCTTTTTATTGTTTCTTCGTGGGAAAAGGTATCTTCAACGATCACAAATTGCTTTAGGAAAGCTGGTTTCAACGCTGATGAGCTTAGTGTTTCTGATGAAGAAAATAGTCATGACAACAATGAAGCTTGGGAGTGTTTGTGAAAAAAAACTAAACTTCAAATCTTCCTTTGAAGAGTTTGTAAACGTTGACAAAGATGTTCCCACTTTTGAAATGCAAAATATTGACGATATTTGCGACATCGAAACGCAAGAGGACAATGAACCAGAAACGCAAGAAGATGAGTGCAGGCCAATTCCAACTTCAGCTGAAGCTGGTGTAAACCATTAGAAACTTTTCGCCACTTTATAAAAAGCCACGAACGTGTTCCAGCAGACATAATGAGAAATTTGAAGGAAATGGACACATACTTTGTGAATCTAGCGGAAAAAAGGAAGAAACAAACGCTTTTATATCAGTATTTTTGTAATCCTGTAGCATAATAAATGTAGCTTTCAATCCTCATATTCAAATTTAAATTGGCAAGTTGTGAATTTTCGTTATTACTTTAAAATTAACTAAAATGTAATTTCTGGATTTAATCTATGCAACATTTTTAATTGCTAAAGTCTTACAAAACCCAATCAGACACTTCCCGTTTAAAAAAGTTTTCATTGCTTCATTATAACAAAAACTTCTTAAGCAGGATCCACTGTAATGTCAAACAAAATTACAAAGATGGTATCCACATAGCATTAAACCTTATTACAAAATTTAACTATTTCCTTTTAAATAGTAAATTTTATAGTCAATCCAAAGGTGCACCCACGGGATCTTCACTGTCAGAAACTCTTGCTGAATTCTTCTTTAGATCCCAGGAAAATAAATTTATTGACAACCCACATGTGAAACCAATTTTGTGGATTCAATATGTTGATGATATCCTTGTTTTTTGGATTTCTCAGGATAACCTTAATATGCTTGAATTACATCAGATGTTGAACAATATACACAAAAATCTAAATTCAGTATGGAAATAGAGAATAACCAAACTGGATATACTGATTGCTAGGAACAACCAAGAAATCAATACCACAGTTTTAGAAAGCACAATTGATTCCCTAATATTATTCCAGAAAAATCTTACTCATCTTGGTCTTACAAAGAAAGAAGCATCTTTCCGATCTTATGTAAACCGAGTCAATAATATCATAAGCAACTCAAATCTGAAACAGCTTGAAATTCAAAAATTAAAAAAGAAATTGCTTTATGCAATGGTTACAGCCCCAACATTATTGCCAAACTCTCTAAATCCTGTTCTGCTGTTATGGAAAATAAATATAAATATCATTTATAAAATATAATATCAGTGGCATCGGATGCCCATTTTATTTAGGTTGTTATTGGAAAAAACATGTAAAAAATTTAATAGGTATACTGAGCTGCAAAATTCGTGCATTGATTTTGAACATACAAAAGCATTTTTTTTTATTTAGCTGTCATCTAATAACTTACGGTAAAGATCTTTTCATACACTCCATTGTAAGAAAAATCTGAATTTCCTGTGCAAATACTAGTGATGAATGAATTTTCAGTATCTTTTCTTTACATATAAGTTTTAAATACAGCACGAGGCTTACTTTCTTTAACCCGCTTTACACAATCTGCAAAATCTCTGGTAGAAAATGGGACACTTAGTACATTGTCAACCTAATTAGATGCCAAAATTCAAATTGTATATTTAAATCTGTGCTTATAAACACACCGATTCTCACAGCGACGAAAAAAACAAGAAAAAAACAGTAACTCGTAGCAGAATGTTGAAGTGCGTTTATGACTCCACGCTATTCCAAACGCAAACAGGTATGATCAGTGGTGTTTTCTTAAGCGCGCACACCCTGGGAATTAAAACCTCTGCATTGGATCAACGAGGAAATAAAAACATGACCTGTTGTGCCATCTGGAGAGCTTTGAATTACAGTTGCTTTAACGACTTAGAGTGTCAGCTGGTAAAACAGCACTCCTGCAGCTGCAAATTTTATTTACAATGTTTTGTTTACTTCACAAAGCAACGAACCTTCTCCTTTTCACGAAAATATTGCACAAGGGAATGAAGTTCAGTGAACAAACTTCAGTGAGTTTTATTGGAAATACATAAAAAGAAAAACAAACAAACAAACAATATAACAGCAACTAGTTGTACTGCTCCATGGGACTCAAGCAGTGCTCATTTTGGGTAGCACACCTTGAGAGTTCTGCTGTTACATTTGAAACCACAAGGAAATAAGAACATGACCTGCAGCAATGTCTGGAGAGCACTTGTACCACAGCTGCTTTAAGCTAATTGGATGTGCGCACGCGAAACAGCACACCACAGGATTTTAGCGCGAATGCAATATGCTTATTGAACGAACATTTTCTTTGCAATATGCTTATTGAACGAACATTTTCTTTTTAATGGAAACATTATGTGGGGAAATTAATTTTAACCACCACTCGAAGTATTAGGACGAACTCTGGCGAGTTTTATTAGAAACAAATCCAAAAAATAATATTGATAATATAGATTAAATTGTGATTCTGTGTGGGTGTGCACCGCACACCCCAAATATTCGCCCCTTATAAACATACAGGTTCTATTCAGTATATACCAATTATTACCAACTGGATTAAAAAAAAGCTCAAAAAAGAATACATCAAAATAGGCATCAGACAAGGTGCTTCAATCGCACAACAACTGAGGAGAAATAAAGACCCATTAAAATCTGAGAACAAAAATGGAGTTTACTTTATGCCTCTTTACTCACCAAGTGGTTGCACTAAGAAAAAATACATAGGAATGGTTGGTTGGTTGGTTGTTTGATTTTTATGGCGCAAGGGCCAACATAGGAATGACCAAAAGAGCTTTATAAACCTGCATTAAAAGGGTATAAATGAAATGTTAAATTTTCTTGAAAAACTACAGATCTACACTGCTGGCCAGCCAAAATGCAACACCAAGAAGGACATGAGATAGCAAAGCCAGATTTACTGGACAAATAGCAACAGATACATAGATGAAACGATTGAGCTTACAGCGACTTGCGGAACACGCAGACATCAATAGTTCGTGTGGCCGCCATGGCTAGCAATAACGGCCGCTACATGCCGCGGCATCGAACGAAAGAGGCTTTGGATGTGGGCTTGGGGTATGTCGGTCCAGGCTACTTCCACACATTGCCACAGTTCATCAGGCATAGCCGCGGGTGGTGCTTGCCGGGCCACTCGGTTGCCGATCAGCGACCAGACGTGTTCGATGGGCGACATATCAGGAGAACAGGCGGACCACAGCAGCAGTGACACCTGGTGGGCCGTGAAGAATTGTTGCACGATGTGTGCCACGTGTGGGCCTGCATTGTCCTGTTGAAACGTGGCCGCTGGCAGGTCCTGCATGTAAGGGAGGACTACAGGCTCCAAAACGTCGGAGATGTAGCGGTGGCTGTTGAGTGTACCAGGATTCGTACTAGAGGGGTGCGGGTGTCATATCCAATTGCGCCCCAAACCATAATGCCAGGTGACGGACCGGTATGGCGATGCATAATGCAGGCGTCATACAGTCTCTCGCCGCGGTGCTGCCACACGTGGATACGACCATCGTGGTGTTGCAGGCAGAAGTGGGATTTGTCGGAGAAGACAAAGTCGTGTGATTCCGTAGTCCAGGTGCGGCATTCGACGGCCCACTGCCGCTGCACTCGCCGGTGGTGTAACGTCAATGGCAATCGGAGCAATGGCTGCCATGCGACAAGTCCCCGCTCCTGCAGACGACATTGAACAATACGTGCTGACACAGGTTGTTGCGCAACACACCCTAATTCCTGTGCTAACGTTCGTGATTTGGCGGTGCGAGCCGTCAATGCCTGCCACACAACATGCCGGCCCTCTCGTTTGGAGGTGTGCCGCGGCTGCGGCAATAGCTCACGTCGGTCCTTCCGTCCCTCCTGCACCCATCGAATCCATACTCGCCTCACTATGGCTGGATGTCGTCCCACACGGGCGCCGATGGGTACGATAAACCGCTGTCGCGATAAGCCACTATTCATCCTCTGTTGAACTCCGAAACGTGCTGGAATGACTGCCGTATTCTGCGACGAGGCATCAGGAAGCTTCCCACGCACAGGTCCGACAGCACAACACACTCCCACTACTTACACATCGCCTTCTGGGCACCCTTCTTATAGTGCTTCTCGGTGGCGTGCCGGGCACACATGATTTGCATATGCCCTGCAATACTAATCGTTTGCATGTCCCCTCGCGGGCGACGCATGCGGCAAATTTCAGGCCAATCGAATGCTTCCTTCGTGTTGCATTTTGGGTGGCCAGCAGTGTACTTAAAACAATTATTAACGAAGGATTTACACCTGTTTGGGAGGAAGCAAAAGTTATTTCACATTATACAAGTTGGAAACAAACTCTTATCCGGGAATCAATTGAAATTGCAACCAATTTTCAAGTTGCAACAAGGACCCATCCCTTAAAATTAACAAAATATGGGATGATTTTCTCACGTCATTTTCACAAAACATTAATGAACAATTAAAGTCTTCCGAAAATTCAACAGATTACAGCTGAGAGATGGTAGCACAGGACCACAACTCTGTGATAAAGGATTCAAAAGCTGATCAAGAACAAAGCAACATACACAATCTGATGGCAGACGATAGCCATGGCAGCTGAAACCATGGTTCCATAATAGTTTCTTTACTGGGATTTTAATAAGTATAATTTTTGATTTAAAATCTATCTCAACACTTTTTCTTGTTAATTCTAGTTTTTAATTATCTATATGAACATAATTTTTACATAATGTGATTCATATTCACTTAAGTTATTTATAAGAAAGAATGCATTTATTATAAATGTGTTTTTAAATACAAAATACTACACAATACATATGTACACTGAAGAGCAATTGAATTAGAGATACCTGTCTAGTAGCATGTAGCACCACCTTTCGCCCTGATTACGGCAGCGATTCGTCTCGGCATGGATTCGACAAAACACCGGAAGCATTGGGAAACCATACGGATCCACAACCCCTGAACAAGCTCCCACAGTTCACAAAGATTTGATTGATGGGGGCAGAGCCTCGAACATCTCTCTCGATCAGTGGCGGCCCGTGACCGAAATTGCTGGGGAGGCAAACTACTTTTCAGCCTGGATTCAAATAAATTTATTCAAATTTTGAAGATGACAATCCGATTTTTGGCGTAAATGTGACAAGGATGGCAAGTCAGATAATATCCGAAAACTTGATAATTTTCATCGTCCTGGGTGGTGTAGTGGTTAGCATACCCGGGAACTATCTGGGAGACGCGGGTGTCACGCTCCAGGACGATGAAAATTTTCAAGTTTTCGGATATTATATGACTTACCATCCTTGTCACATTTACGCCAAAAATCGGATTGTAATCTTCAAAATTTGTATTATATGGTGTAATCCCATATTTCTTTCTTGATTTATCTGCTATTCCGGGCAATGACGGAATAGGATTCTTAACCTCCAGATGCGCTAAACATGAATGCCGGTTGCTTCGACTAGCGAATCCTGTGATAGTTATATTTAAATTAATCGGAAACTTGAAACTTGGTCGTTCTGGGTGGTGTAGTGGTTAGCATACCCGGGCGCTATCTGGGAGACGCGGGTTCAAGTCCCGATCCAGGACGATGAAATTTTAAAGTTTTCGGATATTATCTGACTTACCATCCTTATCACATTTACACCAAAAATCGGATTGTCATCTTCAACATTTGTATTATATGGTGTAATCCCGTATTTCTTTCATGATAAATTTATTCAATTTAATGCCATTTTTTTACAATATAATTTTTTTTATTTACTTTCTCATGTGCGAAGTATGAAATTAGTAACGTGACCTGTGAAAAGATTTATAAATTTTTACCGGAAACACACGTTTTACATGACTTACCAACACAAAACCTGTTTATGTAAGGCTCCGGCCCTTCGCCTAAATATATTTTTTTCAGTCTGAATTGCCCTCTTGGACTATTCGGGAACTGTTAAGCCAGTTTGAATATGAAATATTTTGCATCAAAATAGATTTTTATTAAAGAGATCAACAGAAGATAAAAAGCAAAACTGAACTATACATCTTTTTCATCTCAAATGAAATTCTATTGTATGTACGCCTCTGCCTTCACTGACGCCAAAAGTAAAAAGTCTTGAAGACTTCTGAACACAGCGTTTACCTATACAGCAAGAGAGAAAGCTTACCTTACACTTATATTGTCTTGTATATGAGATCTATCTTTCGTTCTTTCTGTTTGGCGAAGTGATTTATTATATGGTCATACCATGTTTGTTCTGCTTCCATCCTCTTCACAAGCGCCTTCTCGATGGACAGAACTGATAAACTTGACAACCTTTCTTGTCCAATGGAGTTTCTCTTGTAGTTTTTCATCCTCTTCAGGCACGAGAAACTGCGTTCCACAGAGGCCGATGTTGCAGGAATTGTTACTACGAGGGAAAGAAGTCTAAATAGCTCTGGCAGTGCCTGTGCTAGATTATTATTGTATATGGCAGATAGAAGTCCTGTTGTACTTTTGGCATTGTTCCACAGATCTTTGTCTGAATACAGAACCTGCAGCTCACTATACAGCTTGGTGCTGTCAAAGTATTTTTCATAAGTTTGAAGCAGAGCTTTAAAACAGTGTTCAGGAAAAATTCTAGAATGAGCTTCAAAGCAGTGTACATCGACCAGCTGAAGAAATTTTAATTTCTCAATGTCAGAAAACCGGCATTTTAACTGAGTTGTAACATTGTCTATTACCTCATAATACAGTCTTCTGTATTGCATGGTGGCTGAAATATCATTGCTTCCTTTAAATCTTTTATTTGGAGAACCAACCCACTGCACACGTTATGATAGAGATCATCAAATTGTCTCTGATCTCGAAAGCACAACAATTTTTCACATAAGCCAGTAATTCGTTTGTTACAAAATGTAAGATCGGAACTATTTGATTGCAGTACGGAGAAAGTAACCTCAGTTAAATAAAAAAACATTTTATATGAGAAGAAAAGAAAAACAAAATTAAAATCTTGGAGCCACCGTTTTAGTACTGCTGCTTCGTGAATTGTCTCATCATCATAGTTGGAATCATCCTCAATTTTTTCAAATACTTCAATTAGCAGGCACCTGTGGTCAGCTATGGTAGACACTGAACGAGATTTGAACCTGGTCTGAGATACACGAAGTGGTCTGGCTCCACCAACAGATTCTAGTAAATGAACACGCTTTGTCGATTTGGAAAAGAATGCACAAATTGTATTTAAATTTGCACAAAAAATACGAGATTCCTTCAACACTGACGCTGCTCTGCTAAAAACTAAGTTCAGCCTGTGTGCCTAGCAGTGAACAAATAATGCTTGAGGGGCATCACACTTCACTTTTGCTTGCAATCCATTCAGCTCTGATGCCATCACTGCTGCGCCATCATATGTCTGTGCAACTAGTTTTTCTTTGTAGCTAAATCTTTCCAGCTCACGATCCAGTAATTCTTTAAGCAAAGTAGCACACCGATCAGAACTTACGCCAAAAAATCCCAAAACTCTTTCTACTGGTACTCCATCTTTTACGAATTGAACTATAATTGCTACTTGTGCATGGGAGCTAATGCCTGTTGCTTCATCAATCTGCCAAGAAAAAACTAGACATTTTCAATATCTGCATTGATTTCATTTCTAACTATGTGAGCAACTGATTCGATTAAATCATTCTGTATTGTTTTGAAGTTCCTGAAAATGTTGTACTATTCTCCATAAACACTCTTAATGTTTCGTCACTCTTGGAGAGTAAATCAATCATCTCGAGGTAATTACCTTTATTTTCAGAGACTTCGCTCTCATGTTGTCCACGAAATGGGAGCTCTTGCCGCGCCAGTAGGGTTGTGAAATATCAATCAACTTCTTCATTACATCACGATTCTTTTTTACTTTTTCATTATGACGTAAGTTACTTTTTTTTTGAATAAAGCTCATGTTGAGAAATGGCTTCCTAGTTTAATTGAATTAATAATCTAAAGTAACTTATGGGATTTTACTAGGAAATTTTTTCTTTTTTTCTTCTTTTTTTCTTTTCTTCTTTTCTTTTCTTTTTTTCTTCTTTTTTTTTCTTTTCTTTTTTCTTCTTTTCTTCTTTCTTTCTTTCTTTTTTTTTCTTCTTCTTTCTTTCTTCTTTTCTTTTTTTTTCTTTTTTTTCTTTTCTTTCTTTCTTCTTTTTTTTTCTTTTTCTTTTCTTTCTTCTTTTTTTCTTCTTCTTTTCTTTCTTCTTTCTTTCTTTTCTTTCTTTTTTTTCTTTCTTTTTCTTCTTTTCTTTTTTTCTTTCTTTTTTTCTTTTTTAGAGAGTTGTCCATCCTTGTTTTGCCTAGCAACTGTAATTTAACAACTGCCAGAATGTGATCTTTACACTTTTTGTGCCTGTCCAAAGCAAGTGGTAAATTTTTCAAATCATTGAAGCCTTTCTCTTGCCAGACTTCATTGCCACTCACAGGAAACAGCAAACATGGCCAACAATATAGTTTGTTCGTTGATTCACTACCAGTTAGCCATTGTTCTTTTCTGTACCAGTCAATATTAAAACCTCTGTTTGAAGTTTTGCCCTTTGAAGTCATCTTTTTCATTTCAGGTTAGGCTTACCATCATTTTTAATTTGATTCTTTTCTTCAAACTGGAAAAGCCTTTCTACTGAAAGGCTTTTCCAGTAAGCTATCCACCATATTAGATATGTTTGAAGCAGAGGCCATGGTCTGATAAACAACTCTTCATAAAACATAAATAAAATTAGTTACACAAACATTAGTGTGAAAGAAAAGCAACTAGGAAGAAGACGCTATGTAATGACACTCGAAGCTGTCCGAATGAGGAGTTAGTGGAGCTGCTGCACCTGTTCCCATGAGGCAAGATAGCATCTGCCTCACAGGAAATCCACGGTGCGCGTGTGCTCTTTGTATTGGCAGTTCCACCGCCTACCTTCGTATCTACTGATTCAGTGGGAGTAAACAGGTTTGGCGCAAAATGTACGAGAGGCAGTTTGCTTCCTGCCTCAAAGACGGATATCGCCAGCTGAGGACAATTCGCAACTACGCGCTACCGATTGTTTTCGAAAAGCGTCAATTTAAAAAAACTGAATGAATGCATAGACGACATTTAATTCAAAAGAGTTAACTAGCATAAACATTTGCTCTCCTATACCCAAAAGTACTGAATGAACAAGACGAATAATTCTAACTAAGAGTCTTAAAATTCTGAGGAGGCACTGCCTTCCTTGCCTCCTCCCAAAAGCTGCCACTGCTCTCGATGGCATCCCAGATGTACTCGATGAGATTGAGGTCAGGTGACCTAGCTGGCCAAGGAAGCGAGGTCACTTCAGTGGAGTGTTCATCCAACCATTCGGATACAATTCGGGAGCGATGGCACGGTGCATTGTCTTGTTGCAGGACGAGGTCCCCAGTGGGATGTTGAAGACGCACAAACAGGAGCAAATGGTCGTCCAGGATATCCCGGTAATGTTGACCTGTGAGGGACGATGTCACACATACCAGGGGTCCCATTTCAGTCCACGTAAACAGTCCCTAGACGAGAATGCCAATGCCACCAGCTTGAAGCGTACCCTGCTGGCAAGAAGGATCCATCGCTTCATGTGGTTTGCACTGAACTCGTATCCTGCCATCCGCATGAACCAACGTGAATCTAGACTCATCAGTCCAGGCAACATTTTTCCTCATGTCTAGGGTCCAGTGGCGATGTTCCTGCGCCCATGCTAATCTTTGCACCCTGTGATGTGTGGTCAGCAGCGGTACCCTCCTGGGATGATGGCTTCTGTACCCCATAGCAAGGAGATGGTTCTGGATGGTGTGGCTTCTTACACATTTTCATGCACCAACGTTAAATTGCCGAGTGATTTCTTACACTGTGGCCTGTCTATCCACTGTTACAATGCAAGCTAGCCGACGATGACCTTGCTTATCCACTCGCTGTTGTCCATGGCAGTTGTCCCTTGCAGGGATGGTTTTACCGGATTCGATATACTCACGGTGCACCTGTGACACAGTGGCTCGTGAAAATCCCAGTGCCTGCATGACTTCCGAGATGGAGTAACCCATTCGTCGGGCCCCAACAATTTGCCCACGATAAAATGCACTTAGATCCTTTGTCTTACCAATACTGCGCCCGACTCTTACTGATTCTCGTCTCATCACTCCTTATATTGTCGGATCGCTACATACGTCATGTCGTTTCCATTTACAGGGCCGCCCACAGCGCCACATTTGCATAACGCCAGCTGTCTCTAATTCAATTGCTCTTCAGTGGTATAAAAAGATTGTTTCCATATATCGAAGTTTCTATATATCGAATATTTTTTTGTGGAAACATCAACTTCGACAAACGGAGGCTTGACTGTATTTGGGCAAGAATATTTCCACATGATCTGGTTCAGTAAGAAAAAATATGATACACTGCAGCGACATACCCAGTGGAGGTGGGTCCTCCCCATGAGGTATTACTTGATTCTTTGTTGTTTGTTATTGGCTTCTTATTTTTAAATACTTCTATTAATATATTTGTATATTTTTTGAATAAAGCTCATGTTGAGAAATGACTTCCTAGTTTAATTGAATTAATAATCTAAAGCAACTTTTATGGGAATTTTACTAAGAAATTTTTTCATTAATAGCAAATTTTCGGAGAAAACTCTTCTCCTTCTTCAGGCTGTCTTGTTGTTGTCACTTTTTACTTGTCACTATCACGGTTACGGTTTACCTTGATGGTTACGGTTAACCTTGACGGTTTAGGTTATTTTTCAACAAATCCTGCCAGATGTTAGGCAGGGAAAATCCTTTGCAGTCATTGATGATGGAATTTTGATTTTTCTCAATCTCTATTCCTTCTTTCAGTTTTCTTTTTTGGAAATTGCTTTGGAAACTGATTACTTTAAGGGAATTCCAATCCATGCTGCCTAACATCTGGCAGGATTTGTTGAAAAATAACCTAAACGGTCAAGGTTAACCGTAACCGTCAAGGTAAACCGTAACCGTGATAGTGACAAGTAAAAAGTGACAACAACAAGACAGCCTGAAGGAGAAGAGTTTTCTCCGAAAATTTGCTATTAATGAAAAAATTTCCTAGTAAAATTCCCATAAAAGTTGCTTTAGATTATTATTTGTATATGTTTTTGAATGTGTACTTTGCAAATAATTGGGAATGCACTTTAATATGGCAGGAATTCTTTATTGCTTCTCACTATTTGGGGAGATGTTTTCTACATGGTACTTTTATTTGCACCTTCAGTATTTTGGGCCACCTCCATAAAGAAATCCTGGGTGCACCACTGATACACTGCAACAAACTGACAGAATAAGTACATGAAGAAATCAAAGCATATAAAATATTTTGTACAAAAGAAAAAAAGAAAGAAAAACTTCTTCACGTTTGAGCATTTTCCTCAAATTTTTATGATAATGACATGAAGTTTCAGGGAAGGTAAATATTCTGGATTAATTTTACTATCAGTTTTATCTTGCATATTACACACAAAATAAAATAATGAAAAGCAACTAATGATGCATGAAATTAACAATAGTAATATGAATTCCACTTGTTTGTGTACAGAAGTTAAGTGACAAATTAATTTCAGTAACTTCTGGCTTTGTAAAGAAAGCTAGGTGACTGAACTTCATAACAAAAAAATTGCAATGTATATATATATTTTTAAAAACAACCTCTTCACAAGTAAATCTATAAATATTACAAGGTACATAGCAGTGGATGTAAAACAAGTTCATCTTACTCAATTAGTTGTCATAAAAACAATAATAAAAAGCTGAAAACAGTATGCATAAGTTTGCCAACTCAAAAGCCACATCAAATTACAGCACAAATTTCTCCAAAACCCATATGAATTTTTTTGCTTTACTACTGCTACTAATAGCAATTACATTTTGATCTACATACAGTAGACTCTTGCTAATTTAGCTTCTCAATTATCTGGCTCCAGCCATGATGTAAAAGAGGCGGAGCTATATGCGTCCTTGTGAAGTCATGAGAGTGGGTTATTTTTAGACCATTTGTTGCTACCCAGGCGGTGCTGTGACGGCACGCCGGACAGCAGTGTGTGAAGGTTTTAGTTTAAAAAGATTTCTCACACTCCTGGTACAGAAGCTGCCGACATCTTCTGCAATACACAATGCAATAACCAGATGCATGCAGTACCGACGTAATGTTAGTAAAGGGATTGAATGACAAAGCACGTCATTGATGAGCATCTTTATTAAATCAGACAAAAATCCACGACATGTTTTGAAATAACTGCACTGAGTAGAAAATGAAAGATTTCATCTGTGCTGTATTACAATTGTATGTTTCTTTTACTGTATACAGTACATACACATACATACTGTACTTTACTATGAAAAGATAATTTCATCATTGTAAATGGAACAGCATACTACGTACTGATCATGTTCTTTTACCATTGTCTTATGCTTGTTTCTTATTTATGTTTTCTGTAATACATATGTACTACATACAGTAAACTTGCAACATTAAATTTCATGAAGAATTAAACTCAATTTTTATACACTCTTAGTAATCTGGCACTCCTCTGAGCAAGGAATGGCCGGATTAGCAAGAGCCGAGTGTAGTACATAAAGGGGATGTAATTTTCTTTGGGTAGTAACTTACGAAAACATCTATTTTACAACAGAGAAAGTAACACACATGTTATTAGTAACAGAGAGTTTCACAAAAATGCACAGTATATGCTAAGTGCTAGAAATTAATCTGTGGAAATAATTCAACATTACAAGAAAAATAACTACCAATTTTCACAAAAAAAAATGTTTTATGACATGATTTTTGTAAAAACAAATTACTTTTCTGCAATGCAACGCTCCAAAACCATACAGAAAAAAAAGTATTTTATTATTAAATAATATATTTTTTATTGTGTTTGATAAAAAATGTCAATACATGAAACTCATATTGTTTTCAGTTTTATTACCACATATGCAGTTTAAATCATATCAGAACTGTGGATAGAATTTTAGATTCATGCCACTTTGTTTCTTTGGTATCCTCACAACGAGAAGAGAAAAGTGAAAAGAATGAGTAACAGTATTTTCTGGGGTAAGAGCGTGCAGAGTGCAAACAAACAAACAAAAAGCAAGGAATGGATGACGTTAGCAGTTAGCAAGGACAATGGAATGGGAAAAGAAACTTCAATCTCTTAGAATACCATAACAAATTGCAAATAACTGAAAAAGGTAGAGAATTCTGCAATGGCTGATTTAAAGATTTGATGAGAAAGGAGGAGGGTTTGGTAGATGGTGAATCACCCTTTCCAGTAAAAACTTGCTGATTATGGAAACTAAAAGTCTAGACACACCTTGATCTCTATGCTTTGAGTGAGGGAATAAGCAAGACTCCAAAGGTATCAATCATATCTTAACTGGTCCATGAACAATGCACACATGATATGATGAGGACAAAGCCTCCAAGAATCTCTGTTGGTGGGGAGCCACTGGCTCAACCTAAACAAGAACTGATAATTGGCTCATGGAATGTGAGAACATGTATCAAATTGGAGAAACAGAACAAATAGTAAATGAGATGTGTAATTGCAATTCAGGCATCCTTTAAGTCAGTGTAAGCATTTGAACTGGCTTTGGAAAATGAAAACAAGTGATAGACAAATGATTTTATGTTTTGGAATGGATAAAAGGCACAAAAGAGGAGTAGGTCTCATTTTGAGTGAAACAGTTGCAAAAAAAATCTTTTAGACCAGGAACCAGAAGATATTGTAGAATTATTCAAAAAATATTCTACTCCAGATTTTTAAAACTGGCAGTCATCCAGGCATATGCCCTAATAAATGATGCAGAAGATGAGGGAAAAATGTTTTTATGAATAAACACAAAAAAATAGAATACAGTGTAACAAAAAAATCCTAGTTGTAAATGAATTTATGGCACCTCTATTCATATTGTACTGTGGAATTAACTTTTTTATAGGTCTTACAGAGGTTATTATTCAAAACAGTTGGTGGTCAAATTTTCGAACTAAAGCCTAGTTCGTCATCAGGACTACGTCACTTGGTGTAGTGACGTAGTCCTGATGACGAACTAGTAGGTAAGAGGATGTTCTCTGATGAGAAACCCATGATTTTTGAAGCTTTGCGGAGAGAGAAAT
This sequence comes from Macrothele yani, assembly GCA_039090855.1. Classification (NCBI taxonomy): domain Eukaryota; kingdom Metazoa; phylum Arthropoda; class Arachnida; order Araneae; family Macrothelidae; genus Macrothele; species Macrothele yani. The sequence continues at coordinate 142,214,123 of CM076993.1, read as the reverse complement.
CAAAATGGTGAAATATTTTTTCCTTCTATGAAATGATTAAGTTCAAAATTGGAATAAATGTTTTTAAACATGAATACACCCAGAAGATAACATAGGTAACTCCTGATCAAAAAACAAAGAATCAGATGGACTATGTCACAATTCACGGAATGTTTGCAAGTTATATGCTTGATACCAAGGTTAAAAGAGGTGCTGATGTTCGGATAGACAGTTACTTGTTGATAGGGAATTTAATGCTAAAATTGAAAGAGGTGCTGATGTTAGGATAGGCAGTTACTTGTTGATAGGGAATTTAATGCTAAAATTGAAAGAGGTGCTGATGTTAGGATAGACAGTTACTTGTTGATAGGGAATTTAATGTTAAAATTGAAAGAGGTGCTGGTGTTAGGATAGACCGTTACTTGTTGATAGGGAATTTAATGCTAAAATTGCAAAAATGTATACAAGACAACTGAAAGAAGTGAATCAACTGACATCACCAAACTTAACGATAAAAATGTTAGAGATAAGTTTACTATTGAAATTAGGAACAGATTTTTAGCCTTAGAAGAAGAGGATGAAGTTGGCAACTCAGAGGAAACAAATGAGATGAATACGGCAAAAATTAGGCAGAAATTGGAATGGTGAAGAAACAATTTTAATGAAGCTGCCAAAGACATTATTGGTGAAAAAAGTTAAAAAGATATAAAGAGTGGTTATCAGAAGATACATGACAACTTATTGATAAAAGAGGGAAAATTAAAGCATTATTTGTTTTTGACTGTAACTGTCAAAGTTAACCACAACCACAATAGTGGTGAAATGAAAGAGTAACAACAAATAACTGCCTGAAGAAGAAGAGTTTTCCCAAAAGTTCACATAGTTTTAAGAATAAATATCAGAGTTAAAATCTATAAATCATTTCAATTTCCAAAACAAAGCATTAGTTGATCACAGTAGACCAGAAAGATTATTATCTAATGCTTATTGAACAAGATATTCTGAACTGGACAAGAAAATCAAAAGGTCAGGAAGAACTGATGAGAGGAAGTACACGGAATCATTAGCTGAAAATGCACAAAAAGTAGCAGGTTTTCTAAATACAAGAACACTTTATAAGTTACTAAAGAAACTGGTAGACTAAATAAAAAACAGGAGTGTGCTATTAGAAGTAAAAAAGGTAAACTTCTGGCAAAGAGATAATGAAACTGAGCCAACATAGAAGGAATATTTTGATGAAGTACTTAATGGGGAGACTAATTTGAGAGAGAGAGAGAAAGAGAGAGATGGTCCATTCTGACAAGTTTAATGCACACATGCTCACAGACACACATGTAAATTATAAGCAGGTTTATGCATCTAAGAAAAGAAAGTAAAATAAAATTTTGATGGGAAAGAGAGTTCAAAGACCAAAAGACAATTTTAGCAAAAGGGACCACACAAATCTGTATTCAGCATAGATTCTAATTACATGGATAATATAGAAAAGACAACAGTTTTAACTATCAGAAATACATTTTCAATAACAACAACAACAAATAAATAAATAAGGTTTTCAGTGTAGCACTTTCAGTGAAATGTGAATGATGTTCATCTTTATAGGTCACAATGATCACAGCATTTACTACATAATTTCTAGTATTTAACAGGATTTTTTTTTTTTGCCAAGAGAAAATGCAGCATATATGGCATCATGTTTCAAATCTTACTTTCTTCAGACCAACAGCTGGGAATTATTGTCACTGAAAGTATAAACAACATTGTAGCACTAACAAAGACCACCATGCTGGTCCAAAAATAATACACTATGATAGCAAGTAGGATATCTAAACCTCTTTACCACAGATCAGGTGCATTTTTTATGTGTTTGTACATGGTACATTAAACTACTTTTTCGACAAAATTATTTACCACAATGAACACACTTAAATGGCTTTATGTTAGAATGTAATAGCATATAAGCTTTAAGGTTGCATTTTACAGAAAATCCCTTGTGGCAAAAGTCACATGAAAATGGTTTCTCTCCAGTATGGCTTCTCAAATGATGCAGTAAGTTTGTCTTGATTTTTGTAGAATATGAGCAATAATAACAAACATGCATTTTCCCAGTCATGGTCTTGCTACATTCCTTAGTGACTTTAAAAGAAGAAACAAAACTTTCGTGTTCCAGATTTTCATGAAAACCTAAAGCAATAAAAAACAGATAAATAAAGGATGATATGTTTGCGGTCTCAAAGAATTTCTACATACATATCATTAAGCTGTTCTCTGATATTCAGAGGTTAGCTCCTTGTTAGTTGTAAATTTCTGGTTGTAATATATTTCATAACAAACGAAAATACACAATTGCTTCATAACATATGATTAAATAAAAACAGTTTATGTAAAAATACTTAAAAAATATTGAATCATTCTGACAATGGGGTAGTTTGAGTAATGGATTGAAATGCCAGATGACAGAAAAGAATATAAATTTCAACATAAAAAAACTATCATGTAACTTTTATATGTTTAAGTAAATTCCCAGTGTTTAGTGATAGGTTAATACAGAACTACAAAAGATAAATAAAGATGGCTAAAATAGTTTAAAAATCAGAATCAACTTATGGAATGATGATGAAGAACAGCATCAACTTACAGAATGGTGATGCCTGAAGAAGTATGTTGTGGGTAATATGGAAATCCATGCCTAATGGTATTACAGCAAACTGTGAAGTGAGTGCATAAAGCATTTCATAGAAGCCATTGCCAGTCTCTTAGCTTGAAAGCTTAAAATTAAGCATACTTAATTCAGTTGTGCATGAAATTTTGCATAAGCGACAAAACAACCACACTATGTGTATACAAACTCCTGCCATTTCAGAAAGTCATACAGATTGCATTTCAATAAGAAATTTTGATGTGGAAATGTCTGATACATGGGTGGCATATTATTTATCGTGGACAGAGAAGATCAATCTCTCCTCTCTCAGATTCTGGCACAGTTTAACTCACTGGAAGATTCCTTGAAATTCATCTTAGCCTACTATTACAGACAAAATATTGTATAATACTAAAATTCATACCATCCATACTACATAAAACTGAATAACTTTGAGACAGTTTCTAGAGAAAATCAACTTCCTGGACTTAGGGCTGGCTTTAGCATTTGTGGTGTCCAGTGTAACAATATTTGTTGATGCCTCCCACAAGCTTGTGTGTGCATGTTGTATATTTTTTTCAGCCACATATGAAGCTGTACAGTATAAATTAGTATATAAAGGGAAATCTCAAATACCATATAAATGGAATATGTGATTTATACGGGGAATGGAGGTTAAAACACCACCAGTCAAATATAACTGTGTTATTTTATAGATTAAAATAATATACATACTTTGCCCAGATAATTATTGTTGCATGGTTGGGCCATACCTTTTCTATCATAAATTAACTTTATCGGCCCTATGCCTCGATCCAACCGGAGTGATAATTAAGTGTGCACTAAGCTCTCAGTATAATATCATTTAACGATTGGTTTGCTAAAAAGATTGATTATTTCATTCTGTACATTTTTTACATGATAAATTTAGTATTCTCCTTGGCACAAACAGTTCTCAAATGCTCACAGAACACATCAGCTAACTTGCCAAATAGTTGTACTAATCACAAGAAATTTCCATTATTTGCTATAAACATCTTACAGATTCGGGGTCACCCCTAGGGTGTGCAAGGGCCCTAGCAAATATTTTTTTGCAAAGCCCCTGTCTACATAAACTATTTGATTAAAAAATGTTTTGCAAAATATATGGGCTCATGTGAGGTATACTGATCTATCAATAAAAATGTAGAATAATGGATAGAGAAGTACTTGGTAGGGAAGAGATAGAGAAGAGATACAGAAGAGGTACTTGTGCATTTGTTTACTATCCAATCAGTGCTCTCTTCAGCTCTTTAGGCTGTAATCACTGCAATTATTAACCGTGGTCTCTCCAGGGATTTATATAATAGCCATGACCAAGGGCACCTTCCATAGTGCTTGACAGTGAAACAACTATTGAAAGGTTGTTGTTTTTTTCACCTGTTTTTGGAATCACAATGAAAAACTTGTTGATTTCATTGCCACTAAGCCTTATTGTAATGTATCACATTAAGACAAATTCAACATGAAATATGAGGAAAGACTGAAATCCAAATTACAAAAGTCTTTTATATATATATATATATATATATATATATATATATATAAATTAATTTGCAAAAGTAAAAGAAAATCACAAAAATAGAACAAAAACATAGCAAGTACAATGAGAAGCACCAAAGGCAGCTATACTCATGTAGTAGCATATATAAAGTGAATTGTAGAAAATAAGAATTGCAAAAATTAAATTCCATAAGGAATACTGAATGAAACTCAAAATGGAAATTCAAATTTGAAAACCCAAAAAAAAAAAAAAGGAACACACAGGTGGCATGCCGTCATCAGGAGAGCATCAACCTGCGGGAGTGGCCTTTTTAGTACCAACAAACGATAAGGAGAACCAAAAATGTCGGTTGGTCATGCTCCCTAGGCCACCATACCAAACGCCAAAACAGACGCTGAAATTCAAAAAACAAGAATATAAACACTGAAAAAATGATAAAAAAGGCTTACCAGCAGACCAAACTTGTCAACGCCATGAATGAAGATCAAACTGAACTGAACCAACGACCCACAAAAGCCCAAATATATATGCTAAAGTTAAAGCGGTCGCGGTTAGATAACTTCCTAGCAAGCCAAAAGAATATGTAAAATGACGAGATACATAACTGTGTATGTAAATAGAATACGCACATATTTTCCAATGTATCAAGATTTAAAAAACATGTTTTCCCTACGTCATTTTTTCAGGTAGAACCATTTAATGGTGGTTTTAACTGCTGTAACTTTTTACACGTTATATTTCCTTTAAGTGGAAAACAATTTCTCGGTTGGAAGTAATTAATATTCGCTGCGAATATATATCGCAGTAATCGAATGTGATTCAAGGAAAAAATCTTTCATGTACCTCTTGGTTGTAGGTGGTCGATGTTCAAATCTTTGCACTGTTGTTCTCATCAGGTTCTTGGGTGTAGGCTTTTTTCACTAACTTCAAAAAGTTAGTCAAAAAAAGCTCCCAATGGGCTCCCCACTATCTTCTTTATTTGCAGAGGTTGCATTACAGAAAATAGAAGAAGTCCTTAACAAATATAAAGTTAAAGTGCTTTTCTACGGAAGATACATCGACGACACACTACTCTTTTGGAATGCCAGTTCTTTAGAATTAGACAAGCTGAAAAAAGATTTCTGCGAAAAATATCCTAGTATCAACCAACTTTACAATGGAATCAGAAAATAAAAATACGATTAATTTCTTAGATATTACAATAATAAAAACTCAAACATCCTGCAAATACCATGTGTATAGAAAACCCACCTATGTGCCAATACTTACACATGCAAACTCATACCATCCAAAGGCATATAAAATATCAGCAATCAGAAGTTTAGTGCATAGACCCTTCACACATTCCAGCAGTAACTTTTTCAAGGAGAAAGAACTTCAATGGATAATAACAACAGCCAAAAAATTTGGATGTACCACCTCAGATATCAAAAAAGTAATTTACATGTATAAACATCCTAAAAATAAAACCAAGCAAAATATAAAATACTGTGGTAAATTTCAATACATAAAACGGGTTACAAATGTAATCAAACAAGAATGCAAAAAAACAACATCTAGATATTGGAATTTCAGTAAAAGACTACAAGAATATAATAATCAATAACAGAGAAAAAACAAAGCTATTGGACATGCAGGAATTATAGCATTCCAATTAAGCCAACCAACAACAACAATAGAGTGAAATACATAGAAAGCACAAGAAACAAATTAAAAACAACATATGAAGAACTGTGGGAAAAAAAGGAGGAAAAAACAGCACTTGTACAAAATTGCATAAAAAATAACACAATGCCAGAATTTGAAAACATCAAAATTATCTGCAAACAACCAACCGAAAAGACCATCTGTTTCGCTGAAGCAATTGTAATTGAAAAAACCAAAAAGACCAACTGCAACATTAGTAGTGGAGTAGAAATGCCAATTCCATTGAAGATACTGATAGAAGAAGAGAACAAAAAATGGGAAGGCAAACAGAACAAAAACAATGCAAACACACAGACATAAAAAAATAAATAATTCCAGAGTCTTCAAACCACAGGAGTGGCAACGCAACACATCCAATGACGCATAACACACAAAGATTCCCAAACTGAGCACGTCACATATTCAACGTAAACTTCAGAGAGAACGGATGGCCAGAGGTCCCAGAAGATGGCAGACAGATCTGTCGAAATGCGTCGGACAATACATCCAAGAAGTCTGACAAAGTTTTTTTGGTGATTGCAATTCCTGATGCGAATATTTTTACGAGTGATTCATTTTTCCGTTTTTCAAGTTTTCCAACGTAATTTTCACATCTCCTTTGTCCTCATGTGCCTCCCGTAGTTCAACTAAAAAAGTATATCCTACTCAAGAAATGTACAGACTTTTTGAAGTTAGTCAAAAAAAGCCTACACCCAAGAACCTGATGAGAACAACAGTGCAAAGATTTGAACATCGACCACCTACAACCGAGAGGTACGTGAAAGATTTTTCCTTGAATCACATTCGATTACCACGATATATATTCGCAGCGAATATTAATAACTTCCAACCAAGAAATTGCTTTCAACTCAAAGGAAATATAACATGTAAAAAGTTACAGCAGTTAAAACCACCATTAAATGGTTCTACCTGAAAAAATAATGTAAACAGAAGTCTTCAACCACTAAGGACCCACCAAGTGGTACTTTATATTGCCTGACTTACTTAATATTGTAAGGTCCTAGATTAGTAAAGCATGTCAATGCGCAATTTGAAACTCTTTGAAACCGAATTAAAATTCGAAATTAAGTGTTTTAAATAATGCTTTTAAAAATAACTAGGAAAGTTGTTAGATTGCAGTTTAGATTATGATGTACTTCTTTAGAAATACTGGAGAACCAATGAGCGTAGTAAATGATATCGAAATCAAAAGCATTTCTTTTATCATAAAGATTTACTACACCCCTACCTCCCTCATCCACCTGTACCTCCAAATCGAGGTAACAAATGTAAGTAGACGAGCTGTTAGTTTTTTCTAAGGCGAGATCCTCAGGATACAAGTCAACAGTGCATCGCAAAAGTCTGGCACGTTAATGGCAATAATGTCATCAACATACCTTAGAACGATACCAGGCAAAGGGCAAGTAGCTGTATATCTATCCTCAAAAAAGTGCAGATAGAGATTAATTAAGCTACTTGAGAAGCGACTGCCCATTGGAATACCACGAGTTTGGAGGTTTAGCCCATCGCCCACGGTAACGAAATTGTTATTAATACAGAAGTCCACTAAAAAGTGCCAAAACTGTTCTGTAACCCCGGACTCAAACTTTGTGTGTAGATTTAAGGCCACCTGCCATAAACCCTTCAGCGAAATTGAAGTGAAAAGAAGTATTAAGTATAGAAGGTTTTGTGTACGGTGTGTGATGGATGTCAGTGAAGCCCGAGTTGTATGTCAAGATCGCTGTAAATGAAGAAGTTTGATACAGCAATAGTAAGTAAAAATTAGCTGGTAGTTAGTATTTCTTTGTGGAGCTAACCTCTGATTCTTAAGAGAACAGCTTAGTGATATATATGTAAATTATAGGGATCACAAAATGACATATAAAATTCATAAATTATCACAAGTTTATTCTAGAAAACTTGTTTTTCTTGTCTTCATTTCAGAAAAAGCATTATGTTGTTTTAATCTGGATTTTTACATAATGTACATACACTCTATTGACAGTAACACCAAATTAAATAACTGTTCATGAGTCACTGTAGTTCTAAGAGGTTACACGACAAAAGGGCGCATGACAAAAGGGTGAACGACAAAAGGGCGAATGACAAAAGGGCTCACAGCAAAAGGGCTCACAGCAAAAGGGCAAAACAATGCAACAAAAGAGCGCACGACTACCGGACTAACGATTCACTAAACTAGGAGACTATTTAACCAATTTGCAAGAAACATTAAGAAGATATAAATTTCCAAATTGCTTATTTCATTGTATATTCAAATCCCAACTGAAAGCAAATGTTAATTTTTCTGTGCTTCAATAACCTATAGGGAGTGCTTTCAAAAATATATTATTTTCAAAATGGCCCGTGAGGACTTCAAGGAAATTATTTATTTCTTTGGGTATTCAAATCCCAATTGAGTGCAGATGTGACATTGTTTGTACTGAAATGCAACCTATGCAGAAGGCTTTCTAAATTATGTTATTTTAAAAAAGGCCCTAAGGGCCCTTTGTGTAAATTGCTTATTTCTTTGTATACTCAAATCTTAACTGAAATCAGACATAACGTTTTTTGTACTCCAAATGCATCCTAAGTTCCTATAGAAAAGTTTATAGTTGAAGCACAAAAATGTGTATGCAAGTGTCTTGTGGGCAAATCTCCTGATGGGCAAATGTCCGGTGGGCAAATGTCCTGGTGGGCAAATGTCCGGGTGGCAAGCGTCCGGTAGGCTTTAATGCAGACCCCACGCAAAACACGTAACATCCTTGTAGCAGTGTTTAATGATCTTTAGCTATTTTTACGAAAATACAGAATATAAGCAAGCAAATAAAAAGTAACAATTAAGAATTGTGGCAGAAAAACAGTAAGATTACTTAAATTGTTTACTCTTGATTCTTGAATATACAAAACACACTTAAGTAAAATGTCACAATGTTTTGCACATAGTAAAAGCCTTTTCTTTTTGACTCTGTTATGAAAAAAAATGACACAGGTCCCTGTTTTATCATTCCTGTGAAGAAATTTTTTTAGCTTATTGTATTCTGAAGGATGCGTAGTTATGTGCAAATAAGTGTAATATATAACGCCTTATCCTCACTGATGTAAAAATTTCATTTATTCAACTGATATTTCATTCACATTCTCTTACTAATAGACATGTATAGGAAATATTTCTATGGATGTGAAAAGGGGCCTCAAGTCCTCTGGAGTAGCTGATGCATTCCCATCATCCAGTTTTTATAAACTAAAGCAAACATCATTTCTTGAAGATTTTACTTATTCACTGGAAGAAAAACAACAACAAACAACAATTGCTTTTCTTTTTAATATTTCATTCAAAGCTGCTGTTAAAAATTCTTGGCAATTTCTTTAACCAGTTTCGTATGAAGTTTCCACAAAAAATTTCAAAAATCCATCTGCTGAGGCCGTCTTAGACGTGAGGCACCCCCACACTGCGGGAGGTATTAATACGCCAATGATGGTTGCCCTTTTTTTGTAATTCAAGACGAAAACTGCACAAGACAGTCTTACTAGACAGAGGTAGAGCGGGGGAGCTCCCTGACCATAAGCTCTCATTGTGTGAAACCATGAAAAGACCACTATCCCCTTCCTGACAAAGAAAATTCCCTGACGATATCCCATACCGACCACAGAAGGGGAGGTAGATGAAAGTCCTGGCTGGAAGGAATTGTTATATTATAGAAAAAAATGACGATCAGTTATAAACAACCTGACATCTATACTGTCTATCTTAAATCATCATCATCATCATTGTCAACCATTATCCATCCACTGCTGGACGAAGGTCTCCCCAAGTTTCGTCCACAACGGTCCGTCTTGTGCCAGCCTCCTCCATGTAACTCCCACATACTTTCGAATTTCATCCACCCATCTCCCATGTGGTCTTCTTCTGGGTCTTTTTCTGTCCCTTGGAATCCAATCCAAAATTTTGGCTGTACATCGATGGTTTGTCCTTCTGGCAGTATGTCCAGCCCATTGCCATTTCAGGGATTTAACTCTGATCATGACGTCTTCCACTCTTGTCATTTTTATGATCCTCAAGTTCCTCTTCTTATCTCTCCTGGTTACACCAAGCATGCACCACTCCATGCTTCTCTGAGTTGTCTGCAGCCTTTGTATGTCTCTTTTAGTTAAGGTCCACGTCTCTGCACCATACGTAAGCACTGAAAGGATGCATTGATCAAAAACTTTTCTTTTAAGACATAATGGCATATTGCTCTTGAAAATTATGCTTTCTTCCAAAAGCTCTCCAGGCAAGTTTTGTACGCCGATTAATTTCTTCATCAATGTGACATTCACTTGATATCTGCTGTCCAAGATAAACATACGTGTCTGTTATCTCCAGCTTTTCTCCATCAATCGATAAATCTTCATGTCTTGTAAAAGCATTGAATATCACTTTTGTCTTCTGAAAGTTCATTTTTAATCCCACTTCCTTACTCTTGTCAGCAAGTTCCTGGATAATACTCTGCAGCTCTGATGGGGTAGTTGCAAAAATGACTACGTCATCAGCAAAACGAAGGTGGGTTAGATAATCTCCATTAATCTTTATCCCTTTGTTTTTCCAGTTCAGTGATTGGAAGACATTTTCCAATGTGGCATTAAAGAGCTTTGGAGATATGGTGTCACCCTGCCTCATTCCCTTTCCAATTTTTATGTGTGTTGTATTTTTAAACAGCTGAATCTTTGCATTTGCATTTTCATAGATGTTATTAATAATATTAATGTATGCATCTTCAATACCGCAGGATTTCAGAGCCATTGTAACTGCTGATGGTTTCACCAAATCAAAGGCTTTTTCATAATCGATAAAAGCCATGCACAATAGAAGTTCATATTCCCTCGCTCTTTCAATTAGTTCTCTCAGTACGTGGATATGATCTATTGTGCTGTACACACTCCTGAATCCAGCTTGTTCTCTTGGTTGAGCCATGTCCAGTGTTACCTTCAAGTGGTGTGAAAGAACTTTAGTGAAGATTTTATAAACCACTGATAGGTCTGTAGTTCCCGAGATCCTCAATGTCACCTTTTTTATGTAGCGGGATCATTGTAGTGTTGTTCCAATCCTCAGGAATCTTCCCTTCATTAAGGCATTGAGTGAAAATTTGGGCGAGTACTGTTCCGATTTCTCCACTTGCTTCTTGTATGATGTCTACAGTAATTCCATCTTCTCCTGGAACTTTTCCCCACTTCATGTTCCTGATTGCATGTGCAACTTCTGCTGGGAGGACTGGAAGAACTCTGGTACTGGTACCTTTCATGATGTCTGGAGTACATGTATCATCCCTTTCATATAATTTGGAGCAGAAGTCTTTCACACTTGTCAAAATTTCGCCTCTATTTCTTGTTACAGGACCACTCCTGAATCCAATACTTTTTCATACTGTCTTGCATAGCTCTACATATTCCACTTTGGAAGTCACCTCTTCTTTAGTTATCTTCATCTCTCTTCTTTTTTGCATCAACATTTTGGTTTTTCCTGATAATTTGTTCACATGCAACTTGTTCTTAGACCCAGCTAATTTTGTTGCTGTTTCCATAAGAGCTTTGGTTACTTTTCTGTTAACTTCAGAAATATCCACTTCTTCCGATGTTAGGCCTTCTAAAGCAGAGAATCTGTTCTTCAGTTCCAACTTGAAGGTATTATGGTGTTTTTCAAGGTTGGATATGTCAAAACATTTTGTTTGTCTTATGAGCTTGTCACGCTCGAGTTTAGTGTTGAGGTGCATTTTACATCTCACCAATCTATGGTCACTACCTGTGTTGAACTAGTTTAGCACACTGCAGTCTTCTATGACGAATTTGTTGTTACACATAATAAAATCAATTTCACTTGTCCTCCCATTTGGATGTCTCCATGTCCATTTCCTGTGTGGCTTTTTCTTGAAAAAGGAGTTCAAGATGAAAAACCCTTCTGCCTCTGCAAACTCAACGAGAGTATTTCCACACTGGTTTCTGTTGCCGTGACCAAATTTACCTACTGAAGTTTCATTCTGTTGCCGTTGCCCTATTTTTGCATTGAAATCTCCCATAACTATCTTCAAGTGCTGCTTATCTTTATTATTTAGATGACGAATTTCCTCATAAAATTCTTCAATTTCTTCTTCAGAATGACTCGTGGAGGGTGCATAAGTTTGAATAATCTGAGCCTTTTATCTTCTCGAGAGTTGGATAACGAGTCGTGCAGCTCTGTCAGAGGAACTTTCAACTTCTGCAACTTTAACCTTCAGTTTCTTGTTTATTATAAATCCAACACCACTAGTTCTGCCAGTATCTGTCCCACGATAGTAGAAGAGATGTCCACTTTTCAGTTCGATGAGATCTTCTCCTTTTCTCCTTACCTCACTTAGCCCCACGATGTCCCACTTGATCCTTTGTAGTTCCTCTTCCAATTCAAGAAACCTTGAATCAGAAGATAGGGAGCGTCCATTGTAAGTAGCCAAGGTCAGCATCAGATGGCAGCCTAGTCCGGTCCTCCGGGGATTCTTAGCACCCTCTGCCTTCATGTCGCACTGGCCGCTGCCTTGGCCAGGTACATTCCAGCTGCCGGAGACTGATGGCCAAGATTTAAGTTGTAGTCATTTTGGAGGGGTTTGGTCATAACTCACCACGCTGGCCAAGCGGGTTGGTGAGTGTGGGATAGCATTTCCTCTAATCCTGATGGTATAGTTATACCGCTATTGGCAGTCGTCAGAGCCCCTTTAGTGGGAACAGGATGCACCACGAGAAGGCGGGGTTGACATTTGTCAAAGAGAGGCTGTGATGTTGCGCATCACTTGACCTTAAATACTACGACCTAAGAATACATTAAGTGCACTACCCATTCTCTCTGGGGTCGGAAGGAGAAAGCAGAAAATTTCTTTTGCTCGAAGGATATCAGTGACTGTCACAGATGGTCTATTCTGACCCTTCAAGGTCTCACCGGACAGCCAAGTAAAAGGATCAAACAATGTGAACAATAATTATATAGGTAAAAAGAACTAAACAATTATGAAATACATGAAATTTTGTCTAGAATTCAGGTTATGGTTAAGTAACTAACACTAGGTCAAAATGATATCCTAACAAGGCAAAAAGTCTAATAGTCAGGGCCTGGTGTAATAATTATAATTTTTATTTTATTTTTCCCTCGACAATCCTAAGTAGCTCAAACTGTGCCAAGGGAAGGGTTGAACTACTAAGAATTTCTTGCTCTGAAGAAAATCTTTTCTTAAAAACAAGAAATGAAACAAAATAAAGTTTCTGGGGCCCTTTTGGAAATATCTCTTCCGCCATTTCTGGAGGTTGCAGTTGAAGCACAACAAATTTCATGCATGCATAAAATTTCGCTTTGAATGTACAAAGAAGGCAATTTCAGAAAAGGGCTCCATAGCCTTTTGGAAAAACATCTTTTAGAAAGCCTTCTATATAGATTTCAGAGTACAAAAGATGACACGTCTGATTTCAGTTTGGATTATTTGAATACACAAAGAAATACTGAATTTACTGAAATGGCCCTAAGGCCTTTTTGGAAATAACATCATTTAGAAAGCCTTCTATATAGGATAAGACGTCTGATTTCAGTTGGGATTTGAATACAGAAAAAAATATGTAGTTTTCTCAAAAGGACCCCAGTGCCGATTTTAGAAATAATATCTTTTAGAAATTTTGCAGTTGAAGTAGAAAATATCAAGCCCATGGATATTCGCCCTTTTGTTGTGGCGCCTTTTTTTCGCTTCACTCGTTTGTCGTGCGTCCTTCTGTCATATCGCCCTTTGTCGTGCACCCTTTTGGCGCATCGCTCTTTTGTCTTGCGCCCTTTTGTTGCGTCGCTCTTTTGTCATTCGCCCTTTTGTGATGCACTCTTTTGTCGTGATATGGTTCTAAGATAGCTTTTAATTGGCAAAATTAATTGGCAGGCTTAATTAGGTTTATAACTAAGATAGCCTTTTTTTTGGCAAGACAATTAATTGGCAGGCTTAATTTAGGTTTATTCAGATGTCCCCACACCATATGCAAATAAAGTAACATTCACTTGGTTGTGTAAGTAATTCCTATTTTTTTTTACTTTGCATATTTCATTTTCATCTTAATAATTTTTTGTGCCTATGATGAGCAGTCTCCTAAAGCATGGCATTCCCTGAGGTGCACAGCTGCCCTCTGCTTGCCTGATCAGATGACTCCTCTAAAGGTCAAACTGTACTCTGATAACAGCAAAATTTTAACTACATAAACTTTCCTAGAAAACCTCTCCAGTGAATAATTTCTTAGTTTAATATTTTCTGACATAAAATGTTCATGCCTGTATTTAACTGGTCTGGCCTCTGTTTCCATACAAACATAATATGGTGCCTTGTGATTCTGCAACTTTTAGTGATTCTTTGAATGAACATTTATATGCCTGCAATCATGGAAACCTGTACTTTTGAGAGAAGTTTGCAATTTTTCAGTTGAAAAAAATATACAGCAAAAATAAACACACAATCAGGAATTTTTTTGTAAACCAACCATCTGTGCTCTTTATATCTTCACCATTATCCCCTTCTCTCTCTCTTTCTCTAGTGTCCTCATCTCAAACTTTCTTGAAAAATGGCATTTAGTTTTATCTAAAAGAATTTTCATATCACCAATTTCAGGTGATCCAGAGATTGCAGCATTCTATAAATGTAGAATTTAATAATTTCATTTTTTTTGTATCAGTGCTGGATCAACTGTATCATATAGAGAAGATGATGAGATATCATGTGATTAGCAGACTATGTACTAGCATTCTGATTATTTAGTTCAGCAGCCAAATTATCTTCAGTTTCTTTGTAAACTGAAACCAAAGATGATTCCAAATCAAAATTTGCAGAATCTTGAGATTCATTTGATGACTCCTCTTCTTTATCCCATCTTTTCTTACGTGATCCAGCAGGTTGTAAAAATTTCTCAAGGTTTTTTGCAGCTTTCTGATCTTGTGCTTCTTTTTTTTTCTGATTTTGTAGTCCTGATAATGTTTTTGAGCTCATTCTTTCAAGATACTAGTCAGAAAAATGAATAAGATTTCTGCCTAAGTATATATAATAAATATTATTAAAAAAACAAACAGTATCAGCAGGCTAGTACAATTTTTTTCCAATTATCAAAATGTCAAGTTGGCTCATGATCTGCCTCCACTCTTGTAACTATTGAGGAGGCACTTGTCAATTTCTCATTAGGTTCACACCCACAGGGAGGGTTTAGACACAACTATCTATAATTGTATCAGAAAAAAAGTCACATTAGATTGATCCTAGAGGCATAGATATGACAGGGTGTACATAGCTTGGGCAAGTGGGAGTGCCAGATTAAAGGTAGGAGTCAACACATAGTTGGGAGGGGCAGGCTATGGTGTAACTATCAGCACCTTAGGGGGGGGGGATACAGATCGCCTTATCTGCAGTGGAGGGTCCAATACTGCTGGTGCAGCTGCTTGGTGTACCCATCCAGTGCACAGCGAATGTTCAGTGCATCTCATCCTACCTGATAGTGATTCCACGACCACTGTTCAGAAGGCGATTGCTCTGGCCACTAGGCCACTCATGTCACTTTACTCTCATGAGAGGATGGCTGTCTTTTATATCCACCACTGTTCAAGACCCTAGATTTACGTAGAACTTTCAAGAAGCCCAGTGAATATGCTGATTCACAAGTCAGCTAGCATTCTACTGGTTGCAGCAGGTGACGTGCAAGACAAAATTTATGGAGGGGTGGCAAACGTGGGCACAGGCATGAGGGACATTCATTAAGTTCTAAGTCTGACCCAGAAAGCAGTGGTTGGCAGCTCACCCAAGTATTACATCATACTTTAGAAATATAACAGCCACGCCATGTAGCTGTGCCAGCATTTGAGACGGCACCACAGTGCATTGAAGTCCATAAGGTGACAATGGATGAGCCACAGTTGAAATCGTGGAACCGAGCGGTGATTGAATTTTTGTCAAGAAAGATGAACGCAATGCAGTATGCATGAACGGATGGTACGTGTGCACGTCGGTGATGCACCTGCATATGCCACAGTCAAAAGATGGGCTGCTCTCTTTAAACTGGGATGAGACTCATTGGAAGAAGAGACGCTTAGTGGAGGTGACCACAGTTGAAGTGTGCCAGAAAGTGGAGGAGCTGGCGATGTCAAACTGCTGATTCCGTGTCGTACAGATTGCTGAGGAAAAGTGTTTGGTCCATTTTGCATGAGAGGTTAGGGATGTCAAAGGTCTGTGCCGCATAGGCTCCTCGAATGTTGACACCTGAGATGAAGAATGATCATGTTGAAGCAAGTCGGGTTCAACTTGACTGTATTAATTATAAAATAAGTATTTAGTTCATGCCAGATGAAACACCAGTTGATAATTGTTTACCTTTGAAACATGATTCACACTCTTTAGGATCTAAAAACACATATGAGTTAAAAACATTTACTAAAAACATATATACAGGTAATAACTTTTGGCCTCTTATTAAGGCCATCTTCAGACCAATTAGTTGTAGAGTGTCAATTTCCAACCAATAAATACATTGTGACAAGTCCTCAGTGACGGTTTATGCGGTACTTCACTATCGTTGCCAACAGGAAAGATTTGAAAACTAAAATATTGGGTGATGACTATATACCACAGATTAAACAGATTCTTGACTGTTCGGTTGCCCTCAACGTCTTTCATAGTCATTGACCTCGATTTAAAATATTTTATAATATCAAATCAGGGTCAATGACTACTGCTTTGTCCAGGACTATGCACAATGGGACTCATTATCCCAATTGGAATGAATCATGGGTTATTTCAACAGCAAAGAATTTGTCACCACTACTCTTTGCAGAGTTTTTTGTTAATTTTTGCTAGCGAACACACATGTTGCAACGACTACATCCCATGTGATATACCGCTTCCATGGAAAACATTGTTTGACTATGAAAGACATTGAGGGCAACCGAACAGTCAAGAATCTGTTTAATCTGTGGTATATAGTCATCAGCCAAGTTTTTAGTTTTCAAATCTTTCCTGTTGGCAATAATAGTGAAGTTCCACTTAAACCGTCACCAAGGACTTATCACAATGTATTTATTGGTTGGAAATTGACTCTTCAACCAATTGCTCTGAAGATGGCCTTAGTGTAGGGCCAAAAGTTCTTACCTGTAATATGTTTTTAATAAATGTTTTTAACTCGAATGTGTTTTTAGATCCTTATGAGTGTGAATCGTGTTTTGAAGGTAAACAATTATCAACTGGTGATTTAATCGTGATCGAGATGACTTCCATTCCTGCATTGTGACGTGATGAGATGTGGCTTCCCCACTGGGACCATGATACTAAACAAGAGATCATGAAGTGTAAACATCATAGATCACCATCACCAAAAAAGTTCAAAACACAACCATATGCAGGGAAGATAATGATCACCATTTTTTGGGACTAAGAAGGGTTGCTGTTAATTGATTACTTGCCTCATGAAAGGATTATGAATGCCACCTATTATGCCATGCTATTATGACAACTGCGCAAAGCCATCAAGTGTAAATGGTGAGTAAAATTGTGAAAGGGATGTTCTGCTTCTGCAGGACAATGCTCCAATCCACACTGCTGGTGTTTCCATGCAAACCATGACAGAATGTGACTTCCAACTGCTCTCCCACACACTGTACTCACTTGACTTTGCCCCTAGTGACTTTTCCTTTTCAAAAATCTGAAGATTTGTGGAGTAGGCATTTTGCAGATGATTCTGAACTGAAGGAGGCAACAATTTGAAGAGATGGATAAAGCATTTTTCGCTGCAGGAATTCGCTAACTCTATGATTGGTACAACAAGTGCATCCAAGTCAGGGGATACTATGTGCAAAAATAAAGGTCCATTTTCTGAAAAATTATTTGTCTTTTTATGTTAGGCTTCAAACTTATTGAATGCCCTACCTATATATTGATCCCAAGATCAATGATAAAAACAATGTTCCTTTTTGAGCTGAATTGCAACAGTACTTTATTGTGATGATTTTTATTGATCCAGCAGCAATAAGACCTTTCATCATCCTCAATCACTATCGCTCATTGTCTCAAATTACAAAAATCGCTGGGTATTCTTCTATTTTTTTTTATATATATTTATGCTCCATTTCATAAAGAAAATAAAAATTCAGCTTGGCGACCCCCTGGGCTTGATGCACGATGTTTTCACCAGAAAAAATATTTATCACAAAGGACTTTTCAAAAAACTAAAAAAGATTAGTGAAAAATATAAAATTAGGCTTGTTCCAGATCTGAATAACATGTTAAAAAATTCCCTTCCACCCCTAAAACAGCAAAAAGAATACATCCAATTACAAGAAGGGGTAGTCTATAGCATATACTGTACTGTGGAGCAAGCTATAGAGGTGAAACAGGGAGAAGTATAAAAGTCCAACATAAGGCAGCAATAAAAACACTGCAAAAAAGACAGGGTTAGACAGACATATACAAGTAAGAGGAAACTTGAAGGGATGGAAATACAAGAACCACATTAAACAATAATTGTGGTTGGGCACTCCTGACTGAATTGCAACAACTATTTCAGTAACATAGTGCTGATGTTGAACTAGGTACTAGTTTGAAAATTTGACCACAAAATATAACAAATTACCTCTATAAAACCCATAATTTCAATTCTTTCACAATGTGTTTTGGATGAAGCAATATCTTGTATTTCTGGAAACGTGAGTAAGCACAACTGTCTTGTATAGAAAAATGAAAATCCACACATGCTTAAATGTCACCATGATTCACAAGTTATTAACTTGTGGTGTGCTCTGATGAAAGACACAATTATTGTTCCTTCTATGAATACTCTATGATGACTGGTGAAACATTCTTGGATATAAAGAATGATTAATAATAAATCATTTTCTGCTTGAATGTTGGACTATGTCATTTCTCATATCCATGTCTTATTGATCCTTCTATGAATACTCTATTGATCACTGGTGAAACATTCTTGGATATAAAGAATAATTAATTATAAATCATTTTATACTTGGATGGTGGTCTATGTCATTTGTCATATCCATGTCTTATTGATCCTTCTATGAATGCTCTATGATGACTGGTGAAACATTCTTGGATATAAAGAACGATTAATAATAAATCATTTTCTGCTTGGATGGTGGACTATGTAATTTCTCATATCCATGTCTTTCTGGATACTCAGTTTTCTACTCACTGGATTGGATGAGCAATCTTGCTCTCCAATCTAATGCCCCTCGAGTTTTCCTTTTTTGGGGAGGGGGGTAATCATTACACAACAATATGCAAAAAGTGAAGGTGCAAATGTTAACCACCTACCTGAGGAAATATCGATAGCTGCATAGTGTATTATCAGTGAAATGCTTGCCTGCCAATACAAGGCAAGAAAACGAGTATCATTTGGCCATGGATTAAGACAACAATGGTGCCCACATTGAAACTAAACAAATATCAAACTTGGAAATACATTGCCTATTTCAATGAATGTTATAAAGTAAGAGAGAAAACTGTTTATTCTACTGCTATTTAGGGCTGCATAATTTATATGTACTGCAGTTCATTATTTTATGTAGCGTTTGTAACAAAATATCTATATCAAACATTTTCATATATCTCATTAATCTTCTTCCTTTAATTACAGAAATTTCAATAACCCTTGAAAAGGACTTCACTACAAAAGGTACCACTTCAGTCCACATCTTTTAAAATAAAAACAGTGAATAATTTGTATTTAATTCTCACATTTAAATGGAAATAATACTGTTCTCAGCTTCTTTCTTTTTTTCAGTTCAGTGAACTCCATGTGCATGAAGTGGCAAGAGTGTTTCCTGAAACTTAGTTTATAGACTTGGGTACCAAAGAAGAGAAAGAGCTGGAACTATGAAGATGAATACAACATGCACATCTTCCCTAGAACTTGAACCCAAGCCCAGATACACATGAATTCCCAGAAGCTTACATTTTAAGCTACTTGACCACCAGGCACAAATCCTTAGCTTTGCCTTATATACCGTCAAACCTCTTCAAACTGTCAACGTTTGTTATATGTGTTTTTCTGGCAGTAAGTAAGGGTGGCAATATAAAGAAGGTGAGTGAAAATGGTGGAGAATCTTTAAAAACATTGGGTGGTGTATCCATTTCTTAACAAAATTTTATCTTTATATTCAAAAGGTAAAGAAAATATTACTGCTTTTCCTATAGCAAGAAGTTCTTTTGGAAAGTACCTTTTATTCTTTTTTTTCTTTTTTTTTTAACGAAAATGTGGAGAAATGATGAAGGTATGACTTTTCTGAACAACACATTTTGACAAGGATGAATCATCCTGCCATAACTGGTATCACCGCAATGGTGAGTGATAATAAAATTTGAAAATTCATTATTAGTGACCATTTCTAGCTGAACTCCAAACTGCCAAAGTATTTTGCTCAATATCATCTGTAATGACACCATGTTTGGCATTTATTTATTCCATAAATAATACTAGGGTTTGCTTTTATCATGTTTGCCATTTTCTTTCTTTCCTGAGTGTAACGATTTTTCCAAGCCAATCCACATGCGTTTTTCATTTAGGATATCTTGCGCTGTCGACATGCTAATATGTACACTAGCCTCCAAAAGTTAAGCTACAACCTTTTTTTTTGTGTATAACTTCCAAACAAAGTAATAGAAAAACATGAAATGTGGATGAGTTGTACATTATACATTTATTTATTGGATTTTGCATTCGTTTTATATCATGCATAATTTACAAAAGATAAATATGTTTCGTGCAAAAAGTCCACATGTGGAGAAAAAGAAGAAATGACAGCTGTTGTACAAAATAATGGAAAGCACGAGTTTTAATAAGGAATAAGTCCTCCCCGAGCTGTAATGCATTCTTGGCAGCGCCTGTCCATACTGGAAATCAAGTTGTCTGACACCTGAATGGGAAGCAAAGACCATACATGGATCAACCCTTGTTCCAGCTCATTTAAACACCATGGAGGAGGACTTAGAGAAGCCACCTGTCTTCCAAGGTAATCCCAAAGGTGCTTGATAGGATTCAGGTCCAGGGATCGAGTGGGCCAGTCCATTCATTCCATACCTTGATCAGCAAGATATCTGTCGACAAGCCTTGTTCGGTGAGTTCTGGCGTTATTGTCCATTAGTTGGAAATCATCATGAATAGCACCAGCATACAGTCTCACATATGGATCAAGCATCTTGTCCAGATATCTCTGCACATTCAGAATCCCTCCATGGAACACATGGAGATCAGTGCAACCACCCTAAGAGATCCCATCCCAAACCATGATTCCACCCCCTCTATAACTGTCTCTTTCAATAATATTGGATGAGTTGTATCTGGTGCCTTGTTCTCTCCAGATCAGAACACTCTCCAACATAAACTGGGGCTTGTCAGATGAATCACTCTCCAACATAAACTGGGGCTCGTCTGTGAAGAGTACAGACCTCCATTGTTGTGTGGTCCAGGTGACGTGCTCTCTTGCCCAACATAATCAGGCACATCTCTACAATCGGTTAAGAGGAACACACACAACCGGTCTTCTTGCATATGGCCCTAGCATATGAAGACGTCTTTGCACCGTAGTAGCAGATATTCTTGTCCCTGTTGCCACAAAATGATCTGCAATAAGCTGGGGCACAGTAGTGTTCCTCCTTCTTCATGCCGAAAGGGCCAGAAAGCAATCATCCGACGGGGTTGTAACGCGTGGCCGACCTGAGACATGTCTCCTTGAAAATGAATTTTCGGATTCAAACTGATCCCAAAGTCTTTGGACCACACTGCAAGAAACATTAAGCCATCTGGCAGCATCAGCTTGTGATAAACCCATTTCTATCCACTCAATCATTCTCCATGGTAACGAATCAGGTAAATGATTTCTCCTTGACATTACTAACAATATCTTCATACCTAAAATTGAATATCAATTAACATTAATTCACAACAGACAAATATACAACAGTGTCACATCCAGAACTACCTCTAGTTTTTACATAAATACCCAATTCTTGTTCCACAAATACGGTAGGTATACTGTTTTCATGTGATTTAGTAACATGACTTATTATCCTTTATATCAACTCTGTTTGTTATCTTTCTTTGCATTCTTTTAATGGTGAGGGTCAAATAACTGGTTGTAACTTAACTTTTGGAGGCCAGTGTAGTAAGTTCCTCACATGAATTCCAAAAAAACGATTCCCAATAAGCAAAATTAGAATTTTTTCTTGGATACTCAAGACATTCTTTCCCATTGCCATATAATTCGGTAAAGAACAAGACTCATATAAGCAAGAGTCATACTTGTAATGATTCTCTACTCATGTGATAAACAATGTTGGAATGCAGTGAATGCACTGAATGGAAAGAAAAAAAAACCTGCTGTCCACTTGAAAAACGCTAGAGTGGGGAATGGATTTGCCCTTTTTAAGCAGAAGTTTGATTAATAGGACAACACTCTTCCGTCCCACACCTTTAAGGCAATAATGGTGCTGATGAACTTTCAAACACACACACATACATATTAATGGTCAATTGAATCTTCAAACACACACATACATATTAATAGTCAATTGAACCTTCAAACACACACATACATATTAATAGCCAATTGAACCTTCAAACACACACATATTAATAGCCAACTGAACCTTCAAACACACACATTCATATTAATAGCCAATTGAACCTTCAAGCACACACATATATATTAATAATCATTGTGCTTCAAATACAATAATCCGATCTTCAAAGTGAAGTGAGAAACAAACCAATAGTGGCGTGGGGCAAGGTGATCAAAAAACATCTCTGCTCGAGTTTCATGGAAAATTCCATGACATAGAAATACTAATGAAAAGAACTCTTTGAATGATAAATGGAAGGTACATATGCATGGCTTACAAAATATCTGAAAAATTACATGTCCAGCTGATCATGTGCAGAAATCATCTACCTACCCAGGTAGTAAAAGCTAGATGCCCAGGAATATTTATCTTTTAAGATAAAACAAATAAGAACCCCCATTTTTTTAAAGTTAAAAAATGAGCTTTTTTTTTTTCTTTACATGTCTTCATATCTGTTTTAAGGATCTATATTCAAAATGTTCAATGCACAAAAGCGTGTATCTTGAGTTTTAAGATAATGATGATGCTGAAATTGGTATGAAATGGTATGATGATGAAATTGGTACTTGAGAAATTGTGATTCTGCCATGTTCCTTTCGTTGAAGTTTTTCGCATTTTGTCACTCAACACTGGAGGCTAGTTCCATCAGAGGCATGCATACTGTTGCTGACTATAAACATTATTTGGAGAAAAACTATATATGGTTCCAATTTCTGGACCCAGATCACAATGTAATTAAAAACGTGATATTCTTCTGTCCTTGTAACTCTGTAACAATAATACAACTTCCAGTGATTAGCAGTAAAATGAAACATGACTTGCAGCAACTGTGCATTTTCTTGCAGTAGGAAATTCTATTCCAAACTTTTTTTTTAAAGCCCTGATACAATGAGCTTCTTCAAGTGCTTTCTGTGTAGATGGCAGTTTAAAAAATGCTAACTTGCTTTGAAAACATCTGATGCTCGTAGCATACGGATAGTGGCGAACAGCCAGGTTCATCTAGGAAATTTTCAATTTGCACATATTCAGCAAAATTCATTCCAGGGTTACAGGGGCAAAAAGTAAGGGTAGAGGTTAAAGGAGGGGCAAGTTTAAAGAGGTTTGACTGTAAATATATGTATTTATATGAGCAATTTAGCATAATACATTTTAATGCAGAACACATTAAATACAAGAACAATGAAATGTATATCAAGAAATAAAAGAAACATATTTACAGTACATAAAAAAGTAAACTGGCATAAAAACATGTAGCATAAGTCTGAATATTAATAAATCAGGAATCTAGAATTTTTTAAATATTACAAAATACTAAAGTATGAACATGAATATAAACTTAAAGCCAGTAGGAGATAACAATAATTACATATGAAACAAATTAGTCAAGATGTTTATCTTTCCCAAATATATTAGCATTTCTCTTCAAGAAATCAGTTTCAACTGCTGCTTGCATTAAGTTAATGCAAATAGATTATGCTGCATAATTTTTTACAGTGAACTGTTTTAATGCATAACTGAAACTATGCTATATAGCAGATGATGATCTTCTCTTGAAAATAAATATTTCATGACAAAAAATCTAATTACTGAACAACTGCTCAATACACAATAAGATTTGGCAACCTTTAGACATTTTGTGCTGTAATGAAAAAATAAGCAAAACAAAAACAAAGATATCATTAATTAGCACATAAAGAAAGAGAAAACTCCAAATAAACTCCAAAACATTTAATGTTTAGTAGTAGCACAGAAGATCAATTAATCCAGTTACATAATAAAATATATAAACAAAAATGTTGAACAAACACAGACATAAGTGAATAGCATTAAAAAAGCCCTGCTACATACTTATCACTAAGCTATTCCCTGATACTCAAAGGTTAGCTCCTTACAGCAATCTTGGCACACAGCTTGAGCTTCACTGACATCCATTACACAATGCACACAAGGCATTTTGTACTTCATACTCACAATCTTTTTCTCATGTAGACATTCCTGAATCTAGTTCTTCCATGATTTCCCTGGCCTTCCTCTACCTTTCTTTCCTGCCACTTGTGCTGAAAAACTCTTAGTAAGCATCTCATCACTCATTCTTTTAACATGGCCAAACCACTTAAGAATATTGTCTCCACCTTACTGACAACATTTTGCTTCACATTACACAACTGCAACATATCTTCATTCCTCACATGATCAGAGCATGTCTTGCCACCCCCTCCATAAGTAACACATCTCTCCAGCACACAAATGACTCCTATGTCTCTTCTGTAGTACCAGGTTTCCCTGCCGTGCATCAGAGTAGGAACAATTACACTTTCATAAAAAAAGAAAGCCCTACTAAAAAGTATTTAATAAAAATTTGTAAATTTTAGACACCCTAAGCACACTAAGGTTTAAAACTCAGGCTTCATGCGACAATAACACATAAAACGAGTGAAACACACAGAGTCACGTATGGTGACTTTGTGTTTACAATACGTGACTCTGTGTGTTTCGCTTATTTTATATGTTTATACACTAAGGTTATCACAAGAAGGCCAAAATTCAAGGACATCAATATCATTGTGATAACTTCAGGTTATAACTTCTAGTAATAACCTTAGCAAGTTTGAATTACATCACATGTTAAACAAATTACACAAAAATCTAAAATTTGCTGTAGAAATGGAGGATAACCAAACCCCGGCTTACTTGGATATACAAATTACTAAGAATAATCAAGGAATCAGCACCACAGTTTTCAGAAAGCAGAATTGGTTTCTTAATATAATTCCAGCAAAGTCTTACTCACCTTGGTCTTACAGAGAAGCAGCTTTCCATTCATATATCAACTGTGTCAATAATATCAGCAACTAAAAACTGAAACATCACGAAATTCTAAAATTAAAAGAAATTGCTTTATGCAATGGATATAACCCAACATTATTACCAAACTGTCTCAACACTCCCGATCCTATCCTTCTGATATGAAAAATAAATATAAATATACAGGTTCTATTCAATATATACCAGGTATCTCCAAATGGATTCAAAATAAACTTGAAAAAGAAAATATCAACATTAGCATCAGGCAAGGCCCTTCAATTTATTGCGACTGAGAAACAAAACTTGCCTTAAAGAACATAAATAAAATGTTAAATATTCCCAAAAAATCTTCAGATCTGGTTAAAACAGATCAACCAATTATCAAGCTTGCAACAAGGACCCCTCTATCAAAATTAACAATACCTGGGAAGATTTCCTAACATTTTTCAAAAATATAAGCAACCAATCAAACTTTTCAAAAACTTTAGCAGGATCCGACTGAAAGATGGCAGCACAAGACTACAGCCCCATGATGAGGGTTTCAAAACCAGATCAGTAATGGAACGTATATGATTTGATGGCTGAAGAGAGCCAAAGTAGCTGAAACCATGGCCCAGTTTGTGCCTTTACTGTCATTTTGAAATATAATCTTTTTGATTCAAAAACATTCTATGCATAATAAAATGCCATTGGCAGTTTTTGCTCTACTATTTTATTTGAACCGGCTAATAAATGGCACACATGCCCGGAACATAACCACCAAGAGGCACAACTACAGCAGTAGCGAGCAGATGCACTTGAACAGTGACAACAGCAATGTAGGGTGAGAAGCACAAGTCACTTCAAACACAACCACGATGGCCAGAAATGCGTCGCTGAAATGCATTTAGTTGGCATAGCTTAGAGGGTATGATTTCTACTGTCTTTATTGGCTATAATAACTATAATTTGTTTTAGCCTTCGACTGTTTAAAATTTTATCACTTTTAGTAATTACAGTTTTTAATGGTTCCTCGATTTTGATCTAAATTTTGACCATCTGCTCTTGTTTTCCACACTCTTTTCATTCACTATTTGTTTTTTCAACTTCTTTTGACTCTGTTTGCACAAACAGTTCTACCACCATGAATGTTCCACTATTTTCAACAGTAGGAACTGCATTATACCTTATGATCAAACTTAACTTGGTATGTTGAACTTTCTTGCGTATCCTCATACTGTTTTCCTTTTTTTTTCAGTTCATGTATTATGTCTTCTGAATGCTATGAACTATATCAATTTGAAGAGTGTAACAGAACTAAATGCAGTGAATAACTTTTACTACCATAATTTTTGTCGTATTATCCACACCAGCGTATGATCCGCGGACCGTGAAATTCACATAATTTTTTTTCCTTCGTGTAATCCGCAGACTGTGACATTAAAAAAAATTGCTGTATAATCCGCACATCATAGATGTTGAACCATCATAGATGTATTGCATTACACCTTGCCAATTATGAAACGCTGAACAAGTAATAGAAATACTGCATGTACTCGTGTATAAGTCAAAAGGTTTTGGAGGAAATCCTGCTTTCAGCATTGGGAGATCAGCTTATATGTGGGCTAATAAAAAATAGGGCTACACTTCTGTGAATTCTCACAAAGAATTTACAGACGGATTTGTTTACGTTTTAGACAGCTGCTTTCTGTGTGTTACTGCGCGATTGTTTTCTGACCTTCTAAACACTATTGCACAGTGACACAATCATATCCTCAACCGTGCCCACCACTTTAAGTTTGAATTCAGCAGTGTAGCTGAAACATTATCTTTTTAAAGACGTCATAAATAGCAATGAAGGAAAATATCAGCAGCAAAGACGTGGGTCAAAACGGCAAAGCATAAACTAAACACAAGGCACAGCACACATGAGATCCTAACTGCTTTATGGATTTAAAAGGAGGAATGCATAGGTTCATGCAGCAAGCGCTGTGCATACATTTTCATTGGCTGGTTGACAAAAACAGAGATGGCACAACAGTCAGAGTTGTCATTCTCAACAATACAAAATGACCCCTGCCATCCCTCTCCACAACTTTCCTGATCTTTCATAACGTCACCTTTACACCTTCCTTTCCGCTCCATACAAACTTTTGAACTGTGGAAAATTTTTCCGAGGGAGTTCCTTTTCAAATTATACCCCCTCTCCTGTACAATCACTCTGCAGATTTTTTTTAAAAAACAAAGGGCCATAAAAAAATTTCTCTTTCTTTTAAATCAGCATATAATCTGCATAACCTATATTTGTAACATTTTTAGCAGATAATCTGCGGATTATACAATGAAAATTACAGTACTTGTTTAGTACATCTGGTTACACTAAGTAATTGTACTATATGCTGCATGTTTTTGCAATATACGTACTTTTTGTATTGAAAAACATGTTTCCACATGTTTTTTAACACGTCTTGAGAAGTGTGAATCTCATTTGCCATTAATTTTATATAATATTGGAAATATGTTGGATACCTGCTCATGTTGTTGCTAGGAAAGTAAATAATTACCTCCAATTGAATTCAAGTATTCTGTAAGTATTGGTACAGATATTTTGTTTGTTACCCAGAAATAGGGATTGGATTACTTGCAAGTACAATGTTTAATTTTCATACCAGTTTTCAAGAAAAATTTACTTTTAACAGCAGGGTACTGCCTGGACTTTTAAGACTTGCTATAGCGTGTAAGGCTCAAATATTCATACTTTTTTTAAAAAATCCTCTATGAGACCACTAAAGACACAAAGCAACATGATATTACCTCTGTTCATTACAATGATCAGATTTGTACATCATATATAATGCCAGAAAGGTCTACTGCACACCCATTTGCTTTATCACAGTGACTATGATCCCCATGCATTTTTACAGTAGTAGCAGTTTACATAGATTTAATTTTTATGAAACACACACACACACACTGTGTATATATATACAGTATATTCAAGCAAAGCAAACTGAATTTGCTTGTATCATTTAGAGGTCATCCATGTAACATTTCTCAGAAAACTTGAAAATTTCATCGTCCTGGAGCGGGAATCTCCATGTATTATGGAGCAGGATTTTTCATGTACTATGAAGAATTTCTTCCTTCATTTATTTAAATACAGTATATTGAACATGTTACACTTGATGAATTTAAGAAATGGGTAAATCCTACATGGGTTTGGAAAAATACCACTAATGCCTATGCAAAAGCCTATTTGTCAGAAAAGGCCTCAGGTACCTGGTTTAAGAAACTTCAGCCTATCAACTACTGCCATTCAAAAGAAAAGGGTGCATCTTAATATCCCATCAGGGCTTGATGAGCACATGCAGATGGACATTATAGAAGTGATTCTCAGCTTACTAATAGAAGAAATAACAGTCCAATCAAGATAGACTCATTCAATCATCTTTCAGCAATAAGAAAAACATCCAACTGGTGGACCCCACACAAACTACTGCTACAAAACCACACACAGGTATTCAACAGCTTCCTTTCAATGCAAAGCTGTAAATATAATAAACTGTTTTTTAGACCATATTATTAGCAGAAATGAAAAGTGGGTTTTTCATGTCAATGTTAAGCATAAATCAATGCTAAACATTGTCTTTTGTATTAGGGAATCATTTCAATAATTGCCTGCAAATTCCCTGAAATAAAATTCCTGTTAAATGAGAAGAGTGCAATAATATTAATTTTTAGATGCAAAAACTAGTATAAAAACAGACAATTTGCTTTCAGTTTATAGAAAATCCAGTTCAAATATTATAATTTACCATACACATAGCTTAGGTGAGAGCAATTTAGCTACTTTCAAATTATACATTTACAGATTAGTCATATTTGTGTAACAGTCCATCTTATATACAGAAAGAATACAGAAGCATTGTAAATATGGGAATTTCACATAACTACAAGTGGATGCTGAAAAGTTCTTGGTCTAATCCACTTCCTGTAACTGTAGCATTATTTTGTCACTGCAGCTCAAAAGAGTGTTCTTTTGTGTTGTAAAGTGCCAATTTTCAGACTAATAGCTCTTTTTTAGGCAGATGTTTGACGTCCTGAACTGAATTATGTCAGTGCAAAGTGTTGAATTTTTGAATGCGGGACTCCGGGCTGTCATGAAATTTCTGTTCCTACAGAAAAAAACTGCAAAGGAAATCTATCAGTGTATAACGCAAACATTAAGTGACAAGTGCCCTTCATATTCCACTGTGAAGAAATGGTGCACCAACTTTCAGTGTGGAGACTTTGAGACTGAAGGTGCAAGGCCTTCAACAGTGACAACACCCGAAATTGTTGATCGTGTTCATGACTTGATTTTGTCAGATCAGCGAATCTCAGCTAAAACAATAGCTGAGGCACTAGAGATATCCAGGGAACACGTTGGGTTCATAATTCATGAGCACTTGGATATGCAGAAGATGTCAGCGAAGTGGGTGCCCAAATGTTTGAACGCCGATGAAAAACAAAAACAAGTGGACACTTCCAAATCGGTTTTGCAGCATTTTGAGCGATCTGGTGATAATTTTTTGCAGCGACAATGAAACATGGTTACATCACTACGATCCAGAGACAAAACAACAGTCAGTGCAGTAGCAGTACTCAGGTTCTCCACAGCCAAAGAAATTCAAGACTCAAAGGTCTGCAGGAAAGGTCATGGCAACAGTTTTTTTGGGATTTGGAAGGCATTTTACTGACTGACTATCTCCTGAAGAGCCAAACAATAAATGCTGCATACTATTCCAATTTGCTGTGCCAATTAAAGCAGGCATTGAAGGTAAAAAGGCAAGGAAAACTGCAGAAAAGTGTTCTCTTTTTGCAGGACAATGTAGTGGCTCACAAGAGAATGAATGTTTTGAGGGATCTGGGGTTTAAGTGCATAGCTCATCCACCCTACTCACTAGATCTTGCTTCATTGGACTATTTCCTATTCCCAAACCTTAAAAAAAGTTTCAAAGGGAAGCATTTTTTGAATGATTGGGGGGGGGGTCGTGATATCAGTAGCAGAGCAGTATTTGAGTGATCAGACTTCAGAATTTTTTTTTTTTTTTGGAAGGGTTAAAGAAACTCCAGAAATGCTGTGCCAAGTGTGTTAAACTTTGGATGAATATGTGGAATAGTCTGTAAATTTCATGGCTCTAGCCCATTTCCTTCATGGTGAGGCCGAGAACTTATCAGCATCCCCTTGTATTCCTGCTATTATCTATAGATTAATTAATAAATATGAAAAATACAAATCAAAAAGTGTTTGTTCCTGTTTTCTGTCTGTTTTTAGGGCCAGTTTCTTTGATCAAATCTTTTCACAGAAATTTTGCACAGTTTTCAAATTATTTAATTTTGTCTTGTTGTTAAGCCTGCACCACAACTTACAAAACTAATTCTTCAAGACAGAAATCCAATTAAACCTATAGACTCACCAGGTGTTTACTTGTTTCCAAACACTTCTACAAGAGTAATTTTTCACATCATAAGTACTTATCATGGCAATAATCAGCATATATTAGAATGTATTTCTGATGCAAAATAAGGAAATACTTTTATCTCACTATCAGTGTTAAGCATCAACCATATTTCTGCTGTTCCAGACTGGAAAATCACCAAATGTACATCTTCTTTCATTAATTAGAAATCTCTTAGGTATCATATAAGCACCAAAATCTACTTTTCCATAACACACATATCACAAACCCACCATGCCATATTGTTCACATCTGGAAAACTATTTTCAAATTTAGCAACATTTGAACCAAACAAATTAGTGACTCACATAATTTCTGATCATTCCCTAGCTGATGAAGGCAGCCATTTGACATCGCATATAAGTCAAAACAGTTGAATACCAATTGCTTATTCAATTAATCATGTTAACCCTAATGCATCCATTAATAGTCAATGATTAATACAGCAGTAGTAAACCAGTTACAAAATAAAATTTAATGTAGATGTATTACAGAATTACACTACTTATAAAACTTTACCTGTTGCATTTACTTAGAGATCCACCTGAAATAGTGGAGAAGGGGAGGGGGAAGAGAAAGACTATTGCACTGTCGGAGGTCGTAGTGAATTAGTGTACATTACATAATTAAGTCATTTTGCTTATCAAATATGACAACTGATAAATGAGTGCTCCCTGACAAGTATGCTGCTTGTTGTTTTAAGACCATTTTCACAAACAGATTAATGAAGGCAACCACTTACTATGAGAAAAAGTAAAAAGCCAACGAATGTTAAACATAAAAGATTAGCAATCTACTAAATACTTGTATTGTTACTGATTTCCAAAATACATACAAAAAAAGTGTTTCTTCCAAGAATAAATTATAGGTTTAAGGGGAGGGGGGCAGCAATCTAAACTTCAATATATGTGTTCTTCATGAAAGAAATTTCAAGTTTTTTGGATATTTTCTGACTTACCATCCTTGTCACATTTACGCCAAAAATCACATTGTCAGCTTCAAAATTTGTATATGTGTTCTTGATCTCAAAGACTACAGTCTTGTCACGATTATATATATTAAGATAATACAATGTCATTTGTCACAAATATTTATTTTTTTTAAGTCGACCATGGTTTCGCTGGGTATTGACCTAGCTTCATCAGGACAAATGGCATGTAAATATTCAAATTGTAATCATAAATGGAGTTACAATCATGGGTTTTGGTTAGTTCCTTCCATGCACTTGAGAAATGGGGTGAATGCCAAGTCATTAACAAGTTGCGAACACATCTGATATATATGATAAACTTCCAAAATATCAAGTTTGGTGGCTGAATCTGGCTTGTTAATTAGTTTTGCTTCTTCAAAGAGAAATTTATGGTCCTTTTCGTAACTGTGACAAAAAGAAGCCATCGATGGCTAAACACTGTTATGAAAAGGACCATAAATTTTTCTTTGAAGAAGCAAAACTAATTGACAAGTCAGATTCAACCACCAAACTTGATATTTTGGAAGCTTTCCATATATATCAGAAGTCTTTGCAACTTTTTAATGACATAGCATCTACCCCATTTCTATCAAGCGCATGGAAGCAACCAACCAAAACCCGTGACTGTAAACACCATTTATGACATCATATACAATTTGAATATTTACGTGCCATTCGTCCCGATGAAGCTAGGTCAATACTCAGTGAAACCATGGTCGACTTGAAAAAATAAATATTTGTGACAAACTACATTGTATTATCTTAATATATTCAATATATGTGGTTTTTCAAAAATTGCTATTCATAATACACTAAGTAGACAAAACATTAGAGATAGGGGTGATGGGCAGTTGGCATGGGCATCCCCAACGCAGAGTGTACAGACCCAAACTAAACGCAGGTGATAAACAGGTGAACAGCAGGGCTTCCTAAAAGTATATCGCAATCAATGAACATGGGTGAATATGGTGATTTGAGTGACTTTAATCATGGATGCATTGTCGGCACAAGACAGACAGGTCATTCTTTCACCCAAGTGATAAAAACCTTAAGACAACCATATCAAGGGTGTACCGTGAATATACCATCAATGAATGTACCAACACCCAGAGAGTAAGCAGTGGCCAACAACAACCCACTGATGTCCCAGGTCCACGTAGACTATCTGGGTTTGTACAGACTGACCGATTGGCAATGGTGGTGCAAATCACATCCGAGTTAAATGTCAGAGGCCCAAGAAGCATCAGCAAGTGAACAGTACAGCACATGCTGCATACACTGGGCTATGAGAGCAGATGCCCTACTCAGGTGCAACTGTTAACTGCTCATCATCGGACATTAAGCATCACCTGATGCTGGGATCAAAACTGGATCTCCGTAGAGTAGTGCCGCACTGTGCGATAATGTGAATCCCATTTTTAACTGTACTGAGCTAACAGGAGGATGCAGATGTGACACTGACCACATGAGGCCATGGCCCTGTTGTGCCAGGTTGGCTCTGTTCAAGGTGGTGGTGATGTGTTTCTGTGATGGTTTGGGAAGTCTTCTCATGGGACACATTAGGTCCCTTAGTGTGTTTTGAGAGGTTGTTAACCGCTATGTGCTACTAGCATGTGCTGGATGATCACTTACATGTTTTCAGGCATCCTACGAATGATGGTCTGTTTCAGCAGTACACTGCACCACCCCACCAGGCCACAATCACCCTGACATGGCTCAAGAAACAGTCATCCGAGTTTGGAACCATCCAGAGGTCCCCAAAATCCCTGGATTTAAACCCTGTGGAAGCGCTCTTGGATACCGTGGAGCAGAACATCAGATCTATGGATCCTGGATGGACATCTCAGGCGGAGTTGTGAACAATGCTGCAGCAGGCACTGCTGGCATTATTGCTGGAAACCCTCTGGCATCTCATGGAGTTGATACCTCATCGTGTATACGCTGTTATTCATGCTAGACATGGATTAACATGCTATTAGGTAAGTATTTTTAATGTTTTGCCCATTGAATGTATATGGCCCATATAAACAGGGTAAAAGAAAATTTCATGGGCCGGGTAAAATCTGTTGTACACGCAGAACTTCACACAATGAAGGTTCACTATAAAAAAGTTCAGCTGTGCTTTCAGTTGGTAAAGATTAAGCACTTTGTGTAATTATTAGCTACTAGTATATACTAGAAATCACATCATTAATATCTTCTGAATAACAAACTTATAACTAAAGAAAACTGAGAGGAATATAAAGAAATACCTGCAGAAACAGAATGCCTTTTTGTAATGGTAAGAATTCTCTACTCCACTTCTAGAAACATAAATATTGCCATTTAATAAAATGCCAATGAGAATGATGCATGTTCACATGAAATTTATGTTAAATCATATCTCCTATAAATTACATAAAAATGCTGAGATAGGTTGATATTTAAATACAACCCATTTTTTTTAAATTCTGTACATCTTGATAGTGTGCCAAATGAGAGGATGAAACATCTCAATCACATGCAATGAATGCAATAGTGTGATAATTTTAGTTTTTACCTTCCAATGAGACAATTTCACATGAGATTTTTGAAAATTACATTTTATTACATTTCATATGCATATTATTTTGAGCACCATATCTGATGATTTAATGCTGATTACACACTACGTGTCAGAAATTGGGATGCCATTGAAATTCAATACAGAAAAAATAAATAACTGTAAGATCTGAAAAAATATGTTTTTCACAGTTTTTCACAGTACTTTCAATTATGCAAGTGAATTATTTTATAATCTACCTAATCACATGCATGAACATACATATCATGCATCAATCCTCCTAAAAGGCCTTTAACAATTCAGACAAAGAATTTAGTTACACAGTTATTCAAACAATAATGATGAACAGAAATCACTAAAAGGGAATAATGCTTCTGAAAAATATACTTAAGACCCTTTCATATATGAAAAATACACAGAATAAACCATGAATAGCAAAATAATACTGACAGTTTGATTTTACCAAGATAAACTTAACTAAATTTTCATGATACAAAACATTTCTTTTGCATTAAACATAGAATTTAAACAATGTTCTCTAGTTAAGCAGGAGGATGATGCAAAGAAAGGATAAGTCCATTGAAACAACAAAAAATCAGCTTGGCATTTTTAACTCTTTTTGCCCAACAGACCAAAACAATCTGCAATATAAAGGCATTTACATTCGGTTGGACAATAGACAAAACTAACTATAATATTAAAGCATAGTCTGAACAATTTATATTTCATGTTTTCTCAAGTGGTACTTCAAATTGCTTTTCTGGTAAAATGCTTTATTACACTGATGACACTTGAATGGTTTAAAGTCCGAATGTCTCATCATGTGTGTCTTAAGATTTCCTTTCAATGAAAATTGTTTATGGCATTGGTCACAAGAAAAGGGCTTCTCTCCTGTATGGCTCCTCACATGGTGGATCAAATTAGTCATCACTGCTGTAGTATATGCACAAGATGGACAACTAAATATTCTTTTGCTCAAAGGTTTAGCACGCTTCATAGTTAACATTTTAGATGAAGAAACACGACATTTCACAAGCTCTGAGAAACCTAAACCAGTGGGGAAGTAAAAAACATAAGTGTGCAGCTATGAAGCATTTCTTTTTATTATCTTTTCAAGTAATGTCACATAAATCAGAAAATAAAAAAAAAAATCTAAGTTAAAATTAACTGTTTATGGTACACAAGACTATTTCCACACAGCTATAATGAATGATTACTGGATAACTAAAAGGGCACTACATTCAGTGTATTCTTCAAACATTGCAACCAAATATACTCAGAAAGACCAATGTTACTTACTTTTAATAGTCAATTTTCACTACTTGTTTAACAAGTGAAAACACCAGAACTTGAACTAACCATGAGAATAACTTTTTGCATGTTATTTTCCATTATATGTGGTACACAGTATTTTTGGGAGTATAAATTCTTACAAACAAGTGTAACCAACATGAATTTAGCTCACACATAGTAAAATTTCAACATAATGTTATAGAATTGTATCCAGTGAATACTAGAAGTAAATAGTTAAAGCAAAAATCACTATGACATTTAAGATATATGGAAAGTCACTATTTAAAAAAAATAAAATCTGATTTTACTTTAAATAAAATGCCAGAAAATAGTACTAACTGGTACCATGGCTTATCAGGTGGGGACCAAATAGCTAAAATCACCAGTTAGCACTATTTCTGTCATTTCACTTAAAATAAATCACACTTTATTTTAAACAATGTTTTTCCATAGCAAACACTATTTAACACCAATGTGCAATGAAACACTTTCTTTTTTTGGGTAAAAACGACTATAAAATAGAAGAAACGGATATCTCTGTAAATTCCAAAAATTAACAAAACTCTAATAACAGCAAAAACAAAAATTAGAAGCACTAAGATTTAAAATCATAGAAATTATACAGACAACCAAAGCTATTCATGTAAAAAAGGAAGGTAAATAAGGACAGAAGGCTGAATGTTCAAAATTGAATATGAAGAAACATGTAAACAACAGCATGGAGATTTGTAACTCATGATGTTAAGAAATGTAACTTCAAATTTGTAAGAAAAGTCTGTACACATTACCATTAAAATTCCTCACATTTTTTTGATGTCTCCCTGTAATCTACTGGTTTTTTTTTTGTTTTAAAGTATCATAATTTTTGAGCTAAGGGCTGCATTGGCATAATAGCAACACATGAAAAATATCACTATTTTGGAAACAAATTCCATGTAAAAGCTGCACATCAAAATTTTGTAATACATTACACATCAATGTCCTCTAACAAATATGTCCAGAAACATATTTAATCACTACACAAAATTCCAATAATTTTGAAGATATTTAGTTATTTCTGATTATTTAACTAATATATCACGAGTCAAATGGAAACCTTAAAAGTGCGATGAAAACATCTGAAGAATTCTTGATGTCCTGATATCATGCATAAGTTATGTTAAAAATTATAAATGGCGGGAAGTTTCGGTAGTGACTTCTACCTTCATCAGCCATGGAATGAAACGTGTGGAATGAATCATGTGGTATAAGCCTCAGTTGTTGCCAGATTTCAAAATAGCTTTCCAAATGATAGGGATGTGAAAAGGTGTGTCTATATTGCAAGTGTTAGGGGTAAGGTAGATTTCAATGTTTTTGCGGTACCAGAGGGCTTTCTGATTGCTGAATGGAGCGATACATTTAACATTTTGCCAATCAGGAATCGCAGAAGTATTGCTGATGGTTAAAATTGAAAGGGAAGTGGAAGGGTTGCGTTTCTTAACATCAGTGATATGTTCCACCAATTGGCGGTTGATGCTGTGGTAAGTACTACCAACATAGTAAGTAACGCCTGTGGACATTTCCACAGGCATTACTGAAGATATTTCAGTGCTTTTGTACAAGATAATTTTTCTCTCTTATTTAAGCATGAGGACAAAAAAAACAAAAAACAAATACAAAACAATAACAATCATTTACCCTTGTTTATTTTTCTTTTTTGCTGATTCTTTGTTTCCAAAATTAAAAAAAAAACGCCATTTGGGATTAAAATAATTATCCAGAAATTTACTGAAGGAAATCAAGAAATGAGATTAAAGTTGAATTTACAGAAAAAAAAATTATAAAATAAATTTTCTACTCTTTCACAAAAATCGGTTACAGGTTAACAGAATAAAAAAATATGGTTACATCAAACTGGAGGTAGAAAAAAGGCTTTACAAACAAAACAATTTATACAAGCTATTGGGGAAATTTTGTTTCATAAATATTGGCATATTCACAAACATCACAGACACAGGTTTGACTATCTTTATATGAGAAAACAATTTTAAAATAGGAATTTAACAAGCATAGCTATAGTATCAAATGCAACTACACCATTACATCATTCATGTAAAAATAAGCACAGGGAAATCTGAAGCGATGTGAATAACAGGAATCATATTTTAATGCTAGCCAATATTAAAAAGATATTTCCAGTCTGATGTGTAGAGGCCAAAGTTGTTAAATTAAAATTTTAAACTCACACCACCTAGTTAGGAAAACTTGAAGCTGAAAAATGCATGGAAAACATTGCAATCATGGTTACAGAATGGGATGCAGAAAACAATTTTTTTAATGGACTTTCAAAAGCTCAGATAGAACTCCAAATGCAAATGTAACAATAGGACAACTTCCAGCAAGAAAATAATTCACCAGTAAATTCACACAATATGTGAATTATATTGATCATGTCTAAAGCTAGTGGAAGCTAAAAAAATTTTCCTCTTTGGACCTGTAGACATAAATTGAAATATTATTGAGCTAAAAATCTATGAAACTCAATGGAAACATTTACATCAGAAAATGGATCAACATTTTTTTCCAAATGAAAGTTTTTCAAAGCAAAAAGATTTTTTTCAAACTGGACTTTTTGAAGTGGAGATATCATGCGAAATGTTAATATACATTTATGTAATCTAACAAAAACATACTTTCACGCAACGAAAGAATAAAACTGTGCATTACCCACAATAAGGGATATATAGAAAGTTTTCTGTTTCTAGGTATTGAATTTAAAAGGATATTTTCAGTCTGATTATCATAAATCTAGATGTCATAAAAACCATAAAAACATGCTTATGCCACCCAGGAAAAACAATGTGTATCACATAAATTCAAAATTGCA
Source organism: Macrothele yani (assembly GCA_039090855.1). Classification (NCBI taxonomy): domain Eukaryota; kingdom Metazoa; phylum Arthropoda; class Arachnida; order Araneae; family Macrothelidae; genus Macrothele; species Macrothele yani. The sequence continues at coordinate 142,175,687 of CM076993.1, read as the reverse complement.
AAAATAACATTTATCATTAGTCTTGTCCAGTGTTCAACAGTTTTTCTAATCTGACTTATAGATGCAGGAATGTTATATGACTACATGTGGATAGATGAGTAAATGAAATACACATGTACTTTTTTTTAATACACATGTACTTTTTTTCTTTTTTTCCAAAAGACCTACTAAAAACATACATATTATTAACACAACAGATCTGCAAATAAGTGTTCTTTTACAATAAAATACCTCGAAATCAAATCCAGGGAAGATAATTCTATTACAGTGTAACACAAATATTTTACTGCTTCAAATTATCTGCAAAATGTGCATGAGGACTTTACAAAAATGAAACTTTTCATGAAGGTCATTTTAAGAATTACAACCAAGTCATTTCAGAAAAGACATGAAATCATTTAATTTAATGCACTACAAAAGTTAAGTATTCATAGAAAAAGACACAACACTGAATGCTGCACAAAACAAAGAAAAAGGGGGAAGGTAAAGGAAAAAAACTGGCTGTGTGTGTGTCTGAGATAAAGAAAAACTTTAATTAATGGCACATGTTCTGAAAAACATAAATGCAAACTTCCAAAGTTTTGGGAGCTCCTGTATAATGACATCGTATTCTTGAAGCCAACTTATAAAAAACATCCCTATCTAAGGCATTAATATTTTGTTAAAACAAAACAGTTTACACATTTTTTATGTTGACTTTACAAATAGAGCTAGATATAAGAGAGCAAATCATAAAAGTCCAAACTAACTAATTACCAGTGTAACTATGTAAACATAGCTCAAAAGGTAAAAGTGTTGTATCGTGAAACCAAAAAAGAAAAGAAACATGATGTAAAATGAGAAAATAAAATTTCTCATTTAACAGAACATAATATGAGAAAAAATGCATATACAGTTGAATTTGGTTAATTTGAATCGAAAGGGAAGAAAATAAAATTTAAATTTACCAAAAATTTAAATTATCAAAAAGCATTTATTTGTAATTACACCTGCAGGGAAATTTTTGAACTTTACGAGTTATCCACAAATTTTATTTAACCAAGTTTGAATTACATAAGTTACACTGTACCAGTAAATGAAATACAGCATGGAATCTTTTATGTGGAATCCTTGATGTGTTTTCTGAATAAATGCTTTTTCTAATTTGGAGCACAATGCCTAACATTACATAAGGACAGCTAAAACTTAGATACTTAAAAATACCTTTTAGCGGTCCTGATTGCATTGCTGTCCTAAATTACAGAAAGCAATGTCCATGGTAATAAATTATTCAGAGAAATACAAATAGTAAATGTATTGCAAAAGAAAATTTGAATATGTTTCTTAGGATTTCAGTTGTTAAAATTGCTTGTGACTCCATTGACGTCTCCAGGTGCCGGTGCTGTTTTTTTGTTTTTTTTTTGTTTGGAGGTTTAACGACCACCGTGAGCAACTCAATGGGCTATAAGCAGTCGCCCGTCCCTAATTTAGGGTCACTGGTTCCAGGGAAGGGAGAGAGCCAGTGCCATAAGACAAAACACAACATCCATGCCTCACCGGGATTCGAACCCGGACCCCGTTCGGACGAATGATCAGAGGCCATCGCTTAGACCACTGTGCCACCGGGCCGGTGCTGTTGATATGTGGGGAAGTGTTGAATGTTGTTGGTCTTTTGAGTTAAGCTTATGGTCTCAGTTGCTGATGCCAAGCATAAGTGAGGTTTGGAGTCAAGGTTAGTGTTTGTTATTTAGACGCATCTTCTGTTTCACACTAAGTTACTAGGTCCAACCAAACAGCACAAATAACAATAAAATAAAACAAATGTCTAAAAAGATTTTGCCACAGAAGTTCCAAAACTATGATACAGATCACTAATATAGAAATAACACAATAGCAAAGATAGTCGAGAAAAGTGTTGCTTCTGAGTGTTTCTGCTTTTGCTAAAAGAAGTCAATTTTTGACATTTTGATGATGAAAATCTAAAAACTTTATTTCTACTTTAATTTCCTTTTCTTTCACCTGATTTTCACATCTGAAACTGAATGATTCAACACCATGGATTTTGGTTTCAAAATTTAGGATACAAAACAGAGGAATACCTGCTTTTTAATTTTAAATTTATTTGTTCCAGAACATTGCCAGTTTTCAGAGCATTCCAAATACTGTGATGCCAGATAAAAGGTCCAGTACTGTGTTAACAGAAAGCTATGCAATGTCTTGAATATCACCCTGGTGTAATACTTCTTTACAGATGACAGAGTTCATTCTCTATTTATAACAGAGTATTTAAAGCAGAAGTCTGTGTAGTATGTGCTTTGATGCGAGTCAATAGATTGCTTCCCTGACAGAAACCTTTTTCACAGTAGACACACTTAAAGAGCTTGGTGTTTGAATGAAGTAAGACATGTTTGTTTAGATTGGTTTTATAAGAAAATGCCTTCTGGCAATAGTCGCATGAGAAAGGTTTCTCTCCTGTATGCTTTCTTTGATGGTCTAATAAATTTGTCTTCACTCGAGAAGAATAAGAACAGAAACAACAACTGTGCAGTTTTCTCATATAATGGCCACCAGGTTTCTTGGCTTGAACTTTTGAGGAGGAAACAACAAAATGTTCATACTTTACATATTCATTTGAAATCAAACCTATAAAAGAATGAGAATAAATCCAAAAGCATATTTATTGTAAACTTTGCATTTTTTAGTAAATTCTAACTAGCACACCAAAACTATATAGATGTCATAAACTGAAGAAAAAAATGCTTCTTTTCGATTTTTAAATTATTTATTAATTGTATGTCACAATAAAATTTGCGAATAATGCTTTCTTTCCATACATTATATCCTCTAATGTTTTTCATTTATCCTTATTAGCCATTTTCTCAATCAAATTAGGCAGGCGCGGCTCCTGTATAGGCACAGCGGAGCTGCAGCACCCCCTATTTTCACTCTATATTATCGATAACATTCAATATAATGAGTCTTTTTTTTCTTTAATTCTTTCTTTATACTTGTACATTATATAATCCTTAAGCTTAATGTCAGTAGCCATCCCCTAGTTCATGAAAAAATTACAAACATCCTTGTACAGAACTGTGCGCTTCACAGTTCCAGCAACGCAGTGTTTGGCTGTTGTGCGCACGCGCACATATCCAAGCTCTGAGGGAGCGCACTGTCGATCACACAGTGCCGACCCTGTTGGGCACGTGCAACGTAGTGTTTCTTTTGGCTCTGCATGTGCTGCTCTTAAAAACCGTCGTACCATATTCTTTCTTGAATGTGATAAAGTGTAGAATTAGATGATTGTGAATTTGTGATGCTTCCAGCTATTCTATTTAATTCATAGGTTTTTTTTTTTTTTTTTTTTTTGGTTCTTCTATTTTACAGAAAATTTCAATAATTTAACCATGGCCTACTTGCATCCCTGAGAAATAAGTTCTGTGACTGTAAGTGAACTTCAACAGCTTAAGTTTTCACAGTTATCTCTCCATGAGAAAGTTACAGTGAAGAAAAGAGGCCGTTCAACACTTGATATTCAAATATCTCAGCCAGGAATAAGCAACAACAAGAAGTATATTCATAGCTTTAATTCTGAATGGTACCAATGGAAAAATTGGCTTTGCAGCTGTGAAGTAAAGAATGCGTTGTTTTGCTTCCCGTGTTTGCTGTTTGGAGGTGATGTACCGTGGACAAAAGACGGTTTTAGAAATATAAACAAAATGAAAGAAAAAAACTGAAAAACATGAGAAGTCAAAGAAGCACATTGAAAATGTGGTTTCACTGTCACTTTTAGGGAACGTAAATATTAAGGAGAAACTTAGTGAGGCTTACAGACTTTCAATCAATGAGCATAACATAAAGGTCAGGGATAGGAAAGGATTTAGAGGCCAAAAATAGAGATTTCAGAGACATATATATCATACATATCCCAAAGTTGTCCTCTGAGATTTAGAGGTTAGCTCCAAAAAGAAATACAACCAGATATTTTTACTTACTGTTGTCATATCAAACTTCTTCATTTACAGCGATCTTGACATACAACTCGGGCTTCACTAATATCTATTACACGCCATACACAACATCTTTTATACTTCATACTCATAATCTTTCCTCATGCAGACACTACTGAATCTGATCCACACATGTCTTCCTTGGTTTTCCTCTGCCTTTCCTTCCTGCCACTTTGGCAAAAAAGATTTTCTTAGCAAGCATCTCATCACTCATCCTTTCAACAAGGCCAAAGCATATTGGTCTCCACCTTGCTAACAGTATTTTGCTTCACATCACACAACTGCAACACATCTTCATTTTTCACATAATCAGACCGTGTCTTGCCAGTAAGTAACGCATTTCTCCAGCACACAAATGACTCCTATGTTTCTTCTGCAGTACCCAGGTTTCACTGCCATACATCAGAGTAGGAACAATTACACTTTCATACACAGATATGCGGGACTCTCTAGAAAAACCCATCATTCCTGTGAAAACCTCCCAAAGCAGCCATGACTTTCAATGAAGAATTCACTCTCCTACTAATTTCACAGTCCAATTTGTTCTTTCTGTCAAACATGCTTCCTAAATACACAAACCCATTCACCTGGTCAATCACTGTGCCATTTAGACTTACATTGCATTCAGTACTACCAGTTCCTCTCTCAAAAACCATAACTTTGGTTTTTCCCTTATTTATACTCAGTTTGAATTTCATGCAAACATTGTACATTCGGGACAGCATACTCTGCAACTCACTTGTGCTCTCTACCAACAGGACAGTGGCATCAGCATACAGCAATCTGCATACATGGATATCACCAAGACACAAACCACTATCATCTATTTTGGCAACATGCATGCACACGTCCATAAATATATTCAACAGCCATGGTGACATTACACAACCTTATCTAACTCCTGCACCAATAGAAAACCATTTTGATAAAACACCATTCACTCGTACACAAGCTCTCCTACCAGCATACATGGCTTTTATACTATTAAGTAGATTCCCGGTAACACCATATTTATTCAATACCTTCCATAAAAGTGTCCTATTTACTCGGTCGTAAGCTTTCTCTAAATCTATGAAGGCAGCAAAAACTTTCTTACCAACAGCAAGATACTTTTCAATCATTGTGTGTAATGCAAAAAATCTGGTTAGTGAATCCTTTACCAGTCATAAAACCACTCTGAACATCCCACACTTTCTCTGATGTAAGACCCGTACTTTTTCAATAACAACCTTACCAAACACTTTCCCTGGCACACTTAGTAGGCTAATACCACGATAGTTCTTGCATTCAGTCTGATCACCTTTTCCCTTATACAAGGGAACAATAATAGCATCCTTCCAATCCCAAGGGACCATTCCTAACTCCCAGCACAACTGGCAAATTTCAGTTAACCAGTTAATTACAGAGTCACCACCATATTTCAGCATCTCGGCTGTTGTGCCATCAACTCCCGGAGCCTTACCATTCTGAAGAGATTTTAGAGCTTTACACGCTTCTTCTCTTGAGATCCCTCCTGTGCTTCTATCCCTCACTGTGACATCATCTGCATCTGTCTCAGAATCACCTTTGCTTTCCTGATCTAATAACTCACAGAAATATTCACCCCATCTTTCACTTAACTCTTTGGGCTCCCATATCATTTCCCCAATCTCAATCTTCACACAACTTACAACTTTGTTTCCCCTATTTTTCCTGATTCTCATGTACTTCCAGAAAGACTTCCTATCTTTCCAAAAAGCCAGTTCATGCCTTTCCACCTTCTCCTTCCTATCTTTTACCTTACTCTGGCAAACCAGCTTAGCAGCTTCACGCTTCTTTGAGCAATATTCATCCACAGAGACTCTACTTTGCAACATCCTTAAATAGGCTTCCTTCCTTTTCTTTACTGCCTCTTCAATCTCACTATTCCACCAAGCATCACCTCTATTGTTACCCACTATTGTGGTGCCACAGACCTCTTCAGCAGCAGTGACAACACAGTTCTTAAAACATTCCCACTTCTTTTCTACATCCCTCTCACCAGACTTCAGCTCCTTCAGTTGTTCTCTGAGTAAGTCAGAATATGATGGTCTTCAAGGAGCCTATCAACCTTTATTCTTTCTATCCTGGGTATCTTCCTATTCAGTTTCTCTCATGACACTACCAAGTAATGATCAGAACCAACATCTGCACCTCTCATCACACGGGCGTCAACAACTAAGTGTTCCAGACGCTGATCGTAGACAACAAAATCTATCGCACTCTTTTGACCAAGAGTACAATTTTCCCAAGTATATGTGTGGATACACTTGTGGTTGAAAAATGTATTAGATACACACAAACCATTCTCAATGCAGAGTTCAATTAACCTTTCACGATTATCATTCACACAAGGATCATTAAACTTACCCAGAACATTGTCAGAAATTGCATTCTGCACACCTACTCTAGCATTGAAATCCCCTGCTATTATAACTTTTCCTTTAGCAGCAAACTGGCTCAAAACAGCTTTTAGCTCATTCCAGAAATCTTCCTTCTTATCAGAAAGTTCAGAGTCACAAGGAGCATACACAACTACAACTACGATTCTCTGAGGTTTCACTGTCAAACGAATCCAGAGAATTCCTCTCACTTACGCAACTATAGTGAATCAAGTTGTTCTTCATCTTTTCACTTAAAATCACGCCTGTCCTCTCACATTATCCAATACTCCAGACCACACACTCACTGTGCCATTTACTTCTTCTACCCTAATTTCCTTCTTTTTGGTTTCACTTACACACAGCACATCCAGTCTATACTTATTCATCTTTTCAATCACCTCATTCATCTTGCCATTTATACTTCTGGTATTCCATACACCAATCTTACATTCACTCAGCCAAGATCTCTTTCTCATATGCCGTTTAGAAAGTCCAGGTCGATTCTGTGGTGGACCGTCCTTCTCAAGTGTGATAGGTCCACTATATCCCACACTTGAGTCTGGATATTGATTTCTTTTGTCTTTTTAATCAGGTAAGTACATCAGTGTGGGGGATTAGCCCACAGCTGTGGGTTCCAGTTGGTCATTCAACCTAAGGATTCTGGGACAAAACTCAGTGAGTTGGGGTCTTTTCGCCAATGTCACACAGAACTAGCTGGCACCTCTCCAAGATTTGCAAAGGCCATAGTTGCTGTTGTATGTGCCATTGTTACCACGGAGTGCCCCAAGGAGGTAAACCCATCGCTCACTTTACATAAAATGAGACTACAACTATCATAGCTTTGACTTGAAAAAAAAAACATTTTTTATTTTTTAAAATAAAAACCCCTACTAAAGGCTAGTTAAGTCCAAAATGAAATGTCAATTTATTGGTTCCGGCAAGTGAACTACAAAACTTCTTCAGTTATAAGTAAATTGTTCTTTTCATTCTGTGCATGGATGGGGTATGGCCACATTTTATTTATCAACATTACATGAGATTTATAGATAAAAATAGCACAAATAAACTTATCTTAAAGATCTATCAGCCTATTAATAAATCACAATAGTGAAAAGTCTTCATTTTAAAGTACTAAGATTATAATTAAATGTTGCCTAATTATTAAAATTACAAAACTATGTATTACAAAAAATTAAAATGCAACAAAGGACTACTGTTTTTTAGGCTTTTTGTGAAAAAAGTTGGTAATCATCGTGCTTTTTCTTTTTCTTCTATTTTCAACCACAGTTTGCAGCTGTTGAACTTCTTTAAATTCTTTGTTCTCCAAGTCTTTCAGTGACCAAAAACCCTCTAATATACCTTGAGCCACTTGAATTCCCAAAATATTTCCTTTCTCCAAACCTTTTTTCAGCTTTTGTGTGGCATCTTCTAACAAAACATCTGCTGATTCTCTAGTGGTCTCAAGGTTCTTCTTCTTCTCTTTAAGTGTACATTCCAAGTGCTGAATTTCTTTTTTAGAACTTTCTTCTTTCTTGAGTCTTTGTTCTTCTTTCTTTCGCTTTTCTTCTTCTATCTTCATACGCTCTTCTTTTTCTTTCTGATGCCGTTGTTCCTCCAGATATGCTTGGTAATGTTTATGAGCATTTTGTGTCAACGATATAAGTTTCTTAGTAACTGGTCCAAAGAAAGGGTTATTTTTATATTGTCCCATTCCATCTTTTATAATAAGAACTGAATTAAGTGTTCTCATCTGTGGACAATCATCAAGAATAAACTTGGAGGATGAAAATCTTCTCTCAATGTCAGCATTTCCATGTGAGAGGCATAATGCTGATTTCACTAGCTTGGTAACAATGGGATATTTGGGTAATCCATCAGATGCTTTAAGAGAAAAAAAGTGATTCCGATACTTTTCGATTTCATTGACATTTGATTCATCACTTTCCACTAGAAGACATTTCCACTCGTCTAGGAGGCAATCTTCACGAATATCCAAAGGGAGCGCTTTGGCAACAGCCACAATCTGTCGACAGCTTCTCTCTGTCTTTCTTTCTGATTTGTGTAGACATCCAAGGGCTTTTTTAAGCCTTAATGAAGGTGTGATGGCCTTTTTTATAAAGTGTGCACAACCAGCAATATAGTGTGATTGGACATTTTTCTGAAAAATCAGTTTACTTTTTTGGTCAGGCAAAGAAACTTCTTTCTTTACTTCTTCAGACATAGTAATAGAAGACAGTTCTACCAAATTTTTCTGATCAAATAAGTTTTTATTTACCCAGTCATATGAGTACAAAGATTTTAAAGCAGATGAATGGCAAATGCGACTGGCTAGCTTCTGCACTACTGACAGAAGTTTTTTATACAAAATATGAACCAGCGGACAGTCAACCTGAAAAGTTCAAGTGAATGTCTGAAAAAGTTCAGCAGATGAAAGAGTAAAATGAAGCTCAGCCAACATACCAGGTTTCTTTAACAATGCAAAAACATTTTTAAAAGAGTTTCTTTGAAGATAGTCATTACTCTTTTTAGAAGGTACAAATTTAAAAAAAATACTGTAAAACAGCAGGCCACTGCTCAATCAGTCTTTTGGCAGCATCAACAAAAGTTAACCATCTAGAAGTAGAATGTTAAATGAATTTATGTGCAGGCAGTTTGAGTTCATTCTGGATAGCTTCAAAATCTTCCCATCTTGATGGCCAGTCACTAAAATAATAATGAATGCTTATCACCAAAGAGGAAGCATTTTCACCAAAATTTTCAAGAGCTTTGAGAAATGCATTGTGGACAATGTGGATTGGGCAGGTTCCAATGTCCATCAATCCTTTGGACCTTATTGTCAAGAGTTCTTCATTGAATAGCCTATGCACAGTTTTGTTAACATTGGGACCGTCCGAGCCTATCATTAACAGGTTCATCATCATCATCATTGTCAACCATTATCAATCCACTGCTGGACAAAGGTCTCTCCAAGTTTCCTCCACAATGGTCTATCTTGTGCCAGTCTCCTCCATGTCACTCCCGCATACTTTCGAATTTCATCCACCCATCTCCCATGTGGTCTTCTTCTGGGTCTTTTCCTGTCCCTTGGAATCCAATCTAAAATTTCGACTGTCCATCGATGGTCTGTCCTTCTAGCAGTATGTCCTACCCATTGCCATTTCAGGGATTTAACTCTGATCATGATGTCTTCCACACTTGTCATTTTTCTGATCCACGAGTTCCTCTTCTTATCTCTCCGGGTTACACCAAGCACGCACCTCTCCATGATCCTTTGAGTTGTGTGCAGCCTTAGTATGTCTCTTTTAGTTAAGGTCCACGTCTCTGCACCATACGTAAGCACTAGAAGGATGCATTGATCAAACACTTTTCTTTTAAGACATAATGGCATATTGCTCTTGAAAATTATGCTGTTTCTTCCAAAAGCTCTCCAGGCAAGTTTTGTACGCCAATTAATTTCTTCATCAATGTGACCCTCACTTGATATCTGCTGTCCAAGATAAACGTACCTGTCTGTTATTTCCAGCTTTTCTCCATCAATCGATAAATCTTTATTCCTTGTAAAAGCATTGAACATCACTTTTGTCTTCTGAAAGTTCAATTTTAATCCCACTTCTTTACTCTTGTCAGCAAGTTCCTGGATCATACTCTGCAGCTCTGATGGGGTAGTTGGAAAAATGACAACGTCATCAGCAAAACTAAGGTGGGTTAGATAATCTCCATTAATCTTTATCCCTTTGTTTTCCCAGTTCAGTGATTGAAAGACATTTTCCAATGTGGCATTAAAGAGCTTCGGAGATATGGTGTCACCTTGTCTCACTCCCTTTCCAATTTTTGTGTGTTGTATTTTCAAACAGCCGAATCTTTGCACTTGCATTTTCATAGATGTTATTAATAATATTAATGTATGCATCTTCAATACCGCAGGATTTCAGAGCCATTGTAACTGCTGATGGTTTCACCGAATCAAAGGCTTTTTCATAATCGATAAAAGCCATGCACAATGGAAGTTCATATTCCCTCGCTCTTTCAATTAGTTCTCTCAGTACGTGGATATGATCTATTGTGCTGCAGCCACTCCTGAAACCAGCTTGTTTTCTCAGTTGAGCCATGTTCAGTGTCACCTTTAAGTGGTGTGAAAGAACTTTAGCGAAGATTTTATAAACCACTGATAGGAGGCTGATAGGTCTGTAGTTCCTGAGATCCTCAATGTCACCTTTTTTATGTAGCAAGATCATTGTAGCGTTGTTCCAATCCTCAGGAATCTTCCCTTCATTAAGGCATCGAGTGAAAATTTGGGCGAGTACTGTTTCGATTTCTCCACTTGCTTCTTGTATGATGTCTACAGTAATTCCATCTTCTCCTGGAGCTTTTCCCCGCTTCATGTTCTTGTTTGCATGTGTAACTTCTGCTGGGAGGACTGGAAGAACTCTGGTACTGGTACCTTTCATGATGGCTGGAGTACATGTATCATCTCTTTCATATAATTTGGAGTAGAAATCTTTCACACTTGTCAAAATTTCGCCTCTATTTCTTGTTACAGAACCATCTTCTTTTCTCAGTGCCATAATCTGTTTTCTTCCCTTACTGAGATGTCCCTTTGCTATCTTTAGGCTTTGGTTGTTTTCAATTGCTTTCCTCACTAGTTCACAGTTGAATTTCCTTACGTCTTCAGTGATACTTTTTTTGTACTGTCTTGCATAGCTCTATATATTCCACTTTGGAAGTCACATCTTCTTTGGTTGTCCTCATCTCTCCTTTTTTGCATCAACATTTTGGTTTTTCCTGATAATTTGTTCACATGCAACTTGTTCTTAGACCCAGCTAATTTTGTTGCTGTTTCCATAAGAGCTTTGGTTACTTTTCTGTTAACTTCAGAAATATCCACTTCTTCCAATGTTAGGCCTTCTAAAGCAGAGAATCTGTTCTTCAGTTCCAACTTGAAGGTATTATGGTGTTTTTTAAGGTTGGTTATGTCAATACATTTTGTTTGTCTTATGAGCTTGCTACGTTCGAGTTTAGTGTTGAGGTGCATCTTACATCTCACCAATCTATGGTCACTACCTGTGTTGAATTTGTTTAGCACACTGCAGTCTTCAATGACAAATTTTTTGTTACACATAATAAAATCAATTTCACTTGTCGTCCCATTTGGATGTCTCCATGTCCATTTCCTGTGTGGCTTTTTCTTGAAAAAGGAGTTCAAGATGAAAAACCCTTCTGCCTCTGCAAACTCTATGAGAGTATTTCCACGCTGGTTTCTGTTGCCGTAACCGAATTTACCTACTGAAGTTTCATTCGTTGCCATTGCCCTATTTTTGCATTGAAATCTCCCATAATTATCTTTAAGTGCTGCTTACCTTTATTATTTAGATGACGAATTTCCTCATAAAATTCTTCAATTTCTTCTTCAGGATGACTTGTGGTGGGTGCATAAGTTCGAATAATCTGAGCCTGGTATCTTCTCGAGAGTTGGATAACGAGTCGTGCAGCTCTGTCAGAGGAACTTTCAACTTCTACCCCTTTATCATTCAGTTTCTTGTTTATTATAAATCCAACACCACTAGTTCTGCCAGCATCTGCCCCACGATAGTAGAAGAGATGTCCACTTTTCAGTTCAATGAGATCTTCTCCTTTTCTCCTTACCTCACTTAGCCCGACGATGTCCCACTTGATCCTTTGTAGTTCTTCTTCCAATTCAAGAAGCCTTGAATCAGAAGATAGGGAGCGTCCATTATACGTAGCCAAGGTCAGCATCAGATGGCAGCCTAGTCCTGTTCTCCGGGGATTCTTAGCAACCTCTGCCTTCATGTCGCACTGGCCACTGCCTTGGCCAGGTACATTCCAGCTGCCGGAGACTGAGGGCCAAGATTTAAGTTGTAGAGTCATTTTGGAGGGGTTTGGTCATAACTCACCACGCTGGCCAAGCGGGTTGGTGAGTGTGGGATAGCATTTCCTCTAATCCCGATGGTATAGTTATACCGCTATTGGCGGTCGTCAGAGCCCCTTTAATGGGAACAGGATGCACCACGAGAAGGCGGGGTTGACATTTGCCAAGGAGAGGCTGTGATGTTATGCATCACCTGACCTTACATCATTAACAGGTTATTCAGTGGTAAATTAGCACGATCAATTGCTGAAAAAATTTCAGAGTAAAGTGTATTTGCATCAGCTTTATCAAGAAAAACTGAATCCAAATGGTGCGAAACAACTTCAGTCCTGGCCTCTGATCAATAGCAAACAGTGATCTGCAATTCCTTTTTGTTCTCAATATTAGTTGTTTCATCAAATGAAATAGTAAACACTGTCAAACCTAAATCTTCCAGCATTTGATCATGAAAATAAATGCCTAGTGCATCATTTATAAGGTACCGCATCTTTTTTGGACTGAGAGAGAAGTCCGATGGAATTACTCCTGGAAACATGGCATCCAAAACTTGCTTCCAGTCACTGGAAGAATTAGCTGAGAAATTGCTGCAAATGTGTTTGAGGGTAAGAATTATTTCAGCAGTGGTTGCTTTGTCTTTTGAACTCACTAGCCCTAATTGGGCATTTTGAATAGTACTGTTGGTAAAGGAGCTACAAGATTGCTCTGCAACATTAAATACTGCAGCTGACCTGCACAAAGTCATTTGCTTTGGATTCAAAACCTCCAACAAGATTTTCTTATGTTTGAAGCCACCAGCATGCTGTAATAATGAGTGAACACCCTTGTTCCCAATATTTATCACAGCAGTACATAATTTACAAAAAGCCTCAGACTCACGTTGTTTAACACACCACATTGAAAGTTCGTGACCATTGCTGTCTTCTTGTTTCAACCAAAAGTCTCAAAACTTGCACTTGCCCATAATGAAATCTCAGATTTTTTCACTAAAATGTTTAATTAAAACAGAACTATTAAAACACCAAAATACTGCACTAGTTCCTCTTGAATTTTTACACTATCAATAGATATGCTGTCATCAGTCATAGCTTGCATGAAAATTATTCACTCAAAGCACCTGGAACAATAAAAATACATTTAATTAGACACATTCAAAATTAAGACCACAGATTTCAAAAGCACTCACCTCTCAAATTAAAAAGAGAAGCACAAATGAAACCAAAACACCCCTCAGTTAACCTTCATTGGGGTTGTTATACAATATTACCTAAAGGTTAAACAAATTTGAGAAAATAAGACAAATAATTCAATAACAAATCCCTTGTTTAAGGGATTTGTTCTAGAATCTTCAAGAACTAATTCCTTAAAAAGAGATTTTAAGAGACTTGATCACAAAAAAAAGATACTTTAAGAGACAAGTTGGAAAGAAAGAGACTTTTAGCTAAAAAGGAGACTCGCTCCTATCCCTGAAAAGTTAAAAAGAACTGTGAAATTTTATCCAAAATAATAGACTGTATTTTCTTTTGTGGATACTTTGAAACTCCCTTACGTGGACATGATGAAAAAGACGATTCAGTATATCCAGGAGTATTTAGAGGATTAATAAATTTTGCATCTAAATTAGATCCAGATTTGAAGAATCACTTAGAAACCAGTATGGTCTTCAAAGGTGTTTCTAAGACCATTCAGATTGAGATACTTGACTGCCTGCTACAAATATACCATGAGGAGGTGCCTGCTACAAATATACCATGAGGAGGTAAGGACAGAAATTTGAGAAGCTTCCTTTGTAGCTGTCATGGCTGACGACACTACAGATGTATCGAAACACACTCAAATGGTCCTTGTTCTACGTTACGTGTTAAATGGAGAAATATTTGAGCATTTTTGGGGATTCTTTATTCCAGAAAAACAAACTGCATATGGCATAGTTAATAGTAACACTGTACTAGTGGTCTGATTGATTGGCGTAGAAAGTAGACATATTAGCGTTTCCAAGCTTTTCGCCCATCAACCTGATGGCTTTTTCAAGGAAGTTAGACAGAAACTGCAACTGAAAAATAGAACGCATTAACAAATTGAATGCGGAAACTTGACAACAAGTGATACGACGTTATATTCATTTAAAGATATGACGCATCATGTTGGTTGCATGCGCGGTATCCTGGTAGGCAGAGGATTTACTTGAAGAATTGGTTCCAAATTCGTGGCAACTCATATTCTATTGTAGATCCGATATGCATGAATATTGCTAATTAATTGACCTTCTGAAATTTATCTTGGAAAATAATCTAGATGATGTTCTTAGTGAAATTACAAAACTGATAAAAATCCTCTTGACAATTCCCATGACAACAGCAGAACCAGAATGCTGCTTTTCAACACTGAAAAGAATAAAAACTTTTCTAAGGAGCACTATGGATCCTGAAAGACTAAATGCGCTTGCAGTGCTTTCAATGGAGAAAAATTTCCTCAACAGTCATCCAGAGATGGAGAAAATTATTAATCTTTTTGTGCAAATTAAAACAAGAAGAATGGATTTTGTTTTTAAATGAATGGATCAAACTTGAACTGTAAAAATTTCGGCTATTAGTAAGTAAAAAATATTTTTTATGTATAAATTTTCTTTTTATATGCGTTTGTTTCGTCTTACACAATATTCAAACAATGGATAAAAAATTTCTGAAGCAGCACCCCCACTAATTTTAGCTACGAGCCACCACTGAAATTAGGGGTAGTTATAGTTTTTATTTGCAATTTCATTTATAATGATGTTTAGATCTTTGCTAATGGCATATATTTTAAATGTTTATAATGTTCTTAAAAGCATTTTTTCTTATGAACAATGACTTTTTCATGTTGTGCATAATACTAATCACTATTCCTTTGATGAAATTGTTACCAATTAATATTTTTGACATTTTTATAATTGTTAGCTGCTGTCCTGTTACAAATAACTTTATGAACAGAATTCTGAAGTAAAACCAAAAGAAAGTTATTTCATATCAGCAAATGAATGAAGAGAATTAGTGAATGCAAACTTATCAGATAACTGATTTTACAGCATAATATCAATAAATATATTCAGAGGGAAAATTTGTAAAACTGCTAATCCTCTGATTCCTTCCCTTCCCTCTGCTCCATGATTATGTAACTAATCATGAAAAATATATTAAGGAAATTTTTTTCAGAAACTCTTATGCTTATTCTCTTGTCCACAAATCCTGCTTGTTCAAACATATTGTATCTGCTGCAAGTGACCAATTTTTGTAAACATCAAACTTCTTTGTATGTACAATAAATAAAAGTAATTTTTTACCTTTTATGCCATTTTTTCTCTGTCACATTACTGAGATACAGTCTTGATGTTCTTGTGAATTTTCTCAAAGAGCCTCTACTAATATACCTTGGTGAAAAATCATCAGTTTTTTTTTAAAGAACTGTTTCTTTTTGAAGGTAGGTACCTTATGCCATGATTCCACACATGCGATACATTTGTTTTGCACCATTTTGTTTCTTGGTGAAGATATAGTAGATTGTAACAAATCAAAACAAGGTTATTAAAAGGTTAACATAAAAACAGATAAGATTTTTTAAAGCAGAAAATTCACTACATCAAGTTCTCAGTGTTTTGTTTAGCCATTGCATACTTCAGGTGATCTCCCCTTTCACCAATCCTCACGACACTACTTAGTCCGATAAAAGTCGGGTTTTCAGATGAAATAAATATGAAAGTTTTGAAACTTGGCACACTTGTTTATAGGTATCTAGTGAAGATTATACCAAAAGCCCTGATGAATCAGAGGTAAGCACTAGCCGCCATCTTGAAAAATAGGTAAGTTTTTTCGTTTTTTTTGTGAAAATCTTGAAAACGGTTGGTCGTAGCCCAAAAATACTATTTACAAAATTTCCTGCAAAAAAGGTTTTTTTTTTTTTTGTATCTTTAATAGTTTCTGAGATAATCGGGTGTCAATGTTATACTTTATCGCTGATCGCTACGTTATCACTACGGTTTTTCATACAAATAAGCTCATAACTTCTGAACCGTCGGTTTTTTCGAGAAAAGTTCATAAGCACTACTGTAGAGCATCAAATTATCTTCAAAATGGGTATCTTACTTATTTTATAACTCCAACTGGTTAATAGATATAGCTGTTCAATAGATCCGCCTGAATATTATATAATATTATACATACCATATGTAATGGTGTAATGGTGGTGTAAATGGTATATGTCAGTGGCATATATTTGAGGCTAGCTAGGCTAGCTGCGAAGTCTAGAGAATGAATGCACAAATAAAAGTCAATTAAAAATACACAAATAAAAGTCAATTATCAATGGTATTAAGATACGTAGATGCTTTCGGTGCTAAAAAAACATGAGCAGATTCGCTTCTTTCGACTATGAGAATCAGTCTGGCGAGTGATGATCAACAGCATAACGCAGTAGGTCTGCGAGAGCCTTTGCTGTTCTGATGCGAAGAGCTTCCATACCATTGCCTGCTAGCGTTTCCATGACAACATGAATGAGTGTATGGACCATTGCTTGGCGCAAAGGGTTCACTGAAAAAAAAAAAAAAACACTTTGGACTACCTCAGTCCCTCCATACTCTCAGCGCGTGTTTCGCGAGAGTTGTTTCAATTTGTGTGAAGTGTAAATGAATTAAAATCAGTGATATTATATCTTAAATATGTGGCTTTGTTGGATTCAAACTGTTTTGATAAATTATGTGAAAGCTTCCCTGAACATCTACTATCAGAGCTTAAAGAACTCTATGCTTCAAATTTTGATACAGCTCGATTAAAAAATGAACTGAGGTGTTTTATTCCCTTGATGAATACAAAACAAACCAGTAAGAGACATTACTTGTTACATAAAGTTGAATAATTGGACATAGTGTTTATTGAGGTGTACAAATTAGCAGATCTAACATTAAACTTTTCATTAACAACTGCCGAAAGAAGTTGTTCCGTATTAAAAAGAATCAAGATATATCTTAGGGCCACACAAGGACATGCACATTTGAGCAACTTGGCTGGTTTGTTAATAGAGAAAAACATTACTTCCAGGATTATATATATTTAACGGGAATTATCGAGGATAAATTTATTAGGTACATTACCTCTCAAATTTTCAATCTAAACACTAGATAATTCCCGTTAAATAGATAATTCACTATAATCCCCTCAATAATTCCCGTTAAGTATTTATAATACTGAAAGTAATAAGAGGAAACCATGAAGTCATTAATTACTAAAAAACATTATTTTTAAATATGAAAAAGTACTCAGAAGAAACATTTTTGTGCAAACGTAACACTCAAGTTCACACAAAAGGAAAGAAGAATGAAGTTCATGTACAAATAAGTATTCAAATCCTAATCCTCATAATTATTTGGTATCATGTTAGCAATAGCATGTACCTAAAATTTAGAAAAAATGTTACTTCTATTACTTAACAATTAAAAAATAAACTTCACAATTAAAAAAAACCAGTATTGTGGGGGAAGGGGAGACAGCCCAGGTCTCGGACCCAAGATGCGCCACTGGTATATGTACCATTTATACCACCATTACACCATGCCCTCTCAGAATTACGTTTTGCATTAACAGGGCGTGTTCCTGATGATCACACAATAAGAGCAAACTCATACAAAAATACGGAGAACGTATCATAATAGCAAGAGATGGAAGAAAGGTTCTGATCATCTGTTTTATTGACACAGGAATTAAAATCTTGAATTCATGGTACGAAAACAAAAAGAAAAACCAAACTGAGAAGCAACTCAGAATCGTGAAAACTGCGGTGGCAATAATAAGGCAGGATATCCAGTCTCAAGTGTATGATGAAACCACCTACCCTCCTGGTGATAACTACCTGAAGGACGCGAGTAGTTGCGTTCCCACAACCCTACTTACTTTCCCGGAGGACGTAACAATTAAGAAGAAAAAATACACTGAAAAGACAAAGAGGAAGTGGATTTCCATTGCACACTCCATCATCTCTGCTGTGTAACCACGGTCTTTCATGTCCTCCGTATTAAACAGCCTTGGCCTATTTCTATACAGGAGATATGGCTCCAAAAGCTTGGTAAGCCTTATTCATAGTATGATGAACAGAATTCCAAACTAGATAGTTTGGAATTCTGTTCATCATACTATGAAGCTCAACAGCTGGAAATCTCAACCATTTTTCACACTCAACGTGGCATGAATGGGTCATTCAGTCAGTTCGTGTTCGACAATGCTGACTTCAATGTCTGCACGATCAATGGAGTAAATACTTTTCATGCTATGGGTGGCATTTGATGTATTACCCCAGCAAGTTCAGTCGATAGAGGAACAGAAATACCAAGATTAACCAAGATGCCAAGCTAAAAGACTTGTGGAGAACTTGGAGTTCTTTCACTGGAAGTATTCCGAAAAACAGAAGGCGGTTTAAAAAATGTGATTGTGGAAGACCTGGCAGTTCTGGTAGAGGAAATGGCACAGCTGAAACCTTATGACACCCTATGGATGTATGCAAAATGCCTCAATATCCCTGGGGTTCCAGAATGGAAAGGATTTATGCATTCTATAACGAAAGGTATGTACAGTGAAAAGACGAAGGTTGTTCCTCTTCCTTTCATAAACTCTCCACCAACTGATTATGATACTATCTACACTGCATTATGGTTTGCTGCTGACTTGTGTGTCAAAATCAATCAGAAGTGCTTAATTATTACGTTCGACCAGCCCCTCTACATTAAAAGCAGAGAAATAGTCTCAGCAGCCCCAGCTGATTTGCAGCTGTCTAACTGTGTGGTAAGACTAGGTTGATTTCACCTATTGATGTCTTTTTTGGGGTGCATTGGATACCTCATGGGTGGTTGGTTGGTGGATTTTTATGGCGCAAGGGCCATGTTTGGCCAAAGAGCGCCAGACAAAAGCCTCATGGGTGGAAGTGGTTTCAAAGAACTGAAAACCATATGAGAACCAAATGTAATGTACATCAATTTTAATTTCAATCAATTTTAATCATTCAATCATGTATCCAATAAATCAATAATGGTATCAATAAACCAATACTGTAATCCATTATAAATCAATAATGAATCTGGTTTTGTTAACATTTTTGGTTTTTCATCATATTTACCTTTCATTCCTACCCTTTAACATTAATAAAGGTAGGTGTTCGGCTCTGTGTTGTGATGGTCACATTAGATAGCGATAGCTTGTAATGTAAACATACAGCAATATCTATTGACCTGCTGGAGTTAATAAAATAAGTAAGATACCCATTTTGAAGAGAATTTTATACTCTACAATAGTGCTTATGAACTCTTTCTTGAAAAAACTGACAGTTCAGGAGTTTTTTGTATGAAAAATCGTAGTGATAACATAGCGATCAGCGAAAAAGTACAACATTGACATCCGATTATCTCAGAAACTATTAGAGATACAGAAAAAGTGAATGCAACCTTTTTTGTAGGAAGTTTTGTAAGCTTCAATTTCGTAAATAGTATTTTTGGGCTACGACCAACCATTTTTGAGATATTCACGGAAAACATACCTATTTTTCAAGATGGTGGCTAGAGCTCACCTCTGATTCATCAGGACTTTTGGTATCATCTTCATTAGATACCTATTAACAAGTGTGCCAAGTTTCAAAACTTTCATATTTATTTCTCATATTTGCCTATTTTCAGCCTTCGTTGAACAAACTGTCTTACTTCCTTGAAAAAACCCTATAAAAATGATCAATTACTTCCGATATTGGAGGTTAATTTTTTGACGTGCATTAATGCAAGTATAAAAACTCAGGAGGCCCAATGGGCTCACCATTATCCACTTTATGTGCTGAGGTTGTGATGAATGAGATCGAAGAAAATGTCCTGCATCGTATGGAAGAAAAACCAGAAGTGTACTGTCGATACGTGGATGATATTTTCATTCTATCAAAACTGAACGAAGAAGAATTAAGATAATTAACCAAATGTTACAGCTCTTTATACCCAACAATAGAACTCACAGTTGAAATAGAAAAAAATAATGCAATAGCCTTTTTGGACGTACAAGTTATAAAATCCACAAATAAGTTGCAATACAGGGTTTATCGAAAAAGTTCATTTGTTCCTGTTCTAATCCCATACAATTCGGCACATCCTTGTCCTCAAAAATGCAATAGTCTGAAAACCTTAATTAAAAGAGCATATACACACTCTGAAAATAGTCAGTTCACTAATGAAGAAATCAAATTCATAAAAAAAATTGCAGGTAGCTTTGGTTATCCAAACCATTTAATAAAAAAATGGAACACAGAAGTAATAAAGAAAATAAAAAATAATGCTGTAGTAAATAAAAAAGAAATCAAATATCTGAATGGTTTTCCTTACATTAAAGGTACTACTAATGAAATTAATATTTGTAAAAAGCATAACATTCAAATTGGAGGAAAAGTAAATACCATCAAAAATATAGTAATAAAAAATAATGAAAAAATAAAAATGTTAGAAAAAGCAGGTATTTATTCAATTCCTATTACAGAAAAACCTCCAATGGCACATATAGGAAGTACCAAAAATAAGCTTAAACACAGGTTAAAACAACATGTAAAAAATTGGCAAAAAAAAGAAGAAGAAGAAACAGCACTTATTCAATATTGTCTGGCTAACCAAAAATATCCTAAATTTGAAAATATAAAAATAATAAAAAGCTGTAAATCCGAAAAACACCTCAGAGTAGGAGAGTCTGTAATGATAGAAAAAAATAGAGCAAAAGTTTGCAACCATAATGACACTAATATTTTAAGAAACAGTTGGAGGAATTTAACTAAAATTGAGCAAAAAAATGGAAAATTTCGAAAAATGAGATCGGTGACCAACAAGAGATGGCGCCACAACGCCCAAGAGGAAGCAATAGCTGATAACAGATACAGCCTGCGAGAACCACTGAAATGCCCTACCAACATGGTCCGTGATGGTAGGAGCAAACGTCCCCTAGATGACGGTAACGGAATGTTACCGAAAGTACTCGGGTAAAAAACGTATTAAAAGAATGTAGAGGCAGCAAAGGAAAAACTCATTTAGTAACGAGACCAATTAAAACCAACGGAAAAAAACTGAAGGGGACCTGAAACTGAATGAAAAACCCCATGCCACATCTACATAACGGAAATACGAAATAATGCCATGAACCATGTGCGGTAAGTGTTAATCAAACTTCACCAACATAAAAGGTAAGTTCAAAAAATGCAATATAAAAATTATGGTATACATTTCTGACTTTTTCCCTGTTGGTCTTCTTTTATGTGCACACTGTCATATTCTAATTTGCTACTTCTGCTCAATCATGGTGCCATCTATCGTTAATTTCTTGCTGATTTTCTTTTAGCATTTTTTTCTTCTCTCTCTCCCTCTCTTTCAAGTTTTCTATCAGTAATCTCTAAGGATAAAGGATATTTATCAAATTGTCATTGTTAGTTGCTTTTTTCCTTGGTTTGTTTTATTTTGATGCCCTCTGCATACCTCAAGCAAAATTCTTTTTCTTGTTTGTTAATAATTTGACAAAGGATTTGCTTCAACTAGCAAAAATATAAAGTTGTTCAGATTCCTAAGCAGTAATTACTTAGCTTCAGTTATTTGGAACTTTCATCCTAAGTGATGTAATGGATAGCATGCTTGAATGGAAATTGGGAGATGAGGGTTTAATTTCCACTCCAGGGCAAAGTAATTTTCAAGTTTTCTGATATGATGTTACAAGATGAACAGCAAGCTCCAGCAATTCAGTCATGTTCTGATTGCTATGTGCTATCCCATGTATTTGTAGGGAATATTTTTTAATGATTTCCATACTGTAATTGATATTCAAACTGAAAAGAATTTGAGTATGATGTGTGGAATAATACATATCATAAAATTACTCAGTGTTCTGCTGTCTTTATAAAGGGCAGATCAAAAGCTCATGGCCTTGCACAGATTCTTCAAATGAGAAAGCTACCACAGCAGTGTGGCAGATGACTCAATTCTAAAGCATTCTTACATCAACCATTTCATTTCAAATGGTAACTGGAATTCAAATTGGAAACATTGTGTACCTTTCAGGACATGTAGAACCAGAAAGGGCAATTATATAGTAACCTACACTGTACACTTTCTTTCTTTCTAAAGAGATGGACTATTCCTGACATGAAGCAATACCATCACCACACAATCAAAATTGTGAAATAGTATGTTTAACTTTGCATCATAAATCTGTATAGTATGATGACCTCAACAATTTTTATGAAAATTTGCTTTACTTCCAGTGACCTATTCACTTGCTGTTAGAAATTATTGACTTATTACTGAATGAAACTGAAGCTTCTTTTTTTTTTTTTTTAATTAGAGGTTTAACGACCACCATGAGCAACTCAATGGGCTATAAGCAGTCGCCCGTCCCTAATTTAGGGTCACTGGTTCCAGAGAAGGGAGAGAGCCAGTGCCGTAAGACAAACACAACATCCATGCCTCACTGGGATTCGAACCCGGACCCCTTTCGGACGAATGATCAGAGGCCATCGCTAAGACCACTGCGTTACCGGGGCGGCAAACTGAAGCTTTCAATTCTTTCTCTAACATTTTCATCAAGACTGGGACCAAACCTTGGTTTAACAAAATATGTTTCCAGTCTGTAGGTCTTAAAATAAAGCTCTTCACAAATTGATATTAACATGGCATCTCAGTTAAAAATTGGCATTTATTGATGGCAATACATGAAAATGATTCATCAAAAAAAGAGAGTGGAAATTCCAGTGAAAGAAAATATGAAAAACTGAAGACCCCATGCAGATGATGATCATTCATTATGGTCTCTTGCCAAAGCAGTCAAAACTTTTGCTGTCTTCATTTTCTTTTTCATTGATCTGTTCAGGTAGTTTTGTTAATTATACTACAGCAAAATATGATTTCTCTTCCTTCACATATACTGAGAAAAAACACTATGCTGAATAAAGAAAAAAAAATCCCTACACTTCTACAAATCAAATTTCTGTCAGCATATCCCCAGCTGTATTCCACCATCATAACATACACTATATGATCAAAAGTATTTGGACACCCCTTTTGATAAGTGGATTTGTCCATATACGTCACATCCATGGCCCATACACTTATAAAAAGATGTATGCACCTTGGTAAAAGAATAGTAGAATGGGTCATGTAATTACTTTTTCAAGCTAACATTACTTGATCATGCAAACAACGTAGGCAGGCATAGTACAGGCCTCCACCAGAAAAAGCTGAACTTTGTAATACATCAATCATGACAAGTTTGAATTTGTGCCAACACATAGTAAATTAAACTATGCAAAGATGAAAATTAATAAAAAAATTCAAAGTATTTATGTTTTGGTTCTCTTATTTTTTGCACTAAAATCTCAAGTTTTCTTTAGTGTTTGAGTCTGGATGCCTTCTCTGCAGCAGATATATTTTGAATGCTTTCCTTCACATTTAGTAGGCTTTTCTGAAAACTTTTGCTCTTCTTTGCCTCTATTTCTTTCTTCTCATCTAGTTCTTTTTGATAAGACATTTTGGAAGACCTCAAATTTCTACATAAATCTTTATCAACTGCTTTATGCAAAAAGTCTTTCTTTTTAAAATACTCTACAGCAGACTGTTTTTTGCTCATCATCTTATACACTATCTACCAACAAGTAATTGGACACCCCTGCAATCGGCAATATCTGCGGTCCTGATACACGTCACGGCCACCGCCGTTAAATATCATGTGGGAAACAACAACGCAACCAGTCGCATGCAAGATGCCACACAGTTTGGAGCTCTCTGATTTCGAGAAAGGTGTAATCATCAGGTATCACAGAAATGGCCGATCCATACCTGACATATCCAGCGAGTTGAAGTACCCAAAATCGACAGTGGCCTATATGATTGGCAAGTGGAAGATGAGAGGTGACTGTCGGAATGTGCCCAGACCCGGCAGACCCACAAAACTGGGAGTTCAGAGAACGACGGGTGCTGGCCAGAGAAATTTAGAATAACCGCACCAAATCGATGGGCCACATATGCGACAAGTTTCAACAGGCATCCGGGAGTGTTCTTTCGATGAATACCCTCCGTAAGAAAGCCCATATGCTCGGTTATCATGGACGTGCTGCCGCCCACAAGCCTTTGATTACCAAGTCCAATAGTGCTGCTCGGCTAACCTGGCGCAAAGAACGTCCACAGTGGACCGTTGAACAGTGGAAACAGGTTCTCTAGAGCGATGAATCAAGGTTCACTCTCTACCGTTTGGATAGCAGGGTCTGGGTTTGGCGTCTGCCTGGAGAACTCCTCCTGCCGGAATATATTGTGCCAACTGTGAAGTTTGGCGTCGGTGGAATTATACTATAGGGGTGTTTCTCCTGGTATGGCACGGGACCCTTGGTCGCAATTCCTGGTAGACTCAACGCCGAGACCTACTGCACCATTTTAGATGACCATGTGCTTCCTACGTTGTGGCAGTTTTACAGGGTGGACCCATGTTACTTTCAGGATGACAATGCCACCTGTCATGTTGCGAGGGTCCACCATGGCTTAGTATGGTGACAATGGGGTTAATCGAATGGACTGGCCTGCGCAGAGCCTGGACCTTAACCCTATCGAGCACCTCTGGGACGAGTTGGAGCATTGACTTAAGGGGCGCCCCCACTGTCCGAAATCGGTGAAGGAACTGACCTGTCTTCTCCAAGCCGAGTGGAAGAAAATACCACTAGCCATCGTACAACTCCTGGTTGAGAGTATGCCCCGGAGGGTTGCAGCTGTAATCGCCGTTCGTGGAGGCTCCACCAACTACTGAAGGTGAATAAACTTCGTTTTCCTTTGCTATCACAGGTGTCCAATTACTTGTTGGTAGATAGTGTACTTTACAGTCTGGATTTCAGAGTATGTCTCAATGTGGATTTTTCCAGATCTCTTATCAAATACATCTGACATGATGTTAAATGAGCCCTCCACTTGCGGGCTATGAAAGCAACAACTAAGTATGGCTTTTACCATCTTACTAAGGCTCGCATATTTTGGCATATCAAATAGTGAAGCCCACCAAATATCTACAGGAACAAGTTTACCTGAATCATCAACAGGAAGAGATATCAACTTGATATTGAAAAATTTGCAAAGCATACTTTTCTTTATCATCTTCTGTTAAAACATTGGTAATCAAAGAAGGTAACTTCTAGTCTTTGAAGTGTTACCTCATGTCCTCTTCAGTTGGATCAATGGAGGAAATGAATTGCAATAGAGGGCAGGCTAAAGGTAATTTCTTTTGAAGATATTCTCCACATTTAATATATGCCTTTTTTAACAGAATTTCTTTCTTTATCTTGTCACTTGGACCGTTTGAAATAACAGATCGAGTCCCAGCCCCAATAAACATCTTACTCAAAGGCAATTATTTGATTCATTGTTGATATCAATATTGAGAAGCTCTTTCATGCTTTTAACTTGCAACAGTTCTTGTTTCATGAAGCAAGACAGAAAATCCAAAAATAACTGTTTCTGTTCATCATATACCTTATGAATCAGAGGTTATTTGGTCTGAAACAATGAAACATTTTTTTTAACAGTGGTAGAGTAGTAGATGTAGCCTGTGAGAACCACCCAAAAGCTCTACTGACACGGTCCGTGCTGGTTGGAGCAAACGTCTCCTAGATGACGGTAACGGAGTGTTACCGAAAGTACTCGGGTAAAAAAACGTATAGAAGTATATGTGGAAGCAGCAAAGGAAAAAATTCATTTAGTAACAAGGCCAATTAAAAACCAACAGGAAAAAACTGAAGTGGACCAGCAACTGAATGAAAAACCCCCATGCAGCACTACATAACGGAAATACGGGGAAAAAAACAAGTTCCACGTGCTGAAAGTGTTCAACTTGGAACTTCACCAATTTAACGGTAAGTCCAAAATGCAATTGCATTAATGCACGTCAAAAAAATTAACCATCAATAGTGGACTTTTACTAAAGAAATCTAATATTAGAAGTACTTGAAATCTTATTAAACACCGTATTTTAAAGAACAAGGTTATTTTTCATGTTTTAACTTTGTCACTTCATTGAATACATGAACAGAAAAATGTTCAAAGAAATGTCTTATTTTCATGTATTTCTTTTATACCAGTAAATAAAAATATAGCCAGTTTTTTAGTGTTTCATCTTATTACAAAGAAATATAATAAAAATGTTACAATAATTACAATCAAAACTTTAGATTCACACTTCTAACATTTTTGTAATGAAAGAATTTGTGAAAGTAAATGATTTTTCCATCATTTAAAAAAAAACCCAGTGAATGAAGCATTTGCATCACATTTTAAAAATATATAAAATGAAAGAAAATTAAACTCATCTTTGTTTTGTGGCTTCCTAGATTACTACATTCAAACTTAGTTAACTTTTTTATGGGATTTTCTAGGTATAGTTACAATTTTCAGCAAATTTTTGGAGAAAACTATTTTTTTTTTTTGTCAGGTCTTTCAGTGACTGAGATTGGATTAAAAGACTGACTGGTGAAGGAGAACAGTTTTCTCAAAAAATTTGCAGAAAATTGTAACTATACCTAGAAAAATCCCATAAAAAAGTTAACTAAGTATGAAAGAAAAGTTTTATGACAACTGAAAATTATTTACAGAAATAGCATCAAATATAACAAACTATACACAGTGAAAATCTCAAAATCAAGAGGATAAAAAACTAAAAAAAAAAAAAACAAATTCTTTCCTGTTTTAAAAAATGAACATTGATCTCTGCTTAGATCTTTCCAGATGGATTATCTACTTAAGTTGCCTCAGAATGTGGTAAATATGTACATACAAACAGAAAATGCTTTTAGAAAATTTTATGTCTCAGCTATATTCCTTTTTTTGTGTAAGTATGGTGAAATGACATCCTTATGGAACACTGGCATTCAGGAACATTATTACCTATGAAAGAGATTTTTTTAATGTTAAAAGCATTCAGAAACTATATGTTAACACTTTTAGACATGCATATAATTAAAAAAAAAAACTTGCTCTTTCTATCATGATTTATCCTGTCTTTGATACCAGTTGTTCCTGCTACTATAATAAATAAGCAAAATGTGATGTTTTTAATACATTCTAGCTGCTTGCTGATGCATTTAAATTTTATCCTGAATTTATGCACCTATTTAACTATCTAATGCAAAGTACAAGGTATGGGTTTTCTTTTACTTTTTCTGTATGCTTTATTCAAAACTTGAGCATTGACCAGTGCAGTCCAACTTCTGTAGAGCTGAGGGCTAAGGTTTTTAAAAGAATCAGATGGTGGGTCATAATTTTTAAAATATATGCACGATGATATAAAGATGCCCTGCTTAATTTATTAAATCTTTTAGCTGCTTTAATTAATATTAGATAACTGAAATTTAATATTTGAAAAAGGAAATCTTACATTACATAAGTCTTGGAAATGGATAAACTTTTCTAAAAGTTGTTGCATGTCCGTTCATGTCAGAAAATGCCCTCTTGCATATGCAAGTACTTCCAAAAATTTAAATAACTTTTAATCCCAAATATCTTATGCTTGGGCATTTCTCAATTAAAAACATTTAAACAATTCTGCTCCAGTCCCTGGCAGAGCTTTAATGAATTCATATGCTTGAAGTTCACACAACTCTACTTGATGCAAGGTGTCTGTGCTTTTAATTCCAACACTCAATGGATTGCCAAACAGACATACATGCTTAGTTTGAGTCCATAATTTATCACACTGTTTATACCTCTTATCAGAATTCTTAATATGAGTGTCTAGCTGAGGATCAAATGCTTTAAAATTTATAGTCTACCAAGTATTGTCATTTCATTTCAAAAAGCTTACTGCAGGATGAGAATTGAGCCAAACTATTTCTTTCTAGATTTGATTTGACAGCTTGTTTATTACAGAGCAATATTTAGTACATTCAAATGCTGCATTGTCAGTTAGGAAAGCTAATGAGCTAAGAAAAGCGACATCACTAAAACTTTTATTTAGATCAACTGAGTATCACATTTTAATTCTTCCAATAAAAAGAGATAAAGTTCTTTATGAATCAATTCCAATTAGTAGTTCTAATTCTGACTATTATATAGCACTAATCATTCTACTATTCTCTTTTACGTGCGATATTTCAAAGTAACTTGTACAGAATTCTAGCGGATAATGCTTACCTTGGCATTCCTTTCTAGCGATGGGACCATTTCACGCACGTGTTTTCCGGTCTTTGTTGATGTTATTGTCCTAAAGTCCGTTGTATGTGATGACTGGCTTTACTTCTCACACTTTTCGCTGGGTATACCCATTGGATCTTTGCCTTAGGATTCCAAACACATCAATTTTTACCGTTCTTTATTCTCGAAATTTTCTCCCATCCTCTGGCCATCCTCAGGAGCGTGGCGACTTTACCACTGATGTTCGTGGTTAACTTCGCGCTAATGGAGTCCAATACTCCTTGTTGCCATTCGTCGGATATACTTTCCTGGATATATTTCGTATCAAGCCCGGCTGGCGCCATCTATGTTTCATTAAAACAACTTTTTTTTTTTAATTTCTTCTCCTATCCTGGTTTTCCTGTCTTTTTTGCCGGTTTTTCTTTTGTTGTTGTTTTTCTTGTCATATTAGTTCTTTGCACAGGCCCGATAATGTGCTAGGGTCGTTCTGGTTACATACCCTTGCTTTATTTTTATAGATTAATATTGCTTCTTCCCTCCTCATTTGCCTTTCCGATTTTTTATTCTTTTTTAGCATTTTAATTTCATCGAATTTTGGGAATGTCTGGTTTTCCATGCAGAATTGCACTAAAGCAGTTTTGGCTTCTTTTTTTTTGCCAATTAGATATGTGTTGTTTAAGTCTTTTTTAAATCTGTTTTTCGTACTTCCAATGTACGATATTGGGGGTATTGTGTGCAATTGGAATTTCGTAGGTTCCTGATTCTTCTAGCAGTTTTTCCTATGTTTTTTTGTTGACAGTCATACTTTTCACGGTGTGCACTGAGCATCCTAGTTGTAAGTCATATTTTGCACAGTGCCTATTGATTTCATTACTCACTCCTTCCAAGTATGGGAAAGCTCCAATGTATTTCAATTTTTTCTTCCTCATCTTCCTTTCATTGTGCACTTCTCGGCAATTCTTTAATAATTAGCTTGCTAATTAATAAAGAATTGTGCACCTCTGCACTTCTTTATTAATTAGCTTTGCACTTCTTTATTAATTAGCGTTGTGCACCTCTGCACTTCTTTATTAATTAGCTTGCTCAGGCCTGAAGGCCTGAGCAAGCTAATTAATAAATGGATACATGAGAGTAAAAAGCATATGACTCAGAGTAAAGAAGGCCAAGAAGTGCACAACGAAAGGAAGATGAGGAAGAAAAAATTGAAATACATGGAGCTTTCCCATACTTGGAAGGAGTGAGTAATGAAATCAATAGGCACTGTGCAAAATATGACTTACAACTAGGAAGCTCAGTGCACACTGTGAAAAGTATGACTGTCAACAAAAAAACAGAGGAAAAAATGCTAGAAGAATCAGGAACCTACGAAATTCCAATTGCACACATACCCCCAATATCGTACATTGGAAGTGCGAAAAACAGATTTAAAAAGACTTAAACAACACGTATCTAATTGGCAAAAAAAAAAAAGCCAAAACTGCTTTAGTGCAATTCTGCATGGAAAACCGGACATTCCCAAAATTCGATGAAATTAAAATGCTAAAAAAGAATAAAAAATCGGAAAGGCAAATGAGGAGGGAAGAAGCAATATTAATCTATAAAAATAAAGCAAGGGTATGTGTAACCAGAACGACCCTAGCACATTATCGGGCCTGTGGAAAGAACTAATAAGACAAGAAAAACAACAACAAAAGAAAAACCGGCAAAAAGACAAGAAAACCAGGATAGGAGAAGAAATTTAAAAAAAAAAAAAAAAAAAAAAAGTTGTTTTAATGAAACATAGCTGGCGCCAGCCGGGCTTGATAACGAAATATATCCAATAAAGTATATCCGACGAATGGCAACAAGGAGTATCGGACTCCATTAGCGCGAAGTTAACCACGAATATCGGTGGTAAAGTCGCCACGCTCCTGAGGATGCCCAGAGGATGGGCGAAAATTTCGAGTATAAAGAACGGTAAAAATTGATGTGTTTGGAATCCTAAGGCAAAGATCCAATGAGTATACCCAGCGAAAAGTGTGAGAAGTAAAGTCAGTCATCGCATACAACGGACTTTAGGACAATAACATAAACAAAGACCGGAAAACGTGCATGAAATGTTCCCATCGCTAGAAAGGAATGCCAAGGTAAGCATTATCCGCTAGAATTCTGTACAAGTTCTTTATGAAGTTGGAAAAATCTCACTAAACATTTTCCGGTGCTCAATCAGTGGAGTTGATTGTTCAGCAGTAAGTAATGATATTCATCATAAGTTTCATCTAGAACCGAATTTTCTATGAATAAGAACACATTTCTGCCACTAATTAAATTCATTATTTTCACTACCTTATACATTGTGTTTGACAGTCCTAGCAAACACCCACTTCATGCTTGTTGGTGTACAGCACAATATAACTTTTCAGATTTGATTCCATTTCTTTTCAGTCAGAAATGAAAGTTTATTCTTCATTTGCAGGCCATAAAATTTTGTTTCACAGGCTGCCAGTTGGACAACACTGTCCTGGACTATGGGTACGAAAGGCGAGCCTCCTAAAATCTTAGACAATTGGCAATGTCTTATACACACAAACCAAGGTGCCACCTAGCAGTGTGCTGTACCACCCTTTACCTGCAGAACAGCTTAGATTCATCAGGCCATGAATCTTACCACATACTGGAAGCACACGGAAGAAATGTTGTATGGTAGTGGAAATGATTGAGTTGTGCAGTTGTAAATTGGATGGGGGAACAGCCTTGCAGTAAACAGCCAATTCCAGAGATGCTCAATGACATTTTAATGCAGGGACTCTGCAGGCTACTAAAGCAAGGAAAACTTGTCAGCATGTTCCTGTAATCATTCAGTGGTGATACAAGTGTTATGCGCAGGTGTGTTATCCTGCTGGACAGATCCATATGCTTGAGGATAAACTATAGCCATGAAGGGATGAAATTGGTCAGCAACAATGTTCAGATAACCTGTGGCATTTAGATGTCCTTCAATGGCTATCACAGGGGCCTAATGCATTCTGGGAAAACATTTCCTACACTAATGGCACCAGCCTGCACTCTTGACTCCTGACAGAATGGATCCACAACCCCATCATGTCTTGCTCCAACTTAAGATCATGCCATCAGCATGTTGCAGAAGAAACTTTGATTCACCTTTCTAGGTGATCTTTTTTCAGTCCTCAGTGGTCTAGTGTTGCTGCTCCAGTATCAACTGGAGGCATGTTTTCATGTTCTTAGCTGATAACATCAGCACTTCCAATGATCATCATATGTTGTAAATAATTCACAACATGGTTTGATATGTGGTGGGTTTGGAGATGATCCTCAGTGCACCGATTCTGAATTCTGCAGTGATTTGCATCTGCTTATTTGCACGATTCTTGCCAGTATCCTTTGACCTCTCTGAACCACCAGCTCTTTTCATCAACAGGATTGCTAATTGTAGAAATTTTTTGCTTCACACCTTTGACAGCAAACCCCATTCTAATCCTCAATTGAAAGCTAACTGCTGCTTGACAAGCTGTTCTTCTTGATTTATACCACACATCATGCTCACATGCCATCTTATGTGTTGGACAGAGCCATTTATATGACTAAGGCAGGTGTACCTAATAAACTGAAATCTCAGTGTGTGTGTGCATGTGTGCGTGTGTGTGTGTGCGCGTGTGTGTGTGTGCGCGCGCGCGCGTGTGTGTGTGTGTGTGTGTGTGTGTGTGTGTGTGTGTGTGTGTGTGCGTGTGTGTGTGAGTCATTACCAACAATTATCAATCCACTGATCGATGGTCTCCCCAAGTTTCCTTTACAACTGTCTGTCTTGAGCCACTCTCCTCCATGTTACTCCGCAATGCTTTTGAATTCCATCCATCCATCTCTCACATGGTCTGCTTTTGGGTCTTTTCCTGTCCCTTAGAATAGAGTCTAAATTTCCGGTTGTCCATCAGTGGTCCGTTCTCCTGGCAATATGTCCAGCCCATTGCCATATCAGGGATTTTACTGATAATGATGTCTTCCACTCTTGTCATTTTCCTTATCCATGAGTTCCTCTTCTAATCTTTCCTGCTTACACCAAGCATACATCTCTCCATGCTTCTTTGAGTTGTCTGCAGCCTTTGTATGTCTCTTTTAGTTAATCCATGTCTCTGCTCCATATGTAAGAACTGAAAGGATACATTGATTAAACACTTTTATTTTAACACATAATTGCATACTGCTATTGAAAATTGCACTGTTTCTTTCAAAAGCTCTCCAGCCAAATTTTATACACCAATTAATTTCCTCATTAATGTGAATTTCACTTAATATCTGTTGTCCAAGGTAAATGTAGATATCAGCTACCTTCAGCTTTCCCTCATCAATTCCAAAATGATTCCACAACTTAAATCTTGGCCCTCAGTCTCCGGCAGCTGGAATGTACCTGGCCAAGGCAGCGGCCAGTGCGACATGAAGGCAGAGGGTGCTAAGAATCCCGGAGGACCGGACTAGGCTGCCATCTGATGCTGACCTTGGCTACTTACAATGGACGCTCCCTATCTTCTGATTCAAGGCTTCTTGAATTGGAAGAGGAACTTACAAAGGATCAAGTGGGACATCGTGGGGCTAAGTGACGTAAGGAGAAAAGGAGAAGATCTCATCGGACTGAAAAGTGGACATCTCTTCTACTATCGTGGGACAGATACTGGCAGAACTAGTGGTGTTGGATTTATAATAAACAAGAAACTGAAGGATAAAGTTGTAGAAGTTGAAAGTTCCTCTGACAGAGCTGCACGACTTGTTATCCAACTCTCGAAAAGATACCAGGCTCAGATTATTCAAACTTATGCACCCACCACAAGTCATCCTGAAGAAGAAATTGAAGAATTTTATGAGGAAATTTGTCATCTAAATAATAAAGGTAAGCAGCACTTGAAAATAATTATGGGAGATTTCAATGCAAAAATAGGGCAACGGCAACAGAATGAAACTTCAGTAGGTAAATTCGGTCACGGCAACAGAAACCAGCGTGGAAATACTCTCGTTGAGTTTGCAGAGGCAGAAGGGTTTTTCATCTTGAACTCCTTCTTCAAGAAAAAGCCACACAGGAAATGGACATGGAGACATCCAAATGGGACGACAAGTGAAATTGATTTTATTATGTGTAACAAAAAAATTCGTCATAGAAGACTGCAGTGTGCTAAACAAGTTCAACACAGGTAGTGACCATAGATTGGTGAGATGTAAGATGCACCTCAACACTAAACTTGAACGTGGCAAGCTCATAAGACAAACAAAATCTATTGACATAACCAACCTTAAAAAACACCATAATACCTTCAAGTTAGAACTGAAGAACAGGTTCTCTGCTTTAGAAGGCCTAACATCGGAAGAAGTGGACATCTCTGAAGTTAACAGAAAAGTAACCAAAGCTCTTATGGAAACAGCAACAAAATTAGCTGGGTCTAAGAACAAGTTGCATGTGAACAAATTATCAGGAAAAACCAAAATGTTGATGCAAAAAAGAAGAGAGATGAGGACAACTAAAGAAGATGTGACTTCCAAAGTGGAATATATAGAGCTATGCAAGACAGTACGAAAAAGTATCACTGAAAGACGTAAGGAAATTCAACTGTGAACTAGTGAGGAAAGCAATTGAAAACAACCAAAGCCTAAAGATAGCAAAGGGACATCTCAGTAAGGGAAGAAAACAGATTATGGCACTGAGAAAAGAAGATGGTTCTGTAACAAGAAATAGAGGCGAAATTTTGACAAGAGTGAAAGATTTCTACTCCAAATTATATGAAAGGGATGATATATGCACTCCAGACATCATGAAAGATAACAGTACCAGAGTTCATCCAGTCCTTCCAGCAGAAGTTGCACATGCAATCAAGAACATGAAGCGAGGAAAAGCTCCAGGAGAAGATGGAATTACTGTAGACATCATACAAGAAGCAAGTGGAGAAATCGAAACAGTACTCGCCCAAATTTTCACTCGATGCCTTAATGAAGGGAAGATTCCTGAGGATTGGAACACCGCTACAATGATCCTGCTACATAAGAAAGGTGACATTGAGGATCTCGGAAACTACAGACCTATCAGCCTCCTATCAGTAGTTTATAAAATCTTCACTAAAGTTCTTTCACACCGCTTGAAGGTAACACTGGACATGGCTCAACCAAGAGAACAAGCTGGATTCAGGAGTGGCTACAGCACAATAGATCATATCCACGTGCTGAGAGAACTAATTGAAAGAGCGAGGGAATATGAACTTCCATTGTGCATGGCTTTTATCGATTATGAAAAAGCCTTTGATTCGGTGAAACCATCAGCAGTTACAATGGCTCTGAAAAACCTGCGGTATTGAAGATGCATACATTAATATTATTAATAACATCTATGAAAATGCAAGTGCAAAGATTAGGCTGTTTGAAAATACAACACACGTAAAAATTGGAAAGGGAGTGAGACAAGGGGACACCATATCTCCGAAGCTCTTTAATGCCACATTGGAGGGTGTTTTTCAGTCGCTGAGCTGGGAAAACAAGGGGATAAAGATTAATGGAGATTATCTAACCCACCTTCGTTTTGCTGATGACGTAGTCATTTTTGCAACTACCCCATCAGAGCTGCAGAGTATGATCCAGGAACTTGCTGACAAGAGTAAAGAAGTGGGATTAAAAATGAACTTTCAGAAGACAAAAGTGATGTTCAATGCTTTTACAAGAAATGAAGATTTATCGATTGATGGAGAAAAGCTGGAGATAACAGACAACGTACGTTTATCTTGGACAGCAGATATCAAGTGAGGGTCACATTGATGAAGAAATTAATCGGCGTACAAAACTTGCCTGGAGAGCTTTTAGAAGAAACAGCATAATTTTCAAGAGCAATGTGCCATTATGTCTTAAAAAGAAAAGTGTTTGATCAATGCATCCTTCCAGTGCTTACGTATGGTGCAGAGACGTGGACCTTAACTAAAAGAGACATACAAAGGCTGCGGACAACGCAAAGAAGCATGGAGAGGTGTATGCTTAGTGTAACCAGGAGAGATAAGAAGAGGAACTCGTGGATCCGAAAAATGACAAGAGTGGAAGACATCATGATCAGAGTTAAATCCCTGAAATGGCAATGGGCTGGACATACTGCCAGAAGGACAGATCACCGATGGACAGCCGAAATTTTAGATTGGATTCCAAGGGACAGGAAAAGACCCAGAAGAAGACCACATGGGAGATGGGTGGATGAAATTCGAAAGTATGCAGGGGTGACATGGAGGAGACTGGCACAAGACAGACCGTTGTGGAGGAAACTTGGGGAGACCTTCGTCCAGCAGTGGATTGATAATGGTTGACAATAATGATGATGATGATGATATGACACTAAATTAGTTATACACTGAAGAGCAATTGAATTAGAGATACCTGTCTAGTAACATGTAGCACCACCTTTCACCCTGATGACGGCGGCGATTCGTCTCGGCATGGACTCGACAAGACACCGAAAGCGTTGGGAAGCCATACGGATCCACGACCCCTAAACAAGCTCCCACAGTTCACAAAGATTTGATGGAGGGGGTCAGAGCCTCGAACATCTGTCTCGATGGCATCCCAGATGTGCTCGATGGGATTGAGGTCAGGTGACCTAGCTGGGCAAGGGAGTGAGGTCATGTCTGTGAAGTGTTCATCCAACCATTTGGATACAATTCGGGAGCGATGGCACGGTGCATTGTCTTGTTGCAGGATGAGGTCCCCAGTTCGATGTTGAAGACACACAAACGGAAGCAAATGGTCATCCAGGATATCCCGGTAACGTCGACTTGTGAGGGACGATGTCACACGTACCAGGGGTACCATTTCAGTCCGCATAAACAGTCCCCAGACCAGAATGCCACCCTCACCAGCTTGAAGAGTACCCTGCTGGCAAGAAGGATCCATCGCTTCATGTGGTTTGTGCCGTACTCGTATCCTGCCATCCGCATGTACTAACGTGAATCTTGAATCATCAGTCCAGGCAACATTTTTCCAAATGTCTAGGGTCCAGTGGCGATGTTCCCGCACCCATGCTAATCTTTGCACCCTGTGATGTGCGGTCAGCAGTGGTAGCCTCGTGGGACGATGGCTTCTGTACCCCATAGCGAGGAGATGGTTCTGGATGGTGTGGCTTCTTACACGTTTTCGTGCACCAGCGTTAAATTGGAGAGTGATTTCTTGCACTGTGGCTCGTCTATCCGCTGTTATAATGCAAGCTAGCTGACGATGACCCCGCTCGTCCACACGCTGTTGTCCACGGCAGTTGGCCCTTGCAGGGACGGTTTTACCAGATTCAATATACTCACGGTGCACCCGTGAAACATTGGCTTGTGAAAGTCCCAGTGCCTGCACGACTTCCGAGATGGAGTGACCCATTTGTTAGGCCCCAACAATTTGCCTACGATCAAATGAGCTTAGATCCTTTGTCTTACCCATACTGAGTCCGATTCTTACTGATTCTCGTCGTATCACTTCTTATATTGTTGGATCACTGCGTACGTCATGTTGTTTACTTTTACAGGGCCGCCCACAGCGCCACATTTGCATAATGTCAGCTGTTTCTAATTCAATTGCTTTTCAGTGTATATATCATCATCATCATCATTGTCAACCATTATCAATCCACTGCTAGACGAAGGTCTCCCCAAGTTTCCTCCACAACGGTCTGTCTTGTGCCAGTCTCCTCCATGTCACTCCCGCATACTTTCGAATTTCATCCACCCATCTTCCATGTGGTCTTCTTCTGGGTCTTTTCCTGTCCCTTGGAATCCAATCTAAAATTTCGGCTGTCCATCGATGGTCTGTTCTTCTGGCAGTATGTCCAGCCCATTGCCATTTCAGGGATTTAACTCTGATCATGATGTCTTCCACTCTTGTCATTTTTCGGATCCACGTGTTCCTCTTCTTATCTCTCCTGGTTACACCAAGCATGCACCTCTCCATGCTCCTTTGAGTTGTCTACAGCCTTTGTATGTCTCTTTTAGCTAAGGTCCACGTCTCTGCACCATACGTAAGCACTGGAAGGATGCATTGATCAAACACTTTTCTTTTAAGACATAATGGCATATTGCTCTTGAAAATTATGCTGTTTCTTCCAAAAGCTCTCCAGGCAAGTTTTGCACGCCGATTAATTTCTTCATCAATGTGAACCTCACTTGATATCTGCTGTCCAAGATAAAAGTATGTGTCTGTTATCTCCAGCTTTTCTCCATCAATCGATAAATCTTTATTACTTGAAAAAGCATTGAACATCACTTTTGTCTTCTGAAAGTTCACTTTTAATCCCACTTCTTTACTCTTGTCAGCAAGTTCCTGAATCATACTCTGCAGCTCTGATGGGGTAGTTGCAAAAATGACTACGTCATCAGCAAAACGAAGGTGGGTTAGATAATCTCCATTAATCTTTATCCCCTTGTTTTCCCAGCTCAGCGACTGAAAGACACCCTCCAATGTGGCATTAAAGAGCTTTGGAGATAGGGTGTCTCCTTGTGTCACTCCTTTTCCAATTTTTATGTGTGTTGTATTTTCAAATAGCAGAATCTTTGCACTTGCATTTTCATAGATGTTATTAATAATATTAATGTATGCATCTTCAGTACCGCAGGATTTCAGAGCCATTGTAACTGCTGATGGTTTCACCAAATCAAAGGCCTTTTCATAATCGATAAAAGCCATGCACAATGGAAATTCATATTCCCTCGCTCTTTCAATTAGTTCTCTCAGTACGTGGATATGATCTATTGTGCTGTAGCCACTCCTGAATCCAGCTTGTTCTCTTGGTTGAGCCATGTCCAGTGT
Source organism: Macrothele yani (assembly GCA_039090855.1). Classification (NCBI taxonomy): domain Eukaryota; kingdom Metazoa; phylum Arthropoda; class Arachnida; order Araneae; family Macrothelidae; genus Macrothele; species Macrothele yani. The sequence continues at coordinate 142,137,443 of CM076993.1, read as the reverse complement.
TACCTTCAAGCGGTGTGAAAGAACTTTAGTGAAGATTTTATAAACCACTGATAGGAGGCTGATAGGTCTGTAGTTCCTGAGATCCTCGACGTCACCTTTTTTATGTAGCAGGATCATTGTAGCGTTGTTCCAATCCTCAGGAATCTTCCCTTCATTAAGACATCGAGTGAAAATTTGGGTGAGTACTGTTTCGATTTCTCCACTTGCTTCTTGTATGATGTCTACAGTAATTCCATCTTCTCCTGGAGCTTTTCCCCGCTTCATGTTCTTGATTGCATGTGCAACTTATGCTGGGAGGACAGGAAGAACTCTGGTACTGACCTTTCATGATGTCTGGAGTACATGTATCATCCCTTTCATATAATTTGGAGTAGAAATCTTTCACTCTTCTCAAAATTTCGTCTCTATTTCTTGTTACAGAACCATCTTTTCTCAGTGCCATAATCTGTTTTCTTCCCTTACTGAGATGTCCCTTTGCTATCTTTAGGCTTTGATTGTTTTCAATTGCTTTCCTCACTAGTTCACAGCTGAATTTCCTTACGTCTTCAGTGATACTTTTTCGTACTGTCTTGCATAGCTCTATATATTCCACTTTGGAAGTCACATCTTTAGTTGTTCTCATCTCTCTTCTTTTTTGCATCAACATTTTGGGTTTTCCTGATAATTTGTTCACATGCAACTTGTTCTTAGACCCAGCTAATTTTGTTGCTGTTTCCATAAGAGCTTTGGTTACTTTTCTGTTAATTTCAGAAATATCCACTTCTTCTGATGTTAGGCCTTCTAAAGCAGAGAATCTGTTCTTCAGTTCCAACTTGAAGGTATTATGGTGTTTTTTAAGGTTGGTTATGTCAATACATTTTGTTTGTCTTATGAGCTTGCTACGTTCGAGTTTAGTGTTGAGGTGCATCTTACATCTCACCAATCTATGGTCACTGCCTGTGTTGAACTTGTTTAGCACACTGCAGTCTTCTATGACGAATTTTTTGTTACACATAATAAAATCAATTTCACTTGTCATCCCATTTGGATGTCTCCACGTCCATTTCCTGTGTGGCTTTTTCTTGAAAAAGGAGTTCAAGATGAAAAACCCTTCTGCCTCTGCAAACTCTAGGAGAGTATTTCCAGGCTGGTTTCTGTTGCTGTGACCGAATTTACCTACTGAAGTTTCATTCTGTTGTCGTTGCCCTATTTTTGCATTGAAATCTCCCATAATTATCTTCAAGTGCTGCTTACCTTTATTATTTAGATCACGAATTTCCTCATAAAATTCTTCAATTTCTTCTTCAGCATGACTTGTGGTGGGTGCATAAGTTTGAATAATCTGAGCCTGGTATCTTCTCGAGAGTTGGATAACGAGTCGTGCAGCTCTGTCAGAGGAACTTTCAACTTCTACAACTTTATCCTTCAGTTTCTTGTTTATTATAAATCTAACACCACTAGTTCTGCCAGTATCTGTCCCACAATAGTAGAAGAGATGTCCACTTTTCAGTTCAATGAGATCTTCTCCTTTTCTCCTTACCTCACTTAGCCCGACGATGTCCCACTTGATCCTTTGTAGTTCCTCTTCCAATTCAAGAAGTCTTGAATCAGAAGATAGGGAGCGTCCATTATACGTAGCCAAGGTCAGCATCAGATGGCAGCCTAGTCCGGTCCTCCGGGGATTCTTAGCACCCTCTGTCTTCATGTCGCACTGGCCGCTGCCTTGGCCAGGTACATTTCAGCTGCCGGAGACTGAGGGCCAAGATTTAAGTTGTGGAGTAATTTTGGAGGGGTTTGGCTATAACTCACCACGCTGGCCAAGCAGGTTAGCGAGTGTGGGATAGCATTTGCTCTAATCCCGATGGTATAGTTATACTGCTATTGGCGGTCGTCAGAGCCCCTTTAGTGGGAACAGGATGCACCACGAGAAGGCGGGGTTGACATTTGTCAAGGAGAGGCTGTGATGTTACGCATCACCTGACCTTACATCCCATATCATATATAACTCATGTTATATATATATATATATATATATATATATATATACTTAAGAGCAAAACTGAAGACTAAGGAAAAACTTTAGAATTTAAAACGAAGGTTGCAAAATAACCTGAAGATCAAAACGCGCAACGCAGCAGTTTTGAAAATTCAGAATTCACATTCTATAAAGAAGATACCTAAGCAAAAAAATACATATATAATTTTGACTCACACCTAGTACAACATAGAAAAGGTTATGTATCTACCTGTGTGAGTAAAAGGAGAAAAGATAAAAAAATAAAATAAAACAACTGAATGTAGAAGGTGTCGAGAATACTGAGCCTTGGCTTTATCAAGGACCAGCAAAAACTCTGCATTTTCTCACTTCCACAAAGACCTAGTTGGAAATGGGTTTCTGCAAGGCCATAGATGCAAGTAACATTCCCAATATAATATAATCAATAGCTTCACCGGTGAGTTGGCAGGTCTGGACTTTTGTTTCGACAGAAATCTCTTTTTCTCTGGAGAAGCTAAAAGGTCACTCTCCAAACTACAAGACCAATTTATTTTTACCACTACGGATAAAGCTAGCAATAATTTTGCAATTATCTGTAAGAAGTTCTATTTTGAATTGTTAACTATGGAACTCAATAATAGAGTAACATACGAGCCCGTAAGTCAATCTACCAAGCAGTTAGAAAATCGGTTTAAGGCATTCTTCAAGAAACTTAAAATTCCACAAACTAGAAGATATGAGCCTGAATTTCCATTTCTTTTTGCAACGGTTAAGTTTCATAAGGATCCTGTGAAGTTCAGGTTCATAGCTAGTGGAGTAAGGAGTCATAAAAAGAAAATAGATCTTGCTTTTGAAGATGTCTTAAAGAAGGTTTTGAAACACATTAGAAACTGTTCTAACTTGATGTACAGAGATTTTTGGATAATTAATAATAATGCAGAAGTAATTTCTACTATACTCAAAGTTTGTCCCCTAGATATTAATAGTTATGATTTTGAAAACCTATATACTAATCTGCCTCTATCAGATATAATCACTACCTTTAAAGAGCTTGTATGCAGAATTTAAACTTAACCAATTTGTTAATGTAGGAACTTGGAACTCTTATCTCAATTGCTGCATAAAAAATAACCATATCTTATATAATAATACTCTCTATAAGCAAGTGAACGGTATTCCCATGGGAACATCAATGTCCACGAATATCGCTAATCTATTCCTGTTCTTTAAGGAATATAAATTCATTAAAAATCACCCCACCTGCTCAGATAACTACCTTTACACTTTTAGATATATTGATGATCTGCTGTGTATCAATAATTCAGAAGTTATAGAGAGTGATTTTGATAATATCTATCCTAGCTCTCTTAACTTATGTAAAACCAACCACAGTAATCAGGAACTTGAGTTCCTAGACTTAAGCATTAAGCTCAACAGAGGTAACCCATCTATTAGCCTCTTTGATAAAAGAGTTAATTTTCCTTTCAAAGTAATTAAATATCTACACTGGAATAATAACATTTCAACCAAAGTAATTGAGAATGTACTAATTTCTCAGGTCCTAAGAATTTCAAGAATTTGCAGCAACAATTTGGACTTCAATTACCACATTAATATACTATTAGAAAGTTTTCTAGAGAACGAAATTCCTTCTTCTTTCATCAAAAGAACTTTAAGAAAAATTATTCTGAATAATAGAGTAAGGTTGGCAGATCTGCTTTAATTTTCTACACAGTTAATAATATGATTCTGACCAATCAAAGCCGTAAGGAAGTTGGCTAGAGGATGCCTATTAACTACCTAAAGGAACCTTAGTGCTATGGATATGATGGTCCTATTAAAACAAAAAATTAAATAATATAAACAAAATCACAAAAAAAGCTTAAAAATCTGTTTATAAAAGAAAATAAAAACAAATAAAAAAGAAAACTAGTTATTCATCACTAGGATAGCTATACTAAAAATAGTAAAACCAACATTAAAATTAATAAGATTCTGATTAATCTATAGAAGCTCACTAAGGTGATTTAATACATGCAAAGATTATTAAATACACTGCTCGTGTATTTTATAATATTTCTCATGTATTCTGGAGAGTTAATTCTGCTCTTTCTGATCATACAGATCCACAGTCTTAAGTTTATATATTTTTTTTCTCTGGTTAAAATCTCCGCGCGTTGGTTTCTTGCTGTATGAGGAGGCCATCAGCCCCACCCTCACTGCCCCTTAGCGACTAGGGAGTGGCGGAAGAGGTCAGCCATGTTCTTCTCTTGTGAGGAGAAAAGTTTTTGTCACACAAGAGGTAAGCTCTCTTCCTTGTTTTTGGGTTCTAGGTTTTATAAGTTCAATGTTTGTATTTCATGTACTTTTTCTCTGTTGTTTTTTAGCTTTTCAGCTTTTAGGCATTGGTTTGTCTGTTAACATTTTTGCGGGTTTTAACTCTTTCTTTTCTTTGTAACTTTGAGCGTCTTTTGGGGTACCTAGGAACAGAAGATGGCTAAGCTTGTTCCTTTTCTATGCGCTGTTTTTTCAAAGTAGTTAAGTTCTTAATAACTAATTAATTATGCACTTAAAGCACTGCTGAAATACTTTGTACATATTGCAACTAACTGTTTAAGGTATATAACTTTCACAAAGTTTTCTTTAGTTAATTATTATCTTTAACTTATTCTCGTTTTCGTGCTGTCATAAGTTGTAGAGTAGGGGGTTTTAGACTCAAGTTTTCTTTCAAAAATCTGTTCGTTAAAAATTAATATTTTCTTTTTTTAATTGCAATGTAAAAATTTGGATTTCTTTTGCATTGATTTTCAGGTTTAAATTCTCTCTCAAACGAACTTGGCATTTCGTTATGGCTGAAAATCATTTCTAATTATTATGTCACTCTCACAGCTTGAGTTCTCTTTAATCTTCTTCTCTCTGTTTAATAGTAACAGATGAAGAGCATGGGTCGGGCCAGGAAGGTTAATGGATGCAAGCGAAATTGTTAACTAGTGCTAGGTCATGCAACTCTACGGAGGACATGACTTATATATATTTTTTAAACTATTTTAGGTGGGAATGTTACTTGCATCTATGGCCTTGCAGAAACCCATTTCCAACTAGGTCTTTGTGGAAGTGAGAAAATGCAGAGTTTTTGCTGGTCCTTGATAAAGCCAAGGCTCAGTATTCTCGACACCTTCTACATTCAGTTGTTTTATTTTATTTTTTTTATCTTTTCTCCTTTTACTCACACAGGTAGATACATAACCTTTTCTATGTTGTACTAGGTGTGAGTCAAAATTATATATGTATTTTTTTGCTTAGGTATCTTCTTTATAGAATATATATATATATCTGCATATATATTAGTTATATATATACATATACATGACACTAAATTAGTTAATTATCAGGAACACCCAATAGCAATCAGACGTATGCTATACAACATTGGTGTAAACGAGTTACAAAAACAGATGTTCCTTTCATGTACAACTTGTTTCAGGTAAAACCTGACAAATTCACGTACAGTGATCACAGGAGCACTAAAATTAGCGCCTCAAGGACCGGAAATAGTTGCCTAGTCCAACGAAACCTGTTTTCAGTTAATGAATGCTGATGGATGGAACACAGTATGGCATCCAAAGCACAAATTGATTGATCCCAGATGCTTAACATTAACTGTATAAGCTGGTGCAATGGTCTGGGACCTGTTTCCATGGCAGGCGTTTGGTTCGTTAATACATAGTAGTGGTCTCATAAGAGTGGCGGCTCGTGGCAACTGAAACGGGTGGGGCCAGTGGCCGAAGTCAAACAATGAAATAAAAAAAACTGTCATTATTGGGCCAACCATTCAGACCCCCACCCTACCCCCAAGATTTCTTTACTCTGTCTCTGTTTACCCCCTTGACTTACAAATAATGCCCAAATCAGGCAGGAATGTGTCAACTATTGTATTGCACACGAAAAAAATTTCCTCAGAATAGAATGCATAATTATTAACAGAAAAATTTTAAAACTCCTTAAATAAAATTTTTACCTTAAAACATATGAGCATTAATTTATGTTAGTTGTGCTTTGTGTTTCTTCAGATTTCTCAACTGAGGAATAATCACAGGATTCACAGGATAAAAAAATGTGAAAAAATAATAACTCCAAATATATGCAGGGAGGGAATGTTTCATGAATTTCGTCCCATATAGAATGAGTACAATACTACCATTTGCATTATTTGAAAGGTTTAACCTTTTTTTTTAAAGAACTTGTGAAACCTAAAACCATATATGTACTCATGTGCAAATTATACTTAAAGGTTTCCTCATTTAGTTATTTATTTTTAACATAGAAAATCCTCTTAGTTAAAACTGAAATCAGTTCTGTAAAGCGCTTTGTAAACTTCATACTCTTGGAAACTCAAATTCTTGGGCTGATAAGCACCGAGTTTTTTTAAGTGAAGCTTTTCGACTCAAATTCTTGGGCTGATGAGCACTGTGTTTTTTTAAGTGAAGCTCAAACTAAAAACTCTTGGGGTGATAAGCACTGAGTTTTTTTAAGTGGAGCTTTTCTTCCAGATTTAAAGCAAAGAACGGAGATTTTAACAAAATATCCACTCCATTCATTGTAATCGACAAGCAAAAAAGTCACGACACAAAGGAACAACACATCACCGAGAGAGACACACAGAAAAAACAACTAACTGAACTTTGAGCTTGGTCGGGTAAGATTCTTTGTCAACCCACGGCGTTAAGGAAATGGATACTCTCCTGGCCAATCAAATTAGCGCAGGCCAGATAGATTTGGCCCCACAGCTTTTTTTGCACACGTGTTAAGGCAGTGTTGTATGCAGGTCATCATACTGAATGAGACTGGGAGGAAATCGTCTCCTTTTCGCTTGCGTAGTGATGATACTGGGGCTTGTTGGAGCTGGCCCCAATAACATTACACTCTGAACGTGATCTCTTTCCTCAGGGAATAGTTTTTTGTTTTTGAAGGAAACTTTTCCCTTGGGTAATGGTTTTTGAAGGGAAAGGTTTATCACCATATAGTTAAGAGAGAGAATAAGAATCAGGGCAAAAAAAAAAAAAAATTTCTAAAAATAGAAATTTTTAGGTGGGGCCTGGCCCCTCTGGCCCCTAATAACGAACCGCCCCTGTCTCAGAGTATGGAGATCTCAATGGATCACTATATATACACTGGCGTGCAAAAATTAAGGACGAGACCGTTTTTCGAATGTAACGTCGTGCAGAAGTGCTCCACATCGACTTCAATCATACCATAAGATCCCCAAGATGTAAGAATATGGGATAAGTGAGCAAAACCGTCCAAACAAGGGATACAAAGGCACTTTATTGAAAAGGTAGCTTCGAGCACAACTGGACAGAAGACAGAAACGTCCATGTGACAGGCGGCTGCCAAGAAAAATCCCGTCTTTAGTAGGGGATATGATCACCCCTGACTGCATTGCAGGATTTACAGCGCCTGTCCATGCTGAGAACGAGGTTGTCAAGAAGCTGTTGAGGCATCGCGGCCCATTCCTCTTGTAGCGCCAATCGCAGCTGCGGAATCATTGCTGGCGGCTGGTGACGTGCTGCCAAGCATCTCCCGAGAAGGTCACACACAGGTTCGAATGGATTTAAGGTCCAGGGACCTTCCAGGCCAATCCATGTGTTGAATGTCTTCACTTTCCAACAGCTCTGTGACAGCCACTGTACGTTGAGGTGTAGCGTTGTCATCCATGAAGAGGAACTCAGGACCCACAGCACCTTAAAACAGACGCATGTGAGGCAGGAGAACCTCGTTACACTAGCGGACACCAGTGACTGAACCTCCTTGGAAGATGTGGTTAGTACGGCTACCAAGCATGATACCGCCCCAAACGAGAACTCCGCCAACTCCAAACCGGTTCCTTTCGATGATGTTGGAGGTGAGATTGCATGTTCCCTGCTCTCTCCAGATGTGTATACGTCCAGAATCGCTCATCAGACTAAATCGGCTCTCATCCATAAAGAGAACTCGACCCCATTGCTGATGTCACCAGTTCTTGTGTTCCTGGCACCACAGAAACCGCTGTCTCCAATGAGCAGGCATTAATGGCACACACCGTACTGGTTGTCGTGCAAATAGAACACCTTTGTGCAGCCTCCTGGCCATGGTAAAACGCGATAACAGACGTCCAGTTGTCTGTTGCATGTGCCTTGTGATTTCTCCCACTGTCTGCCGTCTGTCTCTTCTCGCCTGTAGGAAAATATACCGGTCGTCTGCCGCCGTGGTTGCTCGTGGACAACCACTGCTAAACTCTCGGACAGCTGTTCCTGTCATTTGAAATGCTCTCCAAGCTAGTAAAATGATGCTGTGAGTGATCCCGAACTCCTCGGCCACACCAGTCACACTTCGACCTTCTTCAAATTTACCAATGACGCGACCTCGGGTAAAGTCATCCAGATGTCGTCTACTGGTCTGCCTGTTGGCCATATCACATGGTGGCAGCAACTCGACGTCATTCTAACCGATGTACACCATGCAATAGCTTTCACTGAATTGCTGGGCATACACCGCCCGTGTGCTTTATACCCTTTTGACAACCCCCCCACCCACCCACATCATGCTGCATATATGCGCATGCCCTACCAGACCGGACCCTAGTCTATCTCCTGAGTGGTCTTTCGGTCCGTTCTGCCTGCTCGTTCCGCTGTTATGCTAATTTCTCCTCTTCGTCCTTAATTTTTGCACACCAGTGTATAATATATAGTGCTACCATTGAGATCCCATTAGGAAACTTTAAGGATATGTAGAAAAATAATGCATGTTAAACATATATTTGTTTATACCTTAATAGTTATAGAACCATTATTCTTACTATTTCCCATGTTATGAAAGTTTTTGAGTTGAGTGCTCATTTGCCACGTAATTTCTGCTGTCGTTCAATATGAAATAGAAGTCCTTAAAATTATTGTTCAAAAAGAAGAAGTATTAACCCACTATGGCAAAATTGGGAAGAATTATTGTTGGTTCCCTTATTCAGTGATATCATTTCGGTCATTTTAGAGTTGATTGTCGAGCTGACGTTGTTCGCAGACCTAAAAATTTTTTGTCTGTTTATATGGACATTTGGAACCTGAGTAGAGTTTCAAATAAAAATGAAAATGGAGTTTAAAAGAGTCCCTGAATTTAAAAGACTATATACAGAATAATTAAAATCTTTGTCATTTTTCGTTGTCATCCACATATAAAATCAATCTACAATCGAGCAACTGCTGTCATAATATAAGACCATTGGGTTAGCATAGATTTTGGACCAAGAGCAGATAATTATTATCAACGGGCACTCATAACTCAAAAACAACCAGACTAGTTTCGATCCGTATTCTTCGCGGTCATCTTCAGCAGTGTGTTCCACGTCGACATATCATGTTTGTGTTCACGTATACGTGTGCCCCCGCGACTATGTAGCGATGCACGATCTATTTAGTTGGTTGTACATTATTGTTGTTTCCCTAACTACTTATATTCAAATTTCTTCTTGGTTGATTTTTTACTTTTTTCCTCTTTTTCTCTTGTTTGATAAGGTATTTCCAAGGGTATGGTATTTCTTTAGGTGTAGAAGAACTACAGTTCTCACCCTGGGTATTTTCAATTGTGATGGCCTCAGACCATAGAATTTGATTATGCTTTACAAAATGATGAGTTGTCAGAATTTTGATATTTTCCCAATCCGGTACTAGTTCATTATCTATGCAGTGCTGTATAAGTGAAGTTTTTACTTCTTTTCTTGTCCAGTTAGTAAAATGCTTGTTCAGTCGAGCAGCAAGTCTTCTCTTTGTGCCACCTATACTATATAATATTTGTCGTATCTACCTTCTTTAGGATCGATTGTAGGGATCTTGTATACACCTGCCCTATGTAATGGATTTTTGCTATGATCTTCAGTTGTTAATAAGGGTGAATTGTCAATTACTTTTTCAGCAATATCAAAGTTGTTATTTTGGCATTCTATTTTCAGAATACTGCTAATGGGTGGTAAGTATGGGATGCTGCTGCAGAACTGTAATTTATTTTTGATGTATTTATTATCTTTTTCAAAATTTCTTTGTCTCATGATGTTGCGATACATTGAATCAATCAAACCTCTTGAGTATCCGAAACAGGTCGCTGTGTCTTTGATCCATTGTATTTCATCTTTTAGGGCTTTCTTAGTTGACGAGTGTGTAATGGCTTGCGAAAGATTGGAAGGCCGCTGTCTTGTATCTCCAAGGGTGACAGGATTCTTTAGGTATTATGGTAGGAACATATGCGAGTTTACGGTATACGTTGAATTTGATCTTGTTCGGAACTTTGAATAAAGAGATGTCCAAGAAATTGAGTGTTTTGTTTATTTCACAAGGAAATAAACAACACACTCAATTTCAGTCTAATGTTCGCCCAGTCTGATCTTTCAACCAGACTGGGCGAACATTAGACTGCTGAACACCCCTGCATACTTACACTCACTGCACCTTGCTGAAAGCCTGTACATTGAAGCCTTGGGGGACAGGTGCTGTAATGATAACATGACAGTGGGCATACCAAAAGTTTGGAAAAACCACATCGCCAATTTGAACTTTAAATTATAATTATTAAATAAATTTAATAAAACAATAACATGTGAATTTGATCATTTTAACAGCGCAACACAATTTGTATTATGTGTTACTAAAGTAAGAAATTGTATCTATTGCTCGGCTGTGATGGCAACACCTTAACCTTGTGACGCTGGAGAACTATACCATGGTGCACAGCATTGCTGCGCTCCTATAAAGGTCTACGCGAGTACTGCATTAACCTCTCTGTTTCACCTGATGATGGGGTAAGTGTTACCCTGAAAGTGCTAGTGGAGGTTTTAATTTGTAAATAGATTTAATCTTTTAATCAAATATCGTACATAGACGGTGGTATTTGTTTTGTATGACATATTGTACGAATTGTGCTTTTGTCTACACAGCGACCTGTTTTGGATACTCAAGAGGTTTGATTGATTAAATATATTGCAACATCATGAAACAAAGAAATTTTGAAAAAGAACAAATATATCAAAAATAAATTACAGTTCTGTGGCAGCATCCCATACTTACCACCCATTAGCAGTATAAGAATGCCAAAATAACAACTTTGATATTGCTGAAAAAGTAATTGACAATTCACCCTTATTAACAACTGAAGATCATAGCAAGAATCCATTACATAGGGCAGGTGTATACAAGATCCCGACGATCGATCCTAAAGAAGGTAGAAACGACAAATATTATATAGGTGGCACAAAGAGAAGACTTGCTGCTCGACTGAACAAGCATTTTACTAACTGGACAAGAAAAGAAGTAAAAACTTCACTTATACAGCACTGCATAGATAATGAACTAGTACCGGATTGGGAAAATATCAAAATTCTGACAACTCGTCATTTTGTAAAGCATAATCAAATTCTACGGTCTGAGGCCATCACAATTGAAAAGACCCAGGGTGAGAACTGTAGTTCTTCTACACCTAAAGAAATATCATACCCTTGGAAATACCTTATCGAACAAGAGAAAAAGAGGGAAAAAGTAAAAAATCTACCAAGAAGAAATTCGAACACAAGTAGTTAGGGAAACAACAATAATGTACAACCAACTCAATAGATGGTGCATCGCTACATAGTCGCGGGGGCACACATATACGTGAACACAAACATGATATGTCGACGTGGAACACCCAAGTCATTAGTGAGACGTGGGAGTTGGCCGGATTTTTTCAGCATAACTCAACATCGAACACAGATTATAGTACCGCTGAAGTTGACAGTGAAGAATACGGATCGAAACTAGTGTGGTTGGTTTTTGTGTTATGAATGCCCGTTGATAATAATTATCTGCTCTTGGTCCAAAATCTATGCTAACCCAATGGTCTTATATTATGACAACAGTTGCTCAATTTTAGATTGATTTTATATGTGGAAGACAGCTAATAACGACAAAGATTTTAATTATTCTGTATATAGTTTTTTAAATTCAGGGACTCTTTGAAACTCCATTTTCATTTTTATTCAAAACTTGACTCAGGTTCCAAACGTCCATATAAACCAACGAAATTTCTTAAATTCTGTGAACAACGTTAGCTCGACAGTCAACTCTAAAACGACCGAAATGATATCACTGAATAAGGGAACCAACAATAATTCTTCCCAATTTTGCCGTAGTGGGTAAGTACTTCTTTTTGAACAATAATTAATGTTATGGACTTCTTTTTCATATTAAATGACAGCAGAAATTATGTGACAAATGAGCACTCGACTCGAAAAATTTCATAACGTGTGAAACAGTAAGAATAATAGTCATACAACTATTAAGGTATGTTATAGCCACATAAACCAAATGGATAGTTAAGACTAACCATGTTATTTGAATATATTTTTTTGATTTTTTTAAAGACACTTGCTTTTAATATTTAAATTTTTTCAATGACCTTGAAATTTTAGTAGTGTCATGTGGCATATCACATGAGCCATAATTCATGAGCATAGATAGCTCTACTTACTAGAACCAGAGTAATTGGCAGTTCAAGTTTGCTCAGCAAATGAAATTTCATGTGTTTTTTTAATTTTAAATTTCAATAACTAAAAAACAGATGCATTAAAAATTCTGAAAAAAAATCATGTTTGTGTATACTGATGAACACTACAAATATACCAAGTTTCATGAAAATCAAAAATGCTCGGGTTGTGAGCCTGGTTGATTTGACATGGCTAGATATCCTGGATAACTTAATACTACAAACATTGTTGCAGTTCTATGGACACAATTGTTTCTTTCAGGATGACAATGCCACTTGTTATATCGCCAGGAGTACGATGGAGTAGTATGAGAAAAATAAGGTCTCACGGATGTACTGGCCTACTCAGAGCCCGGATCTCAATCACATTGAACACCTATGCCATGAACTTGAACAACGGGTGAGGTCTAGACCAACACAATCTTTTTCACAGACAGAGTTGGTTGATGTACTCAAGGCGGAAATGGAGGAGCATCCCGCTCTCCGTACTGCATGGACTTGTGAATAGTTTACCTCAACAGGTGGCTACTGTAATCTCTGCAAATTGAGGACCTACCTGCTACTGATGGAAATACAATAATGGTTTGTTTTTTTATTTACTTACAGTGTCTAATCAGTGTAAGTAAATAACAGTGCTTCCATTTGTCCACATAGTGTACAAATGGAAACACTATTTCTAGTATGAAAATCTTTAAATATATTATATAAAAATGAAGCTCATGTTGCTGGTCATGCTGCCTAGGTTATGTTTTTCATTGTGTTAATGAGTGTGTGCACCAAAGTTACTCAAATGCTGTTAAAAAAAAAAAAACCTCCCCCTCACTACCACCACCAGTTTGATATGTGTGTATGTATGCCAGTGGCGTAGCCAGAGGAGGTAGGAGTGGATCGAGGTTTGAACCCCCTCCTTAAGGGGAGATTGAGCACGAATTTAAAGCGATATATATTTGTATACAAGGATTTCACCAATGAACCAAACCCATGGACCCCCTTAAGAAATTTCTGGCTACACCACTGGTGTGTGCTATACTTAGATGTTCATCATTAAGTATTCCGAATGAATGATAAATACACAGCTGACAAGGACCAGGAACATCAAATGGAAGTCATCGCTCTTTCCACGTTTATAAGTGAGTCACGGAAAATTTTTCATCGGCTGCCACTGGGAATCGAACCCAGGGTCTTCCAGTTGAAGCATATCCGGCGCGTAACTGGAAGACCCTGGGTTGGATTCCCAGTGGCGGCTGATGATAATTTTTCTGTGACTCACTTATAAATGTGGAAAGAGTGATGGCTTCTATTTGATTAAGTATTCCAATGAAGTTTAATATTTTTGATATCAGTTTATTGGGGTAAATTAAGACATAATAGAACCAATGGTAGAAAAAAAAAAGACTGTTAAGAAAAATTAAAATCTTTGATGGTTAAAAACACATTGGACCCTTTCCATCTCAATTCAGGCAGGGGGTGTCAGGTAACCACCTCCAATATTTTTGAAAAAAGTATGGTAGCTATTCCTAATAGAGATATAAAGTACTGCAAACGGATTTTTCATAAAAAAAATGTTTGTTGAGCTACAGCATTTTGAAAATAGGCAAAAAATACACTCGTGATGAAAATCATGTGAAACACCAAATATTTAAGTGTTACACACTGCTCCTGAACTATGACAGGTAGAGACTCGATTTTTTTTATTTTGAAGCTATTGAATTGGCCTTTCTTCAAATTCACAGAAATTGGTCAAACGAATGTTACCAGATGGCAAAAAAAAAATATATATATATTTATTACAAAAAATTTAAATTTTCCACAAATTTAGAATTTTTTTTTTTTTTAAAGAAAAAGACTTATCTGGTGGGTAAGTGTGCCAACCTGAACCCCAACTAGGGTTGTCTTAGCAGTAATTTTATTTTTATCCTGTGATGCTCGTAACTCATAAAATTATTTTTTAAAATATACAAATTTCAAAAAATCAACATTTTTGAATTGCAGTATCTCAAAAACCCCATTTTTTAAAATTCTGAAATTTTGTCCAAACAATGTCCTAATAGTAGGTAGTTAACTGGGGGAATCAGATTACTAGATTTTTGCCTTGAAATTTTCCTACAAATTTTTGAAAATGCACTTCTCTCCTGCTCGAACCTCACAGTTGGATTTAAAAAAAAAAAAAAAAAAAACTTCTAAAAATATTTCTGAAAAGTTTACCTAAGTATATATTTCAAATTGCAGTGTCAATCTATATTTTAAGGTAATTTTTATGATTTTCAATAATTGTCACCTATGTACATGTTTAACTTTTTTTTTAATCCATAGTCTTTACACATACAATACTTTATCTCAGTTGCAGTTAAGATTCAATTTCTATTTATGTAAGAAAAAAAGCCTAAAAAAATAAAAAAAATAATTATGAGCTTACCATCATAACTATAAATTACTCAAACTGAGAAAAGCTGCTGGATTTTATCGATTTCCTTCTCATCAAAGGTATGAAGTCGTGCAGAACTTCCAACAGGAGTTGGGGCATTCACCTTTAGAAGTACATTTTTTAAGGGCACTGGACACTTGACCTGTTTTCTTGCCACATTCTTCTGGCCACCAAAAACCTCTGGCTGGTCCATGAAAGATACTGTTATGTCCTCGAATTCTTTAGATATGTATGTAATCTGTCCCATCCATCCACCACTTATCGTCATAAATGCATCCTATAAATTCTCCTATTTGAAAATCATTAACAGAAAATGGGTTCTTTTTTTGTTGGCTTGAAAATTGCACTGCTTTATGTGGGTACCAGACTGTTCTGGTCATTGATGGTTTATTTCCTTGTACTAACCAGGAATGTTGTGACTGTATTTCAACAACAGATTTTACTGTATCCCACTCTTCTACTTTGCTGGTTCGATAGGATTGAACTTCACAAGTTGTGAGGAGTAGAAGTTTAGTCTTTGGGATCAAGGGGGAGACAATTTCAACAAATGAAGGTGCATCTCTTATAGCTTGTGAAGCTTCTTTCTGGAAGTTGAATTTAGTAGCAAAATGTTTGCACAGGCCACCCACACCATCACATGCACTCTTGCATTAGCCTGTGGCTGAGAAGATCCACTTCCTTGTTACATTTGGGTCCCCCTTCATAAGTTCATAGAACTGATATTTGTTTTTGAAGTGAAGTGCCCGGTTGCTCCATCTGAGACATAAACAATTGTTTTAAATTCTTCCAAAGGACAAGTCTTAGCAATTTCCCTTTTTATGAGCAGAATGGCACACAGAGCATGTGCTGTGTCATGGCTTATATCATTGCATGCTACCACAAAAGACTTAGTCTCATTTGGAAAGTATACAATGCATATAAAGAGTGAGATCTGGGCATTGTTTGCCAGTAGTAACTTTGCACTTCATCAGGTAAAATTACAGATCAGTTCTGAGCAAAGTCAAAGTGCAACACCAACACTGGACTATGTGCTGCAGACTGTTGAACCTCTGCTATCCCATTTCTCTGGATCCGCTCATTATAAATTACGGAAGAGTTTCTTTTTTCTCGATATCGCCCACCTTCAGTAGCTCTTATTTTCATTGACTCCCCCAATGACTCTCAAGCAGCCTTAATAGGTGTTTCACAGTACTCCATAAAAAATGCACTGGGAAGTACCATTTTCAGTGCCACAGCTTCGGAAAATCAAACTTTGAAATCATATCAGCTGCAGTTTAGCCCAAAAATTACTGCAAATTGCAGTTTACCCATGAGTCAAAAATTGCCCAAGTTTCATAAAATCATTCACCACCATTTTCATTGTTACTAATTTTTTCTTGCCATTTTCGGATTTAGTCATATTTGGCTACTTGGTGAATGCTTAGTGCGAGCCCTGCCGGGAATTGTGTTCTTCTGTTATTAAAAATTTATTAAATAATGTTTACAGTTCTCATTTTTTCACTTAATTCAAAAATTTGAAAAAAAAGTGCCATTTTTTAAAAATTGGAAAAAAAAAGAAATTGAAAAAAAAAGTGTCATTTTCAAAAACATGTAAGAAATTTTCAAGGCAAAAATCCAGTAACCTGACTCCCCCAGTAAACTACCTACCATTAGGACATTGTTTGGACAAAATTTCAGAATTAAAAAAAAATGGGGTTTTTGAGATATTGCAATTCAAAAATGTTGATTTCTTGAAATTTTGTATATTTTAAAAATTAATTTTGCGAGTTACAAG
Source organism: Macrothele yani (assembly GCA_039090855.1). Classification (NCBI taxonomy): domain Eukaryota; kingdom Metazoa; phylum Arthropoda; class Arachnida; order Araneae; family Macrothelidae; genus Macrothele; species Macrothele yani. The sequence goes on along the minus strand of CM076993.1, from coordinate 142,120,730 downwards.
CATCACAGGATAAAAATAAAATTACTGCTAAGACAACCCTAGTAGGGGTTCAGGTTAGCACATTTACCCACCTGATAAGTATTTTTCTTAAAAAAAAAAAAAAATCCTAAATTTGTGGAAAATTAAATTTTTTTTGTAATAAATATATATATTATTTTTTGCCATCTGGTAACATTCATTTGACCAATTTCTGTGAATTTGAAGAAAGGCCAATTCAATAACTTCAAAATAAAAAAAAAATCGAGTCTCTACCTGTTATAGTTCAGGAGCAGTGTGCACTTAAAAATTTGGCATTTCACATGATTTTCATCACGAGTGTATTTTTTGCCTATTTTCAAAATGCTGTAGCTCAACCAAAAAATTTTTTTATGAAAAATCCGTTTGCAGTACTTTATATCTCTATTAGGAGTAGCTACCATAATTTTTTCAAAAAAATTGGAGCTGGTCAACTGACACTTGTTGGTCATGCCTGCCTGAATTGAGATGGAAATGGTCATTGGCAAAAAACCTGATAACCATTAAAGATTTTAATTATAAAAGATTTTAATCGTGCGTAAGACAGCCTTTATTTTTTATACTGATAATTTTAGCATGACCTGCATAGGATTTTGATAATAGAACAATGAGCATGAGTAAGGAAACTTTAAAATATCTAAAATTGTTAAAAAGGGTGATAAAATAGTAAAGCTTTTACATAGGGTCCAAACAGTACAGTGGGCTTTCCTGATTTTTGACACTCCTATCTGAAGCTCTGAATGAGAACGATGAATAAAAATCAATTCCTGTCTTTAGACTAGTTAACTTTTTATGGGATTTATCTAGGTAAATTCTTAAAATTTCTGCAAATTTTCGGAGAGAACTCCTCTCCTTCGTCAGGCAGTCTATCGTTCAATCTCCATCACGGTCTTCAGTTATGGTTAACCTCGATGGTTACCACGATTTTGCAACATGACTTGCCAGATGTTAGGCATTTAAAACCCCTTACAATCATTAATGATGAAGTTCTGGTATTTTTCAATTTCAAGTCCCTCTAACAATTTTTTCTTCAGGAAGTTGGGTTGATGTCCAATGACAGTCAAAAAGTCCCAGTCCATGCGGTATCCGATTTCTCTAACGTGTCTGTCTAATTCTGTTTTGTTTGAACAATTTTTTATTGCTGCCTTGTGTTCCATGATACAAGTTTCCAGTCTATGACCTGTTTCTCCTATGTAGTATTTTCCCCAGCTGCAGGTTACTTTATAAATGACTCCATGCATTTTTAACAAGCTTTCTTCTTTTTTAACCAAGCTAGGGCAAAAAATTTTAAGCTTGTTGTCTAAACTGGGAGCCAATCTAATATCATATTTACTGCTTATTCTATTTAAAGATTCAAACAAACCTTTTTGATACATAATTTTTTTTGTGAACCTGAACTCCTGCTTGCTTGTAATTTTTTGTTTATCTTGTTTGAGTGATTATTTGGAAATTTATCTATTTCCAAATAATCAATTCCTGTACTTTCAATATGAAAATATTATGGATGTACTATTTCTAGTATGAACATCCTAAAAATATTAATCAGAAACAAAGTTCTTAATTCTGGTTGCCACCAGGGTTAAGTTTTACACTGTTTTGATTAAGTGCGTCTGCACACAGATATAATCATTGGTCCAATTATTCCAAAGAGGTTTAATAATTTTTGATATCAATAAATTGAGTTTTAGTTAAAACTCATTATAAAACACCAACCAGCAGTGGCACCCATATTAGTAATTTTAGAGGGGGGGGGCTGTAAAAATCCTTACCTCCTTCAAGGCTGTCAAACATTTTAGTAAATGTAAAAGATACTAAAATATGTACAACAAAAATCATTGATACAATCAATCATTAATATCTTATTTTTAAAAATGCTTTAAAAAAACGTTTCGTCTACTTAAGTGTTTTAATTTTATCAAAAATTTGGCTATACCAACAGCTAGGGGAGGAACCACCCCATGGGTGCCCTTGCCAACCAGCTATATATAGTAAGGTAACTTTTAAATACCTAAAAGCATAATAATGGTGATAAAGTAGTAAAATTATTTTAAACTCTTTTCTGAGAGACAACAGAATACAGTGATTTTGAGGTTTGAAATTATTTGAATACCCATTCTTTATTCTGTTCTTCACATGTTTTTGCTATAATTGGGAATAAATGATGTGATAAAAAGCAGTGCCCTATAACATTGCAGGATTTACAGCTTAATAGTACAATGAGTAAACTGTGGGTTGTCCACACCAAATTAATAATAAAACCAATATAATCCATATTTATTGGTGTCTAGTAATCAATACGGATTATATTGGTTTTGTTAGTAGTAAAAGATTAGGGTTACTTATTAATGTTCTTGATATATGAACCCTGATGTTCTTTTTGTCTTGACATTATTAAATTCAACTCAGTTGTTATAGTTATAAAACATAAATACACATAGATACCAACCTCTAAAAGTAGTTTTCAGTAACCAACATGTTCATTTTTCAGTAATTTTCAGTAACAATTTTTTTTTCAGTAATTTTCAGTAATCCAGTCTACAGCGGCAAATTTGGGTATTTAACACTGCAACAAATTTTAATCTGTCAGAACTATTAACAAAATAATAATAATAATAATAATAATAATAATAATAATAATACAATAAAAAATAATTTGCTAGTGGAAAAATTTAAAATACTGTCTACCAGAAAAATATAATAAATTACCTCCAGACATGAAGAAAAATTATTCCTTGGAATGTTGGCCAAATTATTATGATAAACTGGCTGTAGTTGCCATTTTGGCCTTCCTTAGTTCAATTTGCAAAAACTTCTTCTGATAGCATAGTTCACTGTGTGCAATGCTCTTTATTTTTTCTACTAATAAAGAAGACAGCACATGAGTACATAAATTAGGTCTGAATTCATTCATGTTTTTTTTTCACAATACAGAAAATTCTTTCTGTACTTGCATTGCTATGAGTTACTATTAAAATCATTTTCATAATTTTGCTTAATGATTCATACTTCAACTGGCCACTTTCATTTTTCATTAAAGAAATTCTGTGCCACACTTCATCCATTCTCTCAGAAGTAACAGCACAGTTAAAATTTTCAAACTGGTAGTGAGCAAATACAGATTCCACCTTGTCAGATTCTTCTGGTTTCAAAACTGGAAACAGGGAACACATATATTGGACTGATGCAAAAAAAACACTTTGCCTTAATGCTACATCTGCAATTTCAGCATGACTCAGAAATTCATCAAGTGGAAATTTTCTTAAAATGTAATTGCAGCCTGCCTTGTAAAATTCCCTTACTTCAGAATAAAAAGTAGCCACTGTGTCTTCACTCAGATCTGCAGTTGTGCCTATATAAGATCTCGCTTTTGACCCAATTACGAAATCACAGTTTTCTTTTGATTTCTCCTTCTTCCAAAACTTCCATCTGCAAGAGATGTTGCTGTCACATCAAATGCTGATGGCTTGATAAATCATACAAGCAATTCAGATAACAGACTATGAAGTTTTCTTTTTAATACATGCACAAGCGGAGCTTCCTGCTACAAGGACACGTTAACAGATGTAAACAAAGGAAGAGTAGCAGATAAAAAAAGACAATAAAGTTTAGATGAAGGATTTCCAATCATACTTGCAAGGTTATACTGTGAATTAGCTTCTTCATTGTCACTGAAATAATGTTCTAGAGCCTCCCACTGTTCTAAAATTCTGTCAATGGATTCCAAAAGTGATAACCAGCGAGTATTGACATGCTTTGGAATTTTGTGTGGTTTAGTACCACAAACAGCTTGACTCAGTTTTAGATTGTGGTTTCCTCTTTGAACTTTTCTCCAAAAAAGTACAACTGTATCAGAAACTGCTCAACATTAAATCCTTTCAGTTGAGTAGCAGATTTCTGCGCAGCTAAATTTACTAAATGGCATGAACATCGCTGCACTATGATTGCAGGCTGAACCTTCTTTATGTGAGAAACACCACTTTTTACTTGACCTATCATAGTGTTAGCATTGTCACAAGAAAATGACACACAGTTGCTCCATGAGATATTTTTTTAACAAACTCATTGTTCAAAACGTTGAATATTCCTTCACCTGTATTATTACTTGATTCAACCAATGATAACAAAACAGTTGAACTTTTCCCTATTTTTTTGTCAAAATATGTTATTGTAATGGGATACAGTTTATTTGCTTGAGCATCATTACTTCCGTCCATAGATAGAGTAAAAGGATTTTTTTTAACTTCAGATACAATGTTACTTGTAGAAACACTGGCCTTGTGCTGAATTAGTGCAGTAGCCTTGGTTCTTCCACATGAATATTATTTTGCGATCGCTGAATTGGGAAACATGGCTTGAAATAACGGTTTTTCAAGCCTTCAGTTTTTGGAAATTTATCCAACATTTTCAAGCTGAAATACAAATATTTATGGAATAAAATGATATCTAACAATACTGGGTAGAGGAAACATTGCGAGAAAAAAAATTACGATTACCAGAGAAATCTTACCTCCGTCTACTTTCTGTTTTCGAAGGATGAAATTCCGTCCTCCGATGGAGAAAACGACCCCTCCCTGGCGTCGCCACCAATCCTCTCAAAATTTAAGTTCAGTAATGCATCGATTTCGTACATGGTCCAAATGATAACAAAAAAAAAGGAGGAATTCCTCGAATCAGCGTGAGAATCTCGTCGCCGAAGATTACGGGGAAATTTTCGGGCGGCATAACTAACTTCCGTTTTCAGAAATCATTGCCTACAATTTCAAGCTGAAATTATGCAATGAAATTTCATTTAACAATACTGAACAGAAGCAACATCGCGAGAGAAAAAAATATGATTACGGGAAAAATCTGCACTTCGTTTAACTTCCGTTTCCAAACGTTTAAAAAGACAAAACGTCCCCAGACGGAATACGATATCCCGAAAATTTCTTCACTTTATCCCGAAAATTTCTTCACTTTTGCATCGATCTCGAAAATGACAAAAAAAAAAAAAAAAAAAAAACGGAGGGGACTCTGCGAATCCGCGGAAGAATCTCACGTACGAATTAACCGCTGAATCGATTTTGAATGCCGTAAGATAACGCTAAAATATCAATGACCTGTAAATTTTAACTTTTGGCCCAAAATTGGCGCAGATTTCGTCGAAATGGCGATTTTTTAGCAGAATGGCGCACGAACAACGTTTTGGCGCTGGCTGCCGCAATTGGGGCAGGTCTGGCAGTCCTGAATGTAGCATTTAATTTTTTTCCCCCAGAAAAACTTGAAGAACGAACAAAAATTTTTAAGTTGATGAAAATTTGCTTTCTATCTCAGAAAATTAAATCACATGGCGATTTTCCGTAATTTCAGCAGTGTTTCCGTACTTCCGTAACAGCAACCAAAAATCTGTAAAATTACGGAAAATCCGTACTAGTTGGCATCTATGAATACAGTATCATTTGTGGACTCGTTAGAACAGTAGGTTAAAATTGGACAAAAAAATATAACCAATAAAATTATGAAAAGTTAAAATTCAGGCTGAATCAAAGGGTAGTCCACCAAATGTTTCATCATTTTTAGAATTCATTCTACTTCTGATGGAATTTTAAAATTTAGTTGAAAAGATAATAAACTTAAAAATGTAAAAAGCTGTGGAAAAACTGAAGACTGTGTATATGTGAAGAACTATCAGATGATCTAAAATTGCATCATTTTATATATGTCGTACACCACAATTTGGATGCATTTTGCACAACATTAATTGCTGGCATTTTCAACAACTGCTTGTTGATGACTCAACTCAACATGTCAGGGATGAGTTCAGGATTTCTCTATTGCTGCCCACATTTGGCATCATAGCTTCTGTGCAGCACTCTATCATTTCTAGCTATATTGTGCACAGCAATGGAGGAACACAGCACATTTGTCTTTCTTCATATAAACTTATTGTAAACATATCTAGAACAGCTCTGGTGGAAAATCTATATTTTTTTCATTTTGTATGACTCAAAACTGGTAAATATCATGCACAAGATTTAATCATAGCTGTTCAGGCACAGGAAATAATTTTTCACTTATGAAACATTATTTCGTATGTGTGAATTGGAAAGAAAGCATTGACAACTATCTTAAAATAAGTATTCTCATGCCAAAGAATTGCATTAAACAAATGTGTACAACTTGAAAAAAATTAACAGTTTTTTTTGTGATCAAATTCTCCCATTTTTGGAGGTAAAATGACTTGATGTATTTCTTACTAGATCTATGATATAGACCAGTGGCCTCAAACTTGCGGCCCTGCGCCAACTGTTTTGCGGCCCGCATGAGTGATTACAAAATTAAAATAAATCAGCCTTTTTTCAAGTGTATTATAACATTAAATATAATATAAACATAGTAATGCTTGGGAAAGCCGTCTTCTTTATAAGTAACAAGTTTATTTATGAAGAGCATAACTGTATTAAGTAAATTACATATTTTCAATATATTCAAGTCTCCATTTTCCTATAATGCTGACAACACACCTGAAGAACTTCAGCTTGAATTAATAGACTTTCAGTGTGATTCTTTCCAGAAAGAAAAATTCAACAGCTGCAATCTAACAGAGTTTTACCAGTTAGTTTCAAAAGACAAACACGTAAACATTCATAACCTAGCTGCACGTGTTATGTATATATTTGGAACAACATAACTCATGTGAACAGTTGTTTTCAAGAATGAACAAAGTAAAATGTCTTGAAAGGAATAGGTTAAATGACAGTCACTTATGCTCACTTTTAAAAGTAGCATAAACATTACTCCAAATATCGATAAATTAGTGACAGAAAAGCGAGCCCAAGTTTCAGGTCAGAACATGCAATACACTGCTGGACAATTGCTAAGGACGGATCATAAACGGCTATATAGCGCATAAAAAAGTAAGTGTGGTTGGATGCCAAGTGAAATAAAATAATGTCAGAATGCCAGGACATTACAAGAAAGACAATTTATTGTGCTCTGAAATCCAGAAGGCTTTGGAACGTGTTCAAGGGACAAACAGGCCATTTTGTGCAGAATACGTAAACGCAAAAAAAATGCAATTACCGTCCGCAGGCATTAAAAAAATAATAAAAAAGTAAGTGTGGTTGGATGCCAAGTGAAATAAAATAATGTCAGAATGCCAGGACATTACAAGAAAAACAATTTATTGTGCTCTGAAATCCAGAAGGCTTTGGAACGTGTTCAAGGGACAAACAGGCCATTTTGTGCAGAATACGTAAACGCGAAAAAAATGCAATTACCGTCCGCAGACGTTCCGGCGTAAGATGTCAATACGGGATATGGCCGCCATGGAGGGCGATGCAAGATTCCACACGTCGTGTCATGCTTTGCACAACATTATCAAGCAGCTGTTGTGGTAATTTATCCCATTCCTCTGTCAGTGCACGGATGAGGGTGTCCTTGTTTATTGGAGGGCATTGGCGACCAGCAAGACTCCTCCCCAAAGCATCCCACACATTTTCAATGGGATTCAGATCTGGAGAACGTGCTGGCCATACGAGGCGTTGAATATCCTCGCTCTCAAGACACTCCTAGACAGCGACTGTTCGATGACATGTTGCGTTGTCGTCCATGAAAATGAATCTATTACCGACAGCACCACGGAACATGCGAACATGAGGTAGCAGAACATCATTAATGTATTGTTGGCCAGTCATAGTCCCAGTTGGAAGCACATAGAGGGACGTACGGCCATTGATCATGATGCCAGCCCATACCATGACACTACATGTCGGATATCGGTCCCTTTCCTGCATGTTTGCTGGACAATATGCAGTACCCCAATCACGCCAGATCAGTTGTCGTCGATAATCAGACGACAGACTGTATCAACTCTCATCTGAGAAGAGGACAGCAGACCAGTCGTTATCAGTCTAATTGCGATGTTGATGGCACCATTGCAAACGGGCGGTGCGGTGACGTCTGGACAATGGGATGCACACAACAGGACAGCGGGCGTATAGTCCTCCTTCATGCAAACGTCTGGCGACAGTTTTTCGGGAGATCCGCTTGCCAGTAGCAGCCATAAACTGATTCGCTACCTCACTAGCTGTGCTGCGCTGATGTCTTTTTGTTGATAGCACTATGTACCGATCTTCTGCAGGTGTCGTACTGCGAACACGACCTCCCACGTGACATTTGCTACACTCTCCATTTGTTTGAAATGATTTCCAAAGCCTTGAAACAACACTGTGGCTGACGTCGAACTCCTTGGCAACATCTGTTATTTTTCGCCCTTCTTCAATCTTGCCAATAATACGACCACGCGTAAAATCATCTAGGTGATGTCGGGAAGACTTACTGAAAATTGCAAGTTCATCAATTGATTCTTTCCCTTTCAACTTTGCGTTTGAACAACAACGGTCAATACGCGTCAAATCCTTTATATCTCTTATCAGCGCTATGACGTCACGAACAAGTTCGGCAATCCAAAATTTGCATACGCACAACACGTCTGACTGTATCCCGCACTTATGCTAATTTCTACATTTTCCTGCCTTCCATTTTATGGTTGCTATCGTTGCTACTGTCATCCGTCCTTAGCAATTGTCCGGCAGTGTATCTCTTGTACTATGTACCGTGTTAAGTTGTTAAAATGTGACTGCTTTAAGATTTTAGTGAAAATAATTGTTACATAAAGGTGATTGTTTACAGTGATTGATGAAGCATTGTTTTTACTATTTACCGATAATTAGAAATAATATTCCACTCTAGTGCCAAGCCATTGGTGTAGTTTTTAAAAGTTCATATTAATTCATAGGAAATTTATTAATATTCATGCCGCCCCCTAAGTTCCTTCAAAACTGGAAAGTGGCCCTTCCAAGGGTCTCAGTTTGAGACCACTGATATAGACACACAAAACCTTCTGATAACAGATATCATTTCCAATTTAATTAATAAACGACATTTATGAATCAAATATCACTTTTCCGTAAAATTGCCTTAAAAGTAAACCAAATGCAAAATATCACATATTTTCAAAGAAGAAAATGTTAAAAAGGCAGAGCATTACAACGAAACTCAAACGACAAGACAAACATTTCCGGATGGCAGATGCCTATTTATGAACTCGAGTTTTGGTGGCCAATTTAAAACTTTGGTTAGGGAAACTGCAATGGATGTGCACTCAAATTCAGTAGTTTGCACTTCCTCTGTAAAAAGGTAACGTAACAACTTAAAACTATTAAATTCTTACAAAAAAGAAACGAAAGAGAAAGAGTGTGCATTCTATCAAAGCTGGGATCAGCAGACAAACCAATTTAAAATTTTCGAGGGTGTCCCTCAAAATTGATTTCAAACATTATTTCCTTTTGATATATTAGGCAGTTTATCTGATTCATACTCAATAAATCACGCAAGGTTATTGGAATTAAAAGAATAAAAAAATCAAATGTAATGAACTTCAAATGTATAACCTGATTCCTGCTTATGCAGCAGAAAGTTTACTCGTCATACCTCACCATGCTGCACTTTAAATAAACATTAAGAAAAGTAGGAAAATGAACAGTTTCTACATCACGCGTATTGAGGAAATTTCTTCAGTATTTCTGCAGGTGTCATTCCACAATGTTTCATTTGAAAGGCAATCCTTCCACACTCTGGAAAAACGAACACGGGCCACATGTTCTCCATAACTAAACATAATAAGCCTGCACAGAAACCGTGAAGAATATTCACAATAGTAGTCCCAGAAAAGAAATAACCACAAAGGAAATCTGATGTACGAAAATATGAAAAATACTCATGGGCCTTAATCGTAGCATTCCAATGCTTAAAACTGACAGTTACAAAATATCCTGTAGCAGACAACAACAACACGGTCAATTGCCAGTTCTGTGCATGGTTCTGTCGGTTCATGACAGATGGTCGGTTCCATCTCGTTGCCGTTGGTAGATGCGAGGTTGTAGCAGACACGTGACTTTAGCATGGCAACAAGCCTTAGTAACGTAAGTGAAGGACAACCAGTCCCTGTTGAAATGATAGCATCCTACTTACAAAGTTTAACTTCCGAGTACAAAATGCGGTATTCGGAAAAAAATTAAGAGACTGAAGGAAAATATCTGTATGTGCTGAATGCAAGTATCTTCGAAGGTGATGCGAAAAGTTTTCCGAAAGTACAAATAGTAAATATTTTCTATTACTTTGTTTTGGTCGAACCGCCTTTACCATACAACAGCTCGAGGCATATAAAAGTCTTGAAGCAAATAACATTTTATTATCGTGGATATTCTTTTACATGGTAATTTAGTGTGATCACTAATTAGTGAGTAATTAGGAATTCTTCAATAAAAAGTGTTTCTCTTAGTTATGAGAAACGTTTTCCAAGACTTAGAAAAATTTAAAGCAAAATCTGTTTTTCCACGCAAAATTGTGATGAAAAAAAAACAATAATTTTTATTTGCGCCCTACGCCATTTATCCGTAAATAAATTTAGCAGCATAATCCCAGTCTGTAAATAGACCTAGACACACACACAAAAAAAAAATTCATTTGGAAATAATTTTATCCATTATTTGCATTTTTCCACAAAAGTGTACTTCAGCTTCAGTTAAAAATCCAGGTTACTAAAAATAAAGTCAACGGTGGTTTGGGGGGAAATATATAGAACGAAATATTTGAGTAAAAAACAAAAATCTCCTAACATTGAGAGCCAAATAATCTTAAAAGTGAAAATACTAACTAAAAAGCCGAAAATTCGCAAAAAAGTGGGTCAAGCTCTCCTAAAAAATCCAGAACAGCCGACGAGATTTGATTCTGACTAACAAATTAACTTTCAGCTCTATAAAAAGTTATACCTCCTTGATCAGCCAGGAACCTTCTGAATAGAAATCCCTGAAGGTGAAAAACCCAAGTTCACAGAAGTGCAGATTGGACACCGAAGCGTTGATTTAGGATTTTTTTACTAAGAGACAAATTCTATCAGAAAATAGTCTATCAGAAAATTCTATCAGAAAATAGTCAGTAGCAATAAAACCTACGCAAAACAAAAGCCAACACCTTTTAAATTCAACTTGAAAACTTCGAATCAACAAGTGAAACGACTGGCCCAATAAGTACAAGAACTGCACGCCAATAGCATTTGAACAAGTAAAAGATAGGTTCCCAGCCTTACCAGAAATCACTGATTTATAGATAAAACTAACTTTAAAAGATTTTTTTCCTTTGAAGAGTCTAACTCTTCAATATTTTTGTTAATATTGATCGCTAATGATCGCATTTTGCACAATAACTGCAGGACAGCCAGCTGTGTTGGTCCTTCAGGAACTTGAAAGGATTGTTGCCACTTAACTGAAACTTCTCGAGGACGTCACGTGCTACATCCTCATAGGAGGCGCTTTAACTAAGGGGAGGTGCTTTAACTAAGGTAACCAGATATCGGGACACCGATTTGAGGACAAAAGGGCGTGGCGTCCCCAAATCGGTAGTTCATTTGGAGACACATACGTACTCAAAATAAATATGAAAATCTTTTTGTTACAAAACAAAACTGCGTTGCTTCAATAAGTGTGATATTGTTGTTTGTTTGTTTGGAGGTTTTTTTTTTTTCTTTGGTTGCAGGTTTAACGACCACCGTGAGCAACTCAATGGGCTATAAGCAGTCGCCCGTCCCTAATTTAGTGTCACTGGTTCCAGCGAATGTAGAGAGCCAGTGCCGAAAGACAAACACAACACCCATACCTCACCGGGATTCGAACCCGGACCTTTTCGGACGAATGATCAGAGGCCATCGCTTAGATCACTGCGCCACCGGAGCGGCTAAGTGTGAGATTACACATTAAAATCTGTGTCTTAAAATGATATATCTTATGGAATGTTGTTAATTTGTATTGACAAAGCAGAACTATGATGGCGAGAACATATTAGCAAAAGTGAAATGCTTTACCTTAGGTACATGCGCTGAATTAAAATTAGGCTGCACACCATAGTAATTGCATGACGAATTTTTCATTTTGCCAAAGTTTTTAGAAAAAATTCAGAACAAGTACAGTCGAAATTTGACAGCGCCAGTGGTGCATTGACCTAGTGCTGGCTACTGACCATTCGTACAGTTGGTACGGATTCGAGTCCCGCATGGGGCACGGATGGTGTGTTTGTCCTGCAACACTTGCTCTCACCCTTCCCTGGAACGAATGTCTCCAAATTAGAGACAGGTGACTGCTTATAGTCCTTAGAGTTGCTCGTAATGGTCGTTAAACCCAGAAAGAAGAAAAGACAAATCAAAATTTGTTTTCACAAGAAGCATGTTGGAAAATTAGTACAACGGAAACTACATTTAATAACATTTTTCATTGGAAATCTAAAAGGTTAATGAGGAAGTGTAAATTCGAGGACATTTGGGGACAAACATTAAAATTTAAGGACAATTTGCGTCCCCAAAGGCTTCAGAGGTTTTTGGGACAGGAAACTAAATTGGAGGACTGTCCTCAAGAATTGGGGACGACTGGTCATCTTAGCTTTAACCCAGGGCTAGAGAATAAGGAAGGGCTGGCCCATCCTTAGAGGCCCACCAGGCAGTCAAAAGCGAGTCGCTTTGGTGGGGAGAACATGACGTCACTGCGAGTACCTCGGAGTCAACGAGATAGAAATACATAGAGTGCTTCTGTGATTTGTTCTCTGCTGAGGCAGCTGAAGCTAACGTGGGGAGAGCCCGCCATCTCTGATGAGGTACAAATTCTGCGTGTGTCAAGGAGTCAACACGATCGCCGAGCAGCTGACAAACTTAAGGCTACAGTTTTGTGAATATTCACAATTATCAGCACCTTTTGGATAATTAAATCAACAATAAAATGTCATTTACTCCACTTATTGGAAGGTTAGCCCTACATTTCACAAGTAAGCATTTTTAAATAAGGTTGAGCTGTAAATGCTCAGTTAATCAAACACAGAAAATAAGACATCTAATCCGTGTAGCTGGTGATTAAACCAGCAGATGAACCATTTCCATATCTGTGTTATCTTAAGACTTTTTATTCCTTATATTTTGTAAACAGTCGTACTCAATGTGAACACTAAATCATGTTTATGGGAAGATGAGGTTAATTGTGAGTTACCAACTTGAGGCTTTTTGGGAACAATTTTTACTTATGTTATAATGAATTAGCTTTATTTTGCTTTCCGCTAAGCTAATTATAATGAATAAACTCTTCCTACCAGCTAGCTAATGATAATAATGAAGCTTTCCTACTGAGCTTAAGTATAATGCTTCTGCTACTGAATGATATACTTGTACTAAGCTTCAAATAGTGAATTCAAATGGTTGTTGTTACTAGTTAATTAAGAACATGAATAAAGTCTTAACGCTGGTTGTTAATGGTAATTAACAATATAAACCTAACAGCCAGACAGAGGTCTGACAAAAACTATGAATTGAGAAAGACGTACTTACGACAGTTTTTTTATTCGGTACGCTTGATCATCCAAAGCACACACACACAACTTGTTTCACAATAATGAAGAATCACTAATCACATACAACAAAATCTCTCCTTATAACAACAAAATCTCTCCTCGTATAACAAACGCTCTCTCTCAACAACAACCCTCCCCGCTATCGATGAACGCGCCTATATACTAGCTACCCCCACGTCATGACTTACACTCATTGCCAGATCTCATTCATCGGGTGAAATAATATTTCGTTCAGTAAGGAGAAAATTTACATAGTAAAATAAAATAACCAGAGATAGTAAAATCAAAAGGAAAGTGAACATAGAGTATACGTTACACCCCTTTTTTTCCGGTAAGGTTTTGAAGGGTAAAACATTTTCTTTTTTTTTAATTTTTACTTTATTCTGTAAGTTGATGTTTCAGTGATTGTAAACTGCATATTGGTCTCCAGTGCTTTTGCATAATGTAACCCTTGTATGAGTCTAAAACTTCCGAAATATCTAACATTAATGTTGACGTTAGCACAATGCAAAGCTTAACTTAAACTACGATACCCTTATTATTAAAGGGTATTGTTATTAATGAATTTTGAGCACCCCGTTCGTTCCTTTGGGGGGGTGAAAGAGGTGTGTCGATTATTTCGTATATACTTAAGTTATCTTCTTATAAAATATCGTCCCATTATTCGTCAGTCAGTATTATTATCTTCAGTATTATGTGTACTGACGAGCTGGGTGTGTGTCATAGAAAGATGTGCGTTTCCGTCGTCCTTCCTCCCTGAAAAGCGACGTGACATCCGATGGCAGCGACATCTACCGCTTTCATGATTGCGGGCATCAAGTTTTTCTGCGAGCACGACACATTAATTCTTCTAGGCACTGTAGTATTTGTCATTTTCTTGTAGGACTTCCGTCCACAGTGAGTAGAGTTTAGGTCCCAGCCACCTACAGCGAGATCGCCTTTTGGGCAGGACACAGAAACGGAAGGAATGAGAGCGACTTTGATTTTTTTAGCGACTTTGATTTTTTTTTTTTTATTGAAAGTTTAACGACCACCGCGAGCAACTCAATGGGCTATAAAGCCGCCCCGGTGGCGCAGTGGTCTAAGCGATGGCCTCTGATCATTCGTCCCAAAGGGGTCCGGGTTCGAATCCCGGTGAGGCATGGATGTTGTGTTTGTCTTTCGGCACTGGCTCTCTCCCTTCCTTGGAACCAGTGGCCCTAAATTAGGTACGGGCAACTGCTTATAGCCCATTGAGTTGCCCACGGTGGTCGTTAAACCTCCAATCAAAAAAAAAAGAAAAGAAAAAATGGGCTGTAAGCAGTCGCCCGTCCCAAATTTAGGGTCACTGGTTCCAGGAAAGGGAGAGAGCCAGTGCCGTAAGACAAATACAACATCCATGCCTCACCGGGATTCGAACCCGGACCCCTTTCGGACGAATGATCAGATTCCATCGCTTAGACCACTGCGCCACCGGGCGGCCTAGCGACTTTTTAACAGTTTGTAGTGAGATTAGAGTACAGTAGATGGCGCCACCTTACAAGTACAATTACGATGTTGCACACAGAGGGGTGAGAGATTTTCGGGGTGGGGGGTATTTAACCAGTGGGTCCTGTCTGGGGGCCGTCACTTAACGTGCTCGTCCGATATTCAGCGATTGTTAGTAAATCACACCATCTCTGAAAGATCAGCCCAGGTTCGAACCTGAGGATCTTGCATTGATAGTCTGACTCGCTAACCACTAAGCCATCCGCGGCTCATAGGAAGAGTTGGCGACAGCGTCTCCTCTTATTCCTACCTCCATGTTTCGAATTTGCTTCCAAAGTTCAGAACAAGATTTCGCATCAAATTATACAGCACTGCTAGTAGAAATGTTTAAAAACATCCGACACCGAATAGGCCACCCTGTTTGGAGAGGATTTAAGTTAAATTGATGAAAGTACTGATTTACCACAGAAAAACGTTCCTAGAGACATGCCCTAAAATGTATTTAATGCTGAAACCAGAAAGAAATATATCTAGCAAGTGGTAAAAGAAGAATTTTCTTCTTTGTTTCGGGTTTTAATGACCACCATGAGCAACTCGTTGTGTAACTACTGTATAAGCAGTCACCCATCGATAATTCAAAGCCACTCCAGGAAAGGGAGAGAACCAAAGTCGTAAGCTAAATACACCACAGACTCATCCAGGATTTGAACCCAGATTACCTCGGCCAAAGGACTAGAAGCTAGCGCTTTTTATTACTCGGTTAAAGAAGCATAGAAAGGATGATGTTCGGCATAATCAGGAAGGACAAAAAAATAACTCACGGATCAAGATAATATGGGAGTTGATGACATCGTGATCAAAGAAAAATCGTTAAAATGGCAATGGCATTTTTTTTGTGATTGGAGGTATAACGATCATCGTGAGCAACTCAATGGGCTATATACAGTAGCCCGTCCCTAATTTAGGGCATCTGTTTTTTAGGGAAGGGAGAGAGCCAGTGCCGTGAGACAAACACATCATCCATGCCTCACCGGGATTCGAACACGAACCCATCTCAGACGAATGATCAGAAGACATTAGTTAGACCACTGAGCCACCTGGGCTGCCAAAAAACAAAACAAACAAACTTTAACACTCAAAAATTCCGCCCTGTGGGCAATGGAGGTATCGAACAACCTGCAAATCTCACCGTTTCCGATATGGACACTATGCCCTGAGACAAAACACACAAATAATAATAATAGTAATAAAGAATCAGGCTTATTGTAGTCCCTGAGCATTGAATCATAATAAGCTAACATTCTCATATGTGGTGGATATCTAACCGTAGCCATTAAACTGTATGTAATGGAGGTAATTGTTGTGTTTGATCTGTTCTAACGTCTGCTTCGTGTTGTTAGATGCGCCTGACACATGCAGCTAGTTGGAGTTTTCTTTGGTGTGTGTTGTTCTTCAAGGCAAAATCAAGTGGAATTTTCATGTTTAACTAAACAATAACAGTTTTTTTTAATACCAGTTTCGTCAGTAAAATTATGTACCTTGTTAGGAATTGTTTTCTGAAGTTAAATTCCCGGTTCTTGAACTGATTTGTTCAGTCTTATCAGATTCACTGTATCCCAGTGAAGTTTATTTTCTACGACCGTTTCATCAAACTTAAACATCTCAATTTCTTAATTTGGAATTAATGCAGTTGATTAAAATGTTTAGAACTTGTGTGTTTTTTTTAAGTAAATTTTTACTGAACAATATGTGGTAGGCAGAACATGGTTTCCACAGCTTGGCTTATTTTATTCATGAACTGTGATTTGCGTATTAACTGATACTGTAAAATTTGTATTCAGAAATTTTCAAGAGTCGGTAATCTAACATTCATCATTACCATGGAAGCGATTGGAAATAAATTTGAAGTGCTTCTATGTTGAATTGATGTTATTTAAAATTTTAACATTTCCCTGTGGTGGGAGGTGTTAGTTGTGTGGGTTTGTAAAAGTTTATGAATAACATTTGGGATAGTGAAGCGTTTTCTGCATAGTTTCATTTTTAACTGACGCACAATATATATCATGTCTCATGTCGTACATACATTTTATGTAAGTTGTATAAAGTATTGTGAATGCACTGTGCATGGTAGAAGTGTAAAATAATAATAATGCTAGTGATTCTCATTCTAAGAAAAGTAATTTGTAAGATAAAAAATCTGTTGTAAGCCATCCTCCTTAAACTATATCTTTGCCGCCCCGGTGGCGCAGTGGTCTAAGGCGCTGGCCTCTGATCATTCGTCCGTAAGGGGTCCGGGTTCGAATCCCGGTCAGGCATGGATGTTGTGTTTGTCTTACGGCACTGGCTCTCTCCCTTCCCTGGAACCAGTGACCCTAAATTAGGGACGGGCGACTGCTTATAGCCCATTGAGTTGCTCACGGTGGTCGTTAAACCTCCAATCAAAAAAAAAAAAAAAAAAAAACTATATCTTTTCTGTGGAATTGCCACTTTCTCTTTCTGGCAATCATCATTACTATTGGTTGCATGCATTTTAAATGAACACATACATTATAAACATAAGTCAGTTCAAAACACCTCAAGTTTCAGGCAAAGTAGAAATAGGCCATTTACTGGAACAATGAATCAGGTGTTATAAACTCGTTTATGGGGAAAGGGTGATGGGAACTGATTTTCTCATAATACTGAAGTATAGAAAGAAGAAATGAGTAAAAAAAAGTATTTGCCATTTCATAATTCAGAGTAATGTAGGGTGAAAGTATAGCCCTCCCAAGTAATGGTTAACTGTATAAAAGAAAGTAAAAGTTTGCTTGAATTTTTGCAGATATCAGAAAACAATGATTTACTGCCAAATTTTAGGGTACATACAGCCTTGTCTATCAGCAGTGGTCAATCAAAATCGTAGGCATTGACACTGTTATTAATTTTTGACCACATTTTGACTTTTACTTAAAATGTATCTTTCACTTGCTGGGAATTTTTAAGATTTTCATGGTTTTTTCTTTTCAAAAAAGGAGGAAGGGGACATGAATGGAATTTAAAAAATACTGGACATTCATAAATGATAAATACACAGTTGACGTGGACCAGGAACATCTATAGAAGTCATTGCTCTTTCCACATTTATAAGTGAGTCACCGAAAAATTTCTTATCGGTCAGTCTGCCAAAATCCTTATAAGTTGTAGCTCATCCACAGTTTTTCTTTAAGCAGAAGTGCAAGTAGTACTATAGGTTGATAGAAGAGAAAGCGGTACTGTAAATGGCAAGGGTTAGCAATGCTTACCCTTTCAACAGATGTCTGTTAATGAATGAAGTTTAATCTAAAATGGTAAGTAAGATGTTATTCCCACAGAAATTTATTAATTGCTGTATTTCTCTTCATGGTGAGTAATATTTTCCATCCAAGATGATTTGATGTTCTAATTTCATGTTTATTTTCGCCACTTAAGTTTCACATAAATCCATCACATGCCTTCCACATGGCCACCTTATATTTAATGCTTTTTTTCTTTTTTTGTTTTAACATTTCTGAGTGTCATTATCCTAAGATTTCCTTGGCCTTTCTTTAATTTTCATTTCTGTCACTTGTACTGAATAAATTATTTTAGTTCTTTTTCTTTTTTTTTTTTTTTTGTTTAAATGTTTCTGAATGTCATCATCCTAAGATTTCCTTGGCCTTTCTTTAATTTTCATTTCTGTCACTTGCACTGCATAAATTATTTTAGTTATCCCCTTATTGTTCATACTTTCAACACGATCAAACCAGCTCATAATATATATCTCTACCCTTCCAACAACAAAGTTAGTTGTTTATTCTTTGTACATTTCTCATGACTTGGAGAAAGAAGAATAGATTTCACTCTTTATTTTCTCTTAATTTTCTGTCTTTATTTTTTGTAGTTAAGAACATTATTATTTTTTTTTTGATAAGTATCATTCCTTTGAAAATATACTGTCTTGTATCTTTACACACTGGTATCTATGATGTGTGGGTTCATTCCACATCAGATTAACTCATGCATGAAATGCACCCTTCACTGATTTTGGTGAAAATTGGTATACAGTATTATGTGTGCAGTATACAAATTCTGTGTAAGTTTTGTGTTGATTTCCCCAGTGGATCCTGAGCAATACCACAGTAAATATTTGGAGCACCTGTCATTAATAAAGATTGCATAATTTCAGAACCATTATACCACGCAAAATATAATTTAAGAAAAAAACCATAACTGTGTTTAATCGGTCTAGCCATCTAATTTGTTTAGTATAATGTGCTTGATATGTACCTTTAGTGTTAAAAATGTTGTCTAATACATATAGGTGGTTCATACCTTTGTAAAGTTATTTTTGGGACACTAATGAAAATAACATGGCTTCATTTTTTCAGTAATTTTTGTTATGAAGTACAAAATTTTGTAGTGTTCTGACAACAAAATCATTATAAATTTTGTTTACTAAATATATTACAGCATTAGAATTACCCAGTGGTATGCTGGCCATTGGACAGTAAAACTTCCATTGGACCACTGAACTTATTGATTTTACTTCCCCGGATGGCCAGTAAATTGCTTTTTTTTTCGAATCTGTCATAAGTTAAAAAATGAATTTCTTTCTTTTACCTTGCTGCACGGTTTTCTTTTTAGGCTGCAAACTAGTAATAGGTTCATGCAATGCTATTGGATAACAGTTATTTATTTTTATCCCTTTGATTTGTAAAGAGTGGAAGGGACAACAAATAGAGAAAGGCAGTTTCCCAGTCTTTGTTTTCTAATGGCAAAAGCCGCTTTTCATTACCTCCTTCCCCACCATTCATAATGAGCAGAAGTAAGCACAATAAATGGCCTGCTCTTCATTGGATTTGCCCACTCTACTGAATGCAGCAAGTACTGATACCAGACACAAGCCAGTTTTTGTTTCTGCCCCAAGAAAACATACTAGTAGAAGAGGTCAATAGGATGCGTGAAGATAATTTTTTAAAGAGAGCAATTCACATGAAACAGTGTCTGATGGGGAATTAAAGCTAACTTCATGGGAAAGTTGTAGAGATGAGCAAAAGACTAAAATAAGGAAAAGAGAGGTAAACTCTAAACTGTAAAACATATAGAAAAGGTTGCTAATTTACGTGAATTTTTGTACCCTTGGAATTTCCTCGTTCTCTTCTTAAAAACTGATTGGGAATGCACTTTTACTCTGCTATATCACCAATCCATCAGAATCTTATTCTGGAAGCATTCTTTGTTCTGTGAGTTGCACTTTCAAATTAGATATTTTAAAAGCTAATATTGGAGATAATTCCATTGAAATGATATGTTATTTTCTATGTGTATTGTAAATGTCTTAACTTTTTTTTATTTTTTTTTTACGGATCAGTGGACATTTTTGGGATTTTAGTTGTCCGCTGGGCTTGTAAAGGATTTGTTTCTAATTCTAACACTGTATTATAGATTAAGCAGAGCATATTAAAGAACATGAAGAGTCTAGATCGATCATGTGCCAAGTTACAATAAGTGGCTGTTATTGTGCAAAAAGGCTGGATGATTTGATGTGGAATGACCCATTCTGAGCATTACAAATTTTCTGTTATATTATGTACATCTGAAAAAAAAAAAAAAAAGCTTAATCATCATCACAGTTTAGGAATGGGTGTGAAAGCTTACTGTAAAAACTAATTTGTAAGGTAAATTATGGGTAATATTACTTTTCAAATTGGACAATGATTGCTTTGTTTGTTTTAATCCACACAGTTGTCCATACATTAACTGTTATGTAAAAAGTGGAAGGACATGTTCATTATTGCTGCAATCTCCAATTTAGAAGCAAAAGTGACATCAAGAACTTCTAATTCTCAGATGTGGTTAGCTGGCACATAATGTGACTGAATCATCATTTTTCTCAGCTTGATCTATTTGCCAACGTAATTTGTTCTGTGTTGAGCACTGTACGGTCGCACATGATCCTTACATTATAAAACCCTATATAATCCACCCCCTCACATGCTTCTGTATTGATCACAAAACTGATGTAAAGACAGTATTTTAGTATTAATATAGTTTGGCAATATTCATTGGCAGAATTATTTTGCTTACCTGTTTTGAGTTCTCATTGCACTGTTAAAAATGCTTTGGCTGTAATTGTTCTTTTTAGGTGCTGTATTATATATTATGACTGTAATTTACAGCTGATGCATAAGTAAATCAGTCATGTATCATTTTAATTAATGTATTTTACACCAGAGAACAGTTATGTTATGCTGTCAGTAAACCTTAATCTTTTTAAACAACTTGACATATCTTTCATGCAGAACTAAGTGTATTCGATGTTCTGTTCATGTCTGTTAGGCAGTGAAAATAAATAAATAATAACAACATAATTGCCAAAATAAATTTTAATCAGTGAAATTGAATTTTATGTCAATGCTTTGTTATAATATAGAAATTTTCTAGTTAAGTCTGCAAGATCTTTAAGGCCGCCCCGGTGGCGCAGTGGTCTAAGCGATGGCTTCTGATCATTCGTCCGAAAGGGGTCCGGGTTCGAATCCTGATGAGGCATGGATGTTGTGTTTGTCTTACGGCACTGGCTCTCTCCCTTCCCTGGAACCAGTGACCCTAAATTAGGGACGGGCGAGACTGCTTATAGCCCATTGAGTTGCTCACGGTGGTCGTTAAACCTCCAATCAAAAAAAAAAAAAAAAAAGATCTTTAAGCATATGTAAAGTGAAAACTCGTCACTAGGTTTGCAAGACCTTCCTATGATGTTTTCTATAGAAAGCTAAAAGAAATATTTACTGGGTATTTTCATGTGTTTTAATAATATGTCATAATGTTCAACATGGTGTGAGTTCTTCAGATACTAAAGATTTGTGATAAAACAAGAGGCAACATTTCAGCAGTCTTTTGTGCAAACATCCATTCTCATGTCTGTAAAAAGATCTTTTATGGCAAAAAGTTATGTGAGATATGTAGCCAGACCTCATTTTCACACCATTTTAGTGCAATCACTATCACCTTCTCATTCATATTTAAAAAAAAAAAGTAAAAATAAAAAAAATATATTGATTTTCACCCAAAGAGCCCCTCTTGACGTCCTTTTCCTAATTTCATACATTTGTGGCATGTTGCTTACAGCCATTCTTTCAAGTGCATAGTTTTTTATTCAGATTTCTTTTTGAGCAGTATGCACAGCTATATTACTTAACAAAAAACTGTAAAGTATTGGGAAACTGTTCTGTATTTTTATGAGCCCTCTCTCTCTCTCTTTTATGTGTGGGAAGAAATCTACTTGCTATGCACTTTATCATTGCAATACTGTGAAATAGTAGTAGTATTCTTCCTCAATTATTTACACTTTCACTCCAAATAGTTAGATTTAACATAATTGCATGTGACATGATATAATCTCCTTCATAAAATATTCTTAAATGAGCTTTATCAATGATTAATGTGGAATATTTGTAATAAAATATTACTTGCCTAGATACTTTGTTGTCCACATATAGTAATGCAGTGCACATCTTCCTCAGACTGATCACTATTCATAATGTAAAAATTGTTATTTATAAAAAAGCAAACAGAAGTATAATATCATGCAAAAAGGTGATTACTTGAAGTTAGTTGGATAAGCATGCTAGTACATTAAGAAAAATGGAAAAAAACCTAGAAGACTTTTGACCAGGCTTTGGTGTTGGTCACCTTTAAACATTAAGAGTGAGATTGGTTGCCAGATTTAGATTAGTAAGTGCTTCATTATAGTTGTTGCCAAACAATAGATGTTGTGTATTGAATACTTCCTATGTGCTTACTTGATTTTGTGCTGGCTGACAGTGTCTGCAAAGTCCCAACAAGATAATTTCTGTTTTGGTATGTTGCTATCACAGAGTAGAAGACCCAGAGGCTCATGGCAACAATTTGGCCTCGAAGATCTTGATAGAACACTGTGCCACTGGATGGATATGGAACTAAAGTGTTGAAGCTGTAACCGTGATAGTCTATCATTTTTTGTTTTTTTGTTTAAGAGTTTACAACTTAGGTAGTAGGTTTGTCATTTTTCATGTAGGACTTCCGTCCACAGGGAGTAGAGTTTAGGTCCCAGCCACCTACAGCGAGATCGCCTTTTGGGCAGGACACAGAAATGGAAGGAATGAGAGCAAGTCTAGCGACTTTTGACAGAACAGTTTGTAGTGAGATTAGAGTACAGTCGATGGCGCCACCGTACAAGTACGATATTGCACATAGATGGGTGAGAGAATTTCAGGGAGGACATAGGAAAGGATACCCATTTAACCAGTGGGTCCAGCCTGGGGGCCGTCATTTTACGTGCTCGTCCGATGCACGGCGGATATTCAGCGATTGTTAGTAAATCACACCATCTCTGAAAGATCAGCCCAGGCTAGAACCTGGGGACCCAGCATCGATAGTCTGAAACACTAACCACTAAGCCATCCGCGGCTCTAAGAGTTTACAACTCTTCTTGGTGCCACTTATATAGCCACTGGTACTGTATCACATGGCCAACACTATCGTAGTTTCATGTCCAACCACTGGAGTGCTCTTCAAAATGTGAGAGTTGAACCTTTGTATCTACCCTGTGGTTGCTATTATGTTAATATATACTAATGTTATCCCAGTTCACAAGTTATGATGAGTTCATTCTTCTTTGCTTTTATTTTTTGAGGTAGAATTGATATAAGTTAAGTATATTTCTGCTGACTGTTGCAATTCAGTAGTGGTTAGATGAATTAGATGTTACATCTCAAAATATGTGTGTTTTTGGGTTTAAGCCCAACTATAGACTAAGACTATGATTGAATAAAAAAAAAGGCTTTAGTTAGCAATTTTTAGATTTGCTTACCATCAAAAAAGTATATACAGAAACAAACCTAAATTGCCAACACAGTTAATGATATTCAAGACTATCTCCTGTAATCAATAGTATTCAAACTTTCTGCATTAACCAGGTGCATATGAAATACTGGTTAAATCATAAAACTCATTCTACATTAGTAATACTAAATAAAATATAGGTTCCCATCCAAAAGAACACTTTCATGATCAGAGTAATTAAGCACCAAAAACCTCCCTTATTCAACATTGCATTAATAATAATGCTAAAGAATGTTGGTTGGAGGAAAAAGAATAGGAAGAAGCCCAGGATTGAAAGAATAAAGGTTGAAAGGCTCCCTGAAGATAATCAGCGTTATTCTGACATACTCAGAGAACGACTAAAGGAGCTGAAGTCTTGTGAGAGGGATCCAGAAAAGAAATGGGAATGTTTTTAGAACTGTGTTGTCACTTCTGCTGAAGAGGTCTGTGGCACTACAATAGTGGGTGACAAAAGAGCTGATGCTTGGTGTAATAGTGAGATTGAAAAGACAGTAAAGAGAAAGAAGGAAGCCTGTTTGGGGATGTTGCAAGGTAGAGCTCTGTGGATGAATATCGCTGTAAGAAGCATGAAGCAGCTAAGCTGGTTTGCCAGAGTGAGGCAAAAGATACGAAGGAGAAGGTGGAAAGGCATGAATTGGCTTTTGGAAAGATATGAAGACTTTCTAGAAGTACACGAGACTCAGGAAAAATAAGGGAAACAAAGTTGTAAGTTGTGTGAAGAATAGGATCAGGGAAATGATATGGGAGCCCAAAGAGTTAAGTGAAAGATGGGGTGAACACTTCCGTGTGTTATTAGATTAGGAAAGCAAAGGTGATTCAGAGGCAGAAGCAGACAGTGTCACAGTGAAGGATGGAAGTACAGGAGGGATCTCAAGAGAAGAGGTGTGTAAAGCTCTAAAATATCTTCATAATGGTAAGGCTTTGGGACTTGATGGCATAGCTCAGGGGCATACGCAGAATTTTTTTTCGGGGGAGGGGTGGGCGAAAAATTGGAAGTTTCTGAAATCCACCAGGATAAAATGGAAGTTAATAAAAAAAGAAAAACAAACATGTTAATAATAAAAAAAAGGTATTTCTTTTTAGTTTTTTTAGGTATATAACATACATATATACACCTAAATTAAGCTGATAAGTACATATTAAAAAAAAAGTGACAGAAACAAATTTCTCCTTGAGAAATAATGAAATTGATTGGACTCACCTAATTCTTAAAAACTGAGATTTATTCTTCTAGGCACATTTCCAAATTTGTCAATGGCTTCTTCATCTTCTACTTGAATGTCTCTATGAATAGATAATAAAGCTAACCCATTCAGTCTTGACTCTAATGTACTGTTTCTCAAATAAGATTTCAATCGATAAAGACTGGAAAAGCTTCTTTCCACTGATGCTGTGGTTACAGGAAGAATTGCTAAGATATGAAGCAAAATATGAATGTTAGGAAATAAGTTCTTATTGCATGATGCCAAACTTTCAACTGCATTTTTGGGGCGCACGTCTGCTTTTTCCCTTTCCCGGTTTTGACACCATAATTGATACTCGCTTTCTGTTACATCAGAATATCCCAAATCAGATTCATACATTTTCACTGCAGATAATATTTGGGAATAATCATTTTTCACAGCAAAAACTGGTAGAATGTTTTGCACTGAAGTTAGTGTTTCTTTTTGTGATTGAAACCTTTCATTTAATGATTCAATTATATCATCCACAAATGGTATAAATATACTTCTGCAGAAATATTCTTCTGGAGTTGAATATGGGATATTGCATCTATTTTTTTGTATACTGCATCTACTTGGAACTTCTTCTGCTACTTTGAATCCTACAGCCAATGTTTTTACAGCATCATAAATTAAGCTGAAGGATTTTTCTGCTTCAGTTCTCATGCTGTTTAGCAGTGTTGTAACTTCTGATATTTTTTCTAATGCATCAACTAAGTCGATTTGCTTGTTTTGGAAGTTTTCAGACAGGTTGTATGTGATGGACAATATTTTACTAAGGACAAAAGTTGCCACTAGAAATGAAAACTGACATATAGAGTTGAGCAAAGTGTGTGCTTTGACAGATGATTCTGCTGACTCTTCTTGCTCAATCGCTTCTAAGGATGATATAATAGGATGCAGACCTTCTTTAAACATAAGAACGACATCATGCCTTTGGATCCATCGAGTTTCACATAGTTTTCATCTTAACTTTCTTGCAATCAGGTAGCAGTCACTGGATACTTTCTTTCAAAACCCTGGTAGGTTTAGCAGAAGTGTGGAAAAACGAACATGTTTCTGATATAACCCCCATACAGTTCCTTATGCTAGGCATTTTGCTAGCATCCGACAAACATAAGTTCAAGGAATGGGGCATGCAATGAGTATATATTGCTTCGGGATATTTTTTTCTAATACAGGCCTGCTCTCCACGAAACTGTCTTCCCCTGCCCTCTCATATCATTCAAATCAAAGCCCAATTTCACTAAATTTTCCATTATTGTTGATGCAAGAGAACAGCCTGTTAAATTTTTCACTGTTATAAAAGCCAGAAAATCTTCTCTTAATTTCAGTTCTTCTTCATCAAAATACCTGATGCACAGTGAAAACTGTTCTATTTGACTAATGTCAGTTGTTTCATCTGCCAATACTGAACAAAATTTTGAATGCTTTACCTTTGCTACAATTTTCTGTTGAATAAGTTCCCCAAAGATGCTTATTATTTCATTCTGTATTACTGAACTTGTATACATGCTATTACCTCCAGTAGTTTCTAAGTTTTCTTTTAAAATAGCATCTCCAGAATTTGCACAATATCTTAATAAAGTGCGAAAATTGCCATCATTATTTGCTGGTTCTTCAAGCAAAATTCTTCCAGAATAAACTTTTCCCCTAAGAGGTATCTGCTGCCTTCCACATAATCTAATTGTTTGCACAAAAGGAATCAACCTTTTCTTGTTGTCAATTATCTCTTGCTTTTTTCTGTTTATTCATTTGTAAAATTATACTATCCTGTTTTTTATGAATTATTGATGCAATATTTTCAGCTGCCAATACAGCATCTTTGTGATATTTATTCTTTTCTTGTTTTTTTTAATATTTCCCTTCACATCTTTTAAATTGGTACTATGGCTTTGTAATGAGGCTACCCAAAGTCTGATGTTTGCTTTTACCAGCAACATCATTTTTGTAAAATAAAACACAATATTTACAAAATGAACCTTCTTTCAGACATGAAAATGATAGCCACTTATACTCTTCTAGCCATTTAATTTGGAATGTTCTCATATGATTTTTATTGCGATTGGAACTGATTTTTTTTAGGGAATCTATATTTCGCAGTAGGTTTCCATATGCTATGTACCAAATCCACTTCTTTCTCGTCACTCAAAGAATTAACAAGCTCACTGTTACCTGCATACAATCCTATGTCGTTCGAATCTGAAATGCTTTCAGACTTTTCATTACCATCTGCATCTCCGTCATTCGTCATGCAATATTGGTTAAAGCTCATAATTTTCTGGATTACTCCTGCTTTCAACGCATTGGTTTGGAACTTCAATATCAGTGGGTTCAGCTAGAGTTTCAGTTTCCACAGCTCTTTTTTTGTTACAGAAAGTCAACAGACTTTGTTGATGAAATCGTTTCATTTTTGAAATAATCTCAACAAACTGTTTTAAGCAGCTGTGGGAAAGAGCGAATAAATACTGATTTTGAATTGCAAGGATACAGACAAAACAGAAACAGAAGTTTCACTTTCTCACTCTGTTTGAAAATGAAAGAATACACCCACATGGCCAATGCATAGTTCGAATTCAGTAAAGTATCAAAACAGGTGGCTGGGCAGTGAAGTGAGGTTTTGAGTGTCACTGCACGTACCCTAGTAAGGAACGGCGCCAGGCAGAGAGGAGCGGTGACACCATCCCTGATCTGGTCAATTAGGAGTTGGCGCCGCAAAAACCTACAGCCGTCTTCCTGACCACGGATATGAGCCACCCTTCTTTCTCTGACCTCTGTCTCTTTGTGCAATGATCTTTCACTGAATCCGTATGTAGCAGTTGGATTTTTCCAGCAGTAAATATTCATGATTCAGAAACTTTTCTCATAACACAAATTTTAATTTAACATACATATAAGAAAATTATATTGGAAAGCACAGTAAGATTATTTAACCTTATTTTGACAGTTAACATACAAAATGAAACAGATTGGGAGGGGGCTTTGCTTCCCCCCTCTAAATAAGCCCCTGGCATAGCTGTCCAGATGTTGAAATATGGTGGTGACTCTGTAATTGACTGGTTAACTGAAATTTGCCAGTTGTGCTGGGAGTTAGGAATGGTCCCTCGGGATTGGAAGGATGCTATCATTGTTCCCTTGTATAAGGGAAAAGGTGATCAGACTGAATGCAAGAACTATCGTGGTATTAGCCTACTGAGTGTGCCAGGGAAAGTGTTTGGTAAGGTTGTTATTGAAAAAGTATGGGGTCTTACATCAGAGAAAGTGTGGGATGTTCACAGTGGTTTTATGCCTGGTAAAGGCTGCACGAACCAGATTTTTGCATTACGCATGATGGTTGAAAAGCATCTGGCTGTTAGTAAGAAAGTTTTTGCTGCCTTCATAGATTTAGAGAAGAGCTTACGACAGAGTAAATAGGACACTTTTGTGGAAGGTATCGAATGAATATGGTGTTACTGGGAATCTACTTAACAGTGTAAAAGCCATGTATGCTGGTAGTAGAGCTTGTGCACGAGTGAATGGCGTTTTATCAAAATGGTTCCCTATTGGTGCAGGAGTCAGACAAGGTTGTGTAATGTCACCATGGCTGTTTAATATATCTATGGATGCATGCATGCACGATGCCAAGATAGATGATTGTGGTTTATGTCTTAGCGATATCTATATTGTGCAGATTGCTGTATGCTGATGACACTGTCCTGTTGGCAGAGAGCAAAAGTGAGTTGTAGAGTATGTTGTCCCGAATGTGCGAAGTTTGCATGAAATTCAAACTGAGTATAAATAAGGGAAAAACCAAATTTATGTTTTTTGAGAGAGGAACTGTAGTACTGAATGTAATATAAGTCTAAATGGCACAGTGATTGACCAGGTGAATAAGTTTGTGTATTTGGGAAGCATGTTTGACAGAGAGAACAAATTAGATGGTGAAATTAGTAGGCGAGTAAATTCTTCATTGAAAGTCATGGCTGCTTTGGGAAGTTTTCACAGGAATGATGATTTCTCAGGAGAGTCCCGCATGGCTGTGTATGAAAGTGTAATTGTTCCTACTCTGATGTATGGCAGTGAAACTGGGTACTAAAAAGAAACATAGGAGTCGTTTGTGTGCTGGAGAAATGCATTACTTACGGGGGGTTTGTGGCAAGACACGTTCTGATTGTGTGAGAAATGAAGATGTGTTGCAGATGTGTACTGTGAAGCAACATGTTGTTAGCAAGGTGAGGACTAATATGCTTTGGTGGTTTAGCCATGTTGAAAGAATGAGTGATGAGATGCTTACTAAGAAAATCTTTTTAGCCCAAGTGGCAGGAAGGAAAGGCAGTGGAAGTCATGGGAGGATCAGATTCAGGAGTGTCTGCATGAGAAATAGATTACGAGTATGAAGTATAAAAGATCTTTTGTACGGCGTGTGATGGATGTCTTTGAAGTCCGAGTTGTATTGTCAAGATTGCTGTAAGTGGAGAAGTTTGATACGGCAACAGTAAGTAAAAATTATCTGGTAGTTTGTATTTCTTTGTGGAGCTAACTTCTGAATCTTAGAGAACAGCTTAGTGATATGCATGTATGCAGGGCTCGACAAACCCCGGGCGCCAGGGCGCCCAGGCGCCTAAAATTCGGGCCGTGGCGCCTAATTTTCGTCTTACTTGAAATTTCGTAATTTGCAGTACATACTGTAATTTTTGTTGTATAATCCATAGATTATCTATTAAAAAGTTATAAATTTAGGTACGCGGACACCGCTAAGGGGTGGGGGTGGGGACGATGCGGCGTTTAAAAAAGTCCGCGAGGTAATTGTCAGGAGAGGTGCTGTTATTGGGAAAATACTGATAATGCGGTAACAGAAAAAATGTAACGTAACAGCGAAATAAAAAGACCGCGAGGAGATTGTAAGAATATATATATATATATATATATATATATATATATATATATATATATTTATTTATTTGTACTTTAGAAGCATTTTGACAGAAAATATGACGCAAGGAAGGCGTCGTTACTATTTGCGCGTGCGGAAGCCTACGCGGTGTGAGAATCCGCTACTCTCGGGAATCCCGCAAAGCTATTCCGTAGCATGTAACCTTTCTGCGAATCGCGTTGCCTAGTTTTGGTGCGCTAATTATGTTAGTTAATTCTTTTTTACTTTCGGTATTCAGTTAAAACGTATCCAGAAATAAGACAATGCTATGGACTGTCCGCAATTTCAACGGATTTTTTAGTGTAACTAATGAACTACAGTAATCTGCAACAGCTAACGATTTTAGTTCTTTATTTACTTAAAAGTAGCACAGAAGTACTTCAAAATGACAGTTACAT
Source organism: Macrothele yani (assembly GCA_039090855.1). Taxonomy (NCBI): domain Eukaryota; kingdom Metazoa; phylum Arthropoda; class Arachnida; order Araneae; family Macrothelidae; genus Macrothele; species Macrothele yani. The sequence goes on along the minus strand of CM076993.1, from coordinate 142,090,410 downwards.
TTTCAATAAGACGATCATTTCTTTCTTACATCTTTGGATTTCTGAGGCGGTCCTGTGAATCGCAGTTTTCTGTCGGAAATTACTATTCACGATTAACATGATAGGTGCGGATTATACGACTGTCGTACATGCCAATTATTACGGAATGTCTAGTTTCTACGGATTTTGTTGTCTGACTACGGAACTCACGCTCGAAACTACGGATTCTACGAATTTTCATTTTGTTTAAAAAAGAAAATTTGGGGGTGGGGAGTCATTTTCCGTCTGGGGACGGCATTTTGTTTCAAAGCTTTCGAAAACAGTAGTTAAATGGAGTAAAAGAATTTGCCCTAATCATAATTTTTTTCTCCCCCTATTGTGCGTTTTTGTCTAGTATTCTAGTTAAATATCATTTTATGGCATATATGTTCGTATTTCAGCTTGAAACTGTAGCAAGAATTAGTGGAAACGGAAGTTAGACGCCGCGAAAATTGCGTCTTAATCTTCAGGCTTCTTCCGCGAATTCGAGAAATTCCGTCTTTTTCGTTATGTTGGCCACTCAGGAGATCAATGCACAAGTAAACAGAATTTAAGTTAAGGGGGGTCGGAGGAGGGTGGAATTCTGTCTTTATGAAACTTTCGAAAACGGAAAGCCGACAAAGTTCAGATTTTTTCCGTAATGATAATTTCTTTTTTCTCGCGATGTTACTTCTGTTCAGTATTTTTAAGTAACATTTCACTGCATATTTTTTTGTATTTCAGGCTTGAAAATAGGAGAAAAATTTCCAAAACTGGAAGTTGTACGGATTTCCGGTAATCGACCCCCCCCCCGCGATTTCCCTCTCTCCAGCGCTGTTAAATTGTTAAATCTTGTTAAAGGAAGAAGAAAATTCCCGAAAACGGAAGTGACGAAAAAATTTTAAAAATTGATGCATGGTGTTCAAAAGTATTAATATTCCCAAAGTTACACCATTTATCTAAAATAGTTGCTTTGATATCATGCACTCATGGTCCTCAGACTCATGGTTTTTATCATAGGGCATAAAAAACAAGAAAAGTGACAATGAAGAAGTAGGGAGAGAATGATATTAGCACAAAGAAAAATTAAGCAGTGGTGCTGTGAAGTTGCAGAGTCAATAAAAGACAAACTGACAGTAGTACGCATTCTTGCTGTCTGTTTTGAAAACCAGTTAAAATATTCAGCTTTTTTTCCCCGTTCTTTGGTCTCATCTCCTTAAACTGCTATTTTAGGGGCAGTGTGATCATGTGGTAAGTGGAGGTTCGTGCACTGCCCGTTCACTTGCTTGGTCCCCGCACGGGGATAACTGGTTTTCCAGTTATTTGGGGAGCGGCGCCCCCACGGCCCGAGCTCACCTTGTGACGGTTTCTATTGCCTCTGCGGCTTTGACGATTACATCACCGAAGGGACAGCTGTTCATCCAGCTGATGGGGGATGGCGTCCCCATGGCCCGAACCGATTTTCTCTTATTGTTTTGCTTTTTTCGTCTTAGGTTCATATTTTGACATGTACCCGCCTCAGTTGTAGGCTGCTGAGGTTGTGATGAGGCGCCAGCTCCGGGTTTTGTTCCTCGTTCTTTTCCCTGTCTTTTCTCTTTTATGTTACATTTTCTGTTTTTCCGGAGCTGGTTAGCTTAGACCTACCTGCATGTTTGCCGTGTGCGGTGACCCGTACAGGTGGAAATGAGGATGCTGGAGGCTGAGGTATTTGGGGGCCGGGTTGTAGTGTCTCCAGATGCCAACACTCCTCTTTGCCCTCTGCTTCACCCTAAACGGGAGGCTGGGAGCTAACCCACTCCTGGTCAGGAAGTCTGTGGCCGAGTTGCGTCCAGACTTCTAGCGGCTTGTCGTTCTGTTCGGCTGGGTGAGTTGGGGGTAGGGTGGGCATGCCAAAGGATTGTTCTCCGGGCACGGGAAAGTCTGGGTGCATGCCGAGCGTGTGTCTGCCCTACCAACTTGCTATATCCGCTGACTATCCTTAGAGCCGTGTCCTGCATCCTCTTGGGCTTGCGGACCTCCGGCTCTCCCTCGTTGGGCTCGGTAGTGGGTGGGGAGGTTGGCGGATGAATCTTTTTCTCTCTCTCATGGCAAACCAAAGTGTTTCCCATGCTGTACCTTTGAAGCGCCGTGTGGAGGAAGGGCCACCCTCCTCCACTAAGAAACTACTAACTACCAACTGCAATGCTCTGTTTCTTCTCATTCATTCAGTTGATCCTGCTCAGTCTCTCAGTTCGAAGAGTCCTTTCTGGATTAATAAGGCTCTTCAGGCCGTTGCCGGCTCACCAAAGAGTGTTAAGAAGCTCCCGTCAGGGAATCTTCTTGTGGAGACATCTCATCCACGTCACAGTGCCACCTTGCTGGAGACAACCGTTCTGCTGAACATTCCAGTACAGATCTCCCCATGGGTACCTCAATTCCTCTCGCGGTGTCATCAACTCCCGCGACCTGCTTGAGTGCAGTGAAAAAGAATTGTTGGAAGAACTTGGGGACCAACATGTCACTGGGGTTCGTCGTATTCTTTTCAGGCGGGATGGGAAGTCTATTCCCTCCCGGAACATCGTCCTGACCTTTGACTCACCTACCCTGCCAACTTTCATCAAGGCGGGGTATTTGCGTCTAGATGTTCGGCCTTACATACCGAACCCCTTGAGATGTTTCAAATGCCAGCATTATGGCCACTCCCAGCAGTCTTGCCGTAATGTAGCAAAGTGTGGGCGCTGTGGATCAACTGAACACTCTTTGGCGGACTGCTCCGCTGAGGCGGATCACTGTGTGAATTGTGAGGGTTCCCACTCTGCGTCTTCTAAGCAGTGTCCCAAGTGGATCAAGGAGCAGGCTATCCAACGCCTGAAGACCACTGAACATCTGTCATACCCTGAGGCCAGGCGGCGGATAGCTCCTCTTCCATCTGGCCGGCGCTCCTATGCCTCGGTTGTGGTGCAGAAGGCTACTGTTGCGGTCCAGACGGAGGTGACCATCCCAGCGCGTTGTCCTTATGATTTTGAGGACATCGTCGCTGCTGGGCTGGAAGCACTGAAGTCTCGCCGCATTGCATCCAAGGCGATATCTACATCGTCGCCTAAACCTTCTACGCCGAAAACATCTTCTACCAGCACAGAGACCCAGGGCACTGCAAAGAAGAAGCCAGAAAAGGTGAAACCCGGCTCATCATCCCCGAAACAGAGCAAGCAAAAACAGCCTCTCAACACAGGGGGTAAACACAGCCCTGTGTTACCTCCAGACACTGCCGATGGATTGGAGGTGATGGACGACACTGAGACCTTCTAGTCGTCTGTCTTTTCCTTTCTTTCATTTCGTTTTTCATTCTGGCCACGCTCATTCAGTGGAATTGCCGAGGTCTGCGTTCATGCATTGACGATTTAAAGGGCTTACTGTCTTCGCACACACCTGTGTGCGTGTGTCTCCAGGAGACAAAGCTTCGCATGACGGACACTCCTTCGCTGCGGAGACATTCTTTTTTCCGCAAAGATCACCAGGACGGCGTAATTGCCTGCAGAGGAATGGCCGTCGTTCCTCATGGCGTCCCTGTCACTGTGGTTGCCCTTCGGACGACTTTGCAGGCGGTGGCAGTGCGACTATCTGTGAACACTCTGCTCACGGTGTGTTCCATCTACATACCACCAACTGAAGCTGTAAGCCTTTCGGATCTGGAAGATTTAGTTGACCAGCTGCCGCCTCCTTTCTTCATCTTAGGAGATTTCAATGCACACAGTCCGTTGTGGGGTTCTGCCACTCGTGACTCCAGGGGCCGTGTTGTTGAGTCCCTTCTCTCCAACACGTCCCTCTGTCTCCACAACACCGGGGCAGTCACTTACTTTCATGAACCCACCCGCTCGTACTCAGCCATTGATCTGTCCTTGAGTTCGCCATCCTTCTATCCTGACTGGTCCTGGAGCGTGTCTGATGATCCACTTGGCAGTGATCACTTTTCCATCTTTCACCGTCTAGCAGGTGACAGGTACCGTCATCCTACTCGCCCTGCTAGATGGGCTATCGATCGAGCCAAGTGGGACTCATTCACGGCTTCAGCCACCATTACTCCAGACATGGTGACCTCGGGTACGATCGATGAAGCTGTTACGGCGGTCATGGATTGTATTGTGCAAGTGGCAGACTTTACCATTACTAAGACTTCGACTAATCTTCCACGTTGCCCGCGACCTTGGTGGAATTCCACTTGCAAGGCAGCTCGTCAGGCCCAACATCGGGCTTGGGGTAGGTTTCGTCGGTACCCCACCGACGCGAACCTGCTTGCTTTCAAGAAAGCCAAATCTTACGCGCGTTTGGTGCGTCGTCGTAGCCAACGGGAATCTTGGATACGTTACGTATCCGGGATTAACACCGCTACCAGCTCTAAGATCGTTTGGGACAGGATCCGCAAGATTCGGGGTAAGTACCCTTCTGGGGAAATCTCCATTCTTGAGAGTGGTGGAGGGACGGTTGCTGACGCTCAGGGTATTGCTGACTGTCTGGGCGCCGCATTTTCTTCGGTGTCCAGCAGACACAATTACGCTGCTTCGTTCCGGCAGGTGCAGCCGCGGCTTGAACGGTCCAAGGTTTCCTTTGGACCGTTTTCCGCTACCGATTATAACAGCCCGCTGACTGCCGTCAAACTGAAGATTGCCCTGAATCGGTCCGGCCGAACATCTGTCGGACCGGATAACATCCATTATGAAATGCTGAAGCACCTTTCTCCGTCATCTCTTGAATGTCTGCTGGTCCTGTTTAACCGGATCTGGCTCGAGCGTAATTTTCCCGAATCTTGGCGCACTGCCATTGTCGTTCCTGTTCTCAAACCTGGTAAAGATCCCGCTAACCCGTTGAACTACAGACCAATTGCTATGACGAGCTGCCTCTGCAAAGTTCTAGAGCGCATCATCAATTTTCGTTTAGTATTTTATTTGGAATCACGTCACATTCTTTCACCTCATCAGAGTGGATTTCGGAAATTCCGATCCACCTCAGATCATCATCTACGCCTTGAGACATCTGTCAGGGAGGCGTTTGTCCGGCGTCAGCACATGGTTTCCGTGTTCTTTGACATGGAGAAAGCGTATGACCGCACCTGGAGATACGGCATTCTCCGTGATCTGCACGAGTGCGGATTGCGGGGAAACCTACCATCTTTCATCGCCGGATTTCTCCAGGCCCGGAGTTTCCGTGTGCGCGTCGGGTCGACCCTCTCTGCGTTATACCCACAAGAGCAGGGTGTCCCTCAAGGCTCCATTCTTTCTGTGACATTGTTCATCCTTCGTGTAAATCATATTTTCACTCTACTTCCTCCGACGGTTCGTGGAACCATGTACGTGGATGATCTGCAGATCTCTTGCGCTTCTGTTAACATGCGCACCATCGAGAGACAGCTCCAGTCTGCCATTACCAAGATCTCTCACTGGGCTTCCCAAAATGGATTTGGCTTCTCGACGCAGAAGACCGTTTGCGTGCATTTTTGCCGCAAACGGGTTCTTCACCCAGACCCCAGCCTCCGTCTGGGGTGCTCTACCATCCTCGTGGTGTCAGAAGTCAAGTTCCTTGGGTTAACTTTTGACCGAGCGCTCACCTTCCGGCCTCACATCCAGTCTTTGAAGGTGAAGTGCACGAAGTCATTGAGTATCCTGAAGGTCCTCTCTCGAACATCTTGGGGAGCTGACAGGTGCTCAATGCTTCGCATTTACCATTCTCTGATTCGGTCAAAGTTAGACTTCGGTTGCATAACGTACGGTTCGGCGCGTCCTTCTGTGTTGCGGCCTCTGGATCCTGTCCATCACCAGGCTCTGCGGCTATGCACTGGTGCTTTCCGTACCTCTCCCGTGCATAGCCTGTATGTCGAGGCCCATGAACCGCCGTTGTGCATCCGACGTAAGCAGCTGTCTCTTCAATTCTTCACCAAGTTGAAGTCTCTTCCTGATCATCCCCTGCATGGTTCCATCTTCCAACCGGACTGTGTCCGCTTGTTTTCCAACCGCCCCTCCTGTGTTCCGACGTTCGGGATTCGGATGTCTGCCATAGTGCGCGATGCTGGTCTAAACTTGTCTGGGATTGATTTAACCACCTTTTTCAACCAACCTCCTTGGCAGCCCGTTCAAGCAACGGCTGACCTTTCTCTTTGTGTGTGGCCAAAGTCGTCCACTCCTCCTCTGGTGTACCAGCAGCTCTTTGCCGAAATACAGTCTGTCTACCCGGATTTCGTGCCTGTGTTCACCGATGGCTCGAAATCCGGGGATGTCGTTGGATCCGCGTTTGTGTGTGGCGATGCCTCACATGCTGAGAGGCTTCCGCCTGAATCCACCATCTTTTCGGCAGAGATGCATGCGGTACACCTCGCTTTGTGCCACATACAGTCTCGATCACATCGTCGCGCTATGGTTTGCTCTGATTCCCAGTCCGTCATCCATGTTTTATCTTCTCCAGAGGACACGGACTCACCTGTCATCCGTGCTGTCCGTCGTCTTCTTGGAACTTTGGAGGGTGATGGCTTCCTGGTCCGATTCTGTTGGGTTCCTGGCCATGTTGGGATCCGGGGTAACGAGCTGGCAGATCTGTCTGCCAGGTCTGTTTCCTCCATGTCGCCAGCTCGGCTGCCACTGTCATTCCGCGATTTTAGACCTTTGATCCGGACATTTCTTCTGGACGAGTGGCAGTCCCTGTGGTCTCAGCAGGGCAGCAATAAACTTTATGCCATCAAACCGCAGATCGGACTATGGAGGTCTAGTTTGCGGAAGAACCGTCTTGAGGAGGTTGTTCTTGCGCGTCTCCGCATTGGGCACTGTCGTTTTACTCACCGCTTTTTGCTGTGTGGCGACAGTGCCCCGATGTGTGAGGCGTGCCAATGTCGTCTCACCGTCCTTCATGTTTTGTGTACTTGTGTTCGTTTTTTTATCATCGTTTTCGTCATTTTCACTCTCATCTGTTGGACGAAGGAGCAGCTACGCTGCAAACTATTATTGGCGAAGCCTGCGACATGAAAGCAGTGTTTTCGTTTTTACAAGCTATTGACTTTTTAAAACTTATCTAGCTTTTAACTTGTTCACTATCATATTTCATTTTTATCACATCAGCCTGTTTTTAACCTTGTGTACGTTTTTTATTGATTTAGTTTTGTTTTGATGTCTTTTGTTTGGCACTCTTTGGCCAACTATGGCCCTTGCGCCATTAAAATCTACCAACCAACCAACCAACCACTTGCTTGGATTTCCTGTCTGTCAAGCATCGTGGAATCCTTAACGCATCTTACTGATTTTTACGGGTGGAAGTTTCGAATCTCGCTGAGGAAAAAACTTTGTGTTTCACACGTGTTAAGTTTGTTTCATTAGATTCCTTGTTTGTTGTAATGTTTTGTTGAGGCACATATTTGTTTTTTACAAAAAGATGGATTATTTCATAAAATAGTCCATGTATGCCATAGTTATTAGTAACAAGGCTGTTGGCAGGTATGGACTGTTTTTTTTTTATATCATGTTCTGCGACATGCTGCTGCAGATTATGCGAAGGAAAAAATTGCTTTTCTCAGAATTCTATGATCTACAGATCATATGCCGCAGCGGATTATACGTGGTATTTTTTTTTTCACATTTTTTTCACAGCCTTTGGATTATATTATATACCCTTGTGGATCTCGCAAACAAAAATTTTTTTCTGAATTTTATGGTGTACAGATTATACGAAGAAGAAAAAATGGCACTTTAAATTAATATGTAAAAAATATGACTTCCGCAAATAGTATTTTAATAAAATCGAAATCTGAAATTTTTTGAGATCTTCTACTGAAAGAATATAAAAAGAAAAGTATGAAGCAAATTGGAACTTTATTTTGCAATAAGTGGTTTGGGTAATAAGAAAAAAAATATCAAATATGGTTTACCATTTTTCGTTCCAGCGTCATAACCAAACATGTGTTCATGCGTTATTGACTTTGTTTCACCTGGCGCCTAAATTTCAGAGCTGGCTCCTAGATCTAGAACATATTTGTCGAGCCCTGCATGTATGTAATTATGGAAAAATATAACTAAAAATAATAAACAGTGAGATTTTGATAGTGGTGTCCATCTCAATAAAAAAAATTAAACACAGAAACTGTAATAATAGCTAATTGGCTTAGAAATATGGGGAAATCTTATCAAACAGGAAGAAGATGAGCGGGAAAATAATAACTAAAACATTTAGAAGTGGAAAGAAGGTTTCATAAATTTATTTTTGGAAACATCTCTTATAAAGATAACTATTTAGGAAAAAAAATTTGGAGCAGATACTGCCAGGTGGTGAAAATTCCCATTTCATATAGATGACATGACATATGATACAACCAGGACCAGTGAGAATGCAATTTTACATTGTTTCTGGTTGTATCATGTGTGGCATTAATTATTGCATTTGGAATGGCGGCCAATGTATTACCAGGCTAAGCTGTAACAGTCATTCTGTGGTATGACATCTTGTCCTTATGTGCAATGATTTTATTATTAAAAAAAGAAAAACTTCCATACAGTTCTTCGTAAGCATCAGAATTACTCCTGTCACAAATGTCTAATTTGCGCACAGTTGTACTTTTTGTTCGAAAAACCAAGAGCGTTTTAGACAGCTAATAAAGTGGAAGATACTAATTCAGCTGCGTGTAAATGTTTTTGTGCACCTGACTGTTGTTGTGAAGGTGCCATTGGTTCTTGTGCAAGTTGTATATAGGTTGTACCTTTTTGATTTGCTGCTTTGAGATGACTTCACTTTGTGTGTAAATTCCTATGTACTTTGGAAATCAGTATCTGCATTAATATCTGTATCAATTCCAGCCTTTACTTTCTTGGTACAGGGAAAAGTCATGAGATGTGGAACTCTTGAGGAATTAGTTGCTGTCCTGGATTGGTATTATAGGGTCTCAGCTTAAGAATTAAATCTGAACTGCTTTGTTATGGAGGTTGAATGTAGTCAGCTAAAAACAGAAAACTATGACAGCCCATATAAAGTTGTTGCCTACTGAAGAACTCACTGAAAAGTTGTTTAAAAATACTGTCACTGTGTAAATAACTTATCTCACCAGTTGTTCATGAAAAAGTATGTCTTCCTTTTTTATTATTTTTTTGATGGGCATCAGTGTGGCCTATGCCATTATAAACAAACCCGTTTATAACTTTTTCATTATATGCCTATCAAACTTAGGTATACAGGTTTCGTATTCAGAAGCTCTGAAGATTTTTTACATAATGGGCATGAACTTACAAAGTCTGTATCAATTGTGTTTTGACCATAAAAGTGAAGCTTATTGTAAATGTTTTCAAAAATTTGGTTTTGCTGAAAATTGTATGTTTCATGAGTTTTTCTTCCATTGGCAGATATTTTTGGATGCTTCATATCATCTCTCCCTATCAGAGCTGCCAAGTGTCCTGATTTACCCGGATTCCATCTGATTTCGAAAATATTTTCCTGAAATCCGATTTTTCTACAAAAAATCTGGTTTTGTGGTTTACTTGGTTTTTTTTCCTTTTATTTATTTATTATGCATGTCATTTTTTCCCTCAATAATATCAGCATTCATTTTTCTCTGGCATCAACTCTGGCTGTGGGAGTCGGTAACGAATGAAAACAAATGTTTTTTTGTTAATCCACAGCACTTCAAGTGCCAGGGTCGTGAGCCCTGTAATGTTAACATGACTAAGTCAGTGGTTTGGAAAGTTGAAGTACTGGTTTATGATGTCACATCCATGGCGTTTGTGCGGTGCCTCGTGCAAGGATGAGAATTTTACGCCAAAACAAATATCTTGCTCCACCTTGCTACAAAAGGCAGATTTTGTGCCATTGTGCACCAGAACCACTGTGCTCCATCATCATAGTCAAGACTGGCACAGTGAATTCTCTGTCCACGCTGTTCCATTTGACGCCGAAGAAGACCATGCGGTGGGGAGAAAGATTAAGAGACTCCAAATATTAAGGATTTTACGTAGTTACTTATGGAAATCGTCAGTCAGCTATGGACTATGGAAAACATTGAGTATGTTATGAAAATTGAAAATCTCAGTGAAATAACGTTATTAAACATCTGTGTAAAGTTTATTTTTGTATTTTCAAGATGTTTTGATTGAAAAAACTGGAAGAAAGTCTAAAAAATGTCATTCTCATTGCTGCTATAGCAGTAATTTTCAGTGTGATTGCAAATGTTCATAATCACACTGAAAATGACTGCTGTAGCAGCGACACATTATTTTCTGTTTCCATATATTAAATTTTTCTGACCCCTTTTTTCTCTGCTTGATTATATTTTTATTTTATGATGTTTTCTCTCTGTACACACGCTCGTGTATGTGTAATCATGTTCTTCGTTTTTAATATCTTTGATAATAGTGCCAAGGAGTGACTTTGTATTTCTTAAGAATTTTTCCTAATTAAATGCATGTTTCCCTGTTTCTAATACAGTACATACTTCTTCAAAACTAATCAATAGAGCAGTCATTTCCACCCCTTTCCCCTTTTATTAAACAAAATTAAATTTCTAGATTGGTATTGACATTGCCTGTGGTGGAATCTGCGCCGTTTCTGTGCCCCATAAAATTGTTTCACGGCAGAGTGAGCAATATAGTATCAATTTTTCACATTTAATTTTCCATAAAATTCATGTTTTTTAATTTCTTAGGCACTTCTTACTCATACACGAGATTCTTCCGTGAATTTGCAGAATTCTGCTTTTTCTGTCATCATTTGGGTCATTCTCGACATCGATGCAAAACTGAAGAAAAGCTGTTTTTTTTAGGGGGGTTCTTAAATATGTAATACATAATTTTTTTATGTAAATTGTAAATACGTGCACCATTGAACGTGTGTTGATGTTGCGGTTTTTTATTTTGAAAAGTTTGCAGCTCTGCCGTATGATCAGTAGTAGAATTTTGAAAATAATTTACTAGTCTACAGATGATGCAAATATTATTGCATTTAATATGCACACTGTGTTTTATTAATATTTTCACATTAATTACATTTTGTATGCCAACTAATGAACATGTCAGTTATATTTAACTATAGTTAGGAGTTTGGTGGGTGCAAGGTATAGAAGCAACTTTTTTTGTCTTTTCACCATATTGGACCCATAGTGACACTGCTGGAAATGGATCAAGCAGTGCAATATCTGAGTTGCCTCATAATATCCTCATTAAGTCTGAAACAGTTTGTTTTGCAAGTCTGTTTTGATTTCCCTCATATTTTAGAACTCCTTTTCACCTTTGACTGATGTACTAGGAATATTGATTTCTTCCGTGTTTTGGAACTCCAGTTCACCTTTGACTGATGTACTTGGAACAGAACATAAAGCATCAATCATTGCAAAAATATTTCCATGCCGAATATGATACCATGAATTCATTTCTTCCCGTGGCAATTAACTGGGCATATACTCGTAGAAGTGCATCCATGAAACAATATGGTGTGTAAGTGTTGTGTGGTTAGGCAAAATTTTTGTATGCAGCAGTCCCCTTATGGTCCCTACAGGACAGTGCATGATGGATTCCATTTCAACCCAGGCAGGGTCGTACCATCACGGTCTCAGATTTCTCTAAAAAAATTAAGGGGTGTTCCTTGACTAAAATAAAGAGAAAATATATTGATCAGCTGGCCCTGGTTGGATTCGTCCACCTCACCCTTCCCTGAGCGATAACATGCCTAAAAACGGTCTTGTAAAAAAATAACAAATCTCTATATATAGAATTGAATGTTTGTTTGTTTGTCCGCTATACAAATCTACAGTTTTCAGTTTAGAACCACCAAATTTGATATACTATCTCATGGTACTCTAACTTAGACGGTTTTTGGATGGGGTCGGAACCCGGGTGTCAAGGGGCTCCCCATACAAAATTTTCATAAAAAGTTCCATTTTTTACTTAATTAAGAACTGCAACACAATTCAGCACTTCAATACCAGATGTACAGTCTAAGTTAGAGACCGTAGATAACAAGGAAGTGCAAAAATATCTGTTTAATGGTGTATTAAAAACACAAATGAATAAACGTTAGCTTTTCACCACCAACTGCCGGCTTCATCCGGAAGAAATACAATGCAATGTAGATAGAGAGTTCCAGACATTCGAAATTCAAAATGTTAAACAAAGGATGATTAATGTTTATGTCATGTCGCATGTACCCGATAAGGCATATGTACATTGTATTTCAGTGTCGCAGGATTCTCAGAAGCGCACACCAGATGTACAGCAGTTCTATAGATGTCTCCTCGAAGGTAAGTATTTCCATTCCTCTTCCTTTCTTTTTTGTTTCGTTAAAGGAAATGAACTAAATCAGATTTTTTTTTTCACATTTGCAGCCATCCCAGCTCTTTTTTTTTTTTTTTTTTTTTTGTCTCTTTTGGCAGAAATATTACTGCATTAGCCAATCACTAGCAGTGGCTGGCATTAAATCGGAGGAACTGTGCTTTTCACACGGAAAACTCTACATCACCTGCTCAAGGGTTGGCAGTCCTAAAAATCTATACATTTTTTGCTCCCAATGGAAAAACCAAAAATATTGTTTTCCGAAAAGCAATAACCTAAATGAATTAAAATAAATTTACTGGAAAATTACAGGAATATCTTTTGAGTTCATTAACTTTCACCCGCTGAACTTGGCGATTCCCTGAATAGTAATATTTACCCGGGAAATTCCGGGTACCTTTGCTGCTAGTAAATAAATGAAATTCTTGCCGCACCACTAACAAAGTTGAGTTGCGGAAAACAGTTGTTTGTTTACATATATACTTAAACATCGCATAAGAAACTATAAAAGAGTAGAAAACTTTTGTTGCTAAATAATTTCAAGAGAAAAAATATGCTAGGTTGATAGTGCTGGTAGCCACCCAATCTCTGAATAATTTATTTAAGTCGGCATGTCTAGTCTCCAAAACTTTAAAATCACAGTTGTAATGGCAATTGTCTAAATATACTAAATAAATAAATAGAAAACAGTGTGTCCAAATGTCCTTTTTTTAAAGGACTGTCTTTTAAAACTGTGACTACTGATGAAGTTCTTTATTTGTCTTTTATTTTCAGTATTGTCCTTTATTTTTAAGTGAGTTGAGAACATCAACTATCTACAAAAATATTAAGGGTAAGTAACAAAAATGCATTTTATTTTAAATTAACCTAATTCACTTTGTCTTGATGTTTTTTGTTTGTAAGGGCAATGATGAACTATAATACTGAGTCCTTATTTCTTAACATTGCTACTACTTTTATTATTTTGTTTTAACAAAGTTCTGAAGTATTAAAGTAGCATATGACTCTGGATATCTCTGTGGAGATGAGCCTTTGGTTTACCACATTAATTTTTTTTTTTAATTGAGTTTGTTTTGTAGCTTTTTTAATGATGAAATGAAGACTAATTTTTATCTTTACTCCACAGATTTCTAGTTCAACATGTCTAAACGACAGTGCCACTATCAAAGTGATTGTTCCTCTTCTTGTCAAAAAGACAATAATGATGATGAAATTGGCAAATAGTGCAGACCAGGAAAGGAGAACACTCAAGCTTCATGTGTGTGGTGCTCAAAAGAATTTTCAGTGTCTACAATGGGTGTTCAAGCAGTTTTACAACATTCAAGAAGTGAAAATCACAAGAAAAATAGAGAAGCTGTAACAAAGTCAAAGGACTTGACAAAAAGTTTCAAAAGTCAAACAATAATTAGTAATCAAGTTACTACTGCTGAAGTTTTGTGGGCCTCTGCACTTGTTGAACACAATATTCCATTCAGGTTTTGTGATCATTCAACACAGTTGTTTCAGAGAATTTTTCCTGACTCTAAAATTGCTGAATTATTTTCAATGCACCGAACAAAGATGTCTTACCTAGTTAGATATGGTTTGGGGCAAACATATGAAACCATTTTAAAGGAAAGTTTGAAAGAGAAATATGTGTCAATTGGACTAGATGAAAGCAATGACAGTTGTGTGCATAATAAAAAAGAGCTTGAAATAATTGTACGATATTTTGATGATGTGCAACAGCGAATTGTAATAGATTTTCTTAAAAGGGTATATTTGCCAGAAGCTAAAGCACTTCCCATGAAAGAAAAATTGATTTCTGTTTTACAAATGTTTGGCATCGATATATCTAAGGTAATATGCGTTATGACTGATAGTCCACAAGTTATGGTAGGCTGTAAAAAAGGCATGCTAACTCTTTTAAAGCAAGAAAATCCCCACTTGCTTGATGTAGGTCGATGTTCATTACATCATGTCATGAATGCTGTAAAAAAGGCTGTAAAAGAATTAGATTCTTCACTTTCTGAATTTGCAGTGGATGTATTCTACTATTTCCATGGCAATAGTGTAAGATCAGCTGATTATGGCAAGAGTCAGGAACATGTAAGTGCTCCAAAACATGTATTTATGAGACCTGTTGAAGCTAGATTTTTAACTTTTGGACCAGTATTTGATCCTTTATTGGAGCAAAAAGATGCCTTGATTCACTACTTCTTATCCTTTGTACCTGCACATCGTTCCAAAGAACTTGAAAACCAGTGAAAAGTTGCACAGAATAATTTCTGCAGTGAAACAAGGTGACATTTTGATCCATTATCAGTTTATGCATGGTATGTTTAGCATTGTGAATATATTTCAGTTATTTTTTCAGAAAGGAGAACCTCTGATTCATCTTCTTTATTATGAAATGACTTGATTAGTAAAGATGGTAATGAAAAGAGCTATGATAGATGAAGTTGTTGATAACACTCCAGGCCATAAACTTGCAAATTTAGATGTTAGTCAACATTTGAAACCTTTGGAAAGGATGGCTATTGGTGTTTTGACAAAGAGTGCAGTGAAGTCTCTAACAGAGACAAAGAAAAAAATACTACTTTTACAGTGGAAAAAATTCTACAATGTGTTAATTAAAAAGTTGCTGCACTGTCTTCCATTGCAGAACAAAATATTAAGAGACTTGCGTGTACTGCAGCTAGACCAAAAGAACTGCCCAAAAAGTGTTGCTTCACTTATGAACATTATTAAAAGCCTTCCTAATGTTGTTCCAAACCTAAAGCTGGATGAATTGTCCACGGAATGGGATTTGTGCAAGCTGGAGAATGTTGATGACAAAAAAGCGCATTGATGAATATTGTATGCAGAAATTTTCAAAAAGAACTCTCAGAGATATGCAACCCTTCAAGGCTTGATCATGGCATGTTTGACTATACATCATGGTAACAGTGATGTGGAGCAAAGTTTTTCAGTTGACAGAGACATTTTGACTTGTAAAAGAACTCGACTACATGATGAAACTGTGACTTCTTTGAAAAGAGTTAAGTCTCACATGAAGAGGACAAAAACTGTATGTAATGAAATCGAAGTTACGCCACCTCTTAAAAGAGCATATGTGGATGCTCACAAAATGTTTGCTGAACATCTAGCTGAAGAGAAACGTATGCGATTGGAAGAACAACAGAAGAAACAGGCCACAAAAGATCAAGAGGCAGCTCTCCACAAACAAGCTGAGGAATTACGAAAGAAGGAAGAAAAACTTCAAATAAAAGAGCGAAAAAAGAAAGCGGATGAGAAGAGACTTAAAGCAAATCATCAAAGACAAATTGTCAAAGATTTAATGGCCAAAGTACAAAAATCACTAAATGAGGCTGATAATTTGGAAAAAGAAGCTGAAAAGGAGATGACAAAAATACAGAAAGATTAAGCCAAGATTCAACAAAAAGTGTCTTATTCTCTTTTGTTTTTGTTCAGAAAAAACATTAAATGTGTGGTGTGGTGTGGGGTGTTTTTTTTTTTTTTTTGTGCAGAAAAAGGCATGAGTAAGAATAAGGAAAGATTACATAGTTTTGTTTTGTGTGTTTGAAATATAGCAGTTACTTTCAGTTTTTGTGAAGTTATGACGTGTAACATTTTCCAATTTTAACCCACTAGGCACTTGCACATTATATTGTTCACTCTTTTTCATACTGGTATGTGATGTTGTACTTATTTTTATTTGGGGAAAAAAGGTTGTGCATTAGAAATGTTAAGTTGCTGGAACTTTTTTTATAAAATGTATTCAATTTATATGTATTTCATATACCGGTACCTACGCCAATGTATATTATTTTATGTACAATCAATTATAAGTGTAGAAAATAAATTTTTTTAAATGGGAAAATTGAATTATAACTGTGGGAGGAACGGAATGGCTATAAGGGGTGAAGAGGCCATTTTGAAAAATAAAAATTCTTTCTTTTTTTTTAACATGTTTAAAACAGATTTCAGCTGAAAACAGGAACCTTTAATTCAAAAACAAAAGTTTTGGCCCAAATCGGGGGTGGGGGGGGGTTCTTTTCAGATGTCTTTTATTTTTTACATTTGCTGCTGGGCACGCTGAGAAAATAATTATGTATTCATAAGATATATAAAGTTGATTATATTTCCTAAACAGTTAGCTGATTTTATATGTATGAATACATTCATATACAACTTATGCACTTGTAGGTGCAAAGATTTTCATCTATGTGAACCATATTCAAAGATTTCAATTGGGGGTGGGGCATAATTAATGTTTTTTCACCTGGGCCATGGTAAACTATGTACTGCTCTGCCCCCTTGGAAGATAATACTGGGTTTCTGGCTGACCAGCGGAGCTTTCCCCTTTACGGTGAGGGAAAGTCTCAAAAATGTTCGAAATTAGTTCTGAAATTTATTATAGAAGTTTTTAAAGACTGCTACATACCTACATGTACGTACACTTTGCCCTTGGCCTCTCTCTTTTATCCAAACGATCGGCTTTCAGGTTTTGAAGTGCTGGAATAACACATCTGTGTCATCACTGTCTTGCTTCTTTAAAGAATGGCTTTGTGCACTTGAACCCACTGGCGTAGGAGGTTGTACAATTTTAAAAATATTTTTCAAAGGCAAAGAACAAACGTTCAGATGCCTGACACTTTCCAAAGGAAATTTGTACCCACTTGGAGGTCTGTGTGGAAGCATAAATGAAACCGTATCATAATTTTCTTCTGCGCTTACAGACGTTACTTCAGCAAGCCACCAGTCATTGTCATACACACATGTTACAAAGTATCCAGTGCGAATATTGTGTATATTGACTTCTGCTTTCATCGGTGAAGGGTTTTTGTTTGTAGTTTTTGTTCGATTAACGAATGATTAGCATTTTGAGCAACCTAGCTTTTGTTGTTTTCCGACACCCAGATGTGTTTTTTTTTTTAATTCCCACAACTGCAGGAATATTTTTCCATTCCAAATTTTTTTTTCACAAAACTCAGTTACAGTAGAGCTTGGTAGCAGAATTATCTTAATAGATGTGGCATCTTTAATAGCTGTAACAAATTCTGACACATTTTTTATGCAGGAAATCAAATCATTTGACACGTTATATTTTGTGGCTAGATGTTTCACCACCCCTCCTACGCCATCGCAGGAACCTTTCCCGTGTCCTGTTGTGGTGAAAATCCACTGCTTTTTGACTGAGCATTCTTTCAACTTGTGGAATTGAAACCTATTATGAAATGGGCAGCAGCACCATCGGAAATAATTGTAACTTTATGGAAAATGTCCATACCACGGTGGATTAACATATTGTCTTTGATATGCTTCATTGCTAGCAAAGCATGTGCAGAATTGTGAGATTTGTCGTCGCTAACTGTGGCATAACTTCGTATTTCATTGCCGGAGTATGCAACAGCAGAAAATATGGAAACCTGGTCATTTTTCCAGTGGAAACTTTGAATTTCATTGGGCAGAATAACAGACCAGTTTTCTGCAAAATCAACATGCAGTAATAAATTAACAGGCGCATCCTTGATACGCATCTTTTCTTTTGAAATAGCCTGTCTTTGTACGTCTTTGATATGACGGTGTGGTAGCACTTTCAAAGCACATTTAATAAGTTTTGGCAAAAATAAATAATTTTTTTTTTTTTTATTAGGTCGCCATCTTTCCAAAGCGCAAATGTTACATCTGAGGCAGTATCTATTTTGTTTATGCCAAGAGATTCTGCTGTTAAACCATCTGCACCAGGGCATTCCACACATTCAAGGAGAATACATTTTTCATTTTCTAATGAGCATACTAGACAATTAAATATTTTGCTGCGGATTTCATCAGTGGAAATATTTCCTAAAATATTTTTCATGGCTATTAGGCTGAGGTCACCTTGGCTTAGTGGATTCCCATTTAAGTTAGCACAGTATACACATACATGCCGGGCCGGATGCAGTATGACAAACTTCGGCCGGATGCTATAAAATTTAGAATGGCCCATTTTGACATCAGGATTTTCTTTCTTAAATTTTTTTATAAATTTCTTTTATAGAACGTGTGAGATATCGCTTGGTTTTTAATTTCTCTTTGTCTATTTTCAATTATTACTGAAATGACATCGGATTTGTTGGGGCTCTGGTAGGAACAATAAAAATTATCATCAAGGTAGTACTGCAAAGCGATTTTAATATTACCTTGGCTTAGTTGAATCCTATTATATGGATCAGGTTCTCCAAAGACGCCTTTAGATTTTTGAAGAATGCGCAACTTATCAATCATATGTTTTGTAATTGAAGGGAAATTTTGAAGAATGCTGGTTTTGGACATACACTGAAGTGCCAGAAAAACTGGTACACCAGTCTAATACTTGAAAGGTCCCCCACGGGAGCGTAGGACTTCAGAAATACGACGGGGTATGGACTCCACTAGCTTCTAGAAATATGCTGTAGGCAATGCACACCATACTTCCTGCAGAGCGTTCCACAATTCGGGTGCATTCCAAGGTCTCGGATTCCTGTGTTTGATAGCGTGTTGCATAAAATCCCAAATGTGTTCTATCACGTTCAGATCTGGGCGCTTGGGTGGGAATGGCAACAACCCAAACTAAGATAAATGCTCCTCTAACCATAATGTGGCATCCCAACACTTGTGTGGAGGTGCATTGTCCTGTTGGAACAGGCCCAACCCATCAGCATGAATGCAGGACATGAACGGGTGTACCTCGTCAGAAAGGATGTGCACATAGCATTGGCCAGTCACAGACGTTTGCAGACGTACCAGCGGTTCCAACGAAGTCCAGCTAAACACACCCCATACCATTACAGACACCCTTACCAGCCGGTACAGCTCCCTGTTTACAGGCGGGATCCATGGTTTCATGGGGTTTGCGCCACACACAAATCCTTCCATCTGCCCGATACTGTTGGAAACACTACTCGTTAGACCAGGCTACTTGTTTCCAGTCATCAGGTGTCTAGTGGCGGTGTTGCCGTGCCCAAGCAAGGCTCATAGCTCTGCGTTGTGCACCCATCAAGGGGACTCGAATTGGGCGTCGGCTCCCAAAGCCCATATCATGCAGGGTACGTTGCACAGTCCGGATGCTGATGCTTGTTGAGGCTCCAGCATTGAATTCCAATGATACCTGCGAGAGTGTTGCACGCCTATCGCATGAAACGATTCTTGGCAGCTGACTATGATCACGATTACCCGATGTCTTTTTGCTGCCACGCTGGTATCATAGGTTGGAGGTTTTGCCGGAATTCTTGTAGTCACGGTACACCCTTGCAGTGGTCGCTCGTGAAAATCCGAACTTCGTTTCTACCTCTGAAATACTATGGCTCATCTCACAAACGCCAACTATGACACCGCGTTGAAAATAGCTTAAATCGTTATTACTTGTCATTCTCATGCCGAAAACAGCTCTGACGGCTGGCAAGGATGTCTATCACTGTATATACGCACTGGCAGATGCAACCGAGTACGCGCATAGGTGATGTTGCTATGTATTTTGCATAAGCTCGTCTGTACCAGTTTTTCTGGCATTTCAATGTATGTGGCGGAATTAATGTCATCAGACGAATTTTATCATTATATCTTATATCCGATCGGAGTGCATCATTAACACTTTTAATCCATTCGGAATTATGTGGTACTGGACTTGTTTTTTTGTCCTGAGTGAGAGGTTGACGGTAAAATTTCGGCTGGTGTTCCAGAAATAGTAGATATTTGGCTTCAAATTGTTTCTTCAAATGCAGATGACAGTTGTCACTGTTTCTGAGTAATATATGCCGATCGCTGGTGTCTCTTTAATGAAGAAGGTAATTTCAAAGGACTTACTTCTATTTGAAGTGTTGTTGCAAGAGCATTTATATCCGAAACTGGTTCTTCAGGAGAAGTAAATTCTGTTTCAGCATAAGAAGGCAACAACACATCCGGCTCACTGGGTGACGGTGATGAGCTTTCACTAGCAACTAACTTCGTGAAATCTACTAAACAATGGTGGCACAAGTACTCTTCTGATGAAAGAGTAAAAGACAGATTTTTGTTAATCATCATTTTTTGGCATAATTCTTTTCCAACTTTTTTGAACTTCCATTACTTTTGTTGGTACATCACCTTCTTATGGCGGTTACCATAATCGGCACATTTAATACATCTAGTACTAAACAAATTAGACATTTTTCCACTCCTCAAGCATTCAGGTGACTTCTCCAGAGAGGGTGTTAAGGCATTCTGATGCCGCCCCGGTGGCGCAGTGGTCTAAGGCGTTGGCCTCTGATCATTCGTCCGTAAGGGTCCGGGTTCGAATCCCGGTCAGGCATGGATGTTGTGTTTGTCTTACGGCACTGGCTCTCTCCTTTCCCTGGAACCAGTGACTCTAAATTAGGGACGGGCGACTGCTTATAGCCCATTGAGTTGCTCGTGGTGGTCGTTAAACCTCCACTCAAAAAAAAAAAAAAAAAAAAAAAAGGCATTCTGACTTCGTTTCATGTATTAGGAACCATAGCAGACAGCTGAACTTAGTAATAAAAGATATACATGCATTTCCTTAATATTTATTTATTTTTGTAATGCAGCAAATCCGAGGATGCACGCCAGATGTGTTTATTGGGGGCGGGGAAAGAGGGGGCATTCTACAAGAAATTGAAGGAGGCTGCTCTGAAACCAAAATATAAGGTAAAATCTCACTTTATTTGTTTTTGTGATGCGGCTAGTTATCAGATCAGCAGAAGCATGCAGGGAACAGCTATTACGTGGGGAAGTCACATTACCGACCACTATGATGTAAATGCAACCCTGGCCCCTGCGACTGTAGTCTGAAGAAGTGTAAATAAACACAGCTTTCCCCAACAGGCTATAAAATTTTTGTGTTGAACGATTGGCATAGCTTTAACAAAGCCTTGAGTGTGAGTGCGAATGTGAGAGGAGGAGGAGGGGGGGGTCTCAGTTGTCAACCTTCATCTGTACCCCGTATATCTTAAAACGCTAAATATTACAGCAAAGTCATTTCACAACTTGCATCAACCCCTCATAGAAAAGGATGTCGTAAATCCCCTCCAGCCCCACCCCATTCATTTTCAGTGCCATATTCCTAGTTTCATAGTAAACACTGCAAAGAAAGAAAATTTCCGGCATATATTTTTGCTTCCGATGTCTCAGTGTTAGTATTCAAAGTAATTCATTCATTTGCACCACCCTAGTTATGTGCACGTGTGTTACTGAAATTTAGTAATATAATGGTCCTTTATCTTTATCTTTTTTAATTTTTTCTTTCAATTACGCTGTTACTTTGACCCCACGCAAATAGTTAACACAGCAAAACCAAATCAATATATATATACACTATCTACAAACAAGTTAATGGACACCCCTGCAATTGACGATATCTGCGGGCCTGATACACGTCACTGCCGCCACCATTAAATATTGTGTGGGAAACAACAATGCAACCAGTCGCATGCAAGATGCCACGCAGTTCGGAGCTCTCTGATTTCGAGAAAGGTGTAATCATCAGGTATCACAGAAATGGCCGATCCATATGTGACATATCCAGCGAGTTGAAGTACCCAAAATCGACAGAGGCCTACGTGATTGGCAAATGGAAGATGAGAGGTGACTGTCGGAATGTGCCCCAACCCGGCAGACCCACAAAACTGGGAGTTAGAGACTGACTGGTGCTGGCCAGAGAAATTCAGAAGAACCACACCAAATCGATGGGCCACATCTGCGAGGAGTTTCAACAGGCATCCGGGAGTGTTCTTTCGATGAATACCATCCGTAAGCAAGCCCATCTGCTCGGTTATCATGGACGTGCTGCCGCCCACAAGCCTTTAATCACCAAGTCCAGTAGCGCTGCTTGGCTAACGTGGTGCAAAGAACGTCGACAGTGGACCGTTGAACAGTGGAAACAGGTTCTCTAGAGCGATGAATCAAGGTTCACTCTCTACCGTTTGGATGGCAGGGTCTGGGTTTGGCGTCTGCCTGGAGAACCCCTCCTGCGGGAATGTATTGTGCCAACTGTGAAGTTTGGCGGCGGTGGAATTTTGCTATGGGGGTGTTTCTCCTGGTATGGCATGGGACCCTTGGTCGCAATTACTGGTAGACTCAACGCCCAGACCTACTGCACCATTTTGGATGACCATGCGCTTCCTACGTTGTGGCAGTTTTATGGGGTGGACCCATGTTACTTTCAGGATGACAATACCACCTGTCATGTTGCGAGGCCCACTATGGCTTGGTATGGTGACAATGGGGTTAATCGAATGGACTGGCCTGCGCAGAGCCTTGACCTTAACCCTATTGAACACCTCTGGGACGAGTTGGAGCATCGACTTAAGGGGTGCCCCCACTGTCCGAAATCGGTGAAGGAACTGACCTGTCTTCTCCAAGCCGAGTGGAAGAAAATACCGCTAGCCGTAGTACAACGCCTGGTTGAGAGTATGCCCCAGAGGGTCGCAGCTTTAATCGCCGCTCGTGGAGGCTCCAACAACTATTGAAGGTGAATAAACTTTTTCCTTTGCTATCACAGGTGTCCAATTATTTGTTGGTAGATAGTGTATATATAAAACATCAGATTTTTTTCTTTAAAGGAAAGTAACTGCATTGGAGAGATTTGCTAAGGAGATCCGTTTTTTTTTTTTCATGCATGTGTCACTTCGTTCATTTGTACTTGCATTTGTTTTATGTACTTTAGCAAACAGGAAACACTTCAACTTTGTTTCTGTTGAAAGCAGGGCCAAAACCCACAGTGAGAGAGGGGTTTAGATCTGACCTGACTTCTCTCAAAAAAAATTATCGTATTCATATGAGCGGGGTAGTCGGAAACTTCAAACTTTTCATAATTTTCAGTTGGGTTTTATAATACAAAAAGAAATTAAATATAAAGATATGCCAGATACATGTATGGTAGAATTTATTCCATGGTTAGCGTGTATGCTATGACTGCAGGCAGGCCTGAAGGGGGGGGGGGGTGTGCTGTAGCACCGGGGCCCAGAGCCCATTTCTAAAGTATTTTTTTCCTATTTATTATCTAAAAAGTAGGAACTGTACACCAAATTAAACTCAAAATAGTATAACTATATACTAAAAATCCGAAAATTTATTGGCGTAGAATAAATAATCAAAATTTCCAAGCTTTCGCACATCAACCAGATGGCTTTCTCAAGGAAGGTAGACAGCTAACTGCAAACAGGATAATAGAACGTTTCAACACTTTAAACGCAGTGACTTGACTAGACAATAAATGATTAGGAGCAAACGTGATATTTCGAAGAAACGAGGTCACGTTGGTTGGGCACGCGGTACTATGGTAGAAGTCTCAGCATTATTTGAAGAATTGATTCCAAATACGTGGTAACTCCAGAGAGACGCTATCGTTACAAGCCTCGCAGCTGGTCAAGATTTCCAAAGTTTCGCGAATGGCCGTAGATTTGGGTGTGGAGTATGAAGCTAATTTCTTTACATCACTCCATATAGGATCGGCGGACTTGAACTTGACTTCTCTTGATAGGGCAGTGGTTATTTTTCCGTCTCTTGTATCCCTTTTATGTTCGCTGATTCTAATTCCAAACGAACGTTTGGTCATTCCGATGTAGTATCGCCTGGAGCCGTCCGGATATTTTAGTGGGATGGCATAAATGCCTGCCTCATTGAGAAGAGGGGGCTTGTCAATATTTCTCTTAAGCATCGCGTATAAAGATGCCGGAGACCTTATGCCGACACCGAAGTTCATCCTTCTGAGCGCGTTTTTGAGTTGATAGGAAATATTTGGTATGTAGGGAATAGAGCCCAGGTAGCGAAGTTGCGGCATAGAAATATTATTAGCACTCCTGGTTCTGGCTTTCTCGATAAAGTTATGCATCTGGTTAGAAGTATATCCTGCCTCAGTGGCCAATTCGACGATGTTTCTTAGTTCAGATTGTCTAGAACGGGCATCGGATGAGACAGCGAAGGCTCTTCTAATTCGTGAACGGAATAAGGCGGTCTTGTAATCATCAGGGCAGAATGAACTGCGGAGCATCAGGTTGGGAACGGAAGTGGGTTTATAATAGACTTCCGTATGAAAGCGGTTGTCATGCGATTTGCTCACTGAGACGTCGAGATAAGGTAAGGTACCATTGTGTTCAAGCTCCATGGTGAAATTGATTCTAGGGTGTATACAATTTATTTTATCGAGGAAAAACGGGATAGTCTCCTTTCCGTGTGGCCATATGAAAAATACGTCGTCTGCGTATCGTAGCCAGGTGGTAGGTCTTGGGGTGATGTTGGTGAATATATGTTGCTCAATGGGGCGAAGTATTGCTTCCGCAAGGACGGCTGAGAGCGAAGATCCCATCGGAGCGCCATTTACTTGCTTATAAATTTGCCCTCGGAAACTGAAGTAGCTGGAATTTGAGACCAAGTCCATTAATTTGAAGATGCTGAGGCAAGACTCCTGAGAATAAACCGATGAATTAGATATAGCCTCTTTCAATGTTCTGATGGCTTCCGGTACGGGGATCGATGGGTAAAGAGAAACTACGTCGAAACTGCCGATAATGTCGCGTTGTTCAATGGTGAGCTGCTTGATTTTCGTGATAAAATCTAAAGTGGAGGTTATTATAAAGTCCGACTCCGGTAGATGATTAGTTAAGAATTTGGTTAACGCTTTTTCTAAGTGGTACGTCGGTGCTAATGTTCTGGACACGATCGGTCTCAATGGATTGCCGGGTTTGTGGTGTTTAAGTCTGCCGAAGAGTTTTGGGATCTGAGGGCCAGGCGGTAATTTGGCGGATTTCTTGAGATCATCTGGAATATCAGTTGACCTTGCAGTTCTTTTTACCTGTGCAATCTAAGAATTTAGAGGATTCCTTCGTAAGATTATAGATCCAGAATCGGATATAAATTCTTCTAGTTTTTTTATTATAGTCCGCTGCGTCCATTATCGCTATCTGGCCGGATTTGTCCGTTAGCGTCAATATTATGGAGTGGTCATTTCTAAGGTTGGAAATCGTCCTTGGAATTTTGAAATTATTAAACGATTGCTTCTTATTGTACCACGATTTTAACCTTATTCTTAACCGCTTGCAAGACATTCGGTTTGATCCCAAAGTTCCTTAATTTCAAGACGTCAGTAAAAGGATCATGGTTCGAGAAGAAAAAAGAAAAATTTCTATGCCAGACCTTGTCAAGGATAGTGAACCTGAAAAGAAAGGACGTCATGTCATTAGAAAACCGGTGCTATAATCTATATATGAACTTGCATAGTCTTTGCGACCCTATTACCTTCAACAACCTTACCCTCCGGGTGGATATGTTAGTCGAAAGACTCCAGTCTTCCTTTTCATCCAGACACAGCAAGAAACTGGATTACCTGAAGTCTTCCCAGACTCCTAAACCTAAAGATTTCACCATTCCTTTCGTCAATATTTCTAACCGAACGCTCACCGGAGAAGAAACTAAAGTTTTGGAACTTGGACCAAAGTTCTGCTTCCGATCGAGACCGAACCCAAAAAGCGTCGTTTCTGAGTTTGAGACCATAATATCGCGAATTCCAGAAGACAACAAAAATGAACTATGTCAACTGTGTTGCTCTAGGTTAAAATCGTGGTACAATAAGCAGCAATCGTTTAATAATTTAAAAATTCCAAGGACAATTTCCAACCTTAGAAATGACCACTCCATAATATAAGAGAAATATTGACAAGCCCCCTCTTCTCAATGAGGCAGGCATTTATGCCATCCCACTAAAATATCCGGACGGCTCCAGGCGATACTACATCGGAATGACCAAACGTTCGTTTGGAATTAGAATCAGCGAACATAAAAGGGATACAAGAGACGGAAAAATAACCACTGCCCTATCAAGAGAAGTCAAGTTCAAGTCTGCCGATCCTATATGGAGTGATGTAAAGAAATTAGCTTCATACTCCACACCCAAATCTACTGCCATTCGCGAAACCTTGGAAATCTTGACCAGCTGCGAGGCTTGTAACGATAGCGTCTCTCTGGAGTTACCACGTATTTGGAATCAATTCTTCAAATAATGCTGAGATTTCTACCATAGTACCGCGTGCCCAACCAACGTGACCTCGTTTCTTCGAAATATCACGTTTGCTCCTAATCATTTATTGTCTAGTCAAGTCACTGCGTTTAAAGTGTTGAAACGTTCTATTATCCTGTTTGCAGTTAGCTGTCTACCTTCCTTGAGAAAGCCATCTGGTTGATGTGCGAAAGCTTGAAAATTTTGATTATTTATTCTACGCCAATAAATTTTCGGATTTTTAGTATATAGTTATACTATTTTGAGTGTATTTATTATCTTTTTTTCTACGTGATGCATAAAAATGCGTAATTTATGTGATAAATGTAAAAAATGTAATAAATTCAAAACTTGCTTTAAATACAATAAAAAAAAAAGTGGTGTTTCAAAAGTGATTTTAAAATAAAGTTTTGTAAATATATACATTATTTAATTTATATGTACTACTACTACTACTACAATACACATTAAAACATATTTTTAAAAATTTAATTTTAATTTAATTTTACTTCAATTTAAAAAAAAACTTGACCTGGAAACTCCAATCATAATTTTGACATAATACTACCACTGTTTATTTGCAACGACATATCACTGATGTGCAGAGGGGAGAATATGAAAAATCATCCACTGCAAAATAAAAATTGAAGAGTTACAACCGGTCGCGGGTTGTCGGGAAGTAGGGGAATGGTGGGTAGGTGAAGAAACGGAAATGTGGATTATGTGGTTGGTGGAGAAGCCAAGGTGGGGGGGGGGATTTTATTGCACTGGGACTAGAGCTTGCTCTCCACGGCCCTGGCCGCAGGCATCTTATGGACCAGTGGAGTGGGTGGCGACTGGTTCAACTCTTGTTACCAGCCAACTAAGTTGAAACATTTTTGAAAGCTACCTAGCTTTGAGACTCCTCACCACCATGTGTGTGTGTGTGTGTGTGGCGGGGGGGGGGGTCAAAACTCCACTGGTCTCCCATGGACCCAACATTATCTTCTAAGGGAACAGAGGACATAGGCAGTACATGGTTTATCGTGTCCAGGTGGAAATTACTATGAACACAATTCCTCCCCCCTTTAAAAAATTGAAATCTTTGAATATGTTTTAAATAGATAAAAATCTTTATTTACACCTATAAGCGCGTAAGTTGTATATGTATTCTACTTATCAAATCAGCTGATTGAACAGGAAATATACTCAACTTACATTTTATGAATAAGCATGCACGCATATGTGTTAATTGTTATTTATTTAGTAGATTAGACAATGCCCATTACCTTTTGGAGATGAGGTATGCAGAGTTTGGGTAGCGACCAGCGCTATCAACCCAGCAGCGATGTCAAGAGCATTGCACCCTCTCCCCCGTCGCAGAGGACAAAACTCTCCTGAGTGAATATTTTACTATTACGAAAAACTGGGAAGTTCATTTTAGCAGGTATAACAAAACAGCAACTGCTCTTCTGACAGTAGCCTACAGTTAGCAACTCCCAGAAAAACTCGAGGGTGTTTAGCCATCGAAAATCACTTTAGAGTATGTGTGCCCACACTCTTTTTCTAAAAACTATTTCACAATAGTTTTCTTCTCTTTTATAGTTTTTTCTTATGCGATGTTTTAGTGCAGTATATACGTAAACAAACAAC
The DNA here is from genome assembly GCA_039090855.1 of Macrothele yani. NCBI lineage: Eukaryota > Metazoa > Arthropoda > Arachnida > Araneae > Macrothelidae > Macrothele > Macrothele yani. Next base: position 142,062,528 of record CM076993.1, on the reverse strand, counting down.
TGTCTTTCACAACTCAACTTTGTTAGTGGAGCAGCAAGAATTGTCTTTCTTGCTTTATTTATCTGCCCCCCCCCCCCGACCGTTTTTTAGCATGTCATCATTCGGGGAAGGGTGAGGTGGACGTCTCCAACCTGGGCCAGCTGATCCAACGCTCTCATTCCATCATTTGGGTAAGAGAATACGTACTTTGCGCCTGAGATTTTTCCAAAATGGAGCCTTTAGAACACAGGAAATCGTAGGCTTTCAAACGCGTCTGTCTTTTTAGCCCTTCCACATTCTCATTTTTCAGTTTTACTTGATCAGCAAGATTTTAAGCTTTATACCACGTTTCTAATACTGTTTGTATGCCTTGTGTCTGGCGCTTTTTGGCCGAACATGGCCCTTGTGCCAAAAAATCAATCAACCAACCAACCAAACGCATCTAACTCAGAAACGGGCGTTTTTAGATCCGTGAAAATTTACACAGATATTCTCCTGTTGATAATAAAACATTGATTTAATTTTCAGAATTTTAAAAAATGGCTTTTTTGAGAAAATCGTTGGCAAAGTTAGAGATTTTTCAGAATCGGCTGTTTTTAACGCTGCCGAAATGCGGAAATTAGCAGTTTCACAGACACAAAAAATTGCAAATAAAGTGCACATTTGTATGTCTTTAACAAAAAAAAAACGAATACAGAAAAAACTCCATCCGCACCTGTTAAAAAAACTTAAAAAAATTTAATTTTTTTAAAAATCACGAAGTTTACGATTTTTAAATTTTAATCATACGATGTGTAACAAATGTTAGCACCATATATTATTATATGTTATACACACAGTGTAAAAAAAAATACAAGAATACGATATCTTTCTTAACTCCGTTGCAATGATTCGCTGAAGTTAGGAAAAAATAACCGTTTTCTAGAGAGCTTGTTTGACGGTGCAAGATTTAAAACCCTCTGTCTCGAAGGAAAAAAATTTTTCTTGCCGAAAGAAAAAAAATATTGGTCTGCTTATTTTAGCCAAGGAACACCCCTTAATTTTTTAAAAAGAAATCTGAGACAGTGATGGTACGACCCTGCCTGAGTTGAAATGGAACCCATCTTAATTTGAAATATTTGTATTTATATAGAGGTTCTTCTGTGCTCTAATAGCTTGTTTGGACTTGATAAAGCTTTCTGTTGGAGAATGAAAGCTTGGTGCTTTTTATTTTATGTTTTATCAATGTAGTGGATGTTTAATTTATTACTGGCTATATGCTCACTTTTTGAGTACTTGTATATTTCTTCCTTTAAGACATGTGAGCTGTGTCAGTGTTGAAAATGTCTGAAGCCACTGTACATTCTAGTGAATGTAAAGCAAGTCGTATTTCTTTTCTTCTAGCACTGAGTTATATATCCATTTGTCACTTCTCTGTCATGATTGTTGGAGAAAAGGTGTGTGTTTGCTTATATGTTGCTTTGGGATGAATTTTGTTTACAAACACTTTCACTTAGTTCCCAAGTTATTATGTGTACAGACTAAATACACAATAATTATTCTGCTCAGCTGCTTGAGCTGACAACTCAAAGTTTTAGTGTACTAAAAAAGAAACTATGATAATAATTATATTCAGTTGAAGAAACTGAACTTCTTCAACTGAATATGGTATCAATTTTTGAGTAAAGCCAGTTTTTTCTTACACTAATAAGTAAAAAGTGTTTAGGGTTTGCTAGTTAGTGGTTATTTAATTTAGCAATACATTTTTAAATATTAACTGAAGTGTTCAAAACTGCTATTACTTCATTATTGCATGCTATAAAGTGAGTATGTGTTCAGTTTCATTCTGGTCAGATTACCTTATTGTGCGTAACTTGCTACAATTATCCGTAGTGATCACAGAAGATGGTTGGCTCACGTCTTGTGGTGACCTAGGAAAGAAGACTGACTTTGCGAAAGAAAATAAATAAACCATGTGATTTTAAATTGCTTATAATGGTTCATACTTTTTGCTGATTGTGAGTGTGAATTCATTCTCTTTAACAGGTGATTCGTAATTGCACAATTTAGTTTATTAAGTGTCATGAAGTTCATGTATAAAAGATCTGTTTATAAGAAGGTAGGAATTAGTATTATGATGTAAAAGACCAGTGTGTGTATAGTTTCCCCCTTTATTTCCAGGTTTTGATTTCCAGAAGGATGATCTTTTGAGTGACTGGGTAATACCTGCTGAAGTGGTGTCATCAGACGAAGGTTTCCATAAAAATAAGTTAACAAAACATTTTGTTTGTCACCATTGTGAATACACAACAATGAAAAAGAGTCACATGAAAGAGCATCAAAGAAAACACTCGGGTGAAAAGCCTTATAAGTGTGAATTTTGTTACCAGCAGTTTTCAGTCAAAGGGAATCTAAAGAAACACTTGATTCTTCACTCTGGTGAAAAACTTTTTCAATGTCAGCAATGCAAGCAAGAATTTGCCCAAAAGATACACCTCAAAATGCACATGCTTGTGCACTCAGGACAATGTGAATTTGTTTGTGACATTTGTGGTGCTGCCTTTCGTAACAATGTCAGTCTTGGCCACCATTTAAAGCAACATGTGTACAATAACTGAACATATTTCATATTCTTTATTTTTATTTATTGGATCACTATGCATCTTGGAACTCTAAATTCAAACATGAATTTTGGAAAAGAAAAGACAGCTATTAAATCACCAACTTTTCACATCAAAATACATATTTTACAATTATATCATTTACTTGCAAAGCAGGTCTTTGTTGGTTGAATTGTTGATTTTATTATTAAACTTGTTACTGTTTATAGTGGTATTAATTTTATTGAGAAAGAGCATTTTTGTGTGTCATATGTACAGATAAAATCAAACTTCTTTTAGTGACCAAGGCATGCCTTTACCAGTTATATTATGTGTGCAAGTGTCCTGAGTGTATAATTTTAATGAGCATTCATGCCTTCAAATAGAAGAAATATACTGGTGAATACCACTATTTCATGAGATGAAATTATCCATCAGTCACTAGTTAAGATTTTTATATTGTAAGCCTAATTTATGGCATGTTTATATAGAGTAGAAACGTGTTGTTAAAATTTCCAAGTGCAGTGATTTTGTAGGAATTGTTTTATTGTACTAAAACACTTAGAAAGTGTGTGAAAAAGTTCACTTTCTGGTGATGATCAAAAACCTCTACTTGTTGAATAAATAAATATATCGCTCATTCCACGTTGTAACCACACACAGCAACCGAAAATTTTTATTCGGCCGCCGCCAGGGAATTGAGCCCACGGATCTCTCGATATCTAGCCGAGCGCGTTAGCATTACACCACAGTGGCCAGCAATCCACAGTGCTATGTGTGTATTTCAATCAGCTTCTGCCGTCATAAATCCGTAAGATGGGCTCAGCTACTGAGACATCTCCATCTGGTGGGCATTAACGGCACTGGCTATATATTAATTATAGCAGTTAAATTCAAGGGCGAGATCCAAAGTGAAAATCCTCTAAATACGTGATGTCAGTTGAATAAATAAATACATCGCTCTATCGACGTTGCAACGTGGATAGAGCCATGTATATATTTATCCATGTTGCAACGTGGTTAGAGCGATGTATATATTTATCCACGTTGCAACGTGGATAGAGCGATCTATTTACTTATTCAACTGACACCACGTATTTAGAGGATTTTCACTTTGGATCTCGCCCTTGAATTTAACTGCTATAATTAATATATAGCCAGTGCCGTTAATGCCCACCAGATGGAGACGTCTCAGTAGCTGAGCCCATCTTACAGATTTATGGTGTCAGAAGCTGACTGAAATACACACATAGCACCGTGGATTGTTGGCCACTGTGGTGTAAAGCTAACGCGCTCGGCTAGATATCGAGAGATCTGTGGGTTCAATTCCCCGGCGGCGGCCGAATAACAATTTTTTGGTTGCTGTGTTGTTACAACGTGGATAGAGCGATGTATTTATTTATTCAACTGACGCCAGGTATTTAGAGGATTTTCTTCTCCTTGTATAAAACAGTGGTGGGTGAAAAGGGGAAATCAGTAACCATAGTGGTTACTCTTTGCCTAAGTAGCAGCCACTGTGAAGAATTTGTAACTAGAACTGATAGTGCAAAATTACCTGGGTGAAGATTTTGGATGACGCTCCATATTGTAAGTAGTTAAAAGAGCTTCCTTTAGTGATAAACCCATTAATTTACTAGTGTTATTTGTGGGGAAATGAATCAAATGCCCAATATCATTTGCATATCATTTGCTATGCAAACTCGGACCTATAATAAAATTTCTAAAAGTAAAGATGCCATTTTCTAAGTTAAAGTTTGTTTTTGGTGGAAAAAATTGCATTAAAGCTAAGTATTTAGCATATATCTAATATCTAGCATATCATTATGAAGGGTTTATATATTTTGTGAAGTTAGAGAAATTTTAGTTATAAGAGAGTAGTTGAAATGTCATAAGGAAAAATAAAGATATGGATGCTGTTCTCCGTAAATTTCTGTGTTTGCATCATATGTTATGACCATAAAAAATTTAACTCTTCTTTACTGTTTAATATCTTCTTTTGGTGCCGCATGTATGTGGCAAAATACATATGTATATGTACAATAGTCTTCATACTTTCTGATTATCTCCTTTTGGTAAAGCCAGTGATCGAGACTTATGGGATGGGCAGTTTCTCTCAGACATGCTGCTAGAAAACTATGTGAAATATTAAGAATAGTTAGATCATTATACATGTGCTAAATGTAGAATTTATTGGCTTATTTCAACTTAATGTTTGGGTAGCTGTAACAAGCTGTATTGTGATAGTATTTGATTTGACACAAGATTAGAGAAAGGAACAACAGACATGTTTGGTTATAAGTATCATGCAAGTCAGATTTCAGTGGTTCAAATTAGCAGTTGTTTAGTAATGACTCATCTCTTCCTGTATATCAAATTACATAGAACGATATAATAATATCACTTATATATAACATAATATAATGAGTATCCTTTTTGAATAAGAAAAAATCGTTTAGTTGAAATATAACCACAGTCAGTATTACATCATTTGCTAAACATCACTGCAACAGTGAAAAAAAGGATTAATTAGTTCAATGTTTAGAAATTTTCACTCATATTAAGACTAGTCCAGAGTCAATGTGTTAACTTAATTTTCTTGTCTGAGTTTTATTGTATCATTATATACACTAGTTTTTAATTGAGTGAAAGTTAATGTTTATCCTTTCTTGATTGTATTTTTTGGTCTCTACTACTTAAATTCTATCTTGGTTGTTATGATAACAATATGATATCTCAGTTAATGAATAATTCAAACCTTAAAGGAAGTAATAAAAATTTCCACAGGCCACTGTTTTTCCATTCAGACTCAGAGTAGATATGATATTTCAATCATATTGAGCTGCCATTGTCAGATATATGTGTTTGATAATGTATGTCAGTTTTTATTCACTTCACCATGCATAGGTGTTTTCAGCCTCATGAACATGAGATGATGTTTGTACTTGTCATTTACTTGGAAAGGGTTGTTGCTATCATTGTAGTGCCATTCACTAGGCTGTATTTTTTAATTTTATATTTTTTATTTTCAATAAGTAATATTTGAGAACATGACAGTAGCAGCTTTAAAATCAATAATCAATTTCATCAATGAAATTTGTAGTGATCCTCATTCCTTACAAAAAGAATATAGCAATATCTAGGAAATTGTCACTCACCATCTTTAGTCTCCCTGAAATAGTCACCAAGCTTATCAAAGAATTAGAAGCTAAACAAAGTATCAGTAATCTTATTCTTTCTGCTGTACCATCTTTAAATTTACTGGTTCCATTTCCTACAGTTTACATTCACATACAGATCTGTCAAAATCTTAGTCTGGCTACAAATTAGCCATTAAACCTCCTACAATCACCATTATCCAATCAATAACTAAATACAGACTCACTCAATCCCTTAGAACTGCTCTGTTGCATCCTAGTTTCTGTATCCCCTGGAGAGAAATGTTATATTTGCAGCACATTTGGGTCATTCCACTACAGAATTGTTGAATATAAAGATGTCAAAAGATGCTTCCCGTCTATAACTCTTTCTCTTCTCACAATAGAAAACACTTCTTCCACACCAAACTTGAATAAACTGGAATAACACCCAAAGTATTGCTCCATTTACCTAGAAAATTACTTTGTGCTACAGAGAAAGTATTGAAACTCTACTGAACAAAAACTCTGGTCAATGAATGAATTCTATTTCTCCAGATTCGCTATATATGAATGCCGGTTGCTTTGACTAGTGAATCCTGTGATGGTTATATTCAAATTAATCGGAAACATGAAACTTGGTCATTCTGGATGGTGGTGTGGTTAGCATACTTGGGCGCTATCTGAGAGACGCGAGTTTGATTCCTGCTCCAGTACGACGAAATTTTCAAGTTTTCGGAATTATCTGACTTAGTATCCATGTCATATTTACACCAATAAACGGATATGCGTCTTCCAAATTGTATTAAACTCTAGTCATTCGGGTTCACCATTCAACATGCTGATTATACGGAAATCTCGACCGGTAAGAGACTTGTAAATAAGATCCACCATCTATAGTCTGACTATCAGTGTGACCAAGGGTGATGTGCAGCCAATAGATTATTATAATTTGAACTTTTTTAAAATATCAAAATTATAAGAAAATTATTGGTGCGAAAGACCCATCATTTTTCAGTTTGGTGAAATATTTTATTCCTGTCCAAGTGCAGTTATAATAATCAAAAGTTGTGTTAACATTATATTCATACAATCATGTTAAGCTGCACAGATAATACCAATACAAAATTAAGAATTTCATATAATTTTCCATCATGTTGCATATATAATTACAACTTTAGTTCCATATACCAAGTCCATATCAGAACATGGTGAGTCAAGTGTTGGGTATATTAACAAATGTCCCATGGTCTATACCTTCCACAATCACATTTTTCTTAGTTAACAGAGAAGCTCAACTTAACCATATTTTCCCAGTTTCAGTCTGTTCTTGAAAGCAGGGGATTAAGACAGCTCAATATTTCAGGTCTAACTGTACTAGCCAAATAAAAATTTCACTCACCATCACACCACTGTGACACGCAAGAGACAGTGAATTTGCAGCAAGTTTTCTGTTTTTATGATTGTGTATGCAAACAGTTTTATATATATATACACACACTCACAGACAATGAAATTTGGGTACCAAGAAGGAAGCATTGAATTGAACTGAAATTTTATGGACGTAATAATACAGATGAATCATACACATGATGGCAAGAACAGAGCTGCAGGACAGTTACAGAGGGATCTGTGGCACACAGTCCGGTCATTTTAAATAGCGCATCACACCGCCTCGTGCGGCGATACATGCTGTAATATGGTTTGGCATGGAGGTGAACAGATGCCTGATGTTGTCCTGCAGCAGACTGGCCAACACGTGTTGCACGGTGTGCTCCAAATCCCGAATAGTGTGGCACAGCGGCAGCAGGCATTCCAACTGGTCCCACACATGCTTGACAGGGGACATGTCCGGGGAGCGGGCAAGCCATGGAAGTGTCTGGACATGATGTAGGCAGTCTTGGGCAACCCGAGCTGTGTGCGGGCGGGCATTATCCTGCTTGTACAGCGCTCCTGGAATCCCGGCCAGGAATGGGAGCACATGGTGCCGTAGAATCGCATCCGCATACCGCTGGTCTGTCAATGATCCATGTACCACTACTAGAGCTGATGGGCTATCGTAGGCAGTGGCTTCCCAGACCATAATGCCTGCCGTGGGGGAGGTGTGGCACTCGATAGCAAGGTTGGGATTGTGCCATTGACCCGGCGACCTCCACACCCAGACACGATCATCTGTCCCCAAAACGAAGTGGCACTCATTTGCTAAAAACCACACATCACCAGTCTGTGGCATTCCATGTCGCTCTGGCCTGGCACCACTGCACACAGAGCCGGCAATGTTCCATTGTTAATGGCAGCACGTGTAAGGGGGCGTTGGGGTTGCAGATTCGCTTCTGCAAGGCATCTGGAAATGGTTTGTGGGCACACAGGAGCCGCTCCATCTGCCTGTATAGTGGACAGGGTCCCCGAGGGATCCATTCGTGTCTGGTGCACAATCCATCGATCCTCTGTACCGGTGGTCCTCCTGGTCCGTCTTGAGCCACTCCGCCATGTGGCAGTGCCGTCACGTGTCCACTGCTCCCAACACAGTTGGACGGTATGGTCAGAACGATCCATGTGGCGGACTGTATGGCGCACCAACCACCCTGTGGTTTTCGGCCCCATGATCAGGCCTCTCTCAAAGTCCATAAGTTGCATAAATTGACGTCTCTGGCATTTACCCGGCATTCTTATCACTCTGTACTTTTGCTTGCGTTGGCCGGTGCTTTTTGCTTTCATGGGGCATCGACTACACGCCGGTTTATAAGGCTGCCGGTTCGTGTTTGCAGTGCCACCTCAGGGTGTGCGGTCATGCGCACTCACACCAAACGTGGATCATTTGCATACCAGCATGCATGCTAGCTATTTGCAAAGTTTTGCGGTTGTAGCACGTTTTGTTCTAGGTGCACAAATTTCATTGCCCATGAATGAAAACCCAGACTTTCTAGAGGGATAAAAAATTGTGCAAGGACTCTGGGCAACAAATGATTTTGTTGAAAGGAGAGTTACCCTGAGACAGCAATTTAGTGGTGCAATAGCCATAACGAAAGAGCAGAAGCACTTTACATTACAAGTTGTTGAAAATCATAGAAAATACTTTCCAGATCCCCAAAAGAGAACTCCATCACAAAAACCAAGTGGTTAAATTGCATTATATTCTACATTAATATGCAATTAATATATATCAGAGTCAATGATTTTTCATTTTAACTATTTTCAACCAATGGCATCTTTGTAAGCATTAGTGTTCCAAGTCAAAACATTACAATCATGGTTTTTGTTGAGTTTGCCAGCATCGTTATTCTTGAGTGCCCTCTAAATATCAGGGAATTTTACCCAATTTTTTTCATAAATGGAACACAATGTGAGTGGGTAGAACCATGCAATTTTTGAATTTTATTTTTTACCATTAATTTGTGGACCATCCTAATAGATACACATATAAGCAAACCACACAAAATCAATGCCATGGTTATAAACATCTCAGATGCTCAGAGATGTTCATAGTCTTGGGTTGCACTGTGGAACTTCAGCCCGAATTATTCTGCCAATATCTCTGCAGAATGCATAATTTGCTAGCAATAGTGCCAAAAGTTGAAATTGCCATCCTCATTATTCTAATTTAAGTAGTTAACAAAAAAGATGCAAACAGAACAATTATGTATATTGTACTTGCTGTGTTATTAAAGAGACAGAAATTTCATAATAGAAACCCAGATTTAAAAAAATAAAATTTTCAGAATAGAATTTGAAAAACTCAGTCGTCAGGTAAAAATTTTCAGGTACCATGGCAACTGGGCACTTTGGATTTGTGTGTCTCTGCATAAATTTATTTTTTGTTTTAAGAATATCAGTTGTAGTTATAATTATTCTATAAAATTACATGTGTCTGGTAAACTAATAACTTTTTAGACGGCCATATTTTTTACTCTAGAAATAGGAGATTAAAGGTTTTGAATTGCAATTGGTAAAAAAGTTTTTCCAGCATTTGTAGAGTTATTGAAGAAGGCTTGTGATGCAAACAGGTTGCTTCTGTGGAAACTATTGAAAAACGATGGTCTAACTGGGATTTTACCAGGATTTGTGAAAGCTATTTTTGCCAGCAGAGTACAGCGTGTCTGTAAGTTGTGTTTTATTAACTTGGTTTTTCATTTGTGCATAGGGGTTAGACAAGGTTGTGCAATATCCCCATGGTTATTCAGTGTACAGGGTAATTCAAAATGATTGCCCTGATTACAAATGTCAATAACATGTTTATGAAGATAAATACAACATATATCCCTACTCAAGAAAGAAGGAAGTTTAGAATTTTATTGGAACTTACTGCTGTGTTGCTATGGTGACGTAGGAAAGTGAGCTGCCGGTGCGCCAAAGCCAGTTAGCAGAAATGGCGACCGCAGCAGAAAAGGTGTTTTGCGTGCTGAAGTTCTGCAAGGGGCCCCCTAGGTCTCCGGATCTTACTCCTTGTGACTTCTTTTTGTGGGGGTATGTCAAAGACCATGTGTATGTGCCACCTTTGCCAAGAACACTGCAAAAACTAAAGATGTGCATTTAGCTTGCACTGGCATCAGTGACCATGGACATGCTTTATAATGTATGGTGTGAAATAGGTTACTGCTTAGATGGTGTCCGCGTGATCCAGGGGAGCTGGTCCGGGTTCGAATCCCGGTCAGGCATGGATGTTGTGTTTGTCTTACGGCACTGGCTCTCTCCCTTCCCTGGAACCAGTGACCCTAAATTAGGGACGGGCGACTGCTTATAGCCCATTGAGTTGCTCACGGTGGTCGTTAAACCTTCAATCAAAAAAAAAAAAAAAAAAAAAAGATCCAGGGGAGCCACATAGAACATTGGTAAGGTATGGAAACAAAATTCTAAATTTCCTTCTTTATTGTGCAACAATGTGATCTCTGTATCTATGTTCATAAACCAGGTATTGTAATTTGTAATCAGAGCAATCATTTTGAATTACCTTGTACTTATGGATATATACATGTGTGATTCCATGATAGACAGTACCAATTTATGTGCTAGGAATTTTCATGTATCCTGGTTGTTGTATGCTTATGATACTGTTCTGTTGTCTCAGAACCTAAGTGAATTGCAGGAGGAATGAAGTCGTGGTTTTTCAGCAAGGGACTGTTAATATAAAAATGTAAGATCAATTTCATCTGGCATTGAGTTAGACCAGGTATTAGTATGTATATTTAGGAAGCATGTTTAACAGAGAAAACAGGCTAGTTATTGAGATTAGAGGACAAGTGAATTCATCTCTGGAAGGTATAGTTGATTTAAGTGGATTCCATAGGACTGATGGCTAAAAGTCCCTTGTACGTAGCTACCAAACCTGTTGTTTTTCCTCAGAGGCTCCTGATTTTTAATGCCATCTCTCAATTTATTGCCCAAATCTCCCAGTTTTTAAGAAATTTTTGTTCAGTGCATAAAAAAATGACAATATTGTGTAGTTCATTCGATAACTTTTTAATTTTATATTGCAAAGCAAACAGAATTGTTTCTGGCCATTTTATGGTGGTGTCAATCCAGCCAAGTGACTGTTTTGCAATAGCAAGATGTGGGAACACACAGCAGCATGTGGGTCAACAGAGAGTTTGAGAGCAGCTGATCATTCTTCCCCAGCGGCAACTGTGCCCCAATACCTGTTCAGCTCCAGCTCTTTAGGTGCGAGTCTCCTGATTTTAAGTCATTTCCCCCATCCTCCCAAATGCTCCTGTGAATATTGCTTTTCTATTGTGGGGTGTTTATATGGTGAAATTTCTTTGGGTGATTGTGGGGAGTACCCAGTATTTTTTTTTTTTTTAATTCTTTTTGGTGAGTGTATACTTGTGTGTGTTAATATATCCACGGGTGAAAACTTTCCATCCTGGGTACAAAATTCTGTTTTTTTTTTGTTGTTTTTTTAAACAAGTTGGTCAAAACAAAAATTTCTCCTATAATTGGAAATTTTTTTCTCACGAGATTTCCTCTATCCGTTATTGTTGTTAAACATAATTTTATTTTATCAGTGTTTATATTTCACCATGAAAATTGTGGCAAAAATGTCAGAAAGCAGAAGTTAGTCCAAGCCAAAATTTCTCCTGTTGTTGATTTTAATATTTCGCAGATTTCTTTTGCCCAGTATCGTAGTTAAATACTGTTTTTCTTTTTTCTGCTAATATTCATATTTTAGGTTGAGAAAGGAGGCAAAGATCCCTTCCCCAGTCAAGCGCATAATTCCTTTTTGTGTTGATGTTCCCTCTGCTGTGAAATGTCATGCCTTTCCATACATAATTGTACATTAGGCTTCCAAAAATAGAAGTTAGATGCAGCAAAAATTTATGTGTAATTGTACATTTTTCTTTTTTTTCTCATGATGTTCTCTGTGTCTTATAGTCATGTATTGCAGTAAGAATCAGTTTCCTTTTGTAAATGCTTATATTTCAACTTGAAAAAGAAGGTAAGTCTTAAGATTTTACTTTGCATGTAGGGCTTTGAAAAGTGTGCTAACAAATGCATGTTCAGTGCATTGCTGTGAAAATGCTGCTATCAATTCTGGTGAAGTGTGGCAGGAATTGACTGACCTTGACTCCTGTTGTGTGATGTGAAAGACATAGTGATAATCGATACATCCAGGGAAAAGCATGTTAAAATTTGATGGTGCTCTAAAACCTTTGAGTACTTTTTAATTGGCTTAAAACTTTAAATATTTTAGATATGATACTATGATAGGGAAAAAATTATGGGGTAAGACACAAAAAGTTTAGAAATTTATGAAATAAAGATAAAGCAGGTGAATGTGAACATAGTGCTTAATTGTTATGGTTTTAAAGTGAGGGTTCCTGAGGGGGAAAAATTGTTCTACGCAATTCCTTGTAATTTTCAGCCGTGCATATATCTAGGTTTGCAGTCGTGAACATATGTAAGCACTGCATATCTACCAATACATTAGCAGTGTGTAATTGTAAATAGTGGTGTAATTGTATGATTTTTTGTGAGTATCTTTTTTTGTTTTGTTTCCGTTATTCTGGAATTATTAACTATTAATAGGCAATCTGCTTTGGTGAAATTTGACCCTACAACATAGGTTTCCGTTTTGCTGTATATGAATGATCACAGGAACTTTTTCTTAGAGGTTTGTATTTTGTGTTGTTAATACATTGCCCATGTTTCTCTGGAGTTTCAGAATTCTCTTTCTATGTAGAATTTCTAAGTTGGTAGGCATGTCTGTTAAATTGTGCAGGCATACTAAAAGTAGATTGTTGTATCTATTTTGACCGAAAAGATGCATGGATATAATTATAAGACATTCTGCTGTCAGCAAAATAGAAGCATTAGAATAACCCTTTTTCTTCTTGCATTAAAATTTTTTTTCACTGTGACTATATGATTCACTAATTTTCCATCAAAGGTGAGGATTTAATTATTGCTAAAATTTGCCATAAACTATCTATACTAGCTGAAGTGGGACATGTAAAAAAACATGACTTGGTGCTATTCCTCTACCCGGGCCCTTTATAATAGACACAACAACTATTCTTTATGATAGTGGGCTGTTAGGGGCAACCAATATGTTGGATGTTGTATACATAGTCCAGTTTCTACCAAACATTATCGAATAATCCTTGTTAGAGACCAAAGTGTTTATTGCAGGAGTTGCATTTTGTTGAATATCAATAGATGTGACAGATGATGCACAGTTGCTTCCTTTAGATAATGCAATTGTCTCATTCTGTGGTATATCTATGTAAATCAGATCCAGGGTCCATATGTTGTAAATGCAGTGTCACTATGCTTACAACATGACTAATTTGAGTGGTTATTGAACATAAACCTGCTTTGAATTGGGTTGAACCAAAAGTTTGTTCAAATTTTAGGTAAAAATTCAACTTAAGAGTATTAAATAGTAATTATCTTTAATCAATAAATGTATGCACCATTATGTTCAATTATCTTAGGCCATCTGTCAGGCAGCTTTGTTATTCTGTTGATGTAGAACTTGCTTAGTCTTCCATTGAAGAACCTTTTAAGGTGGTTCTTGATGGCCTCCAAAGATTGAAAGTCTTTCCCAAACTGTTTTGCAGTGGCCGTAATAATTGGTAATCTGAGGGTGCAGTGTCAGGCAAATATGGCAGGTGACACAAAAAAATGTCTCTTGGCAAAAATTGTTGCAGTTGGGAACTGCAACTATTTTTATCAGGAGATCAAAGACGTGATCTCGTGTTGTCATGGTGGACACAACTCCTTTGCAATTTGTCACTTTTGGATGTTTTTCATTAATCACATCTTTGAGCCATTCAAATTGCAAGCAATACTTATCTGAATTAATCACTTGATTGCTTGGCAAAAGTTCATGCTAATGGATTCCCTTCCAATTCAATCCTACCACACACAGTTCATGACCTTCTTTGTATGCAGGCCAGCCTTGTGTTGTAATGAAGGCTTACCTCACTTGCTCCAAAATCTTTTCTATTTTCTTCGGACATTGTTGTAAAGGAACCATTTTTCATTACCCATTACTAACCACATCAAAAATGGGTCATTTTCATTGCATTACAGGAACAAATCACAAGTTTTTTTCAAGGTTTTTTTTTTTTTTTTTCATTCGATGCAACACTCACACATCATACTAATTAAAGTACCCAAGTTGTTCCAAAGGCCTTACAACTGATGTTTGTGGTATTTTTAGTGTCTCGTCAACCTTTCTTGTGCTACACTGGTTACTGGTTAGTTTGGATTAATGTAGTAATTTGGTTGTTGCTAACCATGGAGGACCTTCCTGAACACGAGACATCTTTTGGAGGGAAATTCCTGGTTTGGAATTTAGTGAATCACTTCTTATACATTCTTTCTCCATTTACTGCATAAATCTTTCTTCGGGTTATTAACTATATGTCAACAAAATAGTTTCCATATCATCTACTGTTTCGCACGTTACTAGAAATTCGAGCACGGGAAAAACGTCCACATAATAAAAAAAAATTTTATTTCAACTTGTCACTAATATTCCTTTTTGATGTTCCTTATAATAGTTTAGAATTTTATTATGAAGATTACAAATTTATATGAAAAAATGTTTTTATATGTGCAGTCATATGCATCATGAGTTGTCAAAGTCCTCCAATACGTAGAGACAATATGTATTAAATGATTAACATTATTCCAGTTTTTTAACTCATGATTCACGAAATTAATACAATAGAAAAGAACTTTTGCACCTTTTGATTATGATGCGTTGAATCAGTAATAAGCCATCTTGTTATCGAAGGAGGCACGATTTTTCTTTCCTGTGGTATCAGCTTCCAAGTTGAACTTCGATCTTATAATTTCTTATTATAGATGATGGTTGCATGTTTCATTTTCCGTGGCTCAATATCCCAAACTAGTTTCAATTCCTTCTTTTTGGAATCATTTTCAGTGGGTGTTATGATCTACTTCTCATACACGTTGTATTTCGGCCACTTACATCGATTTTACTGGTGGCGTCCGACATTTCACGGCAGTTGTACTCTTGCGCATGCTATTTTTGGTATTAATGCTCATTCTTAGTCGTGTTTTGATATAATTGGATGATATGAATTCTGATTCTAAATTAATTGGTGTTGCCATTCGTTTGTTGAAAATAATTAATAAGGTCTTTTATTATATTTTTTATCGTTATTTTCTTTTTCGATAAAATATTTCCAAGCGTACGGTAAACTCATTGGATCATTATTATTACAATTTATTTCTTTAGTTTTTTCAATCATTACTGCTTCTGAGGTTAATATTTGATTTTTAGTTTTATGTGAGGTTATTAATTTTGCATCATACCAATCAGGATGAGCTTCATTTTCAATACAATGATTTATTAATGATGTTTTGTTTTCTTTTTTATTCCAGTTCGATATATGTTCTTTTAATCTGGTCTTAAATCTTCTTTTTGTACTTCCTATATATACTTTATTTCTTTCATTTCTTTCTATTTCTGTATAATATTTTGTTGGTATAGAATATACTCCGGCTTTATCAAGCATTGATCTTCTTTCATTTCCTGTAGTTAATATAGTTTCGTTATCTATGACTGTTTCTGCTAATATCATTTTTTCTTTAACGCATTCCTTCTTTAGGATATCTGTTATTGGAGGAATGTAGGGAATTTTACCAGCAAATTTTATTTCATTTTTTTGTTTATTTTTACTTTCATTTAAAGATTTCTTTATATTTTCAAAAGGTTCGAAAGTTCTTTTCATAATCAAAAGGTTCGAAAGTTCTTTTCATAATCAAAAGGTTCGAAAGTTCTTTTCTATTGTATTAATTTCGTGAATCATGAGTTAAAAAACTGGAATAATGTTAATCATTTAATACATATTGTCTCTACGTATTGGAGGACTTTGACAACTTATGATGCATATGACTGCACATATAAAAACATTTTTTCATATAAATTTGTAATCTTCATAATAAAATTCTAAACTATTATAAGGAACATCAAAAAGGAATATTAGTGACAAGTTGAAATAAAAATTTTTTTATTATGTGGACGTTTTTCCTGTGCTCGAATTTCTAGTAACGTGCGAAACAGTAGATGATATGGAAACTATTTTGTTGACATATAGTTAATAATTTCTGAAACCACGTAATGTTTTCGACAAATGTTGAATTAATATCTTTCTTCGGGTTTGTGTTTCGTTTTTGGTAAAAAAAAAAAAAGAAAAAAATTGGCATGAGACGGTGAAAATTTACTTTTCGTATCTTCCATTTTCAAACTGATCCTATGCGAGCATCCCTTAATCATTCTGAATTATTTATTTTTTTCGGAATACAGTAGCAACTGGTTCATGTCAATTTATAACTGTTAATGCACTTTGTTGTGAGGATAACATCTAATGAGATCTCTTGGAAAAAATAATAATGGACTTTTGGTTCAACTCAATATATCTCCAGTGTAATGAACATTCCCAATAAGTTCCCCTTGTTTCAAGAGAAATTAAATATCAAAAATATTTATAATAAATATTGCAAAGTTCATATAAAAATGCATATCTCCATTACCTGTGTTACCTTGTAATACTTACCATAATTTCGGGTAAATAAGCCGCACTGGCGTATACGCCACAACGATAAAAAAGGGGGTGGAATGAAAAAAAAAATCGCCAGAAACGCCGCACCTCCGTGTATGTCGCACCTTCACAGTAAGGTAGGGAGTACCACCGCGGAATCTTGAAAACATTTTGTAGATTAGAATATAGTACCTGATCTTTCAAATAATAAATAAAAATATCAGTTAGACGAAATTCAATCTTAAGAATAACACTCATCGTAGTACCTATTTTATAAAAATTTACTTGAAGAATTCATAAGGCACTTAAACCAATTATAAAACATTTATACCTCAAGATTTTAAAAAATACACACACAACATTCTGAAAATATATGGTACACATATTTTTTCAATCAAATCCATCAGAATCGGAAACTTCACTGACCGAATTAAGAAGTTTTAAATGTTCATAATCTAAAAAAACTTCGGGGTCGTCTGCATCACTTTCACTGTCTTTTGGCGTTTCACCGCAGTTTTTAGAAATAATGTTTGCTTCAGTGAAGCCTGAAATAATCGTTGAAGTTCTGATGTTTTTCCAGGATTCGGAAAAACATTTATTTAACATTAGCTAAAATGTAGAAGTACACTGAAGAGCAGTTGAATTAGAGACAGCTGGCGTTATGCAAATGTGGCGCTGTGGGCGGCCCTGTAAATGGAAACGACATGACGTATCCAGCGATCCAACAATATAAGGAGTGATGCGACGGGAATCAGTAAGAGTCAGACGCAGTATGGGTAAGACGAAGGATCTAAGTGCATTTGATTGTGGGCAAATTGTCGGGGCCCGATGAATGGGTCACTCCATCTCGGAAGTCGTGCAGGCACTAGGATTTTCATGTGCCACTGTGTCACGCGTGCACCGTGAGTACATGGAATCCGGTAAAACCATCCCTGCAAGGGCCAACTGCCGTGGACAACAGCGTGTGGATGAGCTGGGTCATCGTTGGCTAGCAAGCATTGTAACAGCCGTTAGACGGGCAACAGTGCAAAAAATCACTTGGCAATTTAATGCTGGTGCACAAAAACGTGTAAGCAGCCACACCATCCAGAACCATCTCCTCGCTATGGGGTACAGAAGCCATCGTCCCACGAGAGTACCGCTGCTGACCTCACATCACAGGGTGCAAAGATTAGCATGGGCGCGGGAACATCGCCACTGGACCCTAGACATGTGGGAAAATGTTGCCTGGACTGATGAGTCGAGATTCACGTTGGTACACGCGGATACCAGGATACGAGTATGGCGCAAACCACATGAAGCGATGGATCCTTCTGGCCAGCAGGGTACTCTTCAAGCTGGTGGGGGTGGCATTCTCGTCTGGGGACTGTTTACGTGGACTGAAATGGGACCCCTGGTATGTGTGACATCAACCCTTGCAAGTCGTCATTACCAGGATATCCTAGACGTCCATTTGTTCCTGTTTGTGCATCTTCAACATCCCACTGGGGACCTGATCCTGATACAAGACAATGCACCGTGCCATCACTCTCAAATTGTATCCGAATGGTTGGATGAACACTCCACCAACGTGACCTCGCTTCCTTGGCCAGCTAGGTCACCTGACCTCAATCCCATCGAGCACATCTGGGATGCCATCAAGGGAGATATTTGAGGCTCTGACCCTCCTCCATCAAATCTTCATGAACTGTGGGAGCTTGTTCAGGGGTCGTGGATCTGTATGGCTTCCCAAGGCTTCCGGTGTCTTGTCGAGTCCATGCCGAGACGAATCGCCGCCGTCATCAGGGCAAAAGGTGGTGCTACACGTTACTAGACAGGTATCTCTCATTCAATTGCTCTTCAGTGTATAACTTCTGCATTGCATAATTTTACTTTCCGGGATAACGTAGAACTACGCGAACTCGAGAAAAGACGATTTGGCAAACTGAATGCAACGAATGCACACGTCACTGACACATTTTGCACGCGCTGTCCTTGCGTTAGTCTCGGAGCAAAGCTGATGACGTCATGAGTTCAAAGAGAGTTCTTGCTCGGAGCATGAAACAAGGGCGATTCCCTGCGAAGTTTTCCCTCGCCACAGATCTTTTCCGAGTTTTATCGGTCACCTCTCTCTTACTTGTCCAACCTCAATCATATAACCTATTATTGTCATGTCTTGTTTTAAGAGGGGGTGGGTGGAATTTATTGCACGTGGCTGTAACATCGTTATTTTATTCCCTCTCTATTGAGATATCTTCCCACGGGAAAAAGAATGGAACAAGCCAAAACGTTTTTTTGTTACATAATTTCGCTCTGCCAAAAAAAAAAAAAAAAAAAAAGTAGTATATGCCGCCATGGTGTATAAACCACGCGGGACGAAAATTTAATTTTGAACTCGTAATATGCCACGGCTTATCTACCCGAAGTTATGGTATATTGCTATAATCTAAAGCTGCTAAATTTCTGCTGACTTCATACCAACATAATCAGACTACTTTAGGTAAGAGTCCCATTGGGGATAGTACCACATATATCTCTGGTGCCAGTGACATCACAAGGCAGTTTCTTAATTTTTTTATATGTGAATGCATGCTATTCGTGGCACTAACACATACATCATCACAAAGTTCATCTACAATGAATGCTGCAATTTTTTTGTGTGTAGTTCAGTATTCTTTTTTTTTTTTTTTAGTCTGTTCCACCATTCACTGTAAATCTTTGTAGCCAACTCCTCAAAAACCTTACAAATTGAATCATCCTGGAGTGAAGTTGGCCACATGAATGACAGCAGTGAATTATAGTATTTGTACACCAAAAATAACTATCTTATATTTTCTTATCCTGTGATTCGGACACCCAGTTATCTTTCATTTACACAGTATTACCCAGAATATGGTGATTTCTGGTGTGGATCTTGTTATCAGAATGGAATTAGAGCTACTACAAGGCTTGTATGGAAATCAGGAAATGCAGCTTTGGCACCTCCTCCATGATGATGCAATCTTCAGATTTTCTAAGGAGTTAGCAATGAGTGAATAATGAATTACAACATTTTTGTAAAAAAACAACAACAACAAAACAAGTGATTCGGAGATTTATTTGATGATGGTCAGACTATATGAAGTTGTAAAATCAGTCCAAGGGGTGATTTGGAGATTCATTGTTTATTAATTTCAGCTGTAGCACAGGAACTGTGTTCTTTGTGCTCCATAAAAATAGTCTTTTCTACTTTTCACTAAACAAAACTTTTGTGATATGCTTACACTACAGTGGAAACTTATCCTTCACAATGAATGAAATATTTTTTGTCATCCTAATGTGTACATCAAATTTTGTTCTGAGATTGTGGTTATCTTAATTCATTTTCGTTTTCTTTCCTTTGTTTGGAAGAAAACTTAAAATAGTGTGCTGTGATGTGTTTGTAAAGTAGAACCTTAAGCATGTAATTGTACCATTTGGTAAGTTGCAAGAACACTTTTAATGTGTAGACCATGTAAATATGTGGGTGCATTTAAGTTTTGCTTTAATTGCAGAAAGTATACATGCACTTTCACATATACATTATGCACAGCTTAAGTTTTTATGTTTACATAGATATCATCCATAATTATGCCATCATTGTAATTGTTCAGTAATTAAGTGAAATGCATATTTTCCAGTTTCTAATTTTAATGTTGTTAAGTTGTGAAAAATTTAGCAGTGGTATTGTATTTATGGACGTAAATATTGCAAATCTTATATAAAAATTCATTGTTGATGCACATTTATGAATGAAGATATTTGTGAAAAGTTCTGCACTAATGTGCATTTTAAGTAAAATTAATTACCTAACAATTGAACTGAAGGAATAGGGCACCTGTTTCAATTAAAGCAGAACTCCATAAGATTCAGTCTTTGTAAAACAATTTCTAAGACTAAGATTTCTTTTGGATAAAACTACTTCTACTGATTTATTCTAGACCATAAACATTAAGAAAAATGAATGAAAGAGAAGAACATTACCTCTCTTGATATAACAAATAAAAAATTACCTATAATGATTAAAAACACGTAATCCAATTACTGCATCGAGCACAATGTATTTCTTACTGTCTCCACTTTGCAGAGAGCCTGCACATCTGCTCAAAAATATATCTGGTGACTGTTTCTAAAGATCAGATTATACGAAGTTGTAAAACTAGTCCAAAGTAACATTTGAATATTAGTTACTTTGGAGCCATTGATCCCAGCCATGTATTACACCCATCTTCTGCTGTGTTGACCTAAGATCTCTAGGATGTATGGTTTTTAGCCTCTGAGGCAGTTTGATATACCATTTGAAGAGAGAACAATCAAAGAAACATTTTTTTTTACTCCATTTTAACACTATGCACACATCTAAAAGATAACACTTAAACAAATTTGCACTTTATCTGCTCTGCAATAACTTGGAATAGATGGATGTACAGAAATTAAAAAATGCATCTGCTGACACTGTTTCTGAATGAATATTATTTGTAGTGTACTACAGTTTCCCTGTTACTTTGCAATGACTGCACTACTGATAATTTTCATCCATAAATCAGGGTTTGCACAGACTCTGGAAAGTCTAAAAATTTTAGACTCTCATGGTAAAATTTGTTCCCTGAAAGTAAAATTTTTTGGCTTTCAGGGTAAAATTAAATTTGTTCCCCCTTTTTTAAGAAAAATCAAATTTCAAAGTCTGTATTTGTTCTGCCCATGATGAAATCAGTATCATTTATGTGTCCTATAAAATTCTTTTCACAGGAGAGTGAACAACTGCAGTACCGATCTGTGAAATTTAATTTCACTTAAAACACACATTTTCCCATTCCTTCATTTCTTGCTATATGAAAGATGGAGCAAGCATTTTTTCTTTTGTTTAAAGTGAAATCAAAATTCGAAAATGCCACTGCCTGCTCTTTGTGCAAAGAAAATGGCTTTATGAGGAATGAAAGATGGTAAACAAAAGATGAAGTTCTGATTTTGAACTTTTATTTCTTTTTAAACAAAATTAAAAATGCTTGTCATTTTTGTTCTTTGATATAGCAAGAATTAAATACGCAATGAGAAACCATGCATTTTCAGTCAAATTGTAGTTTAAAAAGCGACAAGTCTGCTCCTCACTCATTTACGAAAACAATTGCATGAGTTCTTTATCTCAACGACTACAGTCATGTGACGATTATATATAGATTAAGATAATACAACGTAGTTGTCACAAA
Source organism: Macrothele yani (assembly GCA_039090855.1). Classification (NCBI taxonomy): domain Eukaryota; kingdom Metazoa; phylum Arthropoda; class Arachnida; order Araneae; family Macrothelidae; genus Macrothele; species Macrothele yani. Next base: position 142,040,620 of record CM076993.1, on the reverse strand, counting down.
TGTTTATTTTTTTATTTATTTTTATTTCTCAAGCCGACCATGGTTTCGCTGGGTATTAACCTAGCTTCATCAGGACGAATGGCACGTAAATATTCAAATTGTATATGACATCATAAATGGTTTTTACAGTCACGTGTTTTGGTTAGATGCTTCCACACGTTTGATAGAAATGGCGTGGATGCCATGTCATTAACAAGTTGCGAAGACTTCAGGGATCGCATTCCTCCTAAAATTCCCAATATTTTGTGACCCTCCTTAAATTCCTAAAATTATACCTAAAATTTGCTATTCTTCCTAAAATTTTCGTAAGCTTATTTATTAAAAATACAACCGTTATTAACGCCAATAAATTTACCATTACGGTAAGGTAAAAAGACCTGTTATTGTAGAAACACAGCCTATATGCTGTGCTGCTGAAGGGAAGGAAAATGATGCCATCGAGATGCACTTGCTTCGGGGCGGGCGCTCCACTTTTTGCCTTCGGACAGTTTTCGAGAGTAACAAGAGATCTAAGGGAAAAGGGGAGGGGTCATTTTCACCCCTGGTTTGCGCTTTGCAGACGAACTCCGTGGCACGCAGAAGATCGTACTTTATTTTTGTACATGCCTTGTGGAACCTCCTCTTTCTGCTGATGTTTTGTTATTGTAAACCGCAGGTGGGTGGAAGCAAAGAGGAAACATGTGGTCTCCTTCCGTAACCTCCGGTAATGACGATTGGATGGTAGCTGAGTGTTATCGTGGCAGGCAGTAGAGCACGTGATCATTGACCTTCGATCGTGCGTCAGCGACAGCGACCTTCGATGCGCAATATATCTCGGCTCTGACTCGCTTTGACTGAACTTGCGTGAGATGCGTATGATAGTTTCTGGTTTTGCGTCTTTTATGGTGTTCTCTGTGCTGTGTGCAGGTTCAATTCTCTAGTGGTGACCTGCTTTTTTTTTTTCTATCTTCTGACATCCTCGCAGCCAAATTTCGGGAAGTTGTCTGGTTTTGCAATATTGGAAAGTGTTTTTGTACTTCCCTTTCATTTTCTGGTTAGTAATACAAGTGTTTAAGATGCCTAAATCCAAAATGAAATTTCAAGATGCGTGGCTCGCCAAAGAATTGGACGGAGTGAAGTTGAAAGAATGGTGTTCTGCAACTGAAACAATATTTTCTGCTAAGTGTATATTGTGTTCAGAAATTTTCAACATTTCTTATAGTGGCTTTTCACTAGTAAAAGCGCATCATAAAGGAAAAAAACATTTGCAGAAATTTCAAAGTAAATTTCAAAATAAGTCCATCCTGAAATCCTTTGGTGGACGGGATCTTCAGCCCAAAACAAATATTAGTGAAGTACTGAGTCATGATTTACAGTTGGCTAAAGCCGAAGCATTATGGGCCATGAAAGTTGCTAAGGACAATATGTCTTTTGTTTCATGCACTGAAACAGTTGAACTTTTCAAAGAAATGTTTCCTGATTCTGCTATTGCAGCCAAAATGCAACTTAAAGAAAACAAAGTTGCTTATGTGATATCACATGGATTGTCAAAATATTTTGAAGAGGATTTGAAAAAAGACATTGCATCTAGTAGCCCAGGAAAGGTTACTATAGCATTTGATGAAACTACAAATACACAAGTGAAACGGCAGTTGGATGTGTATCTCAGGTACTGGTCTTCAGAAATAAATTCAGTTTCTTGCCGATACCTAACAAGCGTTTTTCTGGGTCATGCAACAGCAGATATTTTGCTAAAAGAAATTCTTGATGTGTTATCATCCTTCAATATTTCGTTGAACAGAATTATTTGTGTATCCATGGACAGCCCAAATGTAAATAAGTGCTTTTTACGCAAATTCAATGAAGTTGTAAAACAAGAAACAGGCCAGAAATCTTTGGAACTAGGTTTTTGCAACCTGCATGTTGTTAGTAATGCATTTAAATTTTTTTGACAAGCTTAAATATAGATTTTGACGAATTTGCTACTGATATGCATTACTTTTTAAAGAGTAGTGCTGCAAGACGAGAGGATTATAAATCTGTCGAGGATATAACATTGGTCACAGCCAAATTTCTTTTGCGTCATGTCAGCAACAGATGGTTAACTGTTGGTTCTGTAGCCCAGAGGCTCTTGGATCAATGGCTAAATATTACAGAATATTTTTTAAACTTCTTGCCATCTCAAAAAATATTTGAAAAACAACTACGCAATTCGGCAAGGTATAAAAGAATTCACTGTTTCTTGAAAAATGAGCTAACTCCTTGCTATTTAGCATTAATTTCATTTTCACACCAAAATTTTGAAAAGTTTTCATTATGTTATCAGAGTGAAGAACCAAAAATACACCAGTTATATTCTGATTTAAATACTTTAATGAGGAATGTTATGGCTCAGTTTATCCAAGATGATGTTATTGCAGGGAAATTTGGAGAAGACCTAAAGAATGTAGATTTTGAAAACAAAAATTCATGGAAAAAACTAGGGAAGTTAGAAGTTGGTATGAAGACAAAAAATCTCCTCAGGAATGTTCAGGAGACCAGGCAGAAATTATTTCTCTTAGATGTAAGATCATCACTAATTGCAACCACAAAATATTTAAAGTCAAATTTGCCATTCTGCAATCAAAAGCTAAGAGACATAGAAGTTTTAAAGGTAAAAGAACCAAAGAAAGAGTCAGCTCAACTTTCAGTCACTGAAGGACTTTCGGAAATAACCAGAATTTCAAGTGTTTTGCATCTTTCTGAGGAACAAATTGATAGAGTAAGAGAAGAGTGGAAACTTTTAAATTGCGATAAGCCAACTCTAGATGAACTAGTGAAATTTTCAGAGGAAGGGCATATTCCAGTGTGGATTGATCATTACTGGCGTAATATATTTAGTATTAAAGACTCTAGCGGAAAAGAAAAATACTCAAATCTTGCTAAACTCATCAAGTCAATATTAGTTTTACCTCATGTAATGCTGATGCAGAAAGAGGATTTTTGGTTAACACTGCTCTGTTAAGGAAGGACAAGGCTAACTTAAAAGACTCAACTATAACATCATTAAGAATAGTTAAAGGGACCATTAAACACTATGGATGTGTAAGTAAAGTTCCCATAACAAGAAATTTGTTAAATAGTGTTCGTGATTCACATAAATTTTATAAAGAGTATGTTGATAAGCTGAAGGAAGAAGAAGAAAAAAGGTTAAAGAAAGGACGCAGAAAGAGAAAGAAAATAAGGAAAAGCAGCTAGAGAAAAAACGAAAAGCTGAGTTTGATGACAAAATAAAAGAAAATGATGCAGAAATAAATAGGCTTAAAAAAGATAAAGAAGCCTCCCTAGCAGTAATTCAAGAGGGAACAGAAAGAATGAGAAAAGCTGTAGAAAAACAAAATACTGTTGAAATAGCAGTTGCCTCTAACTTGATCATACAAGGTTCAGCTGAAATAAAGAAAACTGAAAGTAAATTAGTTGTGGTGGAAGCAGAAAAAGATAGGCTAATCAGGAAAAGGTTAAAACAATAATATGAAAAAAGTAATTCAGTGAACAATTGTACATAGTTCTTGGTTTTCAATTACCTTTTTAGGATATTATAATTTAATGTGAAACCTGAAAACTTTACTGTGAAAATCGTGAATTGCTTCTGGTTCAACAGCATATTAATGTTCAAAGTGAAACTTGAATGTGGTAAATATACTTGAATATGATAATAACACGTGAAAAGATAAGAACTGAACATTAGAAGTAAATCATACTTAAACTTTAGACATTAGAGGTTATGCAAAACATTTGGGTGTGATCTTCGACCATATATACTAATGGACTGCTCACTGGCAATAGCTGCATCAAAGCCGCCATGGCTCAAACATTGGGCACGTCATCATCAGACTCCAAATTTCGTGTAAAAATGCTGTTATGATTACTAATTTAAGCTGCAGAACTTCAGTGTTTTCGGTGTATTATGTGAATGTGCCTCATATATAATGAAAACTCTTCAGGTAAGTTTACTTATGAGCTATATACATGCATGATCGGGTTGTTTACATTTTGTGATTTATAATGTGATGAACATTTGCGAAGAATTTGGAACATGCATTCCATTTTTTTTTTCTTAAGTTACTATATTTTTATATCAATAGCTGCAAGTTTCTGGTTAAGTAATTGAACTTTATTGACTTAGGTATTTAATTCGTTTCTTACCCATGAAAAATCATAGAACTTTCTTTACTATATCGGTCAGAGCAACCATAAGCACAGCAGGTGTAACCCATCTTTTTGACTGTTGTCATGTGATTTTATGTTGGAGCCAGAAATTTTGATGTCATGCGCAGTCTATCAGTATATATGGTTGAAGGGTGTGAAGCAAACTCTTTACAATGTATACAAAGTTGTTTTACTAGATGTATACAAATATACATCTAGTTTTTATTGAAATACACTCCTAAAATTTTCCTAAAATTTTTCTAAAAAGTCCTAAAATTCCTACCTAAAATTTTCCAGAAGTATGCTATGATCCCTGAGACTTCTGATATATATGGAAAGCTTCCAAACTATCAAGTTTGGAGGTTGAATCTGGCTTGTCAATAAGTTTTGCTTCTTCAAAGAGGAAATCTGTGGTCCTTTTCGTAACAGTGTTTAGCCATCGATGACTTCTTTAGGTCACAATTCCGAATGTAGGTCTTGTGCTCCTTCAATCGAAAACTCAAGGCTCTACGGGTCTGTCCTATATACGAAGCGCCACATTCACATGGAATTTGATAAATTCCCCACAAGCTTTTGTCTTCAACACAGTCCTTTGATCCTAAAATTCTCATTTTGTTTATGGGTTTAAAAATCACCTTAAAATTAAAGGTTTTGAAAATTTTTGTAATTTTAAAGGCAATGTCACGGGAAAATGGAATAATGGTAAAATTCTCTCGCAATGGGCACATCACAGGAGTTAATGTCGAGATGGACTTTGGTTTCCGGAATTTTGTCAGAGCCTTGTCTATAATGGAAGGGTTGTATCCTCGCTGTACTGCAACATGTTTAAGGAAATAAAGTTCTTTTTCCAAACTGTCCTTATCTGAACATATATGTATCGCGCAATATACGCAACTGTAAAAGGCACCGAGTTTTTGTTGATAAGGGTGATTAGACTTGACATGTGGAGGTGAAACAATAGCGAAAGGCTTCCGATAAATTGTGGTTGCAAGAGATTGATTTAAACGAGTTACCAGGACGTCAGGGAATGGTAGGCATCCGTTATTTTCAGTTTCGTAGCTGAATTGAATGTGGGGATCAATGGAATTTTATAAGTTTGACTAATTACGGAATTTCAAAATGTTTTCCCTTGCATAGAACGAAAGTATCGTCTACGTATCGTATCCATAAGTCAAATTTCACAAGTTTGAAAAGTTTTTCTTCAAATCGACGCATGTAGATTTCACATAATATAGGTGACAGTGGGCTGCCCATGGCTAGACCTTCCGTTCTGTTCATAAAACGTTCCACGGAAAGTAAATCTGTTCTGTTTTATGCAAATGTCCACTAGTCTTCTTATTTCCTCAACTTCAGGTTGGCTGTAATGATGCTCTAGAAGACTTGATTTTAGAAATGCCAGAGCTCCTTTTACTGGAACATTGGTGAACATAGATACCACATCAAGGGATAGCATTAGTTGATCTACGTAGGGATGTAGTTTGAGTCGATTGGTAAACTCAATGGAATTTTTCACAGATGTTTCGTTTGGAGTGACCAAGGTAGATAATTTTGAAGATAAGAACTTTGATAACTTATATGCTGCTGTGCCGATATTACTTACTATAGGTCTGAAAGGAATTCCAGATTTATGTATTTTAGGGAGAGCATAGAATCTCGCACAACGGGCATAAGAAGGTTTAAGTTTGTTTTTTATGCTTTGGCTCAGAGTTTCTGAGTTTTTGATCAATTTCTGTATTTCTTTCAATTGTTTATCTGAAGGGTCATTCTTTATTTCTTTGTAAGGTTCATCCGAAATAAGATTTTTGACTTTGTTATCGTAATGGCTTTTGTCTAACACAACCACCTGACCTCCTTTGTCAGCTCTAGTAATGATTGAATTTGAGTGCAATTCTTTAAGCGCATTAATTTCTTTGGTCGTTAAATTTGGTCTAGGTAATGTAGCGTGATTTGCGGTTATCACTTGGCTGATACGATGTCTAACTATTTCTTTTTCTTCAAAGTTGGGACTGCTTTGTATTAGAGATTCCTCAACTGAAGCAACTATGTCTGATACCGGTATTTTTCTTGAGATAGCAAAATTAGAATTATATCGTAAAGTCCTCTTCTCCACTGTCACCTATATTATGTGAAATCTACATGCGTCGATTTGAAGAAAAACTTTTCAAACTTGTGAAATTTGACTTATGGATACGATACATAGACGATACTTTCGTTCTATGCAAGGGAAAACATTCTGAAATTCCGTAATTAGTCAAACTTATAAAATTCCATTGATCCCCACATTCAATTCAGCTACGAAACTGAAAATAACGGATGCCTACCATTCCCTGACGTCCTGGTAACTCGTTTAAATCAATCTCTTGCAACCACAATTTATCGGAAGCCTTTCGCTATTGTTTCACTTCCACATGCCAAGTGTAATCACCCTTATCAACAAAAACTCGGTGCCTTTTACAGTTGCGTATATTGCGCGATACATATATGTTCAGATAAGGACAGTTTGGAAAAAGAACTTTATTTCCTTAAACATGTTGCAGTACAGCGAGGATACAACCCTTCCATTATAGACAAGGCTCTGACAAAATTCCGGAAACCAAAGTCCATCTCGACATTAACTCCTGTGATGCGCCCATTTCGAGAGAATTTTGCCATTATTGCAATTTTCCGTGACATTGCCTTTAAAATTACAAAAATTCTCAAAACCTTTAATTTTAAGGTGATTTTTAAACCCATAAACAAAATGAAATTTTTAGGATCAAAGGACTGTGTTGAAGACAAAAACTCGTGGGGAATTTATCAAATTATATGTGAATGTGGCGCTTCGTATATAGGACAGACCCGTAGAGCCTTGTGTTTTCGATTGAAGGAGCACAAGACCTACATTCGGAATTGTGACCTAAAGAAGTCATCGATGGCTAAACACTGTTATGAAAAGGACCACATATTTCTCTTTGAAGAAGCAAAACTTATTGACAAGCCAGATTCAACCTCCAAACTTGATAGTTTGGAAGCTTTCCATATATATCAGAAGTCTTTGCAACTTGTTAATGACATGGCAGCCACGCCATTTCTATCAAATGCGTGGAAGCATCTAATCAAAACATGTGACTGTAAAAACCATTTATGATGTCGTATACAATTTGAATATTTACGTGCCATTCGTCCTGATGAAGCTAGGTCAATACCCAGCGAAACCATGGTCGGCTTGAGAAATAAAAAAAAATAAATAAAAAAAAATAAACATTTGTGACAACTACGTTGTATTATCTTAATCTATAAAAAATTGCATGAGTTGTTGAAGTGATGCAGTTTCTATATAGTAAGAACAAAGTAAGCAGGGATTTTCAATTTGAATTTTGCTTTAAGGAATGTTTGATCCACTGATTGATGTAAAAATAAGGCACAGTAAGAAACAAGAAAATGTGTATTTCATTAGGAGAATTTTCGTAAGAAATATGAAATCACTCTTCTGCACTATTAATCTTTTTCATGCAGATTTTCCCTTTGTTGTTTGTTTGTTTCAGGGGTTTAATTACTACTGTGAGCAACTCTTAGTGCTATAAGAAGTCACCCATTCCTAATTTAGGCTATTGGTTCCAGTGAGGGGAGACAGCCAGCAATGTAAAACAGACTCACCACCTGTGCCTCATCTGCAACTTGAACCAGGGCCCATCTTGGACAGCTAGCCAGAAGCAACTGCCGCTGACCCCTTAGACTATGAATGAATGTGCTCAACTTGCCTACAGACTGAAAGAAGGCAAACTGAGCTTATCGATTCATAGAACTTCCATTGTTTCATTTGACACTCTTAATTTGTAATTCATACCACTCTGATTTGTCTAATACATTACGAAAGTGAAATATTTGAAAATCAAGATTAGTCCTGTGCATTAATGAAGCCATTTCTATCCTAGTGATGGAAAATCTTTAAAAATATAACTTAGCATTGCAGGTATTACTAGAATGCTAACTATTTACAGTCTTCAAATTTTCGGGTTGCACACCAACCTGTCATCAAGAATAACTCAAGAAAGTAGGTGTTGCCACACGTATGGTAATACCCAGCATGTCTGTTCATTAATTGTAGCACCTCTTCTTTCAATTTATAGACTTTCTTCCAACTTTCCTTTCACAAAAGGCTGTTAATATGATATAATTTTTATGGAGTCCCCCGGTTAATGAAATATCCAGTGCTTTGATGTATCTGTCAAGTCCTGTTTTGTTTGTAATATTTCTTATAGCAGCTTTATGTTATTTATACAGGTTTGATGTTGTTTCCCAGTTTCTGCTACGTAAATGTTCCCACAATTGCAATTTACACTGTAGATAGGGGAGTAGTGGGGCCAGAATGGCTTTCTGGTCCTTTTTTTTTTTAGCCAGCACACATTCTGGTAAACCCTATACTGATTTCAACAGATCACAATACTTTCTTTTATTATAAATATAAGAAAGTAAAAAGGGGAGAGGTGGAATGAGTGAGGGGGGTAAGAAGGGAAAGGTATTGAAGATGTAAAGCACAATGCATTCTTGTACTTTTTCAATTACCGTTACACCACTGACTGTAAGGCCACTCCTTCTTGTGGCAGGTCATTGTTTTCATTTTGGTTAAAGGGAGGGAAGAATTTTTAATTTTATTGTTCAGGTCCAGAACAAGTTGAGTATGGAGTTTTTTTCTAATTCTCTGAAGTTTTTCAAATAATCCCTTACGATAAGTGACTTTTCTGCTAAGTTTAATGTTACTGTTTGATTGTTTACTATATTACAACTTTATATATATTTTTCCTATTATTGTAGAAGTATAATTATTTTCTGCAAGCATACTTTTTAATTCTTTTTTATGGAGATTGTTTTAAAATTCCGTATTATCCAGAGCTTCTATTTTTTTTCCAGGAACTGTGTATCCAGATTAAATTTAAGTAGGTGGGATGGTAAGAGTGGTAGTTCAGAACCTTGTTAGTGTTGGTTGGTTTTTTTTATATAATTTTGTAGTAAGTTTTTTCCTGAGGCTTATAAGGTTCATGTCCAGGAAGCTCAGGCGTTGCCTTGCTGAAGTTCTAAAGTGAATTTCAGAAAATTGTGTAGTCTGTTAAACTGATTGAGGATATTTTCTGGGAAAGTTTCCTTATTGCTGTCAACTATTATGAGGATGTCATCCATATACAGCTCACATACAGACAGAATAATGAAGGTTGGGGTAGGATTACTTTACTTTCAAGTTTTCCTAAATAATAGTTTGCCAGAAGAGGATCCACAGAAGAACCCTTCACTAAGCTCAAGGCCTGTTTCTAAAATTTATCCCTAAATTGAAAGAAGTTATTCATAAAAGTAAACAGTAGCAGTTCATAAAGTTCAGTGAGTTTTTCTTTACTTTGTCCAAGGAAAACTACTTTGTTTGTCAAATCTTTTACCAGAATTCTATAAGGAGGTGTAGGTTGATATTGGTGTACATGGATACTACATTTAGACTTGCAAGAGGAAAGTGCTGTATAATGGGGAGAACTTCTTCTGACTAGCTCTTTTGAATTTTTTATTATTGCTGAAGGTGTGGGAAAAAAGGAATTTGGAAGAAAGTCTACAAATTGAAAGAAGAGGTGCCACAATTAATGAACAGAAAGTGTGGGTTATTACCACATGAGTGGCAGGCAACAGCTACTCTCTTGAGTAAGTCCTAACGACAGGTTGTGTGAAACCCAAAAATTTGACAACAGTAAGTAAGTAACATCCTAGTAATTCCATAATACTGATTTATATTTTTGAGATATCAGGATTAATTGAATTGTTTCTCAATGTAAAGTGATAGCTGGGAGTGACAACAAATGATGGGATATTCAGTTTGAGCAAAGGGATTTGAGAAACCTCCAACAATTGAAATTCTAAATTTGAGAAAAGGAATATTCTCTAGGAACAGTGTTTTGTATGAGATAAACTGATGGGGATGATGGTAGGGCATTTAAGAGCTGTAAATTACAACCAACAAAGATTCCAACTGTCCATTTGATTCACAGCGCTGCCAAATACTACTACTTCTACTAATAATAATAATAGAGAGAGAACAGGGCATAGGCAAGTAAATGTTAGACAGTGTTGAAGTTTTTTTTTTTTTTTTGCTGAAAATTAGAAGTGTTAAATTATAAATGTAAAATCTAATGTATAAAGAAAAAACAGAAAATTTACACAGGTGATCTAACATTTATTTTTAGGTGAATCCCAGGTATGATATCACAGAACAAGCAGCTACTTTTGTATACTACCACACATTTCAAATTTTCTATTTTTTATGATTATATAGGGGAAAATTATATCTCTCTGCCCGTGCAACATGTGTATAGTATGTAGTGATTTCCTGTCTAGAATATTGATGTAAAATAAGTTTAGGACTATATTAGTTTATAACTTCAAAAAAATTTATGTCAACTCACAATATTTATGATGATTATTGATATACTCCTCAAAAAGTTGGCAATTCTGTGCTTGATACTGAAGAAAGTCATTAAATAAAATGTAAATATATTGGCTCTGAATAGTTCATGAAATGATACTCATATTTTGATATTTTGTATTCAGTTCATTATGTTATGTTAACACCAAAAATAACAAATAACATATTTCACAAAGTGCTTGAAAGTCTTGTGTGTGTGTGTGTGTGAGAGAGAGAGAGAAAATGGGTGAGTCAAGTCCAGTTGAGAGAGAGAGAGAAAGAGAGAGAGAGAGAGAGAGAGAGAGAGAGAGAGAGAGAGAATGGGTGAGTCAAGTCCAGTTGAGAGAGATGTACCAAGATAGATACATGAATGCTGAACTTTTAACTACAAACGGTGATATCTGTATCCACAGGTATCACTGTAAATTTGTGATATATTTGCATCAGCATTGAACTATTAACAACTTCGTAAAGGTTAAACATAAATGTATATAAAACTATTTATAAAAAGTTCATGTGCTACATGAAAGTTAATCACTTAAAAGAAGAACAAGTGATTACATGACTAGATTCTTGTAGTACTGATAAAGCTTGTGTGTAGTGAATTTGTTGTAAATTTTTATTGGAATAAAATCAATGAATTTTAAAAATGATACCAAAGAACAAGGCATATGACTCATTGAAGTTTGACTTATCCATATGTAGAAGCAGTGCAAGTGCTAATATGTGATCCATAACAAGTGAAATCTAAATTTATTATTTGTTTTTTCTTTATTCTTTGGAGGACATTTAACTGCTGTCTTTTCACCTCTTTCCTATGCTATTGAGGCTGTCAGGTTTTTTTTCCAGGGTGCTGTTACTGTGGCTAAATGTATAGTAGTGGTATCACATAGGTGTGAAAACAGGAATATTTGTCATTGTAATTTTTAAATGAGCATTTTTTCCCCTTCTGTTTGATTTGATTTGAGTCTTTTGCAATTATTTGTGCTCATACAAGAGAAGATCATCCTTCTGTTTATAGGTTAAAAGATATGAAAAGGCAAAAAGATCAACAAAAATTGCAGAGTAATTAAAACAGTGTCTAGCTTGTCTTTGTTGTGATCTTATTCATATTTGTAGCAGAGCTTATTCTTTTATGTAAATATGAAAAAATGTACAGTTGTTTACACTTGTATATACACATAAATAATTTTTTAGAAACTTTGTGCACAACAAAGAAACAGATCACTACTCTGCATGTTTTATTTGCCATTCCACAGAGATTGTTTCGCATATAAACATGTTGAACAAAATAGGACAGGTATAATAAACATAAGTGTTAATACATTTGCCTAGGTAGTTAACTCAAAAACATTTTTAATAGTAATTACTGCCTTGAACTTGTTTAGATTAAGTGGTTTTCCTTTTTAAAAACATATTAGAAAACCATTTAATGATAACATTTCTATGTTAGGATAAGTGGTTTCCTTATCTGTTTTTGCTATGAAATGGCTGAAGTTTTTTTTTTTTTTTTTTTAAGATTTGCCGTCATAGATTTGATTAAAAGGAGAAAGTAGCTTGTAAAAGTGGCAGTTCGATAAAAAAAAAAAAATCGACGTCTGTGTCGCTTTTAACTTGGTATTTATGTTTTAGTAGTATCATGACTTGGACTATTAAGACATTTTTTAAACTTCATCGCAACCTGGTACTACAACACGCTCATCTCAATTTCCTTACAAATTGTAGGGATTTGAACATTGCACCGAAGTATCTAACCTTTAATTGTCACGCACGCTCTAAAAGGGGTGACTATATTTTAAGAAATACTGAGACAAGATGTCTTGTTTGTGAAATTAGAAGAGATATTTTATTGACCTTTTAAATAGACGTTGTTATGACTCTCATTTATTCCTTTCAAAAGTGATGAATCCCATCATTAGGACAGAATTCTTCTTTTGTCAAGTGCCTCCGGTGCTACTGAAATTAGTAGGGTACAAGACCGACACATTAACAAGTTAAGATTATTAGTTGCGCGGTCTGTGTCTCTGAAGCATTCAGCTGTTGGTTATACTCCAAGGCATAAACAGTTGGACCTACTTCAAAAACCTCCTTATGTTAACCTCAGTTCTTTGGTACTGAATTCCTGCCAAACCAGAGCATTACAACGTGGACCTAAGTTTGCGTATCCCGAGAATCCTTCTAGTGACTTTTTACTTATTTCGCAAGTTGAAGCTGTTGTACAGAGATTTCTGGAAGGTGAACAAGAAGTGCTTCGGCATAAGCTTGCCAAAACTATACAGTGTGATAGACATCAAGCTGAGCACCATCATGACAAACTATTTATTTACAAGCGTAAAGGCCTAATGCAACTCTGTGACAACCCACTAGTTGCAGTAATCTCAGCAGATCAGTCAAATCAGACAATTGTTATGGACCAAGCTGAGTATCATCAAAAAATGCTTACAGCAATCTCTAAAATACCTACTACTGTCATACAATCAGATCCCACCCAGGCTACTATTTCAGCAGTTGCACGTTTGAAAGCCCTACAATTACTTCCTACTTCCGTAGCTTCAGCTTTAGTAACCCCTTGTGGCCCTAGAGTCCCTGAGCTATTTGGTCAACTGAAATTTCATAAAGCTGGGCATCCATTAAGACCTCTTGTTTCTAGTTCATTTAGCCCTACTCGTCCGCTGGAGAGGACATTAGCCACATACTTAAAACCTCTTATTGCTAATTCAAATTTTTCAGTCCTAAATTCTAGTCAAGCGTTAGAAAGGATTCGTCCGTTTTATATTATGATTCTAAATTTCTTATGGCTTCGTTGGACATAGAAGCGTTGTTCCCTAGTGCTCCGGTTGATGTAGTCCATAATATCATTGATGCTAGGCTCTTGGTACTTCACTTCTGAGATTCAAGCCGTACTTTCCACTCTGAGACTGGTACAGAAGAGGTCTTACTTCAAATACAACAATATTATTTACCGTCAAAATAGTGGGGCACCCATGGGTTCCCCACTATCCCCCATTCTCGCTGAAATTTTGCTCTAATCTCTTGAAAAAGACATCCTTTCCAAATATCCTAAGCCACTGCTTTTATTTATAAGGTATGTGGATGATGTTTTGGACGTATTCTGCAGCTGACCTGGTTACATTTTCAGATTTTTTCTCTTGTCAATATGAATCCATTAATTTCACTCTTGAGATGGAGGAAAATAATTGTCTTCTTTTCTTGGATTTTTTGTTAAAAAGCACCCCCTCTAATCACATTCAATATTCCGTTTATCGTAAGCCATCTTCCAGCATTGATATTATTATGATGTCCTCCTTCCACCCTCTAAGTTATAAACTTTCCGCTATTAGGTTTTTACTACGCAGAGCCATTACTCATTTGTCCAACCCTAGGCTGAGGTATCTTGAAGTGGATAAGATTAAACAGATTGCTGCACACCATGGTTATGAAGTCTCTGTGGTAGACAGACTATATCAACAGATTAAAAACTCTAACTATTCAACACTCAGTCAACAGACCCGCAAACCTCAATATGTAAGTTCTTTGCCATACATTCCAAGAGTCACTAATATTTTGAAAAACAAGTGTAAACCACTAAATATCAATATTGGTCTCAAAACTCGAAACATTTTTAGTTTGATTAGGAAGGACCGAGACCCTACTGCATTGGAACATAGGTCTGGCATATACTCAGTTCCTCTACAGGCCGTCGACCCGGAGGCACAGGATACGGTTTACATCGGCTCCACTAAAAGGTGTTTAAGCACCAAAATAAAAGAGCACAGGTATAGCCTCAAAACTGGAAGCCTATCAACTGCTCTATCTCGTTTGGTGGCATCCGGATCCCACGTCCCTAAGTGGGATGAGGTTACTATCCTGAACACTCCAGGTAAACAATCACTCATGCTTTTTATGGAAAGTTTGTATATTACCTCATTTGGACACAGGTGTTGTAATGATTATGTACCAAAAATAATAGCCAAACCACGGACAAATGTGTTAGTTGGTAGGTCTTCATGTTGAGGTGGTATTTGAAATTCTTTGTTTTCAGCATTGTTCTCTCATAGATGGTGTGGTATACGTGTTTGTGACGTCGCCCTACAGTATTTAAGTCAATGTCCATCTCGTGATATTACACTGTATCATCTGATGATGAAGACAATGTGTCTTCGAAAGATCTAATGTGTTTTTATTAGTAAAGTATTTTAACATGTGGTACGTTGTGCACTGCATTTGTTTTTACCGTGTTCAGTCGACATTTTAATCTACCATTGGATTTTAACACGAATTAGTTTCATCAACTTTTTCTTGTATTAACATAAGCTATAAAAATTTTTTGCATATGCAAATTTATTTCTTTTGCTAAATACTTTGTTACAGCATGTTTATTTTTTCTCTTCCAGATTGTTTGCTTTTGCATTTAGGTATAAACAATGAAGAACAAACTGTTGTGGAAAATGAAAAGGATTTTCATAAGAGTGAACAAAGCAAATTGTATATCTGTCACCACTGTTCTTACAAAACTTTTAAGAGGGCTGACATGGTACGACATCAGCGAAAGCATTTGAGAGAAAAATCCTACAAATGTAAGAATGGTCATATATTTTCTATGTATGGAAACATCAACATTGATATGTTAAACTATGCAGCATAGAAAATTTATGCATTTCATCAATTTAAATGAGCATTAATGCAGAAGTTTAGGCTGTAAAAATTGTCAGTTACTCTCTATTGATTATTTGAGTTTAGAATGACAGCGTATCAATAAAATGTCTCACATCCATGCAAAGAATGGAACATGTCATTTGGTACATTGGCTTGAAATTGATACACTTCCCTACCTTTCATATCTGTACATCTGCATAGATAGAAATTATCTTTATTTACAAAACAATTTATATTTTGTGCTCACACTTTTAGCCCTTATGATTGCCTCAAGTCTTCATAGAATACTCTTCACCAGTTTTTTGTAAATGTCCACTGATATGTTCTGCCAGTTAGCCTTCAAAGCTGTGACCAGTTCAGCTTTGTTTGTTATGTGATCTCTTCTTTCATATACTTGATGATCCAGTTCATCCCAAAGATTCTCTGTAGAATCAAGGTCAGAACTCTGTGTTGGCAAGTCCAATTTTTTGACACCCATGTCCCCAAACCAATGTGTAGCAATGCAGGCAGTGTGACATGATGCATTTTCATGGTGATAGAGGTATGGGCCTTCCCCAATGTATTGCTACAATGCTGGTAGTGCATAACTGTCCAGAACATCTAGGTACAGCTCAGCATTCACGACCTTGTTCAAAATAACTAATGGGCCCAAGATGAACCATGAAAAGTAGCTCTGTACCATCATGCTGCTTCCACCAAACTTCATTTTCAGGACAATACAATCTAGAATGTACTTCTCCCCTAGCATCCACCACACCCAGGGATGACCATCAGACTGGTAGACTGTGTACTGTGATTCATCTGTCCGAAACACAATTTTCCATTTGTCCTCTGTACAAATAGTGAATTTCATAAAATCCAGGCCTATGAATTCTTGACTTTGCATTGCTTTTTGTGAAGAATTGAGAAGCAAATTCAGAACTGTTATTTTACACAGAAGTGAGATAGTTGTCTTGAGGTAAAGATCTGACCCGGATCTTCACCCTGCTGAGTGAAGTCATGTTGTTTCTTTCTGAATTTTCATTCAACCTATCATCATGACTGTTTGATCCCAAGTGGTTGCAACATTTGTTCTATCATGCTGATATCTTTTCCAGTCTCAATAAACTGAACCTATTGCTTTAAAAGGTACATCAGTGATAGTATTTTTAGCTTACAATAAAATTAAAGCAAAGTTTAAAAAACCCAGTTTGGGGAATCTTGTGCAAAAAATGGAATGCTTATTGAATGCTTCTCTTCACTTCATTATTTTATTTCTGATTCAGAAACTCCTCTTTAATCAAAAATTGCTTCAGAAGTAATAGAGTACCTCAGAAACTTAAAAGCTGCAATCAAAGAATATTTCCCACCTCCAAAAGAAGATATAAAGCTGGCTCCAAAATCCATCCTCAACCTCAATGGAGGATTTGGACTTATCACTCAGAGAAATCGAACAGCTTATTGACATAGCACTGACAGGCACCAAAACGACACTTTCAAACTGGTGGCTGTCTTTGAATTTTGGGCTCAGCTTAGAAGTGAATACCAAGAAATGGTAAAGCACACTATAAAAAAAAAAAAAATGTTCTTTGCTTCAGCATACTTTGTTAGGTAGCATTTTCGAAGTACACCTTCACTGAGACCAGGCAACGGAAAATAGACTCTATCCTGAAGCTTTGATATGGCTTATCTATCTTATTGGTTATACATGTATGTCAAGTTTAATGGAGAGAGAAAAATGAATGGACAGTGTTATCATCATAATCACTAAGCTGTTTCCTGAGATTCAGAGGTTAGCTCCACAAAGAAATACAAACTACCAGATAATTTTTACTTACTGTTGCCGTATCAAACTTTTCCATTTACAGCGATCTTGACATACAACTCTGGATTCACTGACATCCTTCACATGCCATGCACAAGATCTTCTATACTCATAATCTTTTTCTCATGCAAACACTCCTGAATCTGATCCTCCCATGACTTCCTTGGCCTTCCTCTGCCTTTCCTTCCTGCCACTTGGGCTAAAAAGATTTTTTAGTAAGCGTCACATCATTTGTTCTTTCAACATGGCCAAACCACCAAAGCATATTAGTCTCCACCTTGCTAATAACATATTGCTTCACATTACACAACTGCAACACATCTTTATTCCTCACACAATCGGAACATGTCTTGCCTCAACCCCCCGTAAGTAACGCATTTCTCCAGCACACAAATGACTCCTATATTTCACCTGTAGCACCCAGGTTTCACTGCCATACATCAGAGTAGGAACAAATACACTTTCATACACAGCCATGCGGAGACTCTCTTGAGAACCCATCATTCCTGTTAAAACCTCCCAAAACAGCCGTGACTTTCAATAAAGAATTCACTCTCCTACTAATTTCACCGTCCAATTTGTTCTTTCTGTCAAACATGCCTCCTAAATACACTAACTCATTCACCTGGTCAATCACTGTGCCATTTAGACTTATATTGCATTCAGTACTACCAGTTCCTCTCTCAAAAACCATAACTTTGGTTTTTCCCTTATTTATACTCCGTTTGAATTTCATGCAAACTTCGTACATTCGGTACAGCATACTCTGCAACTCACTTGTGCTCTCTGCCAACAGGACAGTGTCATCAGCATACAGCAATCTGCGCACACTGATATCACCTAGATATAAACCAGTATTATCTATTTTGGCATCACGCATGCTTGCATCCATAAATATATTAAACAGCCATAGTGACATTACACAACCTTGTCTGACTCCTGCACCAATAGAAAACCATTTTGATAAAACACTATTCACTCGACAGTTCTAAGAACAGTTTTATTTACAGTATTTTAAAGTGTACATCCATACATACATCATCATCATCGTCAACCATTATCAATCCACTGCTGGACGAAGGTCTTCCCAAGTTTCCTCCACAACGGTCTGTCTTGTGCCAGTCTCCTCCATGTCACCCCTGCACACTTTCGAATTTCATCCACCCATCTCCCATGTGGTCTTCTTCTGGGTCTTTTCCTGTCCCTTGGAATCCAATCTAAAATTTTGGCTGTCCATCGATGATCTGTCCTTCTGGCAGTATGTCCAGCGCATTGCCATTTCAGGGATTTAACTCTGATCACGATGTCTTCCACACTTGTCATTTTTCGGATCCACGAGTTCCTCTTCTTATCTCTCCTGGTTACACCAAGCATTCACCTCTCCATGACCTTTGAGTTGTCTGCAGCCTTTGTATGTCTCTTTTAGTTAAAGTCCACGTCTCTGCACCATACGTAAGCACTGGAAGGATGTATTGATCAAACACTTTTCTTTTAAGACGTAATGGCATATTGCTCTTGAAAATTATGCTGTTTCTTCCAAAAGCTCTCCAGGCAAGTTTTGTACGCCAATTAATTTCTTCATCAATCTGACCCTCACTTGATATCTGCTGTCCAAGATAAACATACGTGCCTGTTATCTTCAGCTTTTCTCCATCAATTGATAAATCTTCATTTCTTGTAAAAGCATTGAACATCACTTTTGTCTTCTGAAAGTTCATTTTTAATCCCACTTCTTTACTCTTGTCAGCAAGTTCCTGGATCATACTCTGCAGCTCTGATGGGGTAGTTGCAAAAATGACTACGTCATCAGGAAAATGAAGGTGGGTTAGATAATCTCCATTAATCTTTATACCCTTGTTTTCCCAGCTCAGCGACTGCTGAAAGACACTCTCCAATGTGGCATTAAAGAGCTTCAGAGATATGGTGTCACCTTGTCTCACTCCCTTTCCAATTTTTATGTGTGTTGTATTTTCAAACAGCCGAATCTTTGCATTTTCATAGATGTTATTAATAATATTAATGTATGCATCTTCAATACCGCAGGATTTCAGAGCCATTGTAACTGCTAATGGTTTCACCGAATCAAAGGCTTTTTCATAATCGATAAAAGCCATGCACAATGGAAGTTCATATTCCCTTGCTCTTTCAATTAGTTCTCTCAGTACATGGATATGATCTGTTGTGCTGTAGCCACTCCTGAATCCAGCTTGTTCTCTCGGTTGAGCCATGTCCAGTGTTACCTTCAAGCGGTGTGAAAGAACTTTAGTGAAGATTTTATAAACCACTGATAGGAGGCTGATAGGTCTGTAGTTCCTGAGATCCTCAGTGTCCCCTTTTTTATGTAGCAGGATCATTGTAGCGGTGTTCCAATCCTCAGGAATCTTCCCTTCATTAAGGCATCGAGTGAAAATTTGGGCGAGTACTGTTTCGATTTCTCCACTTGCTTCTTGTATGATGTCTACAGTAATTCCATCTCCTGGAGCTTTCCCCCGCTTCATGTTCTTGATTGCATGTGCAACTTCTGCTGGAAGGACTGGAAGAACTCTGGTACTGGTACCTTTCATGATGTCTGGAGTGTATGTATCATCCCTTTCATATAATTTGGAGTAGAAATCTTTCACTCTTGTCAAAATTTTGCCTCTATTTCTTGTTACAGAACCATCTTCTTTTCTCAGTGCCATAATCTGTTTTCTTCCCTTACTGAGATGTCCCTTTGCTATCTTTAGGCTTTGGTTGTTTTCAGTTGCTTTCCTCACTAGTTCACACTTGAATTTTCTTACGTCTTCAGTGATACTTTTTCTTACTGTCTTGCATAACTCTATATATTCCACTTTGGAAGTCACATCTTCTTTAGTTATCCTCATCTCTCTTCTTTTTTGCATCAACATTTTGGTTTTTCCTGATAATTTGTTCACATGCAACTTGTTCTTAGACGCAGCTAATTTTGTTGCTGTTTCCATAAGAGCTTTGGTTACTTTCTGTTAACTTCAGAAATATCAACTTCTTCTGATCTTAGGCCTTCTAAAGCAGAGAATCTGTTCTTCAGTTCCAACTTGAAGGTATTATGGTGTTTTTTAAGGTTGGTTATGTCAATAGATTTTGTTTGTCTTATGAGCTTGCTACGTTCGAGTTTAGTGTTGAGGTGCATCTTACATCTCGCCAATCTATGGTCACTATCTGTGTTGAACTTGTTTAGCACACTACAGTCTTCAATGACAAATTTTTTGTTACACATAATAAAATGAATTTCACTTGTCGTCCCATTTGGATGTCTCCATGTTCATTTCCTGTGTGGCTTTTTCTTGAAGAAGGAGTTCAAGATGAAAAACCCTTCTGCCTCTGCAAACTCAACGAGAGTATTTCTACGCTGGTTTCTGTTGCCATGACCAAATTTACCTACTGAAGTTTCATTCTGTTACCGTTGCCCTATTTTTGCATTGAAATCTCCCATAATTATCTTCAAGTGCTGCTTACCTTTATTATTTAGATGACGAATTTCCTCATAAAATTCTTCAATGTCTTCTTCAGGTTAATTGTGGTGGGTGCATAAGTTTGAATAATCTGAGCCTGGTATCTTTTCGAGAGTGGGATAACGAGTCGTGCAGCTCTGTCAGAGGAACTTTCAACTTGTACAACTTTATTCTTCAGTTTCTTGTTTATTATAAATCCAACACCACTAGTTCTGCCAGTATCTGTCCCACGATAGTAGAAGAGTTGTCCACTTTTCAGTTCAATGAGATCTGCTCTTTTTGTCCTTACCTCACTTAGCCCGACAATGTCCCACTTGATCCTTTGTAGTTCCTTTTCCAATTCAAGAAGCCTTAATCAGAAGATAGGGAGCGTCCATTATACGTAGCCAAGGTCAGCATCAGATGGCAGCCTAGTCCGGTCCTCCGGGGATTCTTAGCACCCTCTGCCTTCATGTCGCACTGGCCGCTGCCTTGGCCAGGTACATTCCAGCTGCCGGAGACTGAGGGCCAAGATTTAAGTTGTGGAATCATTTTGGAGGGGTTCGGCCATAACTTGCCACGCTGGCCAAGCAGGTTGGTGAGTGTGGGATAGCATTTCCTCTAATCCTGATGGTATAGTTATACCGCTATTGGCGGTCGTCAGAGCCCCTTTAGTGGGAACAGGATATACCACGAGAAGGCGGGGTTGACATTTGTCAAGGAGAGGCTGTGATGTTACGCATCATCTGACCTTACATCCCATATATATTATACATACATATCATTAAGTTATTCTCCGAGATTCAGAGGTTAGCTTCTCAAAGAAAGACCATGTGCCAAGTACACATTTAACTGATAGAACTAGAATTTACTTACTGTGTTGGCGTATCAAATGTCTCCATTTACAACAATCTCTGCACACCGCTTGAGCTTCATTAACATCCATCACATGCCGCACGTAAAACGTTTTGTACTTCATACTCGTAACCTTTTTCTCAAGCAGACGTTCCTAAATCTGGTCCTTCCATGATTTCCTTGGCCTTCCTGCACCTTTTTTCCTGCCACTTGGGCTGAAAAAAATTTCTTAGTCAGCTCCTCATTACTCATTCTTTCAATATGGCAAAACCACCTTAGAATATTAGTCTCCACGTTACTAACAACATTTTGCCTCACATTACACATTTGCAACACATCTTCATTCCTCACATGATCAGTGTGTGTCTTACTACAACCCCCCTGTAAGTAATGCATCTCCCCAGCAAACAAATTCCTATGTCTTTTCTGCATTACCCAAGTTTCACTGCCGTACATCAGAGTAGGAACAATTACACTTTCATACACAGTCATTCAGGACTTCCTTGAGAACCCATCATTCCTGTGATAACCTCCCAAGGCAGCTATGACTATCAATGAAGAATTCACTCGCCTATTAATTTCACCATCTAATTTGTTCCCTCTGTCAAACATACTTCCTAAATATACAAACTCATTCACCTGGCCAACATCTGTGCCAATAAGGCTTACCTTGCATTCAGTACTAACAGTTCCTCGCTCAAAAACCATAACTTTGGATTTTCCCTTATTTATACTCAGTTTGAATTTAATGCAAACTTCATACATCGGGGACAACATACTGTGCAACTCACTTTTGCTCTCTGCCAACAGGACTGTGTCATCAGCATAGAGCAATCTTCACCCACGCATATTACCAAGACACAGACCAGTATTATCCATTTTGGCATCACACATGCATGCATCCATAAATATATTAAACAGCCATGGTAACATTACACAACCTTGTCTGACTTCTGCACCAAAAGCAAAACCATTTGATAAAACACCATTCACTCGCACACAAGCTCTACTGCCAGCGTACATAGCTTTCACACTATTAAGTTGATTCCCAGTAATACCATATTTATTCAGTACCTTCCACAGAAGAGTCCTTTTACTATGTCAAAACTTTCTCTAAATCTATGAAGGCAGCAAATACTTTTTTACCAACAGTCAGATACTTTTCAATCATCATGTGTAAATCAAAAATGTCATTAGTGCAGCTCTTACCAGGCAGGGAACCACTCTGTACACCCCACACTTTCTCTGACGTAAGTTTTCGTGCCTTATCAATAATGACCTTCCCAAACACTTTTCCTGGCACACTCAGCAAACTGATACCATGATAGTTCTTGCATTCAGTCTGATCACCTTTTCCCTTATACAAGGGAACAATGATAGCATTCTTCCAATCCTGAGGGACCATTCCTAGCTTCCAACATAACTTGCAAATTTCAGTTAAGCAGTCAATCACAGTGTCACCACCATATTTTAGCATCTCAGCAGATATGCCATCTACTCCCAAAGCCTTACCATTCTGAAGAGATTTTAGAGCTTTGCACACCTCTTCTCTTAAGATCCCACCAGTGCTTCCATTTCTCACTATGACATCACCTGCTTCTGCCTCAGAATCATCTTGGCATTCATGACCTAATAAATCACAGAAGTGCTCACCCCATCTTTCACTTAGCTTATTGGGCTCCCATATAATTTTTCTGACCCTATTCTTTACACAACTTAGAATTTTATTTCCTCTATTTTTTGTGTCTTATGTATTTCCAGAATGTTTTTTTATCTTTCCAAAAAGCCAAATCGTGTCTTTCCTTTTTTTCCTTCCTATCTTTTGCCTTACTCTGGTGAACCAGCTTTGCTGCCTCATGCTTCTTACAGCGATATTCATTCTCAGAAATCTACCTTGCAACATTCCCAAGTATGCTTACTTCTTTCTCTACTTCTTTAACCTCACTGTCCCACTAAGCATCACCTTTAAAGTTACCCACTGTTGCAGTACTACAGACTTCTTCAGCGGCAGTGACAACACAGTTCTTAAAACATGTCCACTTCTTTTTTACACCCCTCTCGCATGCCTTCAACTCATTCAGACGTTCACTGAGTAAATCAGAGTAACAATGATATTTTTCAGACAGCCTTTTAATCTTTATTCTTTTCACCACAGTCATCTTCTTATACCTCCTTCTCCAACCATCATTCAGTTTCACTCGTGACACTACCAGGTGATGATTAGAGCTGACATCTGCGCCTCTCATCACACAGGTATCAAAAACTAAGTGGTTCAGACGCTGATCATAAACAACAAAATGTATTGCACTCTTTAATCCGAGAGTATGATTTTCCCAAGTGTATGTGTGGATATACTTGTGGTTGAAAAACGTATTAGATACCCACTATCCATTTTTGATGCAGAGTTCGATTAATCGTTCACCGTTATCACTCGCACTAGGATCATTAAACTTACTCAGAACGTTGTCAAAAATCTCATTCTGTACACCTACTCTAGCATTGAAATCCCCTGCTATAATAACTTTCTCTTTAGCACCAAACTGGCCCCAAACAGCTTTTAGCTCATTCCAGAAATCTTCCTTCCTATCAAAAGGTTCTGAGTCACAAGGAGCATACACTACAACAATTACTATTCTCTGAAGTTTTACTTTCAAACGAATCCAGAGAATTCTTTCACTTACGCAACTATAGTGAATCAAGTTGTTCATCTTTTCACTTAAAATCACACATACACCAGCCTGTCCTCTCAAATTATCCAACACTCCGACCACACACTCACCATTCCATATATTTCTTCTATCCCAATTTCCTTCTTTTTGGTTTCACTTACACACAGCACATCCAATCTATACTTATTAATTTCTTGATTCACCTCATTTATCTTTCCAATTATACCTGTAGTGTGTTCCATACACCAATCTTACACTCACTCAGCCGAGATCTCTTTCTGATTCATCTTTTTCCAGTTCCAGGGCGATTCTGGGGTGGACCATCCTTCTCAAGTGTGGTAGGTCCACCATATTCCACACTTTGAGTCCTTTATTAGTATTCTTTGAGTCTTTGTAATCAGGGAAGTACATCAGTGTGGAGGATTAGCCCATAGCTGACCATTCCAGTTGGTCATTCAACCTAAGGATTCTGAAACATAACCCAGTGAGTTAGGGTCTTTTCAGCAACAATGTCACACAGAACTAGATTGTACCTCTCCAAGATTCATAGAGGCCCTTGTTGCTGTACCGTGTGCCATTTTTTGCCCATGGAGTGTCCCGAAGAGGCAGTTCTTTAAAAAATACTTTTCAATAATAATGATGTGTTCCATTTTGCGTTTTAATTTAATGATTATCTTAATTTTTTTATTCTAAAATGTTTTTTCTAAAATGTCAGTAATAGTGCACTGAAAAGTAACGATACACTTTAAAGTTATATGATTTAATTGTCATCGTTAGCACAAATGTGTTGTATTTTCATTGTTTCCATATAGCCACTTTCTCAGAAAACTTGAAAATTACATTGTCCAGGATTGGGAATTTATCAATTTCTATTTGAGCGATGTAATTTTCAAGTTTTCTGAGGAAGTGGCTACATAGAAACAGTGCAAATACAGCAGATTTGTGCCAACAATGACATTCATATTTTGTCTTCCATGTATCAGGTTATCCCACAAGTAAATGTTTTTTGCACGTATGAAGAAAACAAACAAATACATATCTGGAACAGATGTTTTAATCATCATAATAAGTGCCCCCAGCACTGACAACCTTCTCCCGCCATTCAACAAGTTTTTGAATCCCAGACTTGTAAAATTCCATGAGTTTCGATTCAAAAAGTCAGATAGGGTTTGGTGCACCTCCTCATCATTTCAAAGTGTTTTCCCAGCAAGGTGGTGTTGGGGGCTGCAAAACAGATGGTAATCAAGTGGCACAATGTCAGGGGAATATGCTGGATGGGGAAATTTTTCCCATCCAAACTCCTGCAATTTGGCACTAGTCATTTTGGCCTTGTGTGATTCTGCATTGTCTTGGTGGATGACCATGCCTTTATGATTAAGGAGTGCTGGGTATGTGTCCTGCAAGGCAGTACATAGACATAACTGCTGACAGTAGACCTCTCCTGTAATAGTTTTGTTTGGTGGCAGAAGCTCGTAATGGATTATGCTTTGCATATCCCACCAAATAGACAACAAAACCTTTTGTAGGAAACGTCCTGGTTTAGCCACTACTGCAGGCACATTGCCTTTAGGAAGCCATTGACTTCTACACTTAATGTTGTGGTGACAAATCCGTTTTTCATCTTCTGTAACCATTCTGTGCAAAAGTGGCTTTCTGTTTTCATGGTATCGTAAAGAAATGCAAATGTTCACATGCTGTTTCAGATTTTGTGCAGTGAGCTCATGGGGTACCCACTTACCCAGTTTTGACACATAATTAAGGTCCTGTAGATGCCTGTGAACAGTTGAATTGATGATTGTGGCTACTTCCTGAACTGTTGCCTGTGGATTCCCCTGAACAGCAGCTCTCAGCACATCATTATCCAGCTCAACAGGTCGTCCTTGATGTTGCATATATCTGTGAGGGTGCTGTTCCCCATTCAGAATTTCTGGAACCATCGTTGACACTTTCTGACATCCAGGGTACCCTGACCACATAATATATTGATGTTTCGTGTCATTACAGTCGCTGTATGTCCCTGGTTAAACCCATACAGCATAATGTGCCTGATGTGTTCTTCACACACCGCCATTTCCTATGCAGTTTAATGGCTCAACAAATGCATGTGCAACTCTTATTCTGTTTCTCAAGCGAAACGAAGGGCTTGCCACACAATATGTCTTATCATGACCGTGGTCTACGTCATAGTCTGGTTGCCAGAGGGTACAGCTCTGTTTGACATGTGGAAAACTACATTACTTATGGAATGACCTGATATTTGTTAATAATTATTTCTTCAGGGAGGTTCATTTCCCACTGATATGTAAGTTATGTAATTATATTTTTTTCCCATGTAATGCACGAAAAGGGCAAATAATGCTGGAATTTCATCTATTTTTGACTTACTTCTTCACCTAATGTTCAAATATATATTTCTTAGTTAAGGTATCAAAAACCTGAACAATGCCCACCTTTGAAGGCTGGGTGAAATTAATTATTTGACTGCATTTCATCATTTTACCATATTACCTGTTTGACATGATTGAATGAGATCTTGAGGTACAACTCTCTGAATCTTGCCCTTAATATGAGCATTGTGTCACTATTACAAATATCAAAAAAATTCCATGAATTCCATCAAGATTTTAATGTATTGCTTAAGTAATATGATCAGTAGCTGTTGTCTTGCAATCTTCTCAGATTACCTTAATAAGATCACTCAAAGAGCTGTTCTTGTTTTTTTCATACTAGATTTAGAAAAGCCTGTGAGATACCTTATTAGAGAGACAGCAAAACATTTTTATAAATATCCCATTCTGTGAAAATACCTGATGTTCTGTTTGGAGCTCTCTGAGCTAATCAGAATCTCCATATAGCTAAAAGTTTTCTCAATATTACAAATAGTAAATAAGAGAAGCTTACACCATGCATTAATATGGTTTATTCATACAGAGCTTATCATGTGCCACTCTCTAATGGCAAAATTTTATATCCAAAGACTGTATGCATAACATGACAATTTTCTGACATGACATATATGCATCAGCAAGCTCATCGAAAAATGTTTTGAATTCCCTATGCGTAAAAAAGCCACTAATTCAATTTGTTATTTTACTACATTTTCAATTGTATTTGAAAATCCAGCAAAGATCCACATAATGCCTGTTGATGTACAGTGCAATGTAACATTTCAGATTTGATTCCATCTTTTTTTCAGTCTTCATTTGCAGAGACTACCAGTTGGACATCACTGGTTTAACATATTAGTCACAGATAACCTAATACCTAATAAGGTCTGATGAAAATTTGCATTGAATTTTTTGATTCAGAAGTTGAGTCAGTGGCTTTTTTTGTGCATTGTGGTACTTTTTGTATTTTTATTCTATATGCTTGTTGTAGTTTTTTTCATATGTTTAAACCATATGATAATTTTGCTCAGCTCTAATCAGTAGACAAAATTTTAAATATTAAGAGATTTCTAAACAAGAACAAGAATTTAAAAACCTGCAATATGTAGAGCTTTGCATACTGTATTGAAATATCAGAGAAGGTATGTGTTTTTTGTTAACTGATTGAACCACATGAGTGAAACCTCTGATTTAGGACAGAAATATGTTAGAAGCAATTTAAAATAATTGTGTGACAAAGAAATGCATTATCTACAAGAAATCTGTGGCAAGACGTATTGGATCATATACAGTATGATGTCCTAATCTGGAATGTAAAACAAAATTCTGTTGGTAGAAGAGGAGCTTATGTTGAAGAAGTTAAGAAGGCTTTTTTTTTTATAGATTTGATTTGGAAAGGTAAACACATGGCACCATATTCAGTTTTGTTTTCCTATTTTAAAATACCAAAGTACCCAAAATTACATCTGTCTTTGATTTTTAAATTGTTAAAACATGTATCGTAATTTTTATCATGTGAACCACAGATTTTCTTTTAAAAAAGTTATAAATTTCAGTTTTGCAGATAATTAACTTTAAAAAAAAAAATCCATTTCTTTTTGTGGCACCTTGATTTTTAAAAAAAAATTGTGCAGTAATTGCGCACGAGGCAGTATAATTGAAAAAGTAACAACATATGTGTTTACAACAGAAAAATGTAACGAAATATGAAGATATAAGTCTGAAAAAAGTTAGAAGTTGGAAAATAGTTTTTTTTTTTTTTTTTTTTACTCACGTTAAAATAATTCTTGAAATCGTCATCCCTTGCATAAGTTACATTGAAAATTATAAGTGGGACGTTTCGGTAGCGACTTCTGCCTTCATCAGCCATGGAATGAGACACGTGGTAAAAGCGTCAGTTGTTGCCAGATTTCAAAATCGCTTTCCAAATAATAGGGATGTTAAAAGGTGCGTCAGTATTGCAGGTGTTAGGGGTAAGGTAGATTTCAATGCTTTCACGGTACCTGAGGGCATGCCAATCACTGAACGGAGCGATCCGCTTAACATTGCGCCGATCGGGAACTGCGGACATATCGCTGATGGTTAAAATTGAAAGGGAGGTGAAAGGGCTGCCTTTCTTAACATCAGCGATATGCTCCATCAATCGGCGGTTTATGCTGCGGTAAGTACCACCAATATAGTAGGCAATGCCTGGTAATTACCAACAAAAACAAGGCATACCTGTGGGCTCTCCTCTTTCTCTCTTACTTGCTGAAATTTATTTTCAGAAAATTGAAACATTAATTGTTGCCCCATCCCTCTTAAAACCCACCATTTGGTTAAGGTATGTGGATGACATCTTCATTATTTGGCTACACCGGAAACACTCTCTGTTTGAACTCATGTTCTCCATAACTTCAAAATTCCTGCATATAACATTTTCTTCTCCAGAACAGATCGACAGCAATATTAGTTTTCTGGATGTTAACATCAACCCAGACTTCTTACTTGTCCTCCCTGTTTACAGGAAACCTTCTGCCACACATAATATCATTCCTTACCATTCTCGCACCTTTGGAAAATACAAACTGTCTGCTCTAAAGTCATACATTCACTGTGCCAACCTTATTTGCAACAGCCACTCTGCTCTTCAACAAGAATATCAGAACATCATCAACATTGGCAAATTGCATGGCTTTTCACCCCTCTTAGTACATAGACTAATCAAGAGGTTTGAATCACAGAATATATCTAGTTTACTGCCTGAAACTTCCACCACCCATCAGTTTGTTGGCATTTTGCCCTTTAGCCTGTCCTTCACTCATAAAGTTTGCTCAATTTTCAAGTCTTTTGGCTACAGGATTGCAGTCAAACCACCTCCACATCTTCTCAACCTCATCCTTAATGACAGATATCTCAATAAACTCCTAGAGTTACAAGGTGTCTACTCTATCCCTATCAACACTTCCACAGGCATTACCCACTATATTGGTGGTACTTACCGCAGCATAAACCGCCGATTGGTGGAGCATATCGCTGATGTTAAGAAAGGCAGCCCTTCCACCTTCCTTTCAATTTTAACCATTAGCGATACATCCACATTTTCCGATTGGCGCAATGTTAAGCGGATCGCCCCGTTCAGCAATCGGCATGCCATCAGGTACCGTGAAAGCATTGAAATCCACCTTACCCCTAACACCTGCAATACTGACGCACCTTTTAACATCTCTATTATTTGGAAAGCGATTTTGAAATCTGGCAACAACTGACGCTTTTACCACGTGTCTCATTCCATGGCTGATGAAGGTAGAAGTCGCTACCGAAACATCCCGCTTATAATTTTCAACGCAACTTATGCTTGTGATGACAATTTCAAGAATTCTTTTAATGTTTTGTGTGTTACGTGTATTCCTGCCAATTCTTCTCACTATGATTTTTACTTACAAATATTTTGACAGAAAATATGATGCAGCAAAGACTATTAGGGTTTATGACAGATTATGTGCTGCAGAAAGCTCAGCAGCACACACAATCCTGGGTGCTGCTGAGCTTTCCATAGCACTTAATCATTGCGAAATATGCATATCATGAGACAAATCCCTAAGGACTGTCTTATGTTAAACCGTGCTTTAGATTAAACAAATATAATATCAAAGGTATTGTTTACCTAATATTAAAAAGTATTTTGCACGTTGTCGCTCCGTGAGACACGTGCTCCCACCTCGAGATGCCTAATTATGTTACAGTTTTTGGTAGTTAAAATTGTTTTTATAAATAAAACAATTAAGTTAAATATTTTCAGTTAAAAACTCAATAGCACAATCAAACATTTAAAATTTTTCATTAATTAAAACAATCGCATTAGAGAAGGCTATATTCATCGGGTCGGGAGACATGGCTCACATAAAAGCTCTTCGTCTACGATATCACGGCGAGCGCTTTCAATGCTCCGGGAGCACCATCATCAGGCCATCAACTGTCTACACGAGGGTTCCTCGCGTGTGTATAGCTGCAGGAGTTGCATGTCGGGAAACGAAGGGAGGGTTGACGCCTGTACAACGTGTCAGGGGATTCTCCTCAAGCGCCGCCATGTCTTGGGTGAGTTGGTAGGTATACCTTTCGTAAGTACCATTCTTTTTTCATTTTTAATATAGATAATATAGAGATCTTGAACTATTATTATCTATTTATAGAAACAGATGTAATATTGTTAGTCCTTTATTAAATGGTGTGATTTTTGTAATGCTCTTTTTTTTTTTTTGTCTTTTTTTATGCATTTTTTTCTCTTTTTATAAGTGACTTCCGAGCTGTATCTAGAGTAGTGGGGACCTGTAAATTGCATATTTTATCTTTTTTTTATTTGATTATAATGCTTTCTGAAATCCTTAATTCTTTTTCGATTGTGTGAGTAGTTAATATTTAATATTTTCAAAATCAGGATATTGTTTATGATTAATGCAGTATTGAATAAGTGCAATTTCTTCTTCTTTTTTGTTCCAGTTTTTTATATGTTGATGTAATCTTTTTATTAATCTATTTTTTGTGGTACCAATGTAAGAGACGCAGTCCCCAGAACTCTGTGAAACAATACGAATTTCATATACACCTGCTGATTGTAGTATATTTCTGTTACATTTTTTCTTTATAACCAAGTCACCAATATTTTGAACAGAATGACCAAAAATAATGCTGTGTTTCTTCATTATTCTTAAAAATAATGCTGTATTTCTTCATTAATCTGTGTTTCTTCATTAATCTTTTGAAGAGAGTTTTTAGAAAGCCAACCTATGTGCCTATAATGATTCCATGTCAATCTGAACACCCAAAAACTCATAAATTAAATAGTATTAGAAATTGGGTAAAACGTGCCTTTACACATTCCTCAAATAGAAAGTACAGAGAAGAAGAAATAGAATGGATTATTAACACAACTAAACAATATGGATATAACACAAAAACTTTTAAAAAGTTTATTTTTGAATATAAAAAGAAATTAAAGAATTTTAATCAAAACATATCAAAAAAATAAATGTGAAATACATTTCCAGGTTCCTTTCCTTTTATTAGAGGAATAAGTGGGAAATTTTTAAGATTAATGAAGAAACACAGCATTATTTTTGGTCATTCTGTTCAAAATATTGGTGACTTGGTTATAAAGAAAAAATCTAACAGAAATATACTGCAATCAGCAGGTGTATGTGAAATTCCTATTGTTTCACAAAGTTCTGGGGACCGCATCTCTTACATTGGTTGCAAAAAAAAATATATTAAAAAAAGATTACATCAACATATAAAAAACTGGAACAAAAAAGAAGAAAAAACTTCACTTATTCAATACTGCATTAATCATAAACAATATCCTGATTTTGAAAATATTAAATTATTAACTACTAACACCTACGAAAAAGAATTAAGGATTTCAGAAAGCGTTATAATCAAATAAAAAAAGATAAAATATGCAATTTACAGGACCCCACTACTCTAGATACAGCTTGGAAGTCACTTATAAAAAGAGAAAAAATGCATAAAAAAAGACAAAAAAAAAAAATTATTACAAAAATCACACCATTTAATAAAGGACTAACAATATTACATCTGTTTCTATAAATAGATAATAATAGTTCAAGATCTCTATATTAAAAATGAAAAAAGAATGGTACTTACAAAAGATATACCTAACAACTCATCCAATACATGGCGACACTTGAGGAGAATCACCTGACACGTTGTACAGGCCGCAACCCTCCCTTCTTTTCCCAACATGCAACTCCTGCAGCTACACACACGCGAGGAACCCTCATGTAGATAGTTGATGGCCTGATGATAGTGCTCCCGGAGCATTGAAAGCGCTCGCAGTGGTATCATAGACGAAGAGCTTTTATGTGAGCCATGTCTCCCGACCCGATGAATATAACCTTTTCTAATGCGATTGTTTTAATTAATGAAACATTTTAAATGTTTGATTGTGCTATTGAGTGAGTGTTTAACTGAAAATATTTAACTAAATTGTTTTATTTATATAAAAAGTTTTAATTAACAAAAACCTGTAACATAATTAGGCATTTCAGGGTGGGAGCATGTGTCTCACAGAGCGACAATGTGCGAAATACTTTTTAATATTAGGTAAACAATACCTTTGGTATTATATTTACTTAATCATTGTGTGTGTTGTTGGTAATCAATTCATGAATCTCATTTGGCAGTTTTTCCTGTGCTAATCCCATGAGTTATGGATTTTGTTCTCTCTTCAGTTGAAACATTTTCAATAGGTGTTAAGTTGCCTGTAGTTTCTACTGATTTTGGGATCTAACTATGGTAATATTGAAAAAAACTATGAATTTTTGTTCTTTATTTCCTTTCAAAAGAACTATAGATTTTGACTTTTTATTTACTGAATTTTTTTTTTTTTTTTTTTTGGTGTACTTTATTTAATAAGTTTTTTTTTTCTTTATTTCTTTGGAGTCCTGGATCATCCTGTGAATTGTGACTTTTCTGTGAGAAACAGATTCAAGATCAACTTCTCAGGTGCTAATTATACAGTATTTTTTTTTCTTTTTTTTTTTTTTTTTTGAATGTAATGGAATGTAATGACCTGCAAATTATACAAAGGAAAAAAAAATTCTGAATTTCATGGTCTGTGGATATATACCCAGGGTGTGCACGGGTTGAAAACCTGGAAAGTTCTTGAAAATCATAATTATGTTTTCAAGCTCTGGAATATCCTAGAAAAATGGTATTTTTTTTTAAAAGCTGTTTTGAAAAGCCTTGAAATTTGAAATTATTGCTTAAAAATACATTTGAGTTTCTTTTAGGAATCAGTGTTAACTCTTTTTTAGCACGTTTTTTGTAAAAAAGATCATGCTTATGTTAATTAATACAAACATTTGACGTGGACTAGAAACATCAAACAGAGGTAGTCGCTCTTTCCACGTTTATAAGTGAGTCACAGAAAAATTCTCATTAGCCACCACCGGGAATCGAACCCAGGGTCTTCCAGTTACGCGCTGGATATGCTTCCACTGCACCACAGCGACCTCGATGTGAGTCTGAGTCTGGAGGAATTCGAGGCCGCTGTGGTGCAGTGGAAGCATATCCGGCGCATAACTGGAAGACACTGGCTTCGATTCCCGGTGCGGCCAATGAGAATTTTTCCGTGACTCACTTATAAACATGGAAAGAGCAATGACCTCTGTTTGATGTTCCTTGTCCACGTCAAATGTCTGTATTAATTATTCATTCGCCTACTAATTATTTGTTCATTTGCTGCTTACCATCTTTGGTGAATCCCCAGCATTGTGCGGGCAGGCCTGCAACCAGACAAGCAAGTTGGGAGGGGCGGCTGATGATTGAAATTGAGCGAAAGATATAAAGTGGTCGGGCAAACGATGTAAAAGAGGTTGGGCACTATACTGTTGTATGAGTCGTTAGGACGGGCAAAAGTAAACACAGGTCGAACTGAACCCGACCTGGCCCTCCCCTGGCTACGGCCCTGTGTGCGGGGCTCCAAGAAGCAATCTGCCAAATTGGCTTGGCAGTTAGTGTACGTGAGTCTGGAGGAGTTCGAGGCCACTATAGTGCAGTGGAAGCATATCCGGCGCGTAACTGGAAGACCCTGGGTTCGATTCCCGGTGGCGGCCAATGATAGTTTTTCCGTGACTCACTTATAAACATGGAAAAAGCGATGACCTCTGTTTGATGCTTATGTTACCAGTTTGTTCATCCGTCCGCCTGTGGACACCTTATCTCTGCAACTATTAGTCCGATTTGAAAAATTATTTTTGCATTGGGAAGCTTGAAATGTGCGAATGATGAACCTTGCATTCCATTTTTTTTATGATGCATAATTTCGCCACTAGAGGGCAATGCAGAAGATATCGAATTCAAAATACAGGGTGTCCGAGAATTATTAGATAAATTACATAAAAAAAAAAACATTAAACAGATAGAAAGAAACTGACTATACTAAATTACAATGTAACTACACAAGTTAATAAATTTTGATGTGAGATCCCTTGGTTGGTCGTAGTACGTCCAAGCGATACTCAATTTCATGCCATGTATTGGCAAGCATTTGAGGAGTTATGGAGGCAAGCATTTGAGGAGTTATGGAATTAATAGCAGCTGTGATACGCTGCTGCAGTTCCTGCAAATCAGTACAAGGCGTCTGGTAGACGTGATCCTTCACATAACCCCACATGAAATAATCCAATGGAGTTAGATCTGGAGAGCGAGGAGGCCACGGGAATGGGACCACCACGCTCAATCCATCTGTTGGGGAAATGCTCATTTAGGCACTTACGTACACACGTTGAGCAGTGCGGCGTCTTGTTGGAAAATGACGTCATATCTTTTGATCTGGGGTATAGCGAAATTTTCTACCATATCCAAGTAAATGTCACCATTTATGGTTTTTTCGCAGAAGAAGAAAAGGACAATCACTTCTCTTTTTGTTAGGGCACACCACATATTAACTTTTGGAGAATCACGTTCCAGTTCAATAGCAGCATGAGGCGGTTCACTGCCCCATATCCTACAGTTCTGACGATTCACAATACCTGATACATGAAATGTGAATTTGTCACTAAAAATTACAGTACTGAGAAAGTTTTTGTTGTTTTCCGCTCGATTCAGCATATCCACAGCGAAATCGTATCACAGAGTGTGATCATTTACATGCATCTTTTGCACTATTTGAATTTTATAAGCATGAAACTTTAATTTATTGTGTAAGATATCGTGAACTGTCGATTTCGGAATGCACATTTCTTTGCTTGCTTTACGAACGGATTTCCTGGGGTTTCGTCGAAAACTTTCATTAACTTGGTCAATTGTCTCACCACTGACACTAGGCCTACTAGCTCCTCCACGATGTTCCACATTGCCAGTTTCTTTAAACTGTTTAATCCACCGCTTAATTGAATTCGTTGATGGAGAATTACAACCATGCTCTAAATAGTACCGTCTTTTAGCTTTAATGACAGACTTTAATTCCGCAAGCCATAACACACACATCACCTTCTGCTGTACAGATGACATGACTACTGATTGCGCATTTCTCATACATTCCTCATCAGGCCACACCTAGCACCATTTATCGGATTCTGGGAATAACAATTCTGCAAAACAAAAAATATAGAAACCGTGTTAGCAATACGTGACATAGAAAAACAGACAATCCTCATAGTTTTTTTTTTTGTATAATTTTGTAATGTGTCCAATAATTCTCGGACACCCTGTATATTTTATTCCATACATTTGTTTCTAAACATCCGATTGAAAAAATACTTTTACCATTTAATTCCATTTATGTCAAAGACTATTTTAAGTATAGTCACTGTTTCAAGTCACGCATAGATTTTCCGCTAGGAGGCGTAAAAGTAAATTCCACTTTACCTGATATCTCTGCTTCTAAAACTCTGATTTGAAAAATTCTTTCTGAATGAGATACAGCTCCTGATAGGAAATGTTTTGCATATAATTCCTAATTTTTGGTTAAGAATGGTTTAGCCACTAAGGGGCATAAGTGTTAATTTCTGCTTCTGATGTATTTGCAGCAAACTCTTAAGCTTCTGAAAGATCGATTGAAAAAATTCTGTCATGGACCAATACCACTCGCACCGATAAACGTTTTTGGAATATTTTCTTTTTAAAATAATGTAGGGTTTCTTCACCAAGGGGCATAGATGTATATCTTACTTTTTGTCAATATCTCTGCTTCTAAGAGTTCGATTTGAAAAATTTCCTCTTTGTTGGATAGTTTCTAGTGCGACATGTTTTTGATATAATTTCAATTTTTTCTTATTGTACAAGTCTGCCACCATAGGGCGTAAATTCATTTTTCCGTTTACAGCAATATCTACAGGACTAAAAATCTGATTGGAAAACTTTTTTCAGTAAGATTCTACTAACTATGCAAACTCTGTGTGTGTATTTTCTTCCCAAAATAATGCACAATTTCACTGCTAGGTGTCACCAATTTTTAATCTGTTTTCTCAATATCTCTGCTTCTATATGTGCGATTTAAAAAATTATTTCAACACCGGATGCCCATTAACATTGTAGAACACTTTAAGCTAGCATATGAAGAATTTTGTAGTTTACAGTTCTGTTGATTGATGGTGTTTTTTTTACTTTAGTTTGCGACTGTATTGCCGCTTCTAAAAACCCTATTTAGAAATTTCTTCTTTACTGTATGCCATTCTCTGCAATTGAGATGTGGAGCATTATCCTCTTTAAATAATGCAAAGATTTCCCGCTAGGACCGTAAAGGTCGAAACCTTCCCCACCCCACGCTGTGTCTGGAAGATGTATTTGGAAAAATTTTTTCCCCTTAGCATAGCTTTTTCCACAAAGAATATTTTCCGCCTATTTTCAACTTTTCCATTATTTATTCTCAGCTCTTTCGCTAACAGGCGTAGACTTATATCATGTTTCCTTCTACATTTCTTCTTTTAACTGATAAGATGTGTGCCCTCCCCATTCTTAAATTCTGGATCTGCCCTTGCTTTATTTTATAATAATTTCAATTGTTATCAATAATAGTGATTACATCAGAAGATAGTGCAGAATAGTGATGCAGCTAAAATGACTGATTGAATTAATCATTTTCAAATTAAGGGAAAGGATTTTCTAATAGGCCTTGTGGTAATTGCACCCCCATAATTCAGTTTTATATTATTCGGTAATTCTCAAATTAAAAACATTAAAAAGAAATGTAATGAGTAAAAAAGCATGCTCATCCATTTACATCTTTCATAATTTTTATTACTTAAAACTGAAATTACTTTTAAAAAGTAATTTGACCATGATACTGTAAAGTAATTTGACCATAATACAGTAATTTTCTAGGAAGATGCACCCAGGCGAAGAATTGCACAGTTTTCATTGTAACAGGAGAAATGAGTTGGCAAAACAATTTTAGCTATACTTATTCGTCGGGGCACAAAATGAGTATTTAATGACCATGCTTTCAGCAGTATGGTAGAAAATTTCAGGATCTAACTATGGTAACAATGAGACAAGGAATGAGAACTCTTGAGGGCAATGTTTCATATCATCATCATCATCATTGTCAACCATTATCAATCCACTGCTGGACGAAGGTCTCCCCAAGTTTCCTCCACAACGGTCTGTCTTGTGCCAGTCTCCTCCATGTCACCCCTGCATACTTTCGAATTTCATCCACCCATCTCCCATGTGGTCTTCTTCTGGGTCTTTTCCTGTCCCTTGGAATCCAATCTAAAATTTCGGCTGTCCATCGATGATCTGTCCTTCTGGCAGTATGTCCAGCCCATTGCCATTTCAGGGATTTAACTCTGATCATGATGTCTTCCACTCTTGTCATTTTTCGGATCCACGAGTTCCTCTTCTTATCTCTCCTGGTTACACCAAGCATGCACCTCTCCATGATCCTTTGAGTTGTCTGCAGCCTTTGTATGTCTCTTTTAGTTAAGGTCCACGTCTCCGCACCATACGTAAGCACTGGAAGGATGCATTGATCAAACACTTTTCTTTTAAGACATAATGGCATATTGCTCTTGAAAATTATGCTGTTTCTTCCAAAAGCTCTCCAGGCAAGTTTTGTACGCCGATTAATTTCTTCATCAATGTGACCCTCACTTGATATCTGCTGTCCAAGATAAACGTACGTGTCTGTTATCTCCAGCTTTTCTCCATCAATCGATAAATCTTCATTTCTTGTAAAAGCATTGAACATCACTTTTGTCTTCTGAAAGTTCATTTTTAATCCCACTTCTTTACTCTTGTCAGCAAGTTCCTGGATCATACTCTGCAGCTCTGATGGGGTAGTTGCAAAAATGACTACGTCATCAGCAAAACGAAGGTGGGTTAGATAATCTCCATTAATCTTTATCCCCTTGTTTTCCCAGCTCAGTGACTGAAAAACACCCTCCAATGTGGCATTAAAGAGCTTCGGAGATATGGTGTCACCTTGTCTCACTCCCTTTCCAATTTTTACGTGTGTTGTATTTTCAAACAGCCTAATCTTTGCACTTGCATTTTCATAGATGTTATTAATAATATTAATGTATGCATCTTCAATACCGCAGGTTTTCAGAGCCCTTGTAACTGCTGATGGTTTCACCGAATCAAAGGCTTTTTCATAATCGATAAAAGCCATGCACAATGGAAGTTCATATTCCCTCGCTCTTTCAATTAGTTCTCTCAGCACGTGGATATGATCTATTGTGCTGTAGCCACTCCTGAATCCAGCTTGTTCTCTCGGTTGAGCCATGTCCAGTGTTACCTTCAAGCGGTGTGAAAGAACTTTAGTGAAGATTTTATAAACTACTGATAGGAGGCTGATAGGTCTGTAGTTTCCAAGATCCTCAATGTCACCTTTCTTATGTAGCAGGATCATTGTAGCGGTGTTCCAATCCTCAGGAATCTTTCCTTCATTAAGGCATCGAGTGAAAATTTGGGCGAGTACTGTTTCGATTTCTCCACTTGCTTCTTGTATGATGTCTACAGTAATTCCATCTTCTTCTGGAGCTTTTCCTCGCTTCATGTTCTTGATTGCATGTGCAACTTCTGCTGGAAGGACAGGAGGAACTCTGGTACTGGTACCTTTCATGATGTCTGGAGTGCATATATCATCCCTTTCATATAATTTGGAGTAGAAATCTTTCACTCTTGTCAAAATTTCGCCTCTATTTCTTGTTACAGAACCATCTTCTTTTCTCAGTGCCATAATCTGTTTTCTTCCCTTACTGAGATGTCCCTTTGCTATCTTTAGGCTTTGGTTGTTTTCAATTGCTTTCCTCACTAGTTCACAGTTGAATTTCCTTACGTCTTCAGTGATACTTTTTCTTACTGTCTTGCATAGCTCTATATATTCCACTTTGGAAGTCACATCTTCTTTAGTTGTCCTCATCTCTCTTCTTTTTTGCATTAATATTTTGGTTTTTCCTGATAATTTGTTCACATGCAACTTGTTCTTAGACCCAGCTAATTTTGTTGCTGTTTCCATAAGAGCTTTGGTTACTTTTCTGTTAACTTCAGAGATGTCCACTTCTTCCGATGTTAGGCCTTCTAAAGCAGAGAACCTGTTCTTCAGTTCTAACTTGAAGGTATTATGGTGTTTTTTAAGGTTGGTTATGTCAATAGATTTTGTTTGTCCTATGAGCTTGCCACGTTCAAGTTTAGTGTTGAGGTGCATCTTACATCTCACCAATCTATGGTCACTACCTGTGTTGAACTTGTTTAGCACACTGCAGTCTTCTATGACGAATTTTTTGTTACACATAATAAAATCAATTTCACTTGTCGTCCCATTTGGATGTCTCCATGTCCATTTCCTGTGTGGCTTTTTCTTGAAGAAGGAGTTCAAGATGAAAAACCCTTCTGCCTCTGCAAACTCAACGAGAGTATTTCCACGCTGGTTTCTGTTGCCATGACCGAATTTACCTACTGAAGTTTCATTCTGTTGCCGTTGCCCTATTTTTGCATTGAAATCTCCCATAATTATCTTCAAATGCTGCTTACCTTTATTATTTAGATGACAAATTTCCTCATAAAATTCTTCAATTTCTTCTTCAGGATGACTTGTGGTGGGTGCATAAGTTTGAATAATCTGAGCCTGGTATCTTTTCGAGAGTTGGATAACAAGTCGTGCAGCTCTGTCAGAGGAACTTTCAACTTCTACAACTTTGTCCTTCAGTTTCTTGTTTATTATAAATCCAACACCACTAGTTCTGCCAGTATCTGTCCCACGATAGTAGAAGAGATGTCCACTTTTCAGTTCGATGAGATCTTCTCCTTTTCTCCTTACCTCACTTAGCCCCACGATGTCCCACTTGATCCTTTGTAGTTCCTCTTCCAATTCAAGAAACCTTGAATCAGAAGATAGGGAGCGTCCATTGTAAGTAGCCAAGGTCAGCATCAGATGGCAGCCTAGTCCGGTCCTCCGGGGATTCTTAGCACCCTCTGCCTTCATGTCGCACTGGCCGCTGCCTTGGCCAGGTACATTCCAGCTGCCGGAGACTGAGGGCCAAGATTTAAGTTGTGGAATCATTTTGGAGGGGTTCGGCCATAACTTGCCACGCTGGCCAAGCAGGTTGGTGAGTGTGGGATAGCATTTCCTCTAATCCTGATGGTATAGTTATACCGCTATTGGCGGTCGTCAGAGCCCCTTTAGTGGGAACAGGATATACCACGAGAAGGCGGGGTTGACATTTGTCAAGGAGAGGCTGTGATGTTACGCATCACCTGACCTTACATCCCATGTTTCATATAGCACTCTTTAAATAAAAACTCCAAAAATAATATCAACATTTTTGATATTTAAAAAGTTTATGATAATTGTGTTAACTTTTTTCTTTCAGATTACGCATTATGTTACAGAAAGTATTATTACTTACAGAAAATATTATTTCTAATGTAAAGTTGTACTGAAATCCAATCAAGTAAAAATAACGGTGTTTAACATATGAGCTGAACCATGTATATATCATCATCATCATCATTGTCAACCATTATCAATCCACTGCTGGACGAAGGTCTCCCCAAGTTTCCTCCACAACGGTCTGTCTTGTGCCAGTCTCCTCCATGTCACCCCTGCATACTTTCGAATTTCATCCACCCATCTCCCATGTGGTCTTCTTCTGGGTCTTTTCCTGTCCCTTGGAATCCAATCTAAAATTTCGGCTGTCCATCGATGATCTGTCCTTCTGGCAGTATGTCCAGCCCATTGCCATTTCAGGGATTTAACTCTGATCATGATGTCTTCCACTCTTGTCATTTTTCGGATCCACGAGTTCCTCTTCTTATCTCTCCTGGTTACACCAAGTATGCACCTCTCCATGATTCTTTGAGTTGTCTGCAGCCTTTGTATGTCTCTTTTAGTTAAGGTCCACGTCTCTGCACCATACGTAAGCACTGGAAGGATGCATTGATCAAACACTTTTCTTTTAAGACATAATGGCATATTGCTCTTGAAAATTATGCTGTTTCTTCCAAAAGCTCTCCAGGCAAGTTTTGTACGCCGATTAATTTCTTCACCAATGTGACCCTCACTTGATATCTGCTGTCCAAGATAAACGTACGTGTCTGTTATCTCCAGCTTTTCTCCATCAATCGATAAATCTTCATTTCTTGTAAAAGCATTGAACATCACTTTTGTCTTCTGAAAGTTCATTTTTAATCCCACTTCTTTACTCTTGTCAGCAAGTTCCTGGATCATACTCTGCAGCTCTGATGGGCTAGTTGCAAAAATGACTACGTCATCAGCAAAACGAAGGTGGGTTAGATAATCTCCATTAATCTTTATCCCCTTGTTTTCCCAGCTCAGTGACTGAAAAACACCCTCCAATGTGGCATTAAAGAGCTTCGGAGATATGGTGTCACCTTGTCTCACTCCCTTTCCAATTTTTATGTGTGTTGTATTTTCAAACAGCCTAATCTTTGCACTTGCATTTTCATAGATGTTATTAATAATATTAATGTATGCATCTTCAATACCGCAGGTTTTCAGAGCCATTGTAACTGCTGATGGTTTCACCGAATCAAAGGCTTTTTCATAATCGATAAAAGCCATGCACAATGGAAGTTCATATTCCCTCGCTCTTTCAATTAGTTCTCTCAGCACATGGATATGATCTATTGTGCTGTAGCCACTCCTGAATCCAGCTTGTTCTCTCGGTTGAGTCATGTCCAGTATTACCTTCAAGCGGTGTGAAAGAACTTTAGTGAAGATTTTATAAACTACTGATAGGAGGCTGATAGGTCTGTAGTTTCCGAGATCCTCAATGTCACCTTTCTTATGTAGCAGGATCATTGTAGCGGTGTTCCAATCCTCAGGAATCTTTCCTTCATTAAGGCATCGAGTGAAAATTTGGGCGAGTACTGTTTCGATTTCTCCACTTGCTTCTTGTATGATGTCTACAGTAATTCCATCTTCTCCTGGAGCTTTTCCCCGCTTCATGTTCTTGATTGCATGTGTAACTTCTGCTGGAAGGACTGGAGGAACTCTGGTACTGGTATTTTTCATGATGTCTGGAGTGCATGTATCATCCCTTTCATATAATTTGGAGTAGAAATTTTCACTCTTGTCAAAATTTCGCCTCTATTTCTTGTTACAGAACCATCTTCTTTTCTCAGTGCCATAATCTGTTTTCTTCCCTTACTGAGATGTCCCTTTGCTATCTTTAGGCTTTGGTTGTTTTCAATTGCTTTCCTCACTAGTTCACAGTTGAATTTTCTTACGTCTTCAGTGATACTTTTTCGTACTGTCTTGCATAGCTCTATATATTCCACTTTGGAAGTCACATCTTCTTTAGTTGTCCTCATCTCTCTTCTTTTTTGCATCAACCACATGGAAGATGGGTGGATGAAATTCGAAAGTATGCGGGAGTGACATGGAGGAG
Source organism: Macrothele yani (assembly GCA_039090855.1). NCBI lineage: Eukaryota > Metazoa > Arthropoda > Arachnida > Araneae > Macrothelidae > Macrothele > Macrothele yani. The sequence goes on along the minus strand of CM076993.1, from coordinate 141,997,854 downwards.
ACTGGCACAAGACAGACCGTTGTGGAGGAAACTTGGGGAGACCTTCGTGCAGCAGTGGATTGATAATGGTTGACAATGATGATGATGATAATATATATATATATATATATATATATATATACTAGGTGTGAGTCAAAATTATATATGTATTTTTTTGCTTAGGTATCTTCTTTATAGAATGTGAATTCTGAATTTTCAAAACTGCTGCGTTGCGCGTTTTGATCTTCAGGTTATTTTGCAACCTTCGTTTTAAATTCTAAAGTTTTTCCTTAATCTTCAGTTTTGCTCTTAAGTATATATATATATATATATATTATATACATCAATGTTGATGTATATATATATATATATATATATACATCAATGTTGATGTTGATGTATATATATATATATATATTATCATCATTATCATCATTGTCAACCATTATCAATCCACTGCTGCACGAAGGTCTCCCCAAGTTTCCTCCACAACGGTCTGTCTTGTGCCAGTCTCCTCCATGTTACTCCCGCATACTTTCGAATTTCATCCACCCATCTTCCATGTGGTCTTCTTCTGCGTCTTTTCCTGTCCCTTGGAATCCAATTTAAAATTTCGACTGTCCATCGATGGTCTGTCCTTCTGGCAGTATGTCCTGCCCATTGCCATTTCAGGGATTTAACTCTGATCATGATGTCTTCCACACTTGTCATTTTTCTGATCCACGAGTTCCTTTTCTTATCTCTCCTGGTTACACTAAGCATGCATCTCTCCATGATCCTTTGAGTTGTCTGCAGCCTCTGTATGTCTCTTTTAGTTAAGGTCCACGTCTCTGCACCATACGTAAGCACTGGAAGGATGCATTGACCAAACACTTTTCTTTTAAGACATAATGGCATATTGCTCTTGAAAATTATGCTGTTTCTTCCAAAAGCTCTCCAGGCAAGTTTTGTAATCCGATTAATTTCTTCATCAATGTGACCCTCACTTGATATCTGCTGTCCAAAATAAACGTACGTGTCTGTTATCTCCAGCTTTTCTCCATCAATCGATAAATCTTCATTTCTTGCAAAAGCATTGAACATCACTTTTGTCTTCTGAAAGTTCATTTTTAATCCCACTTCTTTACTCTTGTCAGCAAGTTCCTGAATCATACTCTGCAGCTCTGATGGGGTAGTTGCAAAAATGACTACGTCATCAGCAAAACGAAGGTGGGTTAGATAATCTCCATTAATCTTTATCCCTTTGTTTTCCCAGTTCAGTGATTGAAAGACATTTTCCAATGTGGCATTAAAGAGCTTCGGAGATATGGTGTCACCTTGTCTCATTCCTTTTTTAATTTTTATGTGTGTTGTATTTTCAAACAGCCGAATCTTTGCACTTGCATTTTCATAGATGTTATTAATAATATTGATGTATGCATCTTCAACACCGCAGGATTTCAGAGCCATTGTAACTGCTGATGGTTTCGCCGAATCAAAGGCTTTTTCATAATCGATAAAAGCCATGCACAATGGAAGTTCATATTCCCTCGCTCTTTCAATTAGTTCTCTCAGTACGTGGATATGATCTATTGTGCTGTAGCCACTCCTGAATCCAGCTTGTTCTCTCGGTTGAGCCATGTCCAGTGTTACCTTCAAGCGGTGTGAAAGAACTTTAGTGAAGATTTTATAAACCACTGATAGGAGGCTGATAGGTCTGTAGTTTCCGAGATCCTCAATGTCACCTTTTTTATGTAGCAGGATCATTGTAGCGGTGTTCCAATCCTCAGGAATCTTCCCTTCATTAAGGCATCGAGTGAAAATTTGTGCGAGTACTGTTTCAATTTCTCCACTTGCTTCTTGTATGATGTCTACAGTAATTCCATCTTCTCCTGGAGCTTTTCCCCGCTTCATGTTTTTGATTGCATGTGCAACTTATGCTGGGAGGACGGGAGAACTCTGGTACTGGTACCTTTCATGATGTCTGGAGTACATGTATCATCCCTTTCATATAATTTGGAGTAGAAATCTTTCTCTCTTGTCAAAATTTCGCCTCTATTTCTTGTTACAGAACCATCTTCTTTTCTCAGTGCCATAATCTGTTTTCTTCCCTTACGGAGATGTCCCTTTGCTATCTTTTAGGCTTTGGTTGTTTTCAATTGCTTTCCTTACTTGTTCACAGTTGAATTTCCTTACGTCTTCAGTGATACTTTTTTGTACTGTCTTGCATAGCTCTATATATTCCGCTTTGGAAGTCACATCTTCTTTAGTTATCCTCATCACTCTTCTTTTTGCATCAACATTTTGGTTTTTCCTGATAATTTGTTCACATGCAACTTGTTCTTAGACCCAGCTAATTTTGTTGCTGTTTCCATAAGAGCTTTGGTTACTTTTCTGTTAACTTCAGAAATATCTACTTCTTCAGATGTTAGGCCTTCTAAAGCAGAGAATCTGTTTATTCAGTTCCAACTTGAAGGTATTATGGTGTTTTTTAAGGTTGGTTATGTCAATACATTTTATTTGTCTTATGAGCTTGCCACGTTCGAGTTTAGTGTTGAGGTGCATCTTACATCTCACCAATCTATGGTCACTGCCTGTGTTGAACTTGTTTACCACACTGCAGTCTTCTATGACGAATTTTTTGTTACACATAATAAAATCAATTTCACTTGTCGTCCCATTTGGATGTCTCCATGTCCATTTCCTGTGTGGCTTTTTCTTGAAAAAGGAGTTCAAGATAGAAAAACCCTTCTGCCTCTGCAAACTCTACGAGAGTATTTCCACGCTGGTTTCTGTTGCTGTGACCGAATTTACCTACTGAAGTTTCATTCTGTTGCCGTTGCCCTATTTTTGCATTGAAATCTCCCATAATTATCTTTAAGTGCTGCTTACCTTTATTATTTAGATCACGAATTTCCTCATAAAATTCTTCAATTTCTTCTTCAGCATGACTTGTGGTGGGTGCATAAGTTTGAATAATCTGAGCCTGGTATCTTCTCGAGAGTTGGATAACGAGTCGTGCAGCTCTATCAGAGGAACTTTCAACTTGTACAACTTTATCCTTCAGTTTCTTGTTTATTATAAATCCAACACCACTAGTTCTGCCAGTATCTGTCCCACGATAGTAGAAGAGATTTCCACTTTTCAGTTCAATGAGATCTTCTCCTTTTCTCCTTACCTCACTTAGCCCGACGATGTCCCACTTGATCCTTTGTAGTTCCTCTTCCAATTCAAGAAGCCTTGAATCAGAAGATAGGGAGCGTCCGTTATACGTAGCCAAGGTCAGCATCAGATGGCAGCCTAGTCCGGTCCTCCGGGGATTCTTAGCACCTTCTGCCCTCATGTCGCACTGGCCGCTGCCTTGTCCAGGTACATTCCAGCTGCCGGATACTGAGGGCCAAGATTTAAGTTGTGGAGTCATTTTGGAGGGGTTTGGCCATAACTCACCACGTTGGCCAAGCGGGTTAGTGAGTGTGGGATAGAATTTCCTCTAATCCCGATGGTATAGTTATACCGCTATTGGCGGTCGTCAGAGCCCCTTTAGTGGGAACAGGATGTACCACGAGAAGGCGGGGTTAACATTTGTCAAGGAGAGGCTGTATGTAAATAAGCATGCTGGAGTGTCATGGCTCAAGATAGACAATTGTGGAAGAGACTTGGGGAGACCTTCATCCAGCAATGAATTAGTAATGGTTGACAATGATGATATACACTCGTGGGCAATGAAATTTGTGTACCTAGAAGAAAACATGCTACAACCGCGAAATTTCGCAAATAGCTAGAGTGTGTGCTGGTAGGCAAATGATCCATGTTTAGTATGAGTGCACATGACCGCACATGCTGTGGTGGTGCTGCAAGCATGAACCAGTAGCCTTATAAACTGGCATGTAGTCTATGCCCCATGAAAGCGAAAAGCACCGGCCGATGCAAGCAAGAGTACATAGTGACAAGAATGCCGGGTAGATGTCAGAGATGTCGATTTACGCAACTTACGGACTTTGAGAGAGGCGTGATCATCAGTCTGAGAACCGCAGGGTGGTCGGCACGTCATATAGCCTGCCACGTGTATCACTCTGACCATACCGTCCGATTGTGTTGAGAGCAGTGGACACGTGACGGTACTGCCACACGGCGAAGCAGCTCCGGACGGACCAGGTGGACTACTGATAGAGAGGATCGACAGATTGTGCTCCAGGCACAAATGGATCCCACGGGGACCTGGTCCACTATACAGTCAGATGTAGCATCTCCTGTGTGCCCACAAACCATTTCCCTATGCCTCGCAGAAGCGAATCTGCGATCCTAGTGCCCCTTACGTGTACTGCCATGAACATCGTTGGCTCCGTGTGCAGTGGTGCCAGGCCAGAGTGACATGGAATGCCACAGACTGGTGACATGTGGTGTTTAGCGATGAGTGCCGCTTCATTTTGGGGACAGATGATCATCGTGTCCGGGTGTGGAGTCCCCGGGTCAGCGGCACAATCCCGACCTCGCTATCGAGCACCACACCTCTCCCACTGCAGGCATTATAGTCTGGGGAGCCATTGCCTATGATAGCCGATCAGCTCTAGTAGTGGTACGTGGATCATTGTCGGGCCAGCGGTATGTGGATGAGATCCTACAGCCTTATGTGCTCTCATTCCTGGCCGGGATTCCAGGTGCGCCATACCAGCAGGATAATGCCCGCCTGCATACGGCTCAGGTTGTCCAGCACTGCCTTTGTCATGTCCAGACACTTCCATGGCCTACCCACTCCCCGTACATGTCGCCTATCAAGCATGTGTGAGACCAGTTGAAACGCCAGCTGCCGCCGTGCAGCACTATCTGGGATTTGGAGCACACCATCCAACACGTGTGGGCCAGTCTGCCACAGGGTGACATCTGGCATCTGTTTGCCACCATGCCAGACTCTAATGCAGCATGTATCGCCGCACGAGGCAGTGCAACGCGCAATTGAAGATGACCGGACTGTGTGCTACAGATTCCTCTGTAATTGTCCTGTAGCTGTGTTTTTGCCATCATGTGTATCATTACGTTCATAAAATTTCAGTTCAATCCGATGCTTCCTTCTTGGTGTGCAAATTTCATTGTTCGTAAGTGTACACACACACACACACACACACACACACACACATATATATATATATATATATATCATCATCATTGTCAACCATTATCAATCCACTGCTGGACGAAGGTCTCCCCAAGTTTCCTCCACAACGGTCTGTCTTGTGCCAGTCTCCTCCATGTCACTCCTGCATACTTTTGAATTTTATCCACCCATCTCCCATGTGGTCTTCTTCTGGGTCTTTTCCTGTCCCTTGGAATCCAATCTAAAATTTCGGCTGTCCATCGATGATCTGTCCTTCTGGCAGTATGTCCAGCCCATTGCCATTTCAGGGATTTACCTCTGATCATGATGTCTTCCACTCTTGTCATTTTTCGGATCCACGAGTTCCTCTTCTTATCTCTCCTGGTTACACGAAGCATGCACCTCTCCATGCCTCTTTGAGTTGTCTGCAGTCTTTGTATATCTCTTTTAGTTAAGGTCCACGTCTCTGCACCATACGTAAGCACTGGAAGGATGCATTGATCATACACTTTTCTTTTAAGACATAATGGCATATTGCTCTTGAAAATTATGCTGTTTCTTCCAAAAGCTCTCCAGGCAAGTTTTGTACGCCGATTAATTTCTTCATCAATGTGACCCTCACTTGATATCTGCTGTCCAAGATAAACGTACGTGTCTGTTATTTCCAGCTTTTCTCCATCAATCAATAAATCTTCATTTCTTGTAAAAGCATTGAACATCACTTTTGTCTTCTGAAAGTTCATTTTTAATCCCACTTCTTTACTCTTGTCAGCAAGTTCCTGGATCATACTCTGCAGCTCTGATGGGGTAGTTGCAAAAATGACTACGTCATCAGCAAAACGAAGGTGGGTTAGATAATCTCCATTAATCTTTATCCCTTTGTTTTCCCAGCTCAGCGACTGAAAAACACTCTCCAATGTGGCATTAAAGAGCTTCGGAGATATGGTGTCACCTTGTCTCACTCCCTTTCCAATTTTTATGTGTGTTGTATTTTCAAACAGCCGAATCTTTGCACTTGCTTTTTCATAGATGTTATTAATAATATTAATGTATGCATCTTCAATACCGCAGGTTTTCAGAGCCATTGTAACTGCTGATGGTTTCACCGAATCAAAGGCTTTTTCATAATCGATAAAAGCCATGCACAATGGAAGTTCATATTCCCTCGCTCTTTCAATTAGTTCTCTCAGTACGTGGATATGATCTATTGTGCTGTAGCCACTCCTGAATCCAGCTTGTTCTCTCAGTTGAGCCATGTCCAGTGTTACCTTTAAGCGGTGTGAAAGAACTTTAGTGAAGATTTTATAAACTACTGATAGGAGGCTGATAGGTCTGTAGTTTCCGAGATCCTCAATGTCACCTTTCTTATGTAGCAGGATCATTGTAGCGGTGTTCCAATCCGCAGGAATCTTTCCTTCATTAAGGCATCGAGTGAAAATTTGGGCGAGTACTGTTTCAATTTCTCCACTTGCTTCTTGTATGATGTCTACAGTAATTCCATCTTCTCCTGGAGCTTTTCCCCGCTTCATGTTCTTGATTGCATGTGCAACTTCTGCTGGAAGGACTGGAGGAACTCTGGTACTGCTATCTTTCATGATGTCTGGAGTGCATGTATCATCCCTTTCATATAATTTGGAGTAGAAATCTTTCACTCTTGTCAAAATTTCGCCTCTATTTCTTGTTACAGAACCATCTTCTTTTCTGAGTGCCATAATCTGTTTTCTTCCCTTACTGAGATGTCCCTTTGCTATCTTTAGGCTTTGGTTGTTTTCAATTGCTTTCCTCACTAGTTCACAGTTGAATTTTCTTACGTCTTCAGTGATACTTTTTCTTACTGTCTTGCATAGCTCTATATATTCCACTTTGGAAGTCACATCTTCTTTAGTTGTCCTCATCTCTCTTCTTTTTGCATCAACATTTTCGTTTTTCCTGATAATTTGTTTACATGCAACTTGCTCTTAGACCCAGCTAATTTTGTTGCTGTTTCCATAAGAGCTTTGGTTACTTTTCTGTTAACTTCAGAGATGTCCACTTCTTCCGATGTTAGGCCTTCTAAAGCAGAGAACCTGTTCTTCAGTTCTAACTTGAAGGTATTATGGTGTTTATTAAGGTTGGTTATGTCAATAGATTTTGTTTGTCTTATGAGCTTGACACGTTCAAGTTTGGTGTTGAGGTGCATCTTACATCTCACCAATCTATGGTCACTACCTGTGTTGAACTTGTTTAGCACACTGCAGTCTTCTATGACGAATTTTTTGTTACACATAATAAAATCAATTTCACTTGTCGTCCCATTTGGATGTCTCCATGTCCATTTCCTTTGTGGCTTTTTCTTGAAAAAGGAGTTCAAGATGAAAAACCCTTCTGCCTCTGCAAACTCAACGAGAGTATTTCCACGCTGGTTTCTGTTGCCGTGACCGAATTTACCTACTGAAGTTTCATTCTGTTGCCGTTGCCCTATTTTTGCATTGAAATCTCCCATAATTATCTTCAAGTGCTGCTTACTTTTATTATTTAGATGACAAATTTCCTCATAAAATTCTTCAATTTCTTCTTCAGGATGACTTGTGGTGGGTGCATAAGTTTGAATAATCTGAGCCTGGTATCTTTTCGAGAGTTGGATAACAAGTCGTGCAGCTCTGTCAGAGGAACTTTAAGCTACTTTTTAAAAGTAGCTAGCTACACTGTTTTTTTTTAAAGTAGCGACTTTCACTACTTTTCAGCTGCTTTTTTATCAATAGGTTTAAATTAAAGGTACAAATTCTAATGGTGACATTTATATGTACATTCTTACATATGACACCAAGAGAAAAATACCTAGGCAACTTACACAAATAATTTATCTTTGTATTTGCCTATTTACATTTTAATATATTAATACAGAAACAGCAGATTTCTGAGTGTTAAAATGTGTAAACATATTGATAGAAAGTTGTATCTTGTGGACATTACATATTAAGTTATTCATCATTGTTTTGTTGGGGGGGGGGGGGTAGAGTTAATGACAAGCAAGAGCAACTCCAAGAGCTATAGATGGTTACCTATTCCTAATTTGGGGTCACTCGTTTCAGTGAGGGAAGTGAACCAGTGCTGTTAGGCAAACAAATGACCCATGCTGGATTGAACCTAGCAAATCTTGAACGAATGGTTCGAAATCATCACTTTGTCACTGGGGCAGCTTATCCATCATCTGGATTTTATAGTTTTCTATATGTACACATGCATCTTGTCTACAACATCGTCCTCGAGGACAAGTGGTCTGAGGCGTGTACTTCTTATCATTTGTATGGGAAATGCCAGGGCTTGTGTCTCGCATGAGGAAGGAGTGGGTGGTGTGTTTGTTTGATGGCACTGGCTATCTCCTCTTCCTGGAACAAGTTGCTTTATCCAAATAGGATAAAGCAACTGCATTTAGCCCTTGGATTTGTTAGTAGTGGTTGTTAAATTCTGAAATAAACAAAAACGCTTCATTTTTGAAATGGATTTTACTAAGCATGTCATACTTCAAAGTGTAATGTGTATTAGATGCATATTTCAGAACAAAATGGAAAATGAGAAGTTAATAATTTCTTTCCCGCCCTGTAAGCGATGTAATAAAGCATCAGTACACAGTGATGTCTTATTAAACAGTTTGTAGGTGGAAGAATAATTTTCTCCACATTTATTGATAGGGAATATTTACCTCCACATTTCCACAAATGTGTATCTGGTTATGGTTTCAACACTTTTGTTATGTGATCCTTTTAAATAGTCAATATAATATGTATGTTCAGCAGTCGAAAGCGTATAAAGAGAACAAGAAAGATGATATTGAATTTTTGGTTTTAATGAGCGTGTCTTTTCATTCCGTTCCGATGCCTATACAATTTTTCAAAGTAATTAATAGTCAATGGAACCGGTTAGAAAAAAACCCAACCGAATTTCAGCAGTCGATAAAGCATCCAGAAATAGGAACTGCTACATACTCCTACTAGCGGGTGAAAAGTACTATGTTATGAAAATTGACAAATTGTGCACAAAAACTTTCTATTTCTCATAACAAAAGGAAGACATCAGAGACAAAGGGATTTTTAAATCAAACAGAAAAAGAAATGTAGAGGAAAACATGACATAAATCTACTCCCCTAGTGGAGTAATTTTTCATAATGAAAAAGTTGTTAATAGGCAAAAAGTGTTTTTCATAACAAAAGCTATGTATGTTAAAGAAAAAGAATTGTTCAAATACGTCTCCTGAAAGCAGAGATAGCAAGAAAAGGGTTTTGACATTTTTGCCCCTAACAGGGAAGCTGTGCATTATTTAAAGAGGATGATGTTCTACATCATTATGGTAGTGAATGTCATCAGTGAAAAAAGAAAGTTTTCAGTAAGGTTCTTAGAAGTAGAGAACAGCAACAAACAGAAGCACAAAAACACCACCTAGTGACAGAACTGTAAACTGCAAAAAAAAAAAAAAAAAAAAGCACAAGTGCAGGCAAAGTGTTCCTTAAGGTAAATGCATATGGCATTAAAAGGATTTTTTAATTGGACATTTATAAGCAGAGATATGGAGAAACACATATTTAACATTTATGCCCCAAGTGGGGAAATTGTGCACAATTTTGAGCAAGAAATAAACACAAAATGTTTTTGTGGTAAGTAGTATCTGACCTAAAAAGATTTCTTTTCAAGGGTTTTTAGACGCACAGGTATTGATGCAAATATGCTGCAAATGGAAATATGAACTTATGCCCTATAGTGGCACACTTTTGCGTTAAGAAAAATTTGAAATTATGTGCAAAACATTTCGCACCAGAAGTACTCTCCAACAATGAAAGCTGTTTTCAAATTGGACTGTTAGAAGTAGAGATATGGACAAAAATAAGATATATACCTACGGATGGGACATTCGAATCCCGCGAATCTTGAAAACGATTCGAGATTCGAAAATTCGAATCTTTGCGCTTTTCTCGTCTTTCGAATCTTAACCTAAAAACTCGGATTTTGGTGCTTGTTCTAGAGCGATATTTGTTTAAATTTTTGTCAGCATGACGCGTTCTGACATTAGAAAACAATTGAAGAAGATCGTCTACAGTGTGCACACAGCTATTTGAAATAGCTTGTTACTTCCAAACTGGATGCAACAAACAGTGAAGAAATTGTTCAGCCAAACACAGAGAGCAACCGCCAAAGCAAGTGGCGTCTCCCATCGGACAGTGCCTTAGCCACCACACCTCAAGTATAGTGGTAACTTCTCCATATTTTGTCTCTTTCCCGGCAGCCGTTACCGTGGTAACGAGTGTGAGAAGGGGGGGGCGGCCTTCAGTCGTGTCGTGCACTGCTCAAGTTACTCTGTCTACAGCTTAGTGTTTCTAGTTCTACTCAACTCTCTGCAGCGTCTCACTTGCCCACGCTACCAGTATACGTTTAGCGCTATCCGGTCTGTACTTTTTGTTTCAGTGTCAGCGTTTCTCACGCTTCATTGTTTTTATTCCTACATAGTTTATATCACTAACCACAGCATTTACGCATACTTAGGAGCAATTTATCTTGTGCCTGTAAATAAAAAATGTGAATTGTTACTCAAATATTTTTTCTCAAATTATGTTCAGAAAATGGAAATGAACCTCAAGACTCGAGAGTTATGTACTTCATTTAGTAAATGCAAATTATAAATTCCATTTGTATCTTCTTAATAAGTATGGGTATATTTTTGGAAAATTCGTTTGATTTGTTTTTTATAAAACACAGATTTCGAATTTTGCTTCAATTTAAAACTTTTAATTTTAAGTACAAGTGTTTTCTTTCCCTTTTTTCTTATAATTATTCTTATATGAACGATACAAGAGATTCGAGAATCTTTTAAGATTCCGATTCTGATTCGAGAAAATTTAGGATTCGTCCCACTTCTCTATATATCTTATGCCTCCTAGTGGAAACACTATGCACTGTTTTAAACAAAAGGTATTCTTAGTAGGTTTTCCGTGGTGAGCAATATCTGACCACATGAAAGAATGTTTTAAATTGAGCTTTCAGAAGTGCAGATATTGCTGCAAATACATCAGAAACAGAAATACACTCTTATGCCATCTAGTGACAAAAATGTTATTTACCAAAAATTAGAAATTATACGCAGAACATTTTCTTTCATGAGCTTTATCCTATGTAAAAAGAAATTTTCAAATCGGACTTTAAAAAGCAGATATTGGGAAAATTGCCATGTAACTCCATGCCCTCTAGTAGGAAAACTATGCATCACTTGAAAAAGAAAAAATACCCAAAATAGTCTATTATAAATCATATTGAATGGTAGAAGAAATTTTTTCGATCTGATATTTAGAAGCAATTGCGAATATATGGAATAAAAATGTTTTGTGAATTGGATAACTGCATTTATGCCATCTAGCAGTGAATTACGATGTATATTATACATCGTAAAAAAAAAAAAAAAAAAAGTACCGTAAAGCAAGGATCATCATTCCCACATTTCAAGCTTCCCAATGCAAAATAAATTTTTCAAATAGGACTAATAATTGTAGAGATATGGTGTCCACAGGAGAATGGACAGATGGAGGTAGTTATCCTATAAGCATGTTCTTTTTTTGCAAAAAGTTGTACTAAAAGTGGTTAACTATTTGACTGGATTGACAAGGTAAGACAAGTTAGGCACATGATTATAGGTAGGACACACCCAGCCCCTGTTCCAGTGAATAATGCTTCAGGAAATCTGGAAATATCACATAATTTAAGGACTTATTTTTCATTTTTTTTTAAATGTAGTGCAATTTGTAGCCTAATTTTCCACTACAAGTTACTGGATTTTGTAGCATGCTACAGCTACATTTTTTTTTAATTTGTAGCAATGATACATGCTACTTCTAATCACTGTACACATAGACATATATACATTTCATTTTCACATTGTACTGTATGGACTCTTAGTTACTTGATGTACTCCTTAAGTGTAATTCACTGATTGAAAACATTATGAAATGAAATTTCATGAGGATGATACATAAAGGATGTCCTTGTTGAAGAGTGAACCACTAATGTACTTCTGCACTTTCCATGTGTTTGTAAGAAATATTCTTCTTTCGTTTCCATGATTAATAAGTTTTTTTTTTTTAGTGCCATTCCTGTTATTTTGTTTTTGATTGGGGCTTACTGTATGCTGTCTTGCACAACATAGTAGATACACCACTGCATTATGTTTCTTGGTGGAAGAAAAATGCATGTTGAAGAAAAGCAATTGCTGTGCATGTTGATATCATCTGTTTGCTATTTATGACATTGAAGTTGTGACCAGTACATTGTGGAAGAGAGTGCAATTTCATGTTTTTCCATTGTATTTATTAAAAAGAGTTAAACATTTTAAAAAGGTTTGGAAAGCATTGATACAACTTGATATTCTCAAGAAATCCATGTGAATTCATCTCAAAATTTTATATGCAATATGCATTTTTGGATTTCTTTTTGGAGCCTTACCTTTCTTCAAGGAAAATTTATATGAAGTTCTACATCAACAAATTTGTTCAAAGTGATGATATTTTTTCAGGATTTCTTGAAAACTTCCCTTTGGATTCTATCAATTCTTCAAACATCTCAAGGTGTTGAATTTCTCTATGTGGTTATAATTCATATACATCCATGTCAACAACTCAGTTGCTGCACTGTTTACTGTTTCCCACGTTGTATCCCCTTTCGATGCTGTTTATGTAGTGGTCTGCTATGGTAGTTTCTTCTATGGGTGATAAATGTATGGCAAAGCCAAATCAAGAACAAAACAAGGGGGAGGGGTGCTATTAGTATCTATAAAAAAAGAAAAAAACATTTTACTAAATATCTTTTCATAATTTTTTAATAAGTGAGTTATACTTCACACGCATTTCAAGAGATTAAGTCTAGAATCCAAATTGAAAACACTACTGAGGTATACACTTAATAGACAAAACATTAGAGATAGGGGTGATGGGCAGTGTTGACATGGGCATGCCCCACACAGTGGAACAGACACAAACTGAAAGCAGGTGATAAAGTAAATTAAGTGAGTTATACACTTTTCCTGAAGGTGATTGCCTAAGGAAAACAGTCATACAAAAGGGGAAGGGAGAGTGTTCAAGTACACCTTGTCACTTTGAAATCAGTTTTTCAAATTAAAAGTATTATATTAAAACTATTCTAGAGAATATTTTTTATTGCAATTCCACATGTACCACTATTCATAATTTGCTATTAAAAGCACTATTGTGTCGCATTTGGCTGAATATCTGTCTGTATACTTATTTTGCATAACAGTGTGTATTATGTTACCGCGTATTTCATGCAAAAATTTATATTACATTATTATATATTTATGTGCAGGTAGTAAGAAAAAGAACAGCAGTACTGAAAAAGAAATTACGTGTCAAGAATTTTTATTTTTGCCCACAGAAGAAAACTATCACAAAGATGAGAACACTAAGATATTCATTTGCCATTTGTGTTCATATACAACATACATGAAGAGTCACATGACTGATCATCAGAGGAAGCATTCTGGAGAAAAGCCATTTGTGTGTGATAAATGCAATCAAGGCTTTACTCAAAAAAGTTCTCTTAAAAAACATATGTTTGTACATTCAGGGCAATGTGATCATTTCTGTGAAATATGTGGTGCAGCCTTTCGTGCCAGGTTCCACTTGAACTACCATTTAAAGTTTCATTTGACATTTTAAAAAATATTGATTTTGCTTAACCACTGATTTTCATATTTATGCATTTATACACTCATGATCATCATTCTGCATATTTTACCAAGTAAAGATGTGTCAAGTTATCTTCCTTTAATAACTGCTACAGTCTCGTTTGTAGTAGCTGCTAAAAATGGCGTAATAGTGTGCACATTATGTTCATAGTTTGTGTTGCACCATGAAAAATAGATTTTATATGTACTGTGAGAGCTGAAATTGATATTTATTCATTTTAATTTGAATAATTGGCAAACTGAAACTGTAATTCTTTTTAGTGTCATTGCTATGCTGTATGGGAAAATATTTTTGTTTGAAAACATATTCTGTCTGGATGCTATAAATTAGTTATGCCCAAATTTTTACATTTTTTCTGTAGCAGTCAGAATGATTGCTTGTTGGTGTCTTATTAAGAAAAACCAAAATGTGAGCCAAAAGCACTGAACACCGAATAAATATGGTGGACAGTTAAAGAATTCAGGATTTTAGCAATCAAATATGCCTGAATTGCCAGTTTTAGTGTTCAATATGTACCATCATCATATCAGAAAACTTGAAAATTACATCTCCCTGGAGTGGGAATCAAACCCACATCTCTCGATTTCTGTACAAGCATGCTCTGTTACACCACCCAGAAAATGGAGTTCCAAGGATCTGAGAAGAATCTGAACATCTTCAGATTTTGCCAGTCAGAGCCAATTCTGTTTCCTCATAGTGTTATTACCCTATTTCTCGGAATATAAAGTGCACTTTTCTTTCCCCCAAAAAATAGTGTCAAAATCTCCCTGCATCTTATAAAAGAATGTGTACATGTACCCGTGTGCTACCTGTGCATTCGTGAGTTAATGAGCTAACATACAGTTTAAGCACAGACCTCGTATCTTATACATAGCAATCTGAAACAGACAAAAAAGGACTATCATAATTATTTTAAAAGCAAAGTGATAGAAAAAGAAGGGCAAAAAGCACATCTCAGGTTGAGGTTTTTAATAAGAAAAAAAGTTCTAATCTCGTAACATAACAAAGTATGATGTACTTTACCTTAATTTAGTTATCTCTCGTAGCATGTGTTTGCCCATCATTGTCTAGACAATGTACACTCAATACATTCACCAGCAAACTGAGGGTGCAAACAGATAAGTAGCAGCTGCATTGCTGCTCCTGAAAATTCTTTGGTTCATGCAGAATTCTTCGGTTCATGCAGTACACAAAACGCGAAAATCTTATTCATTTGCAGTAACAAAAATACTGTGGAGTTGTAATTTTGAAGGAATTTTATGTGAAACCTATAAATTTTGCTTGAACTTTAATTGGGGAGAATTGACCTTTATTTGCTGCTTGCAATGGAAGATGCTGCCACATCTGACAGTCTCACTTCTTTGCTGTTCACCAACAATGTGCAGAGGTTAGCCCATTTGCATCTTTGACGTTGTTGTTTAATTTCAAACGGTTCTTGGCAAACTTTAGATTAAAAACAACAACAACAACAAAAATGTTCCCCGTTCGTAGAAATTGTATACCACAGGATGCCAATAGACTTCGGCCAAGGCTGTTTTACTTCGACACATCAGCCATGCAGCGATGATGATCCTCTGAACCAATAACAAAGGCTGTTGGCTGTACGAAAGTGTGACATCACAAGCAAATCCTGCAATGTATGTGGGCCATTGACTGATAAATTGAGTGGCATTTCTATATGTTGTTTTCATTGGTGGTATTGCCCTTTGCTAATTTCACAAATTGCAAGGATTCAATGATTCATACGCTGCTTTTTTATTCTTAATAACAATCTTTAAAATGCCATTTTTTTCTTAAATTTTTCTAAAAAAATAAGGACGCATCTTATCTGTATATTAATTCTATAAGGTTTTTACTGTAAGACCAGTTGTGAGAGAACAGTTGAACATAAACATATGGTTGAGGTATCAAAAAAAAGGTCTTACCATGTGGATGTGCCAGTCGAAAAGAAAATTGAGATTGGGGCAATGGTTCAGGCATTGTGGGGTGGCGAAGTTCCCGTGTAAAGTCAATGGGAGAAGCGTGCGGTTGACTCAAACGCTGTTGAAGGCGGAAGTATGGAGGGACTCGGATAGTCCAAAGTCCAAAGTCTCTCTTCTCAGCGAACCGTTGTGCAAAACAACGTTAGCAGGAATTTGTTTGAAGGTTCTTATCGGAACAGCGAACACTCGAAGTCCTGATTCGGTTGTGCCATTGGACTGTGTGATGTATATATACAATTTAAGATTAATTCGATCCAGTTTATTCACATAGGTAAGATGTTTCCCATTATGTAAAGATGTAAATAAACGTTTCATATGAGTTTATTCTTTTAAAAACAAAAACAAAAAAACTTATCGTCGATTCCAACGGGTTTTGTCGACCGGGGAAAAACAACAACTATTCGTCGACTCCGACAAGTTTCGTCTACCGGGTTCGAATCCCGGTGAGGCACGGATGTTGTGTTTGTCTTACGGCACTGGCTCTCTCCCTTCCCTGGAACCACTGACCCTAAATTAGGGATGGGCAACTGCTTATAGCCCATTGAGTTGCTCATGGTGGTAGTTAAATCTTCAGTCACAAAAAAAACAAAAAAATCACTAAACTGGACTATTGTCTTTACTGAAGTGGTTGAATGAATTTATCAATCAAAAAAAGTTTACATTTGTTGCTTCATATGAGTTTATTATTTTCAAAAAACAAAAACAAAAAAACTTACCGTCAATTCCGACGGGTTTCGTCTAGTATTCTGAAAAATATGGTAATTACATCACCAGTATCTCAAGTATGGATTCCATGAAAGAAATATTCTTCACTAATTATGTAGAACAAGGTCAGGATTTTAGCAATCAGATATGCCCGAATCTCCAGTTCTACTGTTCCATACATACCATCATTACATTAGAAAACTTGGAAATTGCACCACGCTGGAGTGGGAATGGAACCTTCAAGCATGGTAGCGATTACACCATCCAGGATAATGAGGCTCCAATTATGAGTTGTCCTTGGTGGTGTATGCTTAAATGAAAATCAGGAGATGAAGGTTCAATTCTGCTCCAGGGTGATGTAAGTTTCAAGTTTTCTGATGTAATGATGGTATGTATTGAACAGTAAAATAGGAGATTCGGGCATATCCGATTGCTAAAATCCTGACCTTTTTCTATGTAATTAGTAAATGATATTTCTTCTGGAGAATCCATGTTCCATGTAAAAAAAGGAAAAAAACAAAATGATAAAGTTGATTGCGCAAAGGAACAAAGACACCGTTCTTGAGCGTTAGATGGCGCCTCTGACGTTTAATACCATGATACTTTACGTGTTGCTGCTGAAGGGTGTGGCCGGTGCGTCTTACGTGTATCCAGCATAGTTGTAAGTGCATTCATGCAAACATGACTCTTAATAGGTTGTACCACTGAGGATGACATTGAAATATGCTGAAACCGGTATGGCTTTGAAGGCTTTGACCTTATTCTTGTCTTTTACTTCATTTCACTTATATACCTTTTTACTATCATGATTCATGTTGTTATCTAATCTTCTTGTCATTCGTGATGTTCTGTACGTATGACTTTGGTCCATTCTTGGGGTTGCAACTTGTGTTACCTATACATGTTAAATATTTTAATTGATAACCTGACGACGCAAAAGTTTTCGCAAAGGACTTTTTCGGAATTACGAGGACGGGCGGAGTTGTGGCAGAAGAGCTAAGAAGCCATGTACATAACATAGTGGAAACATTGTGAGTAGCCCTATTTTATTTTTCATGAATTGTATGATATGTTCTTTTATAATGCAATTCTTATTATGCATAGGGTCACACCAGAAAGAACTATATATTGAACCAAAAAACGTGAAGTACAGTAGTGGTAATGTTTTTACGTTAATTTAATCGTACATTATGCCACATAATAAATGCATGCAATATAGTGTAGTTAATATGCATATGTAAATGTTGTCGAATAAATCTGAGTTATTTTATATTTTCATATGTTTCTGGCCTTCTTCATCAAGGCCTGTTCTCAATGATTATAAAGAATATTGGAAAGCTCTTCGAATTAAAATAGAATTAAATTATTTTAATCTGAGTAAAGTCTGAGTAAGTGTTTTTAATTCTTGGGGAGTCTGAATTTTGAATCTGATTTGTTCTTTGTTTGCATCAATCTCCAATAAGGGACCAAATTTTTTGGATGTTAATTACAGGAAGCTCATCACTGGAGCTACTGACTTCATAGTTGATGAAGGATTCAGATGGCCATGTTTCTTAAATAAACTGCTCAAACAAGTTAGAGATATTGCATTTTAGAACCACAGGTGCTTGTTTAAGCAACTGGTGTCAAGTCCAGATGGTAGCTGGGAGAGTATGGAATGTAGTGGTGTACAGATTTAGGTTCTGCACTTCTGTCACATAGGTGCAAACTCAAGAAAAATTTGTGAGGGATAACTAGACTTCAGAGCAGTCAGTGTGCTAAAGTATATCTTAACAGTGCAGGTCTGTAAATGCTACTTTTGGATTGTGAAAATGCAGAGGAGACATTTGACAGTTAAGAGCACAATTGAAATGCAGCAATCTGGGCTCAGATACTCATTGCAGCAGCTCTTCATGTATCACAGAGTGCGACAAGTCTACTTAATGCATGTTGTTAGGAGCAAGGGAGTGTCGATCACCTGAGCGCAACTATAACCTGGCAAGACTGGTGTCCCACAATAAACGCTTACAGAAACCCAACAACATCCAGCTACCAAATTCAAGATGTTCTGAAAAGTGCCACTGGTGCAACGATTAGTGCTAAAGTGGCCTGTAATTGAATACATATCACTAAGCATTGTAGTAATCAGTGTTCAAGTGGTCTGTAATTGAATACATATATACATTCATATCACTAAGCTGTTCTGAGATTCAAAGGTTAGCTCCTCAAAGAAAGGTCATCTGGCAGATTAAAGTTAACAACTGATGGAACTAGATTTTACATACTGTTTATGTATCAAACATCTCCATTTACAGCAATCTCAGCTCACAACTCTAGCTTCACTGACATCCATCACACATCTCACACAAGACCTTTTGTACTTCGTACTTATTATCTTTTCCTCATGCACACATTCCTGAATCTGGTCCTCCCATGATTTCCTTTGCCATTTTTCTTGCTACTTGGGCTGAACAAATTCTCTTAGTAAACACATCACCACTTACTCTTTTAACATGGAAAAACCACCTAAGAATATTTGTCTCCACCCTATTAAAAAATTTGCTTCACATTACGCACTTGTGGTACAGCTTTGTTCCTCACATGATCAGAACGTGTCTGGCCACAAATTGATATAAGTAATGAACCTTTCCAGCACACAAACCACTCCTGTGTCTGTTCTTCAGTACGCAGGTTTCACTGTTGTACATCAGAGTAAGAACAATTGCACTTCCATACACAGCCATTTGGGGCTTTTTTGAGAACCCACCATTCCTGTGAAATCCACCTAAGCCAGCTATGACTTTCAAAGATGAATTCACTTGCCTACTGGTTTCACCATCAAATTTGTTTTCTCTGTCAAACATGCTACCAAATATCCTTCTACAATGACCATATTTATCTGTATGTTGGTCAAGGGTGCATGAATGCTAGTATGTACCAAGACAACATCAAGATTACTGTGACTCTTTTTCACGGTGTGATGGGTCATAGTTGCCTCTTTATGCACAACCTCATTTAGCTCACATTCTGGTTCATGAGCTCAAAGATCACTGTATTTCATGTTTATCTTGCTTCCAACATTTCCCTGACCTTGATCCCATTGAGCACATTTGGGATGCTCTATGAGAGGGGTGCTTAGACAGGCATCACCAGACACCTACGACATCCTCAGAACTTTGTAACTATTTACTTCATCAGTGAATGGCCCTGCCTCAAAACCAGCCAAATTATCTGATCTGAAGTATCCACTAAGGTGCCAAATGGTTTTGAACAACAGAGATGATGTCACAATGTGCTGACTGACCAAGGTAAGCCATGTATACTTCTTATTCTTTATGAGTCATTGAGGTGTGTTCTTTTTTTAATACTGAAAGGACCACACTAAACCTTTTGTCTGACCATTTCCTGTCTGATTTGTGTTTTGCATCTTATGTTGTCTATAATTAAATATGTACAATTATGTGATGTTGGTCTTTTGTGTGAGAGTGCGTGCTGTGTGGGTGCGTGGGTGGGAGAGAGAGAGAGATATCCCTAACTTTTTTTGAGCAGTTTGTATTTCTCCCATATATGAATATTAAAAAACATCAAAAGAATTAACTTACATGACAGCTGATGAATATGACATTGCCCTAAATATAAAACATACATTAAACTGCATTGTTTAGCATTGCAACTCTAAAGAGACGAGCGACTCTCGTGTGATCATAGATCATGTGTGTAACATGTAGTTGCTGCTGCTACTCAGTTCAGTGTTGATGTGAGGCAGTGAACTGCTTCATTCTCATCTAATGTGGATGGGAAAACAATGACAATGTATTACTATGTGTTAAAAAACATATCAAGCAGTATCAGGACTTGATAGGGGCTTGATAAATATCATGCCCGAGATGCCTGGGGTGTGTAGATTATTGTCTTGGGCAAGTAAAAAAGCAAATGTAGTTGTCCAGTTGGGCAACTAGATTTCAAAAAAAAAAAAAAAAAAAAAAAAAAAAAATTTAGAATGGAGAATTTCTTTGTATAAGAAAAAGAGGGTTGTCACATATCGTTTTTCATTTCACTGTAAATCTCTGGAAATTTTATTATTGTTACTAAGTGCCAAGATAGGAGAATATCATTTCTTTAAATATACTATGACCTAGGCCCAGAAATTGGGGCTATATGCAGTTTTGCTCCAAATGTTAACAGTTACTGACGTGACGGGGGTGGCAACAATGGGCTGTCACACGGCCCCTGGGGAGGTATTCTGTGGTATAACTTGAGTGAGGCAAGATGCACACACATTTGTGCATTGAACATTTGGAATACAGATCTTCAAAATGGCAATGCAAAAAAAAAAAAATGCGTAAAAGTTTATCATATTTTTAACTTAAAAGAAATGAGGCCCCTAATTTGTTAACTTAAAAGATAAATTTTGATAAACATCCTGCTTTTGCTACCTGTGCAGGTAAATAATTCTGCACCTTCCCAGTCAGGCATTGTAACCTTTCAGGTATTTTTTAAGTTCTGAGTGTAAATTAATATGACTCTTGACTTAGCACTGACATCAGTGCTAATTTGCACAAGTATTAATTCAGTGTCTTGTTCCTATGCTACAGTGGTGTGCAAAAGTATTGCATCACCTGCAAAAAACCTTGAATTTATAAGTTTAACTCTTTCTTTAACTAACTAATTTTCGTAGTTATTTCATCATTTATATGTCATTAGATGTGAAATTTAATGGAGATTTAAAAAATGTTTTAGTTTTTCCTGTAGCTACTTCTGTTCTTAAGATATGACATAAAATATGGGATTTGACAAACACATTGAAATTCATGTTAGTTGCACATTAGTTGTTACAGCCAATTTGTAGACATTCTTTCACCTGACTGGCTGCTCTAATGCTATCCTAATTCTACTACAGCCTTTATAAGGGTTGATGCAGAGCTACGAGAACATTGCAGTGGTCTATTCTTGTTATTAGGGTATAATTTGTGTACATTCTCAATAATGGTTAAAACTGCAGAATTGTTCATGGCAGACAGAATAAAAATAGTTGCTCTGCATGAAGAGGAATATTATTCAAGGCAAATCACTGAAAGAGTGTGCTGTAATCAGTCTACAGTTATCAGGTGACTGAAGAAAATAAAAGACACGGCTGATATTAAAAATAAGCATCACAGTGGAAGGCCTAGATTCACTATAACCAGGCAGGACAAAATGCTGAGAAAGCTAAGCTCGGCAGACAGGAGGCTCAGCTCACCTGAATTGCTTCAAAACTGGCCAGAAGTGACTGATGTTACTGTTCGTACATCTACTGTTAGGAGAAGGCTGCATCACTGTGACTTACATGGCTGCAAAGGCAGGCGTAAACCACTGTTAACTGTAAATCAAAGACAGCATAGACTTCATTGGGCAAAATAGCATGGTCTCATAGACTACCAAGCAATGAGAAAATGTTCTGTTTAGTGATGAATCAGACTTTTGCCATAATGGGAATCAGAGTAGTGCCTATGTAAGGAGATTCAAGCATGAAAAATTCCATCCAAGTTGCTTAGTGACTACTGTTAAACATCTGGTGAAGGTCATGGTGTTTGGAGCTGCATGTTTGCACATGGCATTGGGAACTTCCACTTTTTTGATGGTACAGAAAATCCCTAGAAATACATCTGGATATTAAAAAACAAGATGCTACCATCATCTAGAAGACTTTATAATGGCAATTTCATTTTTCAAGATGACAATTCTCTGTCATTGTGCTAAAGTAATGAAAAAGTGGTTTCAGGAAAAAAATTCAGCACCTTGATTGGCCATCACAGTCACCGGACTTAAACCCGATCGAAAATTTGTGGTTCAAAGTGTCATATGAACTATAAAAAAAAGAAGCCAACAAACAAAATTCAACCCACTGAAGATGTAATTCAAATTTGGAATCGTATTGTTCTACCCAATATTTTACAAAACATTGTTCATAGTTATGACAGCAAGATGCAAAGCTGTGATTAAAGCTAAAAGGCTGGGCAACAAAATATTAGGTACATTTTATAATTTTTCTTTAATATATTTCTGTATTTAAATGTTATTTCATTCCTTATGAATTACGAAAATGATTTATTGCTGTAAACCTAAGTACTGGATAAATGATACTTTTCATAATAATTTCGACTTGGTTATGATTTTTGTAATGCATTTTAAGAACAGAAGTAGCTACAGGTAAAACTAAGATATTTTTGAAATCTCCATCAAATTTCGTATCTAATGACATATAACGGATGAAATATAATTATGAAACTTAGTTGGTTAAAAAGAGAGTTAAACTTAAAAATTCACGGTTTTTGCAGGTGGTGCAATACTTTTGCACACCACTATATATATGAGCAGTATTGTCTCACTGTACTTTCTTCCAAAAGGGAAGAAATTGAATATTCATGAATGAAACCCATAGTTGCTAGGTAAGATTTTAAAAAAAAAAAGAAAAAAAAAAGGAACATTATTTTAGATATTCACTGTTCTAGAATACATATACATATTGCAAATTACATATCAGGAAAGAAATTAATCATTTTGCAGTGTAATTTAAAAGTGTTGCAAACATTGCACATGGTTAAAAGATATAATTTTCATGCAGATAATATTTGTATGACATTATTTGAATGAGAACTGCATTATATTGGAGTAATTTGGTAATTAAGTAAAATATTTTACTTCATTCAGATATATTAGTCTGTGGCACCACAAGAGTAGGTAACAATAGAGGTGGTGCTCGGTGGAATAGTGAGATTGAAGAGGCAGTAAAGAGAAAGAAAGATGACTATTTAGGGATGTTACAAGGTAAAGTTTCTGTGGATGAATATCGCTCTTAGACGCGTGAAGCAGCTAAGCTGGTTCTCCAGAGTAAGGCAAAAGATAGGAAGGAAAAGGTGGAAAGGCATGAATCGGCTTTTTGGAAAGATAGGAAGACTTTCTTAGAAGTACATGAGACTCAGGAAAAATAGGGGAAACAAAGTGTTAAGTTGTGTGAAGAATAGGATTGGGGAAATGATATGGGAGCCCAATGAGTTAAGTGAAAGATGGGGTGAATATTTCTGTGAGTTATTAAATCAAGAAAGCAAAGGTGATTCTGAGGCAGAAGCAGATGATGTCACAGTGAAGGATGGAAGCACAGGAGGGATCTCAAGAGGAGGTGTGTAAAACTCTAAAATCTCTTCAAAATGGTAAGGCTCCAGGAAATGATGGCATAACTGCCGAGATGTTGAAATATAGTGGTAACTGAAATTTGCCAGTTGTGCTGGGAGTTAGGAATGGTCCCTCAGGATTGAAAGGATGCTGACTGAAAGAACTGTCATGGTAATAGTGTGCCAGGGAAAGTGTTTGGTAAGGCCATTATTGAAAAAGTACGAGGTCTTACATCAGAGAAAGTGTGAGATGTTTCAGAGGGGTTTTATGCCTGGTAAAGGCTGCATTAACAAAATTTTTGCGTTACGCATGATGATTAAAAAGTATCTGGCTGTTGGTAAAAAAGTTTTTGCTGCCTTCATAGATTTAGAAAAAGCTTACAACCAAGTAAATAAGACACTTTTGTGGAAGGTATTGAATGAATATGGTGTTACTGGGAATCTACTTAATAGTGTAAAAGCCATGTATGCTGGCAGTAGAGCTTGTGTACGAGTGAATGGTGTTTTATCAAAATGGTCTCCTGTTGGTGCAGGAGTCAGACAAGGTTATGTAATGCCGCCATGGCTATTTAATATATTTACGTAGATAATTCTGGTTTATGTCTTGGTGATATTCGTGTGTGCAGATTGCTGTATGCTGATGACACTGTCCTGTTGGCAGAGAGCAAAAGTGAGTTGCAGAGTATGTTGTCTTGGATGTTCAAAGTTTGCATGAAATTCAAACTGAGTATAAATAAGGGAAAAACCAAAGTTATGGTTTATGAGAGAGGAACTGGTAGTACTGAATGTAATATAAGTCTAAATGACACAGTATTTAAACAGGTGAATGAGTTTGTGTATTTAGGAAGCATGTTTGATAGAAAGAACAAATTAAATGGTGAAATGAGTAAGCGAGTGAATTCTTAATTGAAAGTCATAGCTGCTTTGGGAGATTTTCACAGGAATGATGGGTTTTCAAGAGAGTCCCAGCATGGCTGTGTATGAAAGTGTAATTGTTCCGCCCTGATGTATGGCAGTGAAACCTGGGTACTACAGAAGAAACATGTGAGTTGTTTGTTTGCTGGAGAAATGCATTACTTACGGGGGAGTTGTGACAAGATACGTTCTGATTGTGTGAGGAATGAAGATATGTTGCAGTTGTGTAATGTGAAGCAAAATGTTAGAAAGGTGGAGACTAATATGCTTCGTTGGTTTGGCCATGTTGAAAGAATGAGTGATGAGATGCTTTCTAAGAAAATCTTTTTTTGAGCCCAAGTCAGGGACGTCGCCAATGGGGTGCAAAAGTGGGCTCAAGCCCACCCTGAAATTTATCTTGCCAACCCTGCCGCCCACCAAGTTCAAAATGGGCCATTTTTCAAAATACTTAACCTTAAAATATAACCTGGACTTTCCAAGTAATGATAAGTCTTGTGTTTTACTTCATGTAACCCTACATATTTTTCCATAGGAAGTGCGTTGTTTATGCCTTCCTTGAAAGGTTATCAAAATAGCATCTGTAGGGCCATGAAAATTCAGTTGTTTTCCATTCTACAAATTCCTTAGTTTAATCCTCTTTTTCGTGTTTGTATGAGCAGGAGGCGAATGAAAAGAGTGGATAGGAATTCATTGAGGGTGGCAATTACTAATTTCTCTGCTATTTGTTTTCATTACAAAATTGAGGATTCTAACCCGAAAAGTGGAGTCTAAAGCTATACTAGCGATCTTAAGATTGCCCCGGGACAGTGAAAATGCAGAGAGTGGCTGACAACTGCTTTGTAGAAGAGGAGAAGAGTGCAAGCCCAAGTCGCTAGATAGAAGGAAGGAAGGTAAGAAGGGAAGAGGTATTGTGTCTGTGTGGCACAACGTTAAAATTTGATTTGGATAAACAAAAAAGACATTTTTGTTTCAATAAATTGTTCAAATACATTACTATTTTCGTAAGCAAAAATGGAAAATTTTGAAAAGAAATGTCAGACAATGCATCCAGAGCAAGCAAAAAGTTGAAGGAAACATTCTATTAACACTTTATCTTACACCAGTGGCATAATTAGTCAGATCCATGTATGTATGTGTGTCCAGGTGGAGAGGGTCGGAATTGCACGAATTCTTTTGTAGCCGGTAGTGAAAAGCATTGAAGCTGACGTGGTGACACAATGGTCTAATCGCTGGCTTATGAACATTCATCAGAGAAGAGTCCGGGTTCGAATCCCATGAGGCATGGATGTAGTGTTTGTTTTACTGCATGGGCTCTCTTCCCTAGAACCAGTGACCATAAATTAGGGACTGGCGACTGCTTATAGCCCATCGAGTGCCACGGTGGTCATTTAACCTTCAATTAAAAGAAAAAAAAGCATTAAAATTTTTTTGCATTTTTGAACTTCACTTTTAGTTGGTAAAGTTCGATGAACACTTACCGCACGTGGGGCTTGGCTTTCAATTCATATTTACATTATGTGGATGCGGCATGGGGGTTTTTCATTTGGCCACGGGTCCACTTCTTTTTTTTTTTTCCGTTGGAATTTATTTTGCCTCATCACCAAATGAATTTTTTTCCTTTGCTGCATCCTCATTTACTTCAATACTTATTCACAACCCTAGTACTTTCGGTAATACTCCATTACCGTCTTCGAGGGGACGTTTTGCTCCGACTAGCACGGACCGTGTCAGCTGGGCATTTCGGTGGTTCTCGCGGGCTGCTTCTGTCTTCGGCTATCGCTTCTTCTTGGGCGTTGTGGCGCCATCTCTTGTTGGTCAGTGATCTCATTTTTCGAACTTTTTCATTTTTTTGCTCAATTTTAATTAAATTTCTCCAGCTGTTTCTCAAAATATTAGGGTCATTATGGTTGCAAACTTTTGTCCTATTTTTTTCAATCATTACCGACTATGCTATTCTGAGGTGTTTTTCGGATTTACAGCTTTTAATGATTTTTATATTTTCGAATTTAGGATATTTTTGGTTATCCAGACAGTATTGAATAAGTGCTGTTTTCTTCTTTTTTCTGCCAGTTTTTTACGTGTTGTTTTAATCTGTGTTTAAGCTTATTTTTGGTACTTCCTATATAAGCCATTGGAGGATTTTCATTAATAGGAATTGAGTAAATACCTGCTTTTTCTAACATTTTTATTTTTTCATTATTTTTTATTACTATATTTTTGATGTTATTTACTTTTCCTCCAATTTGAATGTTATGCTTTTTACAAATATTATTAATTTCATTGGTAGTACCTTTAATGTAAGGAAAACCATTTAAATATTTGACTTCTTTTTATTTACTACAGCATTATTTTTTATTTTCTTTATTACTTCTGTGTCCCATTTTTTTATTAAATGGTTAGGATAACCAAAGCTGCCTGCAATTTTTTTATGAATTTGATTTCTTCATTGATGAACTGACTATTTTCAGAATGCGTATATGCTCTTTTAATTAAGGTTTTTATACTATTGCATTTTTGAGGATAAGGATGTGCTGAATTGTACGGGATTAGGAACGGAACAAATGAACTTTTCCGATAAACCCTGTACAGTAACTTATCTGTGGATTTGATAACATGTACGTCCAAAAAGGCTATTGCATTATTTTTTCTATTTCAACAGTGAGTTCTATAGTTGGATATAAAGAGCTGTAACATTTTGTTAATTTTTTTAATTCTTCTTCGTTCAGTTTTGATAGAATGAAAATATCATCCACGTATCGACAGTACACTTCTGGTTTTTCTTCCATACGATGCAGGACATTTTCTTCAATTTCGTTCATCACAACCTCAGCATATAGAGTTGATAATGGTGAGCCCATTGGGCCTCCTGAATTTTGCTTAAATATTTTGTTCTTGTATGTAAAAATATTATTTTCATATAAATAGACTAAGTCTATTTATATGAAAAAGTCTATTATATATTTATAGACTAAGTCTATTTATATGAAAATAATATTTTTACATACAAGAACAAAATATTCAAGCAAAATTCAGGAGGCCCAATGGGCTCACCATTATCAACTCTATATGCTGAGGTTGTGATGAACGAAATTGAAGAAAATGTCCTGCATCGTATGGAAGAAAAACCAGAAGTGTACTGTCGATATGTGGATGATATTTTCATTCTATCAAAACTGAACGAAGAAGAATTAAAAAAATTAACAAAATGTTACAGCTCTTTATATCCAACTATAGAACTCACTGTTGAAATAGAAAAAAATAATGCAATAGCCTTTTTGGACGTACATGTTATCAAATCCACAGATAAGTTACTATACAGGGTTTATCGGAAAAGTTCATTTGTTCCGTTCCTAATCCTGTACAATTCAGCACATCCTTATCCTCAAAAATGCAATAGTATAAAAACCTTAATTAAAAGAGCATATACGCATTCTGAAAATAGTCAGTTCATCAATGAAGAAATCAAATTCATAAAAAAATTGCAGGCAGCTTTGGTTATGCTAACCATTTAATAAAAAAAATGGGACACAGAAGTAATAAAGAAAATAAAAAATAATGCTGTAGTAAATAAAAAAGAAGTCAAATATTTAAATGGTTTTCCTTACATTAAAGGTACTACCAATGAAATTAATAATATTTGTAAAAAGCATAACATTCAAATTGGAGGAAAAGTAAATACCATCAAAAATATAGTAATAAAAAATAATGAAAAAATAAAAATGTTAGAAAAAGCAGGTATTTACTCAATTCCTATTAATGAAAATCCTCCAATGACTTATATAGGAAGTACCAAAAATAAGCTTAAACACAGATTAAAACAACACGTAAAAAAACTGGCAGAAAAAAGAAGAAAAAACAGCATGACGATTATGGGCAAAACACGTAACAATATTAACAAATAAAGGTAACTTGATCACGCTTAGTTACGTTAACTAAAAACTTTTACAAAAAGTTCGTAAGTTGGAAGCTTTCGACCTTATCTTAGATCTTCATCACGCCAATGGAGGACTAAGATTGTTGCCAGATTCTACCTTTGAATTTTTCCTATTTTTGTTGCCAAAACTTAGAATTGATCTCCAGATCAACGGAATGTAGAGAGGATTCGGAATTGCAAGTCATTGAGTTGAAAATAATTTCTATGCTTTCACGGTAACGGAGGGCAAAACGATTGTCAAAAGAAGCAATTCGTTTTGCTTCGTTCCAGTGGGGAACTGCAGATGTGTCTTCCATTGTCAAAATAGACAAGGCAGTATTAGGATTGGCTTTCAAAACATCTTTTCTATGTTCTAAAATTCTATGGTTAATGCTCCTGTATGTGCTTCCAATGTATAAGTTATCCCCAGTAGAAGAAGAGATAGGAATGCAGTAAACTCCTGGGATGTTCAGGCTTTAAACTTTGTCCCTATCCCTTTGTAGAAGTTTCAAGCAAGATGGTAACCAAAACTTCTAAAAGAATCTGTAACTTATAAGCATAGGAAGGATGGTAAGGAACAGAACCACAGAATTTCAGGTCTTCTTTCTTGTGAGGAAGGAGGCATTCGATTTTCGAATGGTTTTCATATTTCTTTATGAGGGAGTTGACTGTAATAGCAGGGAAACCATGGGAGAGGGCAATTGTAGAAATTTTGGAGAGTTCTTCTTGAAGAGAGAGTTGGTTGTTGCAAATGATATGAGCCCTGTGGATGTATGACTTTAATGCTGCAAGCTTGTAGAGATGCAGGGTGCAAGATTTGTAGGGAATGATGTTAGTGGCCGCATCATTCTTGCACCCTGCATCTCTACAAGCTTGCAGCATTAAAGTCATACATCCACAGGGCTCATATCATTTGCAACAACCAACTCTCTCTTCAAGAAGAACTCTCCAAAATTTCTACAATTGCCCTCTCCCATGGTTTCCCTGCTGTTACAGTCAACTCCCTCATAAAGAAATATGAAAACCATTCGAAAATCGAATGCCTCCTTCCTCACAAGAAAGAAGACCTGAAATTCTGTGGTTCTGTTCCTTACCATCCTTCCTATGCTTATAAGTTACAGATTCTTTTTAGAAGTTTTGGTTACCATCTTGCTTGAAACTTCTACAAAGGGATAGGGACAAAGTTTAAAGCCTGAACATCCCAGGAGTTTACTGCATTCCTATCTCTTCTTCTACTGGGGATAACTTATACATTGGAAGCACATACAGGAGCATTAACCATAGAATTTTAGAACATAGAAAAGATGTTTCGAAAGCCAATCCTAATACTGCCTTGTCTATTTTGACAATGGAAGACACATCTGCAGTTCCCCACTGGAACGAAGCAAAACGAATTGCTTCTTTTGACAATCGTTTTGCCCTCCGTTACCGTGAAAGCCTGGAAATTATTTTCAACTCAATGACTTGCAATTCCGAATCTCCTCTCTACATTCCGTTGATCTGGAGATCAATTCTAAGTTTTGGCAACAAAAATAGGAAAAATTCAAAGGTAGAATCTGGCAACAATCTTAGTCCTCCATTGGCGTGATGAAGATCTAAGATAAGGTCGAAAGCTTCCAACTTACGAACTTTTTGTAAAAGTTTTCAGTTAACGTAACTAGCGTGATCAAGTTACCTTTATTTGTTAGAAAAAACAGCACTTATTCATTACTGTCTGGATAACCAAAAATATCCTAAATTCGAAAATATAAAAATCATTAAAAGCTGTAAATCCGAAAAACACCTCAGAATAGCATAGTCGGTAATGATTGAAAAAAATAGGACAAAAGTTTGCAACCATAATGACCCTAATATTTTGAGAAACAGCTGGAGAAATTTAATTAAAATTGAGCAAAAAAATGAAAAAGTTCGAAAAATGAGATCACTGACCAACAAGAGATGGCGCCACAACGCCCAAGAAGAAGCGATAGCCGAAGACAGAAGCAGCCCGCGAGAACCACCGAAATGCCCAGCTGACACGGTCTGTGCTAGTCGGAGCAAAACGTCCCCTCGAAGACGGTAATGGAGTATTACCGAAAGTACTAGGGTTATGAATAAGTATTGAAGTAAATGAGGATGCAGCAAAGGAAAAAAAAACTCATTTGGTGATGAGGCAAAATAAATTCCAACGGAAAAAAAAAAAAGAAGTGGACCCGTGGCCAAATGAAAAACCCCCATGCCGCATCCACATAACGGAAATATGAATTGAAAGCCAAGCCCCACGTGCGGTAAGTGTTCATCGAACTTTACCAACTAAAAGTGAAGTTCAAAAATGCAAATGCATTAATGCACGTTAAAAAATATAACCTCCAATATCGGAAGTAAATTGAAAATTAAAAATTTGTTCGTTTAGTGTTTCGTAAAAAAAAAAAAAAGTTGATATCAAGCTTGCCCCACCAAAAATAATGCTCGCCCACCTGCCGCCCATCCTCATTTCAAAGTTTAGCAACGTCCCTAGCCCAAGTTGCAGGAAGGAAAGGCAGAGGAAGGCCAAGGAAGTCATGGGAGGATCAGATTCAGGAGTGTCTGCATGAGAAAAAGATTATGAGTATGAAGTATAAAAGATCTTGTGTACGGCGTGTGATGGATGTCAGTGAAGCCTGAGTTGTATGTCAAGATCACTGTAAATGGAGAAGTTTGATACGGCAACAGTAAGTAAAAATATCTGGTAGTTTGTATTTCTTTTTGGAGCTAACCTCTGAATCTCAGAGAACAGCTTAGTGATATGTATGTATGTATGAAACCAAAATTTTGATGCTTTATGGAAATGCGCATACTTAGCCCTTTGCACCATCAGTTCATTTGCAGTTGTATATTTAGTAATTCTCCAGGTGTTACTGGTGCAGAAGAAAATTATTGCTAAGAATTTTCTTTATTTTATATGTACGAGAGTTTTTTTATTCACTAATAGAAAAACGCATTTTGCAGGGATGTCTCAAAGTCCGTTTTAGATCTGTCGATATGGTCTTGATTGCCCCGCTGGTAAATCACCCAGAGGAAAGAGGTGAACGCATCAGCCAGAAGTTTAAGTTGCACTGTGCCGTGACCTACGACCGTGCTGAATTCTCGTGGGAGGGGGGGTGAAGAGGGTAAACACAGACTATTGCAAAAAAAGACTGCTGCCCCTGCTTAGCGACGGCGAAGAGAGGTGTGACAATTTAAATTCAGACATACCACAGTAAAAAAATTGTGAGATTCATCACTATTGTGAAATAAATCAGTAATGTTATTAGTTATTTGCACATATCTGTATCTAGAGAGATAACTAGCATCTACTGAAGTGTCTTTTAATTATGTGACTGAAGCTCATAAAACTCTTTTTGAGGGGAATATGGAATGAAAATCATGTAATTATGTACACGGCTGAATTACATTATTGTGACTTCCAGCTAATATCCAGAGCAACTGCAGTGTGCAGCGTGGACAGCAGCTAGACATGCTGGGAGTGACTCAATAAGGTGCTGGAAGGTGTTCACAGGTATGTGGAGCCACGCTGACTGCAGTGTATCTGACAGCTGCTGGAGGGTTCGTGGTGGAGGATCCATAGAGTGAACAACACGGTTGAGGTGATCCCACAGATGCTCAATTGGGTTTGAGTCTGGGAAATTAGGGGGTCAGGGAAGTACTTTGAAGTCTTCATCATGCTCTTCCAACCACTCTTAGACATTTCTAGCTGCGTTACACGTCGCATTGTCGTGCTGGAAGATCTCATCCGCCCTAGGGAAGACAATCAACCTGTATGGGTGTACGTGGTCTGCAAGGATGGGTTCATAACGAATTCGGTCCATAGTGCCTTCCACAGGTATAAGTGGACCCAGAGAATGCCACAAAAACATTCCCCAGTACATAATGCTGCCCCCACCAGCTTGTGTTCTTCCAGCAAAGGTTGAAGAGTGTTTGTTTTCTGATGTTTCTTGCCTTATACGCCAACGTCCATTCGTTCAATGAAACAGAAAACTTGACTCATCGGATAAGGCAATCTCTTGCCAATCAGCGGAGGTCCATTTCCGATATTGCCATGCAAGTGTAAGCCTTTTCTGCCGATGCACCTTCATTAGCATAGGTGCAGTGACCATCCGTCTGCATCGCAGCCCCATATGCAGCTGCAGCAGGGTTCACTGAACTGTCATTTTAGACACACTTCCAGTAGCCCCTAGTTCATTCGACCAGTGAGTTGCTCCACTGTAGTGTGTCGATTGACCCTCACACACCTTCGAAGCCGACGTTCACCTCTCGCATCAATGGCATGTGGTGCTCCGCAGTTTCCACATCGCTCATTCACAATGGTGCCATTTCTCCAATCACAGTACAATTTAACCACAGCAGCACACAAAACAACAGTTCACAAACTACACTGTTTCAGAAATACTGCCACCCTTGGCCCAAAAGCCGATAATCATCCCTTTTTGCAAATCTGATAAATCGTTCCTTTTATCCATGATAGCAACAAGTGATATGTTTTCAGATTGCCTACAGCACACCTTTATACCCTCCAGGCCAGCTCACTAGACGTGCCTTCTGTCATTGGCTACGTGCTGTTGACGTCAAAAGTAGGAGATGGTCACAATAATGTGACTCGAGTGTGTGTATCTTATGAAAAACTTATGAATAAAACAGAGAATCAAATTATCTGGAAAACTAGTTGCTTTGCCCTCATACAGTGTTGTTATTATTTTTTTTTTCATTTATCAGTTTTTTATTACTGTTAGAAGATTCTGGTTCTATTTGATATTCATGTATTAACTTATGGGAGAGAAGGACAGTGAAAGGTTTTTTCAGTGTGCCATTCTAACAAGCATTGGTGCTTGGGGTCATCAATGTATCACATACATTGTCTACACAAAGTGCTTTTCTTAGAAGAAAAAGTTGCTAAGCAGTATACTGCACTGGTCAAGCTTTAAGGAGAAAATCTCTGCTAAAGTTTGATGTTTGATTTGTTAATACCTCTTGCAGCTCCACTTTCTGAGGCTGCCATGGCACAGCAGAGGCAGTGTTGCAAGCTAATGTTTGCCAGTTTACTGGTTGTAGTAAAATATATTTTTCTCGTTTTTTATTTGCCTTTCTGATTCCATTTTACCAATTAAAAAGCACTGGATTTTGGTCTGCTCTAAATATTGTTTTTGGCTGTATTGTAAAGTATCACTTGTGCAGTGTATTCTGTAACATATTTTTAATTATTTTGTTTCCTAATTCTACTCTGTCAAAAAGCTTAAATATTTAAAATACAACTGCTGTTTTTTTTTCTTAGTGCCTATTTTGCCTTTTCATATAACTATTATAATATTTAGGATAAGTTAATGGTACTCACCTAACTTATGATAGAACATATATTTATAAAATATATATAGTAGGTCTTTATCTTTGAGCTGGTCCCTTCCTTTGTAGCATAAAAAGAACATATACACATGGCCACATTATATCAGCCCCTATCCTCTTCAACTATAATTAAAAAATACTTAAGTTAAAATATTGTTTAATTTTAAGTAATAAAAAAACTCAAATATGAACTTATGTTAAAAAAACTTTTAATGATTAGGCAAAGGGGTGAACTCAAACCTGTTGGATGCCGCAAGTGCTTTTGGAAGCACAAGCTTTCATCCTCAGGCAAAATATCCTGGTAGGTCAGCCTCATTATCAGAAGTGAGTTCTCCTCGATCTGTTTGAACGAAAAGGGCATTGTCACCGATCAGTGCATGTTTCATTCGTCAAGATTATGTCTGAATTATTAACACATCAATCAAACATCTCTCAGTTGCGTGTATTTTACTTTTTCTCATTTAACATTAATCACATCAGAAAACTTGCAAATTTTATCAGAATCAATTCATAAGTTTTGATGTACTACAAAATCATAGATGTATGAATAGACAGGCAGATATACAGCTAGTTAGTATGCCATTTTCGTATTATTATGTAAAAAACATCTAACAAGAGTGTTATGTTCAAAGTAGTCAGCACTTGTATGTTAACTTCTGTTTAAAAAATTTGCCATGATGGAAAATTTTTCAGACATTTACAGTTTTCTGGAGCAAAGTTCCATTAGGGCTTCAGAATGAAAACTGAACATGTTTTCAATTGGAAGTAAGTCTGAATGATCAATTTTATTGATGAAAGTGACATGAAAAATCATTGAATTAAGCAAATAGCAGCATACTACTTTTTATAATTAGAATTTCTTATATCACAGTTTTGCCAGTTCCTTTTATTTCGGAGTGAACTGATTTCATAGTAAATGTTTCATTCGGTTTTCTCATCTTTGCTTTTCTATAAAGGAACTATGATAGCATTCCGTGTCTTATGAAAAATATTTCCAATTACCAAAATATGTGGCATGTCTATCTAATCAATAATTCTGCTGCCACCATATTTCATTTTAGCTGTAAAGCTATTCATTCACTCTTAAGATCGCAGTATTCATTGCCTTACCTGTGATATTAGCTTCTTCTGCTGCAGATCCACATTTTTATCTCCATTTTGAAAGTCTAATAACTCAAAAAATTGTGTTAAGGCTTGCCAACAATAAAATGAAAAAAAAAAAAAGAAAGAAAGGAAATAGAAGTGTTGTGCCTTAATTTGACTGATTAATTAGCATGCTTACATACTATTGTTTTTTTTTTAATTGTAAGCAAAAGAATGTGTGAATATACCTATACTCACTCTACATGTATTGCAGGAATAACACTCTTCTAGCACGCTTACGTCAATTCCCAATATGAACCACTTGTACCTCGATTTGTCTTATATTATACATATATATACTTAAAAGGATCGAATATTTAATAATTTATTAGACTGTAATAAAATAATATTTGTTTAAGGAAATATAACTTACCATAAAAACCACGTGCAGACGTGCCAACTCTCCGGATTTAGGCGGGAGACTCCGGATTTTCAGCCATTCCTCCTGCCCTCCGGATAAATGTCAAATTCTCCCGATTTTCGCCAATAATTAGCCGTTATGATGGCCAAAATTCCATCAACCACCGCCTTGGATCAACGCAGAAGAAAAAGATTTCAAACCGCTTGTGAAATCTCTTTCTGTGTCGACGCAAGACGGCATTTACAGTCATCAGTACCGTACTTTTCCTCTCCTCATATCTGCAAAAGAAAGCACCCCCGGTGGTGTGGTGGTCTATTTTATGTTGGTTACGAACACACTCGCGTGCAAGCTGTGACCTACTTATCGTTTCACGTCTCCCTGCTCTTAGCTGCGAGCTCTGTTTATGTTTTCTTCAGAGTTTTGCAGAGTGATTTTCAGTTTTGCTTTACTGTGGAGATTTTTTATTTCTTGTTTTGCACCATGTTTGTCTCGTTTCCCTTCTTCGTCACCTTTTGTAGAAGATTAATGTGCTTCTTTGTTAATCTCTAATTGCGGATCTGTTATTGTCAGCTTTGTTTTATCTTCTATTGTAGCATTTTGTGTACACTTAGTTTGTGAATTTTTTTGTTTTTTTTGCATCTCATTCCTTTTGCTTACTTTTTGCGGGAGATTTTTCCTTTTGCATTACTCCACTTTCGCGGTTTTTAATGTTTTATTTTATTTCATATCTTTGGCAATTTGATTCTTCTTTACATATTAGCTGTTATTGTCTTTGCTGCATAATAAGGTTGTGAAACTGAGTGCCGGCTTTCGAAAAATTGCCCGAGATGGGTCCGGGTTCGAATCGCAGTGGGGCATGGATGTTGCATACTTGCTAACTTTTACGGATTATCCGTAAAATTTACGAATTTCTGCTTAATTTTACTGATTTACGGATAGAAGTCTTTTTTTACGGATATTTTAGTATTTCGATTGCTCAATCAAAATATTTCAATCCCCTGCAACTATCCATTTAGATTTTCTACCGGACCTTATGAGCACCGTGTTATGCGATGATGTCATCTTTGACTCGCCAGCTTCGTACAGAGCCATCACGTATAACGATGGGGCTGCTTCGTGGCCTCTCCTTGGGTAGCTCTCTCTTCACTGGAGTGCTCAAGTGACGTGCCGACCAGAGTTCTCCAAAATGCATAATCTAATTACGCGTCTAGTACGCATCAAAATTTTATCACCGCGTGAAAATACGCATCGGAAATTTTTCTCTCCGCGTAAAAATACGCATCTGGAATTTTTCTCGACACATAAAAGTACTCGTCAGGAATTTTCTCTGGGCGTAAAAATACGCATCGAGAATTTTTCTCGACATGTAAAACTATGCATCGTGAATTTTTCTCGGCGTGTAATAATACTCGTCGAAGAATTTTACCAGTTCATAAAAATACGCATTGGGACGGTATTTCGTCTTTCAGAGACGGAAGTAAACAAAATAAAGATTTTTTCCGTAATCGTCATTTCTTTTTCCTGTGATGTTGCCTCTGTCCAGTATTGTTGTTATGTGTCATTTTATTCCGTAAATATTTGCATTTCAGTTTGAAAATGGAGGAAAAATTTCTGAAAGCGGAAATTCGAGGGCAAAAAAATTTCGCTGTAATCTTTAGGCATGAGAGTGCGACGGCTTTGAGGAATTTCTCCTTTTCCGTCATAATTTGGGTTATCCACAAGATCGATGCATAACTGAATAGAAATTTTGGGGCAATTAGTACTGGTAGAGGATGTTTTCCACCTGAAACTTTCTAAACTTTCGAAAGAGGAAGTTTCGTCTTTCAAAACTTTCGGAAACGGAAGTTAGACGCAGTGAAGATTTCTCCCGTAATCATAATTTTATTTTTCACGTGATGTTTCCTCTGCCTAGTATTGTTGTTAAATATCATTTTATTTCATAAATATTGTATTTCAACTTGAAAATGGAGGGAAAATGTCCGAAAACGGAAATCAGACGTAGCACAGATATCCCCTGTAACTGTAATTTTTTTCCCCCAACGATGATCAGAACATGTATCCTGTATTCTTACATATTGCTCCCCCCCCCCCCCCACCCAAAGTTTTGCATTTCAGTTTGATAAATGGGGGAGGGGGGTCTGAAAACGAAAGTGATGAAGCTGAAAAATTTGAAAAAATTGATGCATGGTGTTCAAAAGTATTTGTTTTCAAAGTTACACTGTTCATCTTTTGTCTAAAATAGTGAAAGCTGTGTCATGCATTCATTAATGATGGATAAAATTGTCATCCAAGGGCATTAAAAAAAAAGGATAATAAGGAAATGGGAAGGGAAACAAAGATATCAGCAAATGAAAATTTTAGTTTAGTATTAAAACATCACAGGTTTGCAAGTCTGACATTGAACAACATTAAGATTTTATTTCATGGTTTTTAAATTATTATTTTAGACACAGATAATACTAGTTTAGTTATTGTGGCATATGCAGAGATTTTTACTGCATATTTATTAATATAATTATGTTTTGTTTTGTGGTAAATGGTGTTCACGCAAAAGTTTTACTGATGCACATTTTCCAAAGTTGGCAAATATGATGTTGTATTTGTCTTACGGCACTGGCTCTCTCACTTCGCTGAAACCAGTGGCCCTAAATTAGGGATGGGCGACTGCTTATACAGGGTGTCTACTGGTCATGAAAGTCATGAAATTGAGCAGGTGGTCATGAAGTAATGAAAAAGTAATGAAATTGAGTGGGTAGTCACAATTTTTTTTTTTTTTTTTGTATCGGCACCTGAATGAAGACAAGTTTGCACACCTAGAAGAAAACACGAACCGGCACCCTTATAAACTACCGTGTAGTCGATGCCCCATGACATATATATAAAAAAACATGTATTCATCAAAAGCTGATGTGAAGAAGGAATGTATTTCAGTTTAAAAATACATTAGCCATACATAATTACATTATTCATATTAAGCAATTTTAGTGACATAAGAATTACATTCAGCTTTCATCTCAACTGGCTTTCGGGTAGGGGTTCATTAAAAAGCAACCCCCCCCCTCGTATAGCTATTTTAGCAGCAATATTATAGACACATCAGTTTTGCCTAAACTGTTGTCGCATGGAATTAATTTTTGTGTTTGTAAACATAAAAAATAATCTGGGATCTCAAGCCTAGGATACTAGATTATGAGTCTAGAATGGTTGTCATTGTGCCACACATTGTCGAGAAGTCGTGAATTTAACTGAAGATGTCATGAAAAGGTCATGAAAAAGTCATGAATTTGGTCCATTGGAAATCAGTAGACACCCTGTTATAGTCCACTGAGATGCTCACTGTGGTCGTTAAACCTTCAACCAAAAAGAAAGCTTGACACTTCCACATTTGTTTTGACAGATACATCTGTCTCTCTATTCGAACACTGGAAAACCTGCTGACCGTTAAGTCCAGAATGAAAGAAAAATGCTTTGAACAAAACTTTTGTAGATCTTTGTTAAAGAGAGCTAAATTGGCTACTGTACATTCACTAAATAAGGATAAAGATTAATTATGATTAAATAATTATCAAAAATTAAGTACATACTTTTATTAATTATTAATGCTATTAATTATATCTGGTTGACTATTTTCACTATGCTTTTTATTTTGCATTTAAACATACAGTCTGCATTTAGAATAACTTTTTACACATTAAAAATGCTATGTACCAATAATACTACTTCTAGAAAATTGCTCCTGCATCTGAAAAATGTCGATAAAACATAGTGCTCATGTGATTTTATGAGCTGTAAAAAATCTCCTGATTTTTAGATTTTGAAGGTTGGCACTTCTGCACGTGTTTGTGCATACTTACTGTGTTAGCTGCAATACAGATGCACAGAGATTTTTTTTTACACTTACGATATACTTTTCTTTTTTTAGTTACTTTTTACAAATCTTTTTAACCTAAAATATGGGTGTAAGAGGTACCATAATTTCAATCGCAAATGTGACGTAATATCTTGGAACCCAAGTTTTTGATGCGCCTCATGGCATCTTCAGTGTCGTTTTTGCGTGTTCACACACATACCAAGGAATGGCAAATGGCGAGTGTTAGTCTTCATCTCAATTTTTAGTGGCAATATCAATGCGCATGCACTGTTGTTAGTTCATAAAAAAAAATAGTGATTCTTACATCGAGCGCCTTTTATTGGGCTTGATAATGATTGGAAATTGATTTAACTTAAAATTAATGGAGAATCACTATTTTTTGATGAACTAACAACAGCACA
Organism: Macrothele yani; assembly: GCA_039090855.1. Classification (NCBI taxonomy): domain Eukaryota; kingdom Metazoa; phylum Arthropoda; class Arachnida; order Araneae; family Macrothelidae; genus Macrothele; species Macrothele yani. The sequence continues at coordinate 141,958,308 of CM076993.1, read as the reverse complement.
TGAATGCCTGCATATTCATATTGCCACTAAAAACTAATATGAGGACTAATACTTGCCATTTGCAATTCCTTGGTATGTGTGCGAACATGTAAAATCGACACTGATGATGATGCCACAAGATGCATCGAAAACCTGGGTTCTGAGATATTAAGTCACATTTAGGATTGAAATTATGGTACCTCTTATACCCATATTTTAGGTTTAAAAAATTTGTAAAAAGTAACTATAAAAGAAAAGCATATAAGTGTAAAAAAATCTTTGTGCATCTGTGTTACAGCTAACGAAGTAAATATAGTACCCAAACCATGTGATTTTTAAGGTAAGTTAAATTTATCAATAGTAATGGTATTTCCTTAAACAAATATTATTTGATTACACTCTAATAAATTATTAAATATATTCGATCCTTCTAAGTATGTATATTTATAATATAGGACAAATTGAGGTGCAAGTGGTTCATATTGCAGATTGACATAAATGTGCTAAAAAATAGTGTTATTCCTACAATGAATGCAGGTGAGTATATGTGCATTCACAAATTCTTTTGCTTTCAATTTTAAAATCCTTAGCACATTAAATTTGCTTAAAAAGTTTTAGGTATCTTTGACTTTATATCATTGAGTCAAAAACAACAGTAACAAATACATACTATTGGGCTAGTGCAAAAGTTATCACAAGGTTTCTCTAAATGAAAATCAAAAGTGTTTTTCACTTACCCAATGTTTTATTTCATTCGGTTGCATGGTATCCATTATTAGTAATGACCGGTTCCCATTGTTCAGTTAACTGTGTGATTCCTGACCAAAGAAATTAGTTATTTGAGTCAAAAGGTCTTGGGATAACCATTTTGACCATTATGCAAACTTTTGTGGTTTTACCAGCCATGCGATTCTGCAGTGATGAACAAACGAAAATCTATTGATGCTAAGTCTGGTGAATATTTGGGTGAGGCAAGAGTTCCTCCCATGTTTTCACAATTTGTTTTGTGTTGGCAGAGTCACTTGCAGTCAATCATTATTGTGATGGTAGACAGCATCTTTCCAATTCACCAAACTAGGGGCCTTTGTCTTCATGAACTCATTTACTGTGCCAAGTTGCTGAGAGCAAAAATTCATAATGATTGGTTAGGTACCAAGAGCTCGTGATAGATATTTAATTCCCTTGCAATCCCACCAGATGCAAAGCATGACTTTCTTTGGTTGTAAGTAGCTTTTCGAGTCATCCCTTAAACTTCCCTTTCTTTGCAGAAAGATTTGGTGCATTTAATATTCTTGCATAGTGCCCATTTTTCATCTTTAGTTACGATTGAATACAAGAATAGATTGGTTTTGTACCAAGATTGCAGAGATTACACTTAACATCATTCTATCCATTCAATTCTTAGCCAGTAATTGATCCTGTTTTCGGACTATTCCAATAGCCTGAATTCTCCTCATGGCAGTTGTTCGGTGAACTGAAGGTCATTGGCAATAACTTTGTACATTTGATTAGGTTTGTGCTCAATTATTACCAAAATTTCTTTGCACAATTCAGAAGGGTCTCCAGAATGGGGTTTACCTTCAAGCATCCTATCCCCCGAATAAAGCTTTGTGAACTAATCTTGGCATGTTTGTCTACTTACAGTGTCTGTCCCATACACAACACATGTGTTCCTATGTGCTTGTACTGTTTTCATTGAGCATAAAAAACAAATAGTGACGAATGTGTACTCGATCAAAACTCATGTTAAATGCTACACACTAAGTGAATTGCAATTGCTCAAACTGCTGTTTTTATTTCAACAAAGCTCCAGCATGCTAACTGTATGATGCTTTCATGCTTTAAAAGCCTAATACAGAGCTTCCTTACCAGGTAGCCATTAAATCAAGAACTTACACACTTATCCAGTATAAAATGTCAGTGTTGGGTCATATGCAGTCTCATATGTCATAGAGTATTGCTAATTTTTTTCTTTCAGTTTCTGTTAAAAATTACCATGTTTTCCAAGAATAGCATCTCACCAAGTAACAATTCAACTTATCTCCATGTTTGTTGTTAGGAATAACACCATACCCAGTTTAAAGCTGCAGGCAATCCACAAAAGGATTTTTATTTGACAACCATTCAGACCCTCTTCCCTCCCCACCAATATGGTAGAGCACATTATGTGACTTTTATTAAAGATTAATGATACAATGAAGGGAGGTGTTAGGAAAACTGTTTATTTTTTAGTACACTTCAAATTGCTTGTGCAACTCAGATGTAATAAATCAGAAGTGAAAGCTCTGAAGACACATGGAAAGTTATGCACTAAATCACAGTCCTTGCCTACTGCCTAAATGCTGTACTGACTTAACTTTCTTTTTTTCCTGATGGGTAAAAGACCTTCACACCCTATTTATGAGAGAGTGAGGGGGGGGGAGGTTGGAAGACTAAGTGTTTCACAGCAGGAAGTTTGTAATCAATTGTAGGTGAATATTATTTAGCCTGGGGCTGACATCTACAGTGGTTTATTTAAAAAAATGGGACATACCTTTATGTAGGCTTACCAACTGTACTATGTGCTAGGCCAAAAACTAAAGAGAGAAAGAGAAAGGTCTCTAAAGTATAATTTATTAATGCTAAACAAAGATTTTCAAACAGTAAATAGCAAACCACTTTGTGCAAAATGAAAGGCCGGACTGAATCCTTGTCATTCTCCAAATTACCTATTCACATAATCACACAGGTTTTGAGCCTTCATTCATGATTGCTAGGCTTCCATGCTAATAATCAATGAAGAGTTGGAACTTGAAATTCTTTTTAATTAAATGTCTGCCGTGAACAATTCATGAAATGGTTTGGTTTAATAATATAAACAGCCAAATCTGTCTGGAATGCTTGATGTCACATCAATGTCTGAATTGTTGCGCCATCATGTCTCGATCAATTTGTGTGTGCTCTCGAGATGTCAAAGTGATTGCGTGCTATACAATAGCATGTGATCTAATGTCAAAGTCATTGTGTGCTATATAATAGCATGTGATCTTTTTGAGATTGTCAAAGTGATCATGTGCTAATTTAAAAACTCGATTATCAATCACTCAAGTTCTGTTTATCCGATCTACAAAATTCAAATTGAATTCTTAATATCACAGCAAGTTGAGTTTGTATATTAATTTAACTCACTACAATTTGAATATTAATTTGTACACTTTAATTATTTTTTACTTTTTAATTTAATTAACTTTTCAAGTTTAGTGTTGATTATATTATATATTTTGCAAAATGTCAATCTATCTACATGCTCTAACGTACAATAAAAACTGAAATCTTGAGATGTCAAAGTGAGCAAAATTGCATCTAAAAACAGATGTCACCTCAACAGCACATTGTCAATAATTTAGATAATTCCAATTTGTAATGCCAGATGTCTGATTATTTTGTAGAAAAAGCTTCAGTATGAAAGCACACTATCACTTTCAAATATCAAAGTGATCAGCTGCTAATTTAAAAAACTGGATTATCAATGACTTGAGTTCTGTTTATCCGATTTACAAAATTCGAATTGAATTCTTAATATCATGCCAAGTTGAGTTTGTATATTGATTTAATTAGCACAATTCGAATATTAATTTGTATGTTTAAAATTTTTTTTTTCCTTATTTTATTGAACTTTTCGAGTTTAGTGTTGATTATATTATACATTTTGCAAAACATCGATCTATCTAGAACACTCTAACCTACAATAAAAACTAAAATCTTGAGATGTTAAAGTGAGAAAAATTGCATCTAAAAACAGATGTTGCCCCAATAGCACATTGTTCATAATTTAGGTAGTTCTGACTTGTGATACCAGATGCTGCATTATTTTGTAGAAAAAGCTTTGGTATGGAGTTTCAAACTAACTATCGAACAGGACAGTCTATATATATATATATATATTATTATTATTATTTAAAGCTTAAAAATAAAAATAACCGTCGAATAGGTCATTTTCTATTTATTAATATTTATTTAAGCTTAAAAACAACCATCCTAGGACGGGCTATATATAGGCTAGTTAATAACATTACTGAAAAACTTGCATGTTTGTAAAATCAAGTTTAGTGCACTTCTTTGTAAATGGGAAATGTGGTATATAAGTGCAGTTGAAGTTTAAATCAATAAAGTTTAGTAGGAAATCTTTAGTGAGATAAAAATGATTTGCATACCTAAGTTGATCAAGTTTCAAGTTTTTGAGTTCTCTACTTTGATAATAGTTCATATTCGAATGTCTGTACCAAAAAGTAATGATCAGGCATTATTTTGCAATTCATTTTGATAACAGCCTAGTCTGTAACTTGAATTTTAAAAGAATAAGTAGTTTTCTTTAGAAATTTCTCAATTAGTTTCAATTAATGTTTTATTCAGTTTGTATTTGATATTATATCACACAATAAAACTTTAATAGATTAAGAAATACCATGATTAATGTTTATTGAAAATAAGCTGGCAGAAAATCGTTGTGATATAAAATCTGTGTATTTTGCTTATCAAAATTTTTCTTTTCGTCAAAGCAAATAAAGTTTGTTTTAATCATATATTAAAAGAAACCTGTCGGCATGTTTGCCTACTGAATATATTCAAACATGAAAAGGTCTGTCTCCAGTTTACATGTGTAACATTCTACTTTGTGTGATACATATACATATCACTAAGCTGTTCTCTGAGATTCAGAGGTTAGCTCCAAAAAGAAATACAAACTACCAGATAGTTTTTACTTACTGTTGCCGTATCAAACTTCTCCATTTACAGCGATCTTGACATACAACTCGGGCTTCACTGACATTCATTACACGCTATACACAAGATCTTCTATACTTCATACTCATAACCTTTTTCTCATGCAGACACTCCTGAATCTGATCCACCCATGTCTTCCTTGGCCTTCCTCTGCCTTTCCTTCCTGCCACTTGGGCTGAAGCATTTCATCACTCATTCTTTCAACATGGCCAAACCACCGAAGCATATTGGTATCTACCTTGCTAACAACATTTTGCTTCACATCACACAACTGCAACACATCTTCATTCCTCACACAATCAGACCGTGCCACCCCCCCCCCCGTAAGTAACGCATTTCTCCAGCACACAAACGACTCCTATGTTTCTTCTGCAGTACTCAGGTTTCACTGCCATACATTAAAGTAGGAACAATTACACTCTCATACACAGGCATGCGTGACTCTCTTGAGAACCCCATCATTCCATTCCTGTGAAAACCTCCCAGAGCAGCCACGACTTTCAATGAAGAATTCACTCTCCTACTAATTTCACCATCCAATTTGTTCTCTCTGTCAAACATGCTTCCTAAATATGCGAACTCACCCACCTGGTCAATCACTGTGCCATTTACACTTACATTACAATCAGTGCTAGCAGTTCCTCTTCAAAAACCATAACTTTGTTTTTTCCCTTATTTATACTCAGTTTGAATTTCATGCAAACTTTGTACATCTGGGACAACATACTCTGCAACTCACTTTTTCTCTCTGCCAACAGAACAGTGTCATCAGCATACAGCAATCTGCACACATGGATATCACGAAGACGTAAACCAGTATTATCTATTTTGGCATCACGCATGCACGCATCCATAAATATACTTAACAGCCATGGAGACATTATACAACCTTGCCTGACTCCTGCACCAATAGAAAACCATTTTGATAACACACCATTCACTCGTACACAGGCTCTACTGTCAGCATACATGGCTTTTACACTATTAAGGTGGACCTCAAGTAATTTTTCTTCCTATACTTTTAATGGGAAAACTTCTGTACACATTTTCTTCACAATTAATGCGTTCCCAAGGATGAAAATTTGAACATCGATTAAAATAACTTCATATTATAACTTGGAATTCTTAATATTTCCTAAAACATAACCATGATTATATTAAAAATTAATAACTTTTCCTTTGGTGGTGTTCAAAGCAGAAAAAAGATGGCGCGACCTGTACTTTGATGACGTCAGTAGACAAACAAATGTTGGATTGCGTAATTATGGTTATGTTTTAGAAAATATTAAGCATTCCAAGTTATAATATGAAGCTATTTTAATCGATGTTCAAATTTTCATCCTTGGGAATGTATTAATTGTGAAGAAAATGTGTACAGAAATTTTCCCATTGGAAGCATAAGAAGCAGAATTACTTGAGGTCCACCTTAAGTAGATTCCCAGTAACACCATATTCATTCAATAGCTTCCACAAAAGTGTCCTATTTACTCGCTTGTAAGCTTTCTCTAAATCTATGAAGTCAGCAAAAACTTTCTTACCAACAGCCAGATACTTTTCAATCATCATGCATAATGCAAAAATTTGGTTAGTGCAGCCTTTACCAGGCATAAAACCACTCTGAACATCTCACACTTTCTCTGATTTAAGACCCCATACTTTTTCAATAATGACCTTACCAAACACTTTCCCTGGCACACTTAATAGGCTAATACCACTATAGTTTTCTTGCAATCAGTCTGATCACCTTTTCCCTTATACAAGGGAGCTATGATAGCATCTTTCCAATCCTGAGGGACCATTCCTAACTCCCAGCACAACTGGCAAATTTCAGTGAACCAATCAATTACAGAGTCACCACCATATTTCAACATCTCGGCAGTTATGCCATCAACTCCTGGAGCCTTACCATTCTGAAAAGATTTTAGAGCTTTACACACTTCTTCATTTGAGATCCCTCCTGTGCTTTCATCCTTCACTGTGCCATCGTATGCATCAGTCTCAGAATCATCTGTGCTTTCCTGATCTAATAACTCACAGAAATATTCACCCCATCTTTCACTTAACTCATTGGGCTCCCATATCATTTCCCCAATCCTATTCTTCACCCAACTTAACACTTTGTTTCCCCTATTTTTCCTGAGTCTCGTGTACTTCTAGAAAGTCTTCCTATCTTTCCAAAAAGCCGATTCATGCCTTTCCACCTTTTCCTTCCTATCTTTTGCCTCACTCTGGAGAACCAGCTTAGCTGCTTCATGCTTCTTACAGCGATATTCATCCACAGAAACTCTACCTTGCAACATCCCCAAATAGGCTGCCTTCTTTCTCTTTACTGCCTATTCAATCTCACTATGCCACCAAGCATCACCTCTATTGTCACCCACTGTTTTGGTACCACAGATCTCTTCATCACCAGTGACTACACAGTTCTTAAAACATTCCCACTTCTTTTCTACATCACTCTCAAAAGACTTCAGCTCCTTCAGTCATTCTCTGAGTATGTCAGAATAACGCTGATGATTTTTGTGTGATCAAACAAAATTCTCAATTCTATTTAAAAGCAATATTTTTTCATATCTACTACTCAGCACTTGATTTTTGGGACGAATAATTATATTGTAATTTTTAGTGGTTAACAAGGATTCCGTAAAAGTGATCTTGATGCATTTGGCTTAAATGTGGTGCCAATAAAATGAGATAGTGTATTATAAAATGTTTCAATATTCTTTATTTGTGCAGCAGTCATTATGGTATATGTTTGAATCGTGCAAGTCAATTTTTCATAAATAGTGAAATACATCAGTAGTATTCAGACTGGTTTAGGTAATAGAGGTATTTATTGAATAAAATTGGTGTAATTTGTAGCACATAGATATCTTTATCATCCTGCAATATTGTTTCACTTTATATTATTTTTGTTTCTGACAACATTTTGTTTTCATTTTGTGCTGTGTATTTGACTTCTTGTGTATGTATCTCCTGTGTGTTAGCTTTTTACATAAATTTTGTATCCTTTTTGGCTGTATTAATTTTCTGAACTGATGTACTCTAGTGAGTTGGTATTTCTTTTCTTTTTTTACTTGTACATTTTGTGCAGAAACTAAAATAAAAACTCACTTAACTTTGAACTATTTTTCGTCTTTGATATTTATTACTCTATTTATGTTGCTAATCTATAAGTACCAAGCTTTTATTTACTTTAAAAATATGATTTAAAGTCCCAGTGTCCAAAACATTGCTGCAAAAATTAGTAAATTTCTCTGACTACTTAAGTGATGGCTTTATATATATTCTGTTAAATTTCTATTTGTGAGTATAGGTAGTTCCAATTTGTAGAAGTTTCAGATAACAGATATTTCAAAATTGCATTTTTTTTTAGATGTTCAAATGTGTAAACTGTAGTGATGATGACATTAAACTGGAAATTTATTGTGTTAACTGAATTTTTGTAGTAGGTGATGAGTGAAGTGAGTATGGGAGATAGGGGGGCTGATTCTGAATTTAGATAGTGTATATTTGTACATTCAAATATAAATTTTAAGCAAAATTTTTTATACTTACTGTGTTGAGTATCTTTTTTCAAATTTTACTTCTGCAGTTAGAATGTGTTGTTGTCAACTGATTCACTTGCACATGTAGTGTAAAAAAGAACTGCTGAGAAACATCATCAGTTTTTCACAAACCCTTTAACCTATTGCCCCCATCACTGCATAATATTCCATTGTGTGATATCTTTATTAGCTGTGTTTTCAGAGCACTTTGATCTGCCATAGGTGCTTCTGCCACTAAAAAATTTAGAACTATCATCCCACTAGATTGAACTTGAATATCTACAGACAGTTCTGGTGGTTGAGTGGTCAAAGGCATGGGATTCTGGCTAACCAGAGCTGGGCTGAGTTCGAGTCCCAGACGTGGTGTGAGTGGTGTTTGTTCTATTCTGTGGAACAGGAACTTTAAATTTGGAACAGGTTTATATTTAATATATTAAATTTAAATGCTCGTAGGGGTTGTTGAACCCTGTTGGGGAAAAAATGAAAAAAATATGTCAATTCTTAACTTATTCAAAGTGCTAGATAGCTGGTTTGATGCAGTTGTCAAGTGTCATGCTGTTTGGAAATTGTTACGTAGTATTCATTATGGTAAGGGAGAGAGATATCTGTGTGTCCAACAAAAGACACTGAATAACCTTTAAAACAAAGTTACATGTGCACCAGTGATGTAGTTCTAAATAAAAAAAAATGCCTTAGTAGTGAACAGACAGAAAAAGAAAAAAAAATTAAGAATACCCTCAAAAATTTTCAAAAGCCCTGTGAAATCTGATTTATTTTGTTTTACTTTCTTTAGTACTTTTTATTAAATTTTTATTACTGTTTTTATCAATTTAAAATAAAATTGCATAATTTGAGCAATTTTAAATAAAAGGAAGAATGTTACGTAGGAGTCACATGCTAAGAGCATTACATTTTTATTTAAATACCACTCCGTCTTCCTACATAATCCTAGATGTTCATTGTGAAAATTAGTTACATTGAACAGATGCAACTAACGTAGTCACACCAATTCAGTGTGGCTAATGTGGCATTTTAGAAATGGTGTATTAGGCTCATAAGGAATCAGAAAATGAGCTCAAGGTAATACTTTTATTGGAGCTAGGGACGAGTTGTTTAGTAGAAATGCTCTTCATTACTGATGCTTTCCCTCAGAGCAGTGGAATCTTAATCCACAGAGTAGCCACCTCTAAAAACTTTATTTTGGCTGCCACCTAGACAAAGGAGTTCACATTCTCTTTGCACTAGTACCCTTATGCTTTATGAGACACCCAGGTGTGTGATCTGAGGGTCTTAACTTATCTGTATAGTATTTGTTTGTTTCTTTTGGGGATTAGTGCCCACCATAAGCAAATCTTATGGCTATAAGCAGTCACCCGTCCCTAATTTTGGGCCATTGGTCCCAGGGAAGAGACTGATCCACCTCATGAACCAAACCACTACCTATGCCCCATCTGGGGTTCAAAACCGGGCCTATCTCAGACAATAGAATCAGAAGCCACAGCTTCAAACCACTTGACCACTGGGTGGTCATCTCTGCAGCATGATCATTTGGTTCAGATATGAATATGTTTGCATACAGAACACAGTTTCTCTGTTTTAGCATATACAATAATCTAAAAAAAGTTTCCTTTTCCCAACTTCCCTTACCATCTAACCACGAAAAGTGTCTTAGCACCGCTGAGCCTAAAAAATAGTTCCTTGGCATGCTAAGCCCCTTGTACATCACTGATGTGCACAATGAAACATACAGAAAAAGAAAAAAATTAAGAATACCTGTAGGAGAAACGATGTTGTACGTTATGAAATCCTGATGAAGATTGTTTACTGATAATTTGGTTGTCTTTCGGAGTGCTGTGCAATTGAGATTGTTTATATGTCGTTCACTGCTCTTTGGAATAGCGCAGTTATTTCATTCCGGGCGAGGTGCACGATTACGTAAATACTGCGTAAGGTCAGTCATTAGCTATTTCGTTGACGCGGAGAACGACTGAAAATGACTCTCCCATGGCAGGATGCAATGGTTCTGTTTCTAAAGGATTCATAGGTATTCAGAGATGCCAACTTTTGCGGATTTTAACTCCATCTTACGGAAGTTCTCCGAAAAAACTACGGAAAATCCCTCGCAAGATCTCTGCACGCAATTTCTATTTTTTTACAGTCTTTTGGTCGAAAAAACGTGCTTTACAGATAGTCCCTTATGCACCTTCGATGTTTTGACTTCCCCCGCCAACGGAGGCGGAGTTTGTCACGTGATTCCCCATACAGCCATTTTAGAGTACCATGCGCAAAAGTCGAGAGGGAACTCAGCTCAGCGCCTTTTGCCAACTCTTTACATTGATTGCATGTGGCTTTGTGCTTGTGAAAATTTCGGTGCAAACATTTTAACCCTTTCCACTCGACTGTCGGATGACACCCGACATTACGAATTCGTCGAATAGCTCACCCGCCACTCCGATGATGCCTCTATAGCTCGCATGTCGGTGGTCGCGAGACATTTATTTTTCGGCGACTAGGTCGGGTGTCACTCGCCATGCCGATGATGCCCCTATAGCTCGCATGTCGGGGCTCGCAAGACGTTTCTTTTTCACCGGATAAAGAAAAAGAAACTTCATCTGCGTGTCAGGTGTCACCCGCCATGCCGATGACGCCTCTATGGCTCGCATGTCGGCACTCGCGAGGAATTTCGTTTTCACCGAATAGCTCGCGTGTCGGGTGTTATATGCCACGCCTATGACGTCTCTATAGCTCGGATGTCGGCGCTCGCGAGGAATTTTTTTTTGCCGAATAGGTCGGGTGTCATCCGCCACGTCTATGACGCATGTTGGCACTCGCGAGACATTTCTTTTTCGCCGAATAGCTTGCGTGTTGGGCGTCATCTGTGCTCGTTACACCTCTATAGCCCGTGGGTCCGGGGCTTGCGAGACATTTCTTTTTCATCGAATAGGTTGGGTGTCACTCGCCATGCCGATGATGCCTCTATAGCTCGCAAGACGTTTCTTTTTCGCCGGATAAAGAAATGTCATCTGCGTGTCGGGTGTCACCCGCCGCTATGCCTCTTTGGCTCGCATGTCGGCGCTCATGAAGAATTTCGTTTTCACGGAATAGCTCCGGTGTCACCCGCCATGCCGATGACGCCTCTATGGCTCGCATGTCGGCGCTCGCGAGGAATTTCGTTTTCACCAAATAGGTCGGGTGTCATCCACCACATCTATGACGCCTCTATAGCTCGTATGTCGGGGCTTGCGAGATATTTCTTTTTTGCCAAATATGTCGGGTGTCACCCTTCATGCCAATGATGCCTCTATGGCTCGCATGTTGGCGCTCGTGAGACATTTCTTTTTCGCCGAATAGCTTGCGTGTCGGGTGTCATCCTCTGTGCTCGTTACGCCTCTATAACTCGTGGGGCAGGGCTTGCGAGACATTTCTTTTTCACCGAATATCGAACGTGTAGGGTGGCACCCTCCATGCCGATGACGCCTCTATAGCTCGCATGTTGACGCTCGCGAGACATTTATTGTTTGCCGAATAGATCGGATGTCAGCCGCCCCGCTGATGATGCCTCTATAGCATGTATGTACGGGCTGGCGAGCTAAAGCTGAGCTTTCACCGCTAAGTTGTGGCCTCCACTGCAGAAAAGAAAAAAAGAAATGCGAGTTGTGTGTGAGTATGGGTGAAAAGTTATTTGAGTGGAAAGGGTTAATTTAGATTAAAACGAAACAAAACGTAGCAGTGAAACAGCTATGACAACAAAAAGAACGAAGTCAGATAAAACTTATCGTCAAGTGTGTCATGTTATGTATAGTAAAGAATGGCCTTTTTATGAAGCATATAAAGTTTTGCTGAATTACGTTTTATAAGCCATGTGGCTGCGATTTTAGCCTGTCACAAGGTGGCCGCGATGATTGTAGGCATCATGCGGAGAGTAAGAAGCACAAAGATTATGTCAAAAGATTAAATGGAGATGTGAGTAAAATTAATGTAACCAAAAAACTTCTGACAGCTTATAAAGAATTCTGGAAGAAATATCAGGAGCAGATTAGTGCTGGAAAAATGCAGCAAAACAAGCAAAAAAGAGAAAAAATTGAATGTTCACAAAGTGATTTGAAATGGGAAGAAGCTGAACATTTGCAGCAGTTGGATTCCCTCATAAAATGTTAAACAATGCTGAGATGAACATTGAATGTGGCATAAAAAAAAGATATGAGTGCAATAGAAAGTGGATAGATATTATTAAAAGAAACAAAACATTGCTATCTATCTTTAAAAAATTAGAAAAGAATAGAAGTGAGCAATTAAATATTGAGAAAAGCAGCAAAAATTAAACATTTTTTGTAAAATAAATGATTAATAATAGAATCCTGCTATGGCTACAAATTTTTTGATCTGTTTGAAAACTAAAATGTTTGCGTATGTGTGTGTGTGTATTTCAATGCAAGATGTTTTAAATTTGAGTAGGGTGCACCTATTTCCAAAACATTTTTTGCTTAAGAGTTTGTTCTATCTACTAATATTTTACCTGCTCTAAAAAATGTTTTCTTACACCAAAAATGTATTTTATCTGCTCCAAAAATGTGTTTCACCTGCTCCAAAAATGCATTTTGCTGCTCCAAAAAGGTATTTTACCTGCTCCAAAAATGCATTTTGCTGCTCCAAAAATGGTTTTGTAACTTTCCATCACTGAATGTGTCATATACTACAAGGACAGAAAAAGTGAATTTATTGATAGAGATTAACATTTTTGGCATAAACATGTTGTTAATCAACTGTTACACATATGGCAAACTTCCTGACCTAGAGCAATGCAACTTTCAAATTTTCTAGGGATATGAATGACAGTTGATAACTATTCTTATCCTGAAAATATTATAATTGCCATGTGCTTTTGAAAACCAGATATTAATTAATTTTTGCACCATTTATATCAACAATTTATAAAATTAATGTTATTTCTTTCAACATATGCACATTTCTATGCAAATCTATTTATACTTGAAATTTCTGACTTTTCTTACTACAAGATGATTTCTGATAATAATTATTTTATGCTCTGGGTATGTGCGTAGTACTGTAGGTATAACTGATGTTGAATTTGTTTATCATCATACATGGGCCACACATCAACAGACTGACTATGTCTATTCATTTTTTTTTGTCATGATCTATGGAGGCATTACCTAGTGTCATTGAAATGTCTGCATTATTAATTCTTTCGTGACCTGTTTAAAAACGTCTCGACTATGTTGCTATTCTTATGTCAGATAGTTTTATTTCCTTAATTGACTGCTTTACTCACAAATATCATTTGCACAAAAGTGGGTAGGTTGAAACACCAGGTTGTTGATCAGATGAACTGCTTGCAGTTATTGGCAGTGCATTAAAAATAATCTGAGTTATTGGCAGAGCATTCAGAAATAATCTGAGTGCAGTACACCAAATGTAAGAATAAATATGTATAAGTTTGGATTAATTCGAGATTTATATAGTGTCAAGCATTATAATCGTAAAGTTTGAAAGAGGAGAGCCTTCAGTTTTGAAGCAGATTTAACTACCAAAGAAGTGTAAACATTCCAAACAAGTTGAAGGAAGCATTCAGACAGCCTAGGATATAAGTTGCTTGGAGAATAGTGTTAAAAAAACCACAAATTGGAGTAGTTGTGAAGGGGGAAATATCATTGGTATAAAAAAAAAAATAAAAGTTGCAGACTCGATCTGTGAGGCATGCCTGCATTATGGAAAAATACATCAGATTTACTTTCAGTAAGTATGTGCATACCACAAGCCTGAAATAAATGTTGAGTTTTGGTTACCTTGCCTATCATCATTGGCTAGTGATTTAATGCATTTTGAGTTGTTTTTTTTTTCTTTTGCACAGAGTGATATCATTTACTACTTTTTTTTAAATACTTCAATGTAAGTCTTTAGGGAAAATTGAAAAACATAATTTTAAAACATCAATGTTTTAGTCCATGTCAGTTCTCATAGATTGCTTATGATATTCCTAATACCTTAAAAAAAATTACATGCAAATATATCTTTGCTTATTGGTTCATTGGGAAGTGGCATTCTCATCTCTCCTGCCACTTGATTAACAGTTCTTAATCTTGTGACATGCTATTTTCTATTCTGCTTGCCTTGTCTATGCAACATAACTACATTAAGAGATGTTGCATAGTCAGATTCCATTAACTGCAAATTGTATAGGAAACTGAATAGTTGTCATGTTATTGTCCTCTGTTTTTTTTATGCAAATAACAAATAAGAACGATGCAACTGAAACATAATATTGATCTTTGAAACACTGCATAAAGTGGTTTATTTTTTTAATAATTAAATGTGTGGTTTCTAATGATTACTGATTTTGCTTCCCAAATAGTGCCATACAATTTTCAATTGTTTCATTTTTATATGGCAGCACTTATTGTGTGCTATGTTAGTGTTCCTCATCCTGGTATGTGTGCAAGCATTTTCATGAGTGTTTATGTAAACATCCATATTTTCTTATTGTGTACAGTGTTAGTGTTCCTCACCATAGTGTGTGTGCAAGTGCTTTTATGAGTAAGTGTTTGTAAAAACATCCTTATTTTCTTGCATATGTGGCATCAGTAGTATGGATACCTATGAATTAAAATAATTTATTATGGGAAAGGGTGCAGTGGACATTTGGTTGAGAATGATTGTCTGGTGTAAAACAAATTTTGCATATCTACACATATAAATACAACCACAGAATAATAATTGCTACTTAGTTTTTTAATTGTTTCTTATCAGTTTCTGCATTATGAACTGCCTAGACAAAAAAATGTGAGAAAACTTGCAAAATAAAGAAAAAAAAAAAGTAGTTTTGGACAGCTCAGTTTTATGAACATTTGAATTGTCATTATTGATGAGTGGATAAAGCCTAATGGGGATCTTACATCCATTTTTTGTGTGTTTTTTTTATTTACATAAATGATTTCCTTGCCACAGTTTATGAAGCATTTATGTCCATAATGCAGCCTTTCATTTGAAGTGGTTTTCTTGAAATCTCCAACAAACATTAACAAAATGAATGCTTAGCACTCTGAAAACAAACACGAGTTCGATAGGTATTTAGAGAATACAACGTGGTTTGTCACAAATATTTATTTTTTTAAGCTGACCATGGTTTTGCTGGGCATTGACCTAGCTTTATCAGGGCAAATGGCACGTAAATATTCAAATTGCATATGATATAAACAGTGTTTACAGTCACAGGTTTTGGTTAGTTGCTTCCATGTGCTTGATAGAACTGGGGTGGATGCCATGCCAATTTATGGTTCATAAATTTCTCTTTGAAGAAGCAAAACTAATTGACAAGCCAGATTCAACCACCAAACTTGATATTTTGGAAGCTTTCCATATATATCAGAAGTCTTCGCAACTTGTTAATGACATGGCATCCACCCCAGTTCTATCAAGCGTGTGGAAGCAACTAACCAAAACCTGTGACTGTAAACACCGTTTATGATATATACAATTTGAATATTTACATGCCATTCGTCCTGATGAAGCTAAGTCAATACCCAGCAAAACCACGGTCGACTCGAAAAAAAAAAAAAAAATTGTGACAAACCATGTTGTATTTTCAAAATTAGTGAATGATCTTTAGTTTTGGAGAGAAAAAATATGTGAATGTTTCCAAAATTTTAACCAAGATTATCACCTTAACTTTTAAGTGTAATAAAATAATTTTCTATCTTTCAGTGACACTTCATTACCATCTCAGATGGTTTCATTATACATAAACAGCAGCAAAATACTCAGTTACTGTATTTATATCTTCACCAGAACATATAGCTTTGTTCATCTGTGTGATTTGAGAATTTTAATATTTACTCTCCTATTTTGTCATTTGTCATGCTGTTTGGAAAATTGTGAATTTACCTATATTTTTATTCATTACCTTTTCATAATTTGAAAAGAATCATCTACAGTATGAATTTCCCAAAGGGTTTGAAATACATAGGACTATTGCTGAAATTGCAGTAGCCTATACCCCAGCTTTTTTGTTACATTTTTTTAACTTTTATAATTGCAAAACAGTCACATCAAATTAAAAAATCATAAACATATTATTTATTGTAACCTTTAGTTCTGGGTGGCATATTTTTAGGTATGTAATAAAATTGTATGTAGTAAAAAGACAAAACATTTCAAATTGTTCAAAGTCATAATTGAAGCTCAGCAAATTTTGATGATATTCCTCTTTTTTTATTTTTTTTTTTTATAATGAAACATTTAATTATTATATGATCAATGTGATCGCTAAATGTTGTTGGTATAATTTGCCCCTTTATGGAATTTCTTTAGTTCTATCATATATATGTGTATAAGTTTAATGCCTAACATTGATACTGCATTCTATTCAGCCTGTTTTTAGTAAAATTCAAGCTTAATTGTATATGAATATGAGAATTTGTTATTCATTTACTTTGAAAATTGACATTATTAATAGAATCGATATAAGGAACTTGCCTCTTCATGGAGATAAACGTATCCCTAACAAAATCATGATGAAAAATCTGTTTAGCTGCAATGAGCTAAAAACTACCTTCATGTTAATTACTCCAGGTAAATATTGCAAAGATGGCTTTTAGCTATTTAACTAACGGCATTTTGCATCAAGATTTTTGTGGCCCATTTTTCTTATAAAATTATTAATAAATTCAATTTATTGGCGTAGGAATATGATATGTTAATCCAATTTTCCAAGCTTTCGCACATCAACCAGATTCGCAAAAGCTGTTTTATGTTTTGGTGAACAGTTCCTTATGAACTTTTTCTTATTGTGGAATAACTTTTTTACGGGTCTTATAGAAGTTATTTTTCATAAAAGTTGGTTGTCAGATTTTTGAACTAAAGCCTAGTTCGTCATCAGGACTACGTCACTGGAGTAGTTGCTGCCACTCAGTTGGAAGAGTCCAACAGCAATTATCGTTAAAACGTAGTCCTGATGACGAACTAGGCTTTAGTTCGAAAATTTGACAACCAACTTTCATGAAAAATAACCTCTATAAGACCCGTAAAAAAGTTATTCCACAATACACTATGAATAGAGGTGCCATAAATTCATTTTTTCTTATGTTTTTTCATCATTATGTTTTTCAATTTGCTAACATATTGGTGCATGGTGGAATGCTTTCCTATTTGTTATATTTTCAATCTTTTATTCCATATTTCTTTATGTACAAGCTCCATGTGTGTGTGTGCACACAACTGAAAATAGCATGGAGAGATGCATACTTGGTATAACTGGGAAAGTTAAAAGTTAAGTAGAGGAACTTCTGGATAAGGAAAATGACAAGAGTGGAAGACATCATCATCATCAGAGTAAAAACCCTGAAATGGCATGGGCTGGACATGTTGCCAAAAGAACGTACCATTGATGGACAACCAAAATTTTAGACTGGATTCCAAGGGACAGAAAAAGACCCAGAAGACCACGTGGAAGATCGATGGATGAAATTCAAAAGCATGCCGGATTAACCTGGAGGAGACAGGCTCAAGACAGACGGTTGTGGAAAAAACTTGGGAAGACCTTCATCCAGCAGTGGATTGATAATGGTTGGCAATGATGATGATGATGATGATATATAAATATACAGTGCCATAACTAGCTTTTCATGTGCCCTGTACATGCTTTTATTTTTGAGCCCCTTTACAGTAAATAAAACAATTGTTTACAAATAATTTTTGGGTACACAAGAAATATAAAAGATCTTTCGTATGTATTTATAAATGAAAATAATTATTTTAATTGCACTTTTCTGTCTTTCATTTCAGTATATTCATTGATTATATCATCATAATTAATATCTAATATTATATCAGGGGTGAAAGAGTTCAGCCTTTTTGTAAGTCATCTGGGGAGTTACTGAGATCGATGCAGAAGTCCAATAATTTTGTGTGTGGGAGGGGGGGGGGTCCATTTAAACTGTGTCACAAAGCTGGAGGCAGATAAATCTATCACAAATCAGGAGGATGAGTCATAACCCTGAGCAATGCCAACATCAAGTTCTACAGCCCAGAAACAACTGGGCTTGTAGAACTTGACTGTGATTAGCTGCAGCATGCGAACTGCAAAGGCAGTAGGTGGGGCTTCGTTGGTGAAGGCTTGGTTTTACAGCTGATTGGCGTGACACTAGTGTGGGTGTGAAGACATTGCTGACTTCGCGCTGACTGAAGTTTTCTACGTGGCTATAGGGGATCGGGTAACTGCTTTTTCAAGATGCAGTACAAAGAGTTTATTAATCGTCACTGTAATCGTTTTGTAGTCTAGTTAGCAGTTCGCAATGAGCACGTCTGCATTTTAAGAAGTAAATTGGAATTTTTTTTTTCTTTTGTGTGTGTGTGTGTGTGTGTGTGTGTGTGTGTGTCACAAAAAATGGCTGATTTAGTTGCAGTAACAGATGAACATAAAACTCGGATGTGCGATGACTGCAAGGAAAACAAGTTCCGTTTTGATTGGCTTGAAAAAGTATTGGTCATTGATGAAATTTAAATAACTCTTAGAGAAACTATCAAGAAAGTGGATGTAAGTAGGAAAGTTTTGTGCAGATTTAATGTATTATGGAAATAAGGGGTTTGCTGCTATTTCAAACCATCCAGAACTTGTGTCTGCATCATGTAAATTTTTGTGTCTGTAAACTATCTAATTACTCAAATTTGAAAAGGAAAACAAGTTAGATCAATATCAATATGGGATTGACATTATTTGTTTGGCATGAGCGCATTGACTAAAATAAAATTCTTATTCGTTCCTAAAGAAATATTAGACAATGTTATTGGTTTTATATATACATATATGGTGCTTAGGGTAGTTTATAAATGCTGAAAGGTTACTTCTTTGTGCATACTCCTATGTGGGAAAAGTTCAGCCACTTTCTGCCATGACCACTTTCATGCCTGTTATATTCAGTCTAAATTATGGAAGCATTGGACAATTGTTTTTCTCCGATATTTGATCTTAAATAATTCTTAATTTTAACTTGCTGAAACTTCTCACACATGAAACAGTAGAAACAGGAAAAGTGAGAAATATTCAAAGAGCAACATTGATATTCTGATATAACTCAATTAATCCAGTCATAAAGTTCCTGTAGAATATCAAGCGGAGTTGAAGATTTAATGCTTTGTATTAGCGTCGAGGCTTCAAACTTAAAGCTTTGAATTTCACATGTGAACTCATATATATTTAAATCTTGGCTATACTTAATGGCGAGATTTGCAGCTGCTATTAAAACTAGGACAGAGTTTGCTGGTCCAACCAGAGTATTAACGACTTTAGTATATGCAACCTTTACTCTGTGGCTCCAACTGGTTGATGATTGTGCATGTAGGGTTAGTTCATCAACCTAATCCTTGTGCTTCCTGTGCTTAGTGATGTCACAAGTACAGATGCTGAACCATAACATCACATAAAACAGCTGACAAAGCCAAGAGGTGCGTGAACGCTTGAAGATCACTTCTTTACTAACCTTGACACAAGCTCTGGTCACCTGAGGAAGGGAGAAGCTTGACCTTTGGGCGAGCCATCTCTTACTCACGTGACCGCATGCACATCTTTAATAGGTAGTTTTACACATCATTCTAAAAACATGGTTGCTCTTCTAATCATGATTGACTAATATAAGACTACTTAATAGCAAATATTTTTAATTGGACATAATGAAAAAAGCATTTTATTTCATCTACTGCTGATGACATTTTATTTATCCCATCACCTAAGCATTTTCACGAGACAATTTTTTTGTTAGTACCATATCAGGGCTCCCTTTGTCCTGGGCCCTCTGCCTGTGCACCTGTTGCACCTACCTAGTTATGGCACTGTATATCATCATCATCATTCTCAACCATTATCAATCCACTGCTGGACGAAGGTCTCCCCAAGTTTCCTCCACAACGGTCTGTCTTGTGCCAGTCTCCTCCATGTCATTCCCGCATACTTTCGAATTTCATCCACCCATCTCCCATGTGGTCTACTTCTGGGTCTTTTCGTGTCCCTTGGAATCCAATCTAAAATTTCGGCTGTCCATCGATGGTCTGTCCTCCTGACAGTAGGTCCAGCCCATTGCCATTTCAGGGATTTAACTCTGATCATGATGTCTTCCACTCTTGTCATTTTTCGGATCCATGAGTTCCTCTTCTTATCTCTCCTGGTTACACCAAGCATGCACCTCTCCATGCGTCTTTGAGTTGTCTGCAGCCTTTGTATGTCTCTTTTAGTTAAGGTCCACATCTCTGCACCATAACGTAAGCACTGGAAGGATGCATTGTTCAAACACTTTTCTTTTAAGACATAATGGCATATTGCTCTTGAAAATTATGCTGTTTCTTCCAAAAGCTCTCCAGGCAAGTTTTGTACGCCGATTAATTTCTTCATCAATGTGACCCTCACTTGATATCTGCTGTCCAAGATAAACGTATGTGTCTGTTATCTCCAGCTTTTCTCCATCAATCGATAAATCTTCATTTCTTGCAAAAGCATTGTACATCACTTTTGTTTTCTGAAAGTTCATTTTTAATCCCACTTCTTTACTCTTGTCAGCAAGTTCCTGGATCATACTCTGCAGCTCTGATGGGGTAGTTGCAAAAATGACTACGTCATCAGCAAAACGAAGGTGGGTCAGATAATCTCCATTAATCTTCATCCCTTTATTTTCCCAGTTCAGTGATTGAAAGACATTTTCCAATGTGGCATTAAAGAGCTTCGGAGATATGGCGTCACCTTGTCTCACTCCCTTTCCAATTTTTATGTGTGTTGTATTTTCAAACAGCCAAATCTTTGCACTTGCATTTTCATAGATGTTATTAATAATATTAATGTATGCATCTTCAGTACCATAGGATTTCAGAGCCATTGTAACTGCTGATGGTTTCACCGAATCAAAGGCTTTATCATAATCGATAAAAGCCATGCACAATGGAAGTTCATATTCCCTCGCTCTTTCAATTAGTTCTCTCAGTATGTGGATATGATCTATTGTGCTGTAGCCACTTCTGAATCCAGCTTGTTCTCTCGGTTGAGCCATGTCCAGTGTTACCTTCAAGCGGTGTGAAAGAACTTTAGTGAAAATTTTATAAACCACTGATAGGAGACTGATAGGTCTGTAGTTCCCGAGATCCTCAATGTCACCTTTTTTAAGTAGCAGGATCATTGTAGCGTTGTTCCAATCCTCAGAAATCTTCCCTTCATTGAGGCATCGAGTGAAAATTTGGGTGAGTACTGTTTCGATTTCTCCACTTGCTTCTTGTACGATGTCTACAGTAATTCCATCTTCTCCTGGAGCTTTTCCCTGCTTCATGTTCTTGATTGCATGGGCAACTTCTGCTGGGAGGACTGGAAGAACTCTGGTACTGGTACCTTTCATGATGTCTGGAGTACATGTATCGTCCCCTTCATATAATTTGGAGTAGAAATCTTTCACTCTTGTCAAAATTTCACCTCTATTTCTTTTTACAGAACCATCTTCTTTTCTCAGTGCCATAATCTGTTTTCTTCCCTTACTGAGATGTCCCTTTGCTATCTTTAGGCTTTGGTTGTTTTCAATTGCTTTCCTCACTAGTTCACAGTTTAATTTCCTTATGTCTTCAGTTATACTTTTTGTACTGTCTTGCATAGCTCTATATATTCCACTTTGGAAGTCACATCTTCTTTAGTTGTCCTCGTCTCTTCTTTTTTGCATCAACATTTTGGTTTTTCCTGATAATTTGTTCACATGCAACTTGTTCTTAGACTCAGCTAAATTTGTTGCTGTTTCCATAAGAGCTTTGGTTACTTTTCTGTTAACTTCAGAAATATCCACTTCTTCCGATGTTAGGCCTTCTAAAGCAGAGAATCTGTTCTTCAGTTCCAATTTGAAGGTATTATGGTGTTTTTTAAGGTTGGTTATGTCAAAACATTTTGTTTGTCTTATGAGCTTGCCATGTTCGAGTTTAGTGTTGAGGTGCATCTTACATCTCACCCATCTATGGTCACTACCGATGTTGAACTTGTTTAGCACACTGCAGTCTTCTATGATGAATTTTTTGTTACACATAATAAAATGACTTTCACTTGTCGTCCCATTTGGATGTCTCCATGTCCATTTCCTGTGTGGCTTTTTCTTGAAGAAGGAGTTCAAGATAAAAAACCCTTCTGCCTCTGCAAACTCAACGAGAGTATTTCCACGCTGGTTTCTGTTGCTGTGACCGAATTTACCTACTGAAGTTTCATTCTGTTGCCGTTGCCCTATTTTTGCATTGAAATCTCCCATAATTATCTTCAAGTGCTGCTTATCTTTATTATTTAGATGACGAATTTCCTCATAAAATTCTTCAATTTCTTCTTCAGGATGACTTGTGGTTGGCGCATAAGTTTGAATAATCTGAGCCTGGTATCTTCTCGAGAGTTGGATAATGAGTCGTACAGCTCGGTCAGAGGAACTGTCAACTTCTACAACTTTATCCTCCAGTTTCTTGTTTATTATAAATCCAACACCACTAGTTCTGCCAGTATCTGTCCCACGATAGTAGAAGAGATGTCCACTTTTCAGTTCAATGAGATCTCCTTTTCTCGTTACCTCACTTAGCCCGACGATGTCCCACTTGATCCTTTGTAGTTCCTCTTCCAATTCAAGAAGCCTTGAATCAGGAGATAGGGAGCGTCCATTATACATAGCCAAGGTCAGCATCAGATGGCAGACTAGTCCGGTCCTCCGGGGATTCTTAGCACCCTCTGCCTTCATGTCGCACTGGCCGCTGCCTTAGCCAGGTACATTCCAGCTGCCTGAGACTGACGGCCAAGATTTAAGTTGTGGAGTCATTTTGGAGGGGTATATATGTATATATATATATACTTAAGAGCAAAACTGAAGACTAAGGAAAAACTTTAGAATTTAAAATGAAGGTTGCAAAATAACCTGAAAATCAAAACGCGCAACGCAGCAGTTTTGAAAATTCAGAATTCACATTCTATAAAGAAGATACCTAAGCAAAAAAATACATATATAATTTTGACTCACACCTAGTACAACATAGAAAAGGTTATGTATCTACCTGTGTGAGTAAAAGGAGAAAAGATAAAAAAATAAAATAAAACAACTGAATGTAGAAGGTGTCGAGAATACTGAGCCTTGGCTTTATCAAGGACCGGCAAAAACTCTGCATTTTCTCACTTCCACAAAGACCTAGTTGGAAATGGGTTTCTGCAAGGCCATAGATGCAAGTAACATTCCCACCTAAATTAGTTTAACAAATATATATATGTCATGTCCTCCGTAGAGTTGCATGACCTAGCACTAGTTAACAATTTCGCTTGCATCCATTAACCTTCCTGGCCCGACCCATGCTCTTCATCTGTTACTATTAAACAGAGAGAAGAAGATTAAAGAGAACTCAAGCTGTGAGAGTGACATAATAATTAGAAATGATTTTCAGCCATAACGAAATTCCAAGTTCGTTTGAGAGAGAATTTAAACCTGAAAATCGATGCAAAAGAAATCCAAATTTTTAAATTGCAATTAAAAAAGGAAATATTAATTTTTAACGAACAGATTTTGAAAGAAAACTTGAGTCTAAAACCCCTACTCTACAACTTATGACAGCACGAAAACGAGAATAAGTTAAAGATAATAATTAACTAAAGAAAACTTTGTGAAAGTTATATACCTTAAACAGTTAGTTGCAATATGTACAAAGTATTTCAGCAGTGCTTTAAGTGCATAATTAATTAGTTATTAAGAACTTAACTACTTTGAAAAAACAGCGCATAGACAGCGCATAGAAAAGGAACAAGCTTAGCCAACTTCTGTTCCTAGGTACCCCAAAAGACGCTCAAAGTTACAGAGAAAAGAAAGAGTTAAAACCCGCAAAAATGTTAACAGACAAACCAATGCCTAAAAGCTGAAAAGCTAAAAAACGACAGAGAAAAAGTACATGAAGTACAAACATTGAACTTATAAAACCTAGAACCCAAAAACAGGGAAGAGAGCTTACCTCTTGTGTGACAAAAACATTTCTCCTCACAAGAGAAGAACATGGCTGACCTCTTCCGCCACTCCCTAGACGCTGGGGGCAGTGAGGGTGGGGCTGATGGCCTCCTCATGCAGCAAGAAACCAACGCGCGGAGATTTTAACCAGAGAAAAAAAAATATATAAACTTAAGACTGTGGATCTGTATGATCAGAAAGAGCAGAATTAACTCTCCAGAATACATGAGAAATATTATAAAATACACGAGCAGTGTATTTAATAATCTTTGCATGTATTAAATCACCTTAGTGAGCTTCTATAGATTAATCAGAATCTTATTAATTTTAAAGTTGGTTTTACTATTTTTAGTATAGCTATCCTAGTGATGAATAACTAGTTTTCTTTTTTATTTGTTTTTATTTTCTTTTATAAACAGATTTTTGCT
The DNA here is from genome assembly GCA_039090855.1 of Macrothele yani. Lineage (NCBI taxonomy): Eukaryota > Metazoa > Arthropoda > Arachnida > Araneae > Macrothelidae > Macrothele > Macrothele yani. Next base: position 141,933,603 of record CM076993.1, on the reverse strand, counting down.
TTTTTGTGATTTTGTTTATATTATTTAATTTTTTGTTTTAATAGGACCGTCATATTAACTACCTAAAGGAACCTTAGTGCTATGGATATGACGGTCCTATTAAAACAAAAAATTAAATAATATAAACAAAATCACAAAAAAAGCTTAAAAATCTGTTTATAAAAGAAAATAAAAACAAATAAAAAGAAAACTAGTTATTCATCACTAGGATAGCTATACTAAAAATAGTAAAACCAACTTTAAAATTAATAAGATTCTGATTAATCTATAGAAGCTCACTAAGGTGATTTAATACATGCAAAGATTATTAAATAAACTGCTCGTGTATTTTATAATATTTCTCATGTATTCTGGAGAGTTAATTCTGTTTAATAGTAACAGATGAATAGTAACAGATGAATAGTAACTTCTCTCTGTTTAATAGTAACAGATGAAGAGCATGGGTCGGGCCAGGAAGGTTAATGGATGCAAGCGAAATTGTTAACTAGTGCTAGGTCATGCAACTCTACGGAGGACATGACATATATATATTTGTTAAACTAATTTAGGTGGGAATGTTACTTGCATCTATGGCCTTGCAGAAACCCATTTCCAACTAGGTCTTTGTGGAAGTGAGAAAATGCAGAGTTTTTGCCGGTCCTTGATAAAGCCAAGGCTCAGTATTCTCGACACCTTCTACATTCAGTTGTTTTATTTTATTTTTTTATCTTTTCTCCTTTTACTCACACAGGTAGATACATAACCTTTTCTATGTTGTACTAGGTGTGAGTCAAAATTATATATGTATTTTTTTGCTTAGGTATCTTCTTTATAGAATATATAGAGTTAATTCTGCTCTTTCTGATCATTCAGATCCACAGTCTTAAGTTTATATATTTTTCTCTGGTTAAAATCTCTGCGCGTTGGTTTCTTGCTGTATGAGGAGGCCATCAGCCCCACCCTCACTGCCCTCAGCTGCCTAGGGAGTGGCGGAAGAGGTCAGCCATGTTCTTCTCTTGTGAGGAGAAAGTTTTTGTCACACAAGAGGTAAGCTCTCTTCCTTGTTTTTGGGTTCTAGGTTTTATAAGTTCAATGTTTGTACTTCATGTACCTTTTCTCTGTCGTTTTTTAGCTTTTCAGCTTTTAAGCATTGGTTTGTCTGTTAACATTTTTTATGGTTTTAACTCTTACTTTTCTTTGTAACTTTGAGCGTCTTTTGGGGTACCTAGGAACAGAAGATGGCTAAGCTTGTTCCTTTTCTATGCGCTGTCTATGCGCTGTTTTTTCAAAGTAGTTAAGTTCTTAATAACTAATTAATTATGCACTTAAAGCACTGCTGAAATACTTTGTACATATTGCAACTAACTGTTTAAGGTATATAACTTTCACAAAGTTTTCTTTAGTTAATTATTATCTTTAACTTATTCTCGTTTTTCGTGCTGTCATAAGTTGTAGAGTAGGGGTTTTAGACTCAAGTTTTCTTTCAAAAATCTATTCGTTATAAATTAACATTTCCTTTTTTAATTGCAATGTAAAATTTGGATTTCTTTGCATTGTTTTTCAGGTTTAAATTCTCTCTCAAACGAACTTGGAATTTCGTTATAGCTGAAAATCATTTCTAATTATTATGTCACTCTCACAGCTTGAGTTCTCTTTAATCTTCTTCTCTCTGTTTAATAGTAACAGATGAAGAGCATGGGTCGGGCCATGAAGGTTAATGGATGCAAGCGAAATTGTTAACTAGTGCTAGGTCATGCTACTCTACGGAGGACATGACTTATATATATATTTTTTAAACTATTTTAGGTGGGAATGTTACTTGCATCTATGGCCTTGCAGAAACCCATTTCCAACTAGGTCTTTGTGGAAGTGAGAAAATGCAGAGTTTTTGCTGGTCCTTGATAAAGCCAAGGCTCAGTATTCTCGACACCTTCTACATTCAGTTGTTTTATTTTATTTTTTTATCTTTTCTCCTTTTACTCACACAGGTAGATACATAACCTTTTCTATGTTGTACTAGTGTGAGTCAAAATTATATATGTATTTTTTTGCTTAGGTATCTTTTTTATAGAATATATATATATATATATACATATCATCATCATCATCATTGTCAACCATTATCAATCCACTGCTGGACGAAGGTCTCCCCAAGTTTCCTCCACAACGGTCTGTCTTGTGCCAGTCTCCTCCATGTCACCCCTGCATCCTTTCGAATTTCATCCACCCATCTCCCATGTGGTCTTCTTCTGGGTCTTTTCCTGTCCCTTGGAATCCAATCTAAAATTTCGCGTGTCCATCGATGATCTGTCCTTCTGGCAGTATGTCCAGCCCATTGCCATTTCAGGGATTTAACTCTGATCATGATGTCTTCCACTCTTGTCATTTTTCTGATCCACGAGTTCTTCTTCTTATCTCTCCTGGTTACACCAAGTATGCACCTCTCCATGCTTCTTTGCATTGTCTGCAACCTTTGTATGTCTCTTTTAGTTAAGGTCCACGTCTCTGCACCATACGTAAGCACTGGAAGGATGCATTGATCAAACACCTTTCTTTTAAGACATAATGGCATATTGCTCTTGAAAATTATGCTGTTTCTTCCAAAAGCTCTCCAGGCAAGTTTTGTACGCCGATTAATTTCTTCATCAATGTGACCCTCACTTGATATCTGCTGTCCAAGATAAACGTGCATGTCTGTTATCTCCAGCTTTTCTCCATCAATCGATAAATCTTCATTTCTTGTAAAAGCATTGAATATCACTTTTGTCTTCTGAAAGTTCATTTTTAATCCCCCTTCTTTACTTTTGTCTGCAAGTTCCTATATCATACTCTGCAGCTCTGATGGGGTATATATATATATATATATATATAGATGAGAAACATACGAATGGTAAACAATCCAGACACAAAAAACAAAGTTCATGGAAATCAAGATGTTCAGAAGCAGCAGAAAAGAATATTCAAAAGCTACAATTAATAAAAAACCAGAGGATCACAAACTAAATTACAGGAAGATCAGAGCCAAGAAATAACAAGTAGAAAAAGGTAGTAAGAGAAGGACTGCAGAAAAAAGAGACCACCATCCATGGCTTTATCAATTTATCAAGGACCAGTATGGATAACTCTCTCTCTCTCTCTCTCTCTCTCTCTCTATATATATATATATATATATAATATCATCATTAGCATTAAATCCCTAAAATGGCAATGGGCTGGAGATATTGCCAATTGCCAGGAGAACGCACCACCGATCATAACCAAAATTTTAGATTGGACTGAAAGGGACAGGAATAGATACGAAAAAAGACCACCTGAGAGATGGGTGAAGTTTGAAAACATGTGAGAGTGACATGGAGGTGACTGGCCCAAGGCAGACAGACTGTCGAGGAAGAAACTTGGGGAGACCTTCATCCAGCAATCGATTGATAATGGTTGACAATGATGACACTGACACACACACACACACATGATGTGCTAAAATCAGTCTTGTGCTTGTTATTCTGACATTCACTTTGTTGACAGCCCAATGCTTTGTAATTCAAAAGATATGATGTTCATGGTAATTCCATCTTCTGGAGCTTTTACCCTTTTCATCTTCTTAATTGCATGTGTAACTGACAGAAGTTACACATGCAATTAAGATGGTGAAATGGGGAAAAGCTCCAGGAGAAGATGGAATTACCATGGACATTATAAAAGAAGCAAGTGGATAAACTGAAACTACACTTGCCCAAGTTTTCACTAGATGTCTAAATAAAAGGAAGATCCTGAGGTTTGGAACAATGCTACAATGATCCTGCTACATAAAAAAAGTGACATTAAGGATCTCAGGAACAACAGGCCCATCAGCCTCCTATCAGTGCTTTATAAAATCTTCACTATGGTTCTTTCACATCGCTTGAAGGTAACACTGGACATGGCTTAACTAAGAGAACAAGCTGGATTCAGGAGTCGCTACAGCACTCTAGATCATATTCATGTGCTGAGAGAACTAAGTGAAAGAAGGAAATATGAATTCCCATTATGTATGGCTTTTATCGATTATCAAAAGGCCTTTGATTCATGAAACCATCGGCAGTTACAATGGCTTTGAAATCCTGCGGTATTGAAGATGCATACATTAATATTATTAATAACATCTATGAAAATGTAAGTGCAAAGATTCGGCTATTTGAGAATACAGCACAAATAAAAATTGGAAAGGGAGTGAAACAAGGTGACACCATATCTTTCAAACTATTTAATACCACATTGCAAAATGTCTTTCAATCATTGAGCTGGGAAAATATGGGGATAAAGATCAATGGAGATTATTTAACTCACCTTCGTTTTGCTGATGATGTAGTCATTTTTGCAATAACCCTTTCAGAACTGCAGAGCATGATCCAGGAATTTGATGATACAGTGCTTTTACAAGAAATGAAGATTTATCAATTGATGGAGAAAAGCTGGTGATAACCGATTGCTACATTTACCTTGAGCAACAGATATCAAGTGAGGTTCACATTGATGACAAAATTAATCGGCATATAAAACTTGGTTGGAGAGCTTTTGGAAGTACTGTTATTTGATATATTTCCTTCATAAAATGTATTTACAAATAAAAATAGTCTATTATAACAAAATTCTAAAACAGAAATGTGTACAATTCATCATTAACTATTTTCTTTCACGTTGGGTGTGATCAGGTTGTTTGTAAACAAAGCAGAAGGATACGGGAACCACGTTCTTCATTTTTTGAAGTATCTGAAACTCAAAAATCTAAGCCCGAGGTACACATCCTCGGTATGTAAGCTACTTTCATGCTGCATTTCAGGTTTTTAGGTTGAGTAGGGTTTTTTTATATCGGGAAGGACACACACACACTTTGTTTTATTATATTCTAGCTTTACTACCCAGCTTTGCCTGGGATTTAGGATTATTAATTTAATATTCCCTTATATGTCACTGAAAAAATCGGGAAAAAAATTTATGCTTGCAAGAAAAAAAAAAAACTGATTTCACAAATTCGGTCATTAAAAATTATTTATTCATAGTGTGATTACTTCAGCACTTGGCCGTACACAACATTTTTGTTTCTCCTTCATCGGCGACAATATATAATTTTGTTGGATCCTTTGCTCTTGACATTCCAAAATACAGCTGTAGAATCAAACGGACCAAAAGCGTTATGAAGTATTTAACACGCGTCCAGCAGACACAGCATTGGAACACTGACTGAACAAAATGCATTAATAATTTGTTATCGACGATCAAATGCATTACATGCTTTCAGTTTCAGACGTCTTTGAGGGGCAAACCTCTTGGATAAAAAAGTTAAAAATGTATCTTTGTGAATATTTTATGAAACTGGCTGAAATTTTAATGAACACCATAAATCGTTAATAGAAACATGACCTCCAAATTTCACCTGAATCGGTAAATAACTTTTTAAAATAGCCATCAAAATTTTGTTAACCTTTTCTGCGTATATATTTCTGTTTACCAATGAATTAAAAATTCCATGCCTATTTTGAAAAGTTTTGACCGGATTCCGGTTAAATGTTGAGGGACTCCTCTTATTACCAATTATAATGTTGACAAAAATTTCAGCCCATTTCGTTAAGATTTCGCAAAGTTCGTTTTTGCATTTTTTTATGCACAGTTCTCAAAGAATAGAAACACCTGTGGATGAATGCAGTCATGTGCTTTCAGATTTGAAACAGATAATGATGACGTAGCAAACGATGCTGACTTTATTGATTAGCTTATTAATTCATTCATACTCGCGAATGGAACAACTTGGAGATCTTAAAATATTTGCATTGACCTAGAAATTCCAGTATTAATAAGCTATGCAAATTTCACGATGCCACAGTTCGGCGTTCGAGAGTTTTTGCTGCTTCAGACAAACGGATGTTTTGTGTTTTATATATAAGATATATAACAACTTCACTATAAACCATTATTGAATGTACTATGTCAAGTCATATTGTATTGCAAAGATAAAAAAATGTATGAGGACAGAGAAAATTATTACAGTTCATATCAATGACACCAAAGTTAATAAGATTGTATGCACATATGTGATTTCACCTGTTTGGCACAAAATTTTTGCTGTGAATATTTCTGCACATAAAAAGCAGCATGACTTTTTGCAAATTACCTGCTGCCTAAAGCACAGTTAAGTACTTTAAATGTCAGTCGACTGGTGTCTTAAAATCAGTCTTGTGCTTATTATTCTGACATTCACTTTGTTGACAGCCCAATGCATTGTAATTCAAAAGATATTCATGTTCAAATATTTTATCTCTGTTATGTGCTTGATCATAAAATCTTACTGATATGCAAGAGGTAAATATGTGAAAGATATTTTTTTTACATTTGCTGACAATATACAGTAATATCTCACTTATACATCATCTCTGTTATTAGTCTGTCTCAGTTATACATTGATTTTCAGTAGTCCCTGTCAATGGTATGGCGAAATAATGTAACTTGATTTTCATCTATGCGTCTCTGTTTGAAAGGTACCCCTCAGTTATGCTTCATGGAAAAAATTTTCACTTCACATTCCCGACAGTCCTTCCCATTGAAACATGCCTTTCCAAGGAAATTCTGTATCGATGGTAGTTTCTCCCTAATCCTCCCTCGCCTTTCCCCTATTCTTATTGAAGGATGGAGTCTATTCTCTCACGTAGGGTTGTTATCTTTTGTCTGTGATTCATACTCCTGCACACCTGTTTACGAGAGGGTGGCTCATTTTTTAGAACCGAAGAAAAGATTAACAACAACCAATCTGGCAACTTGACTAAGATGAAATCGCTCATTTTCACTCAACATTTCATTGCCGTCAGCATAACTTGTTCAGTGACTTTTCAGTTTCAAAAATGGGCAAGCAAATGAGGTTATTGATTTCATTCAAAATTTAATTCAAAGTTATTGATTTCATTCATTTGAAGAGAAAAAAATCTGAGAAAGAAATCTTTAGTAGAACATTTCAAAATTCCCAAAACAACTCTAAAAGGAATTTTGATAAACAAAGATGCCATTAGGACAGCCCGTAGTGAATGTGGAATTCATTCAAAGAAACGGAGCAGGGTACAAAGTGGGTAGTTCAAACAACTGGAAAGTGCTTTAGTGCAATGGTTTAAAGAAGTTTTTGGCTCTAATCTACCTATCAGCTGTGAGTTACTAAGAGAGAAAGCAGTAACATTAGCATAGACTTTCAGAATAGAACATTTTTCTGTGTCATATGGATGGATTGAGAAACTTAAAAAAGGCATGGGTTATGTACTCACATCATAAGTGATGAAAAGTGCAAGCATTGAAGAAGGTAGTGTTGAACAATGGATAACTGATTTGCCAAATTTAGTGAAGGATTACAAGCCTACAAACATCTTTAACTGCGATGAAACTGGACTTGGACTTTTTTTTTAGAATGATGCCCGAGAAAAGTTTAGCTTTTAAGGATGAACAGTGTCACTGCGGAAAAAAATGTAAAGAGAGACTTATGGTTCTACTTTGCTGCAAAGCTGATGGCTCTGAAAAATTATCCCCTTCAATCATTGGTAGATCAAAGAGTCTTCATTGCTTCAAAAATATGAAAAAATTGCAGTGTGAATATGCCAACAGCAAAAAAGTGTGGATGACTTCGAACATCTTTTTGAAATTCCTTTAGAAGTTTGATAGAAAAATGGAAAGAGAAACAGAAAGTGCTTTTATTCATAGATCAGTCCTGCTCACCCTCCTGACCTCCCAATTCTCAGCAATACGAAAGTGGTGGTTTTTTTCCCCTGCAAATTGTACAAGCAAGTTTCAGCTGCTGGATTCGGGGATTATTCGTAGTGTGAAAGTTCACTACAAGAAAACTTTGGTTCGTTCTTGAACTGAAACAAGTGTCCATCCTCGATGCTCTTCATATGACCTGTTCATCGTAGAAAGACATTACTGAAACTTGTATTATGAATTGTTTCAAGAAAGCAGGCTTTTTTCCATCAGAAAATGAAAAATCATCTACCAATGATGAGCAAGTAAATGATGAAAATTAGAGTGCCATTCAGGTGGATCGATTAGTTTTAAAGAGTTTGTAAACATCGATGAAAATGTAGTAACAGGGGAACTGAGGGATATTTAAGAAATAGCCAGTGAAATTCAGGAGGATAATGGTGATGAAGACACAGATAATGAAAAAGAATTAACAAAAAATCTCCAGACTTTCGTGAAAACAGTAGAAGCTTTGGAAACTCTTCATTACTACATGCAACTTACCGATGCATCTAATGCCACACATTCCCATTTCAACAAACTTGAAAAAGCTATTTTCAATGAGAGGCAACAGCAGAAACAATCTTCAATGTTACACTGCTTTAAAAAGCCATAAATGTAAATAAGGTATGTACATAATTAAAATTTTGAGATTATGTAATTTACATTTTTGAATAATTTAAGCTTTTAAGTGTTAAATATAACTAAGTAAATCCAATCATTGGTATTTTTCTTATTCTGCATGTTATTCTCACATTACATTTTAAATTTAATTTTGGCTTGAATTACACTAACTTTCACTTAAGCGTCGTTTTTGGTCAGTCCCTTGCGCCGATGTATAAGCGAGATAGGACTATATTTGTTGTCAGCAACTGGAGAAAAGAATGTAAACCACCACCTTGAAGAAGCTGAAAGTATAAATGCTCACTGACAAGAGACACTGGTTGTCCTGTTTCCACATCAGATGTGGCCACTAGACATCATCTGAAACAATCCCTGAAGTCAACATGGAATTCAGCAGAGGAATATCAAATCAGCTACAAATCTGTGGATTGCATTCTGAAATCACACCAATTCCATGTGTCCAAAAGTCAGTTTATGCATCCCCTGATGCTTTGACAGTGACAGTAGGATGGAGTTATAAGAACTCATGCTGCATCATGGAAACAGTGAAAATTAAAGAATAATATTCTGAGATGTATAAAACTTGCCTGGAGAGCTTTTGGAAGAAACAGCATAATTTTCAAGAGCAATATGCCATTATGTCTTAAAAGAAAAGTGTTTGATCAATGCATCCTTCCAGTGCTTGTGTATGGTGCAGAGATGTGGACCTTAACTAAAAGAGACATACAAAGGCTGCAGACAACTCAAAAAAGCATGGAGAGGTGCATGCTTGGTGTAACCAGGAGAGATAAGAAGAGGAACTCGTGGATCAGAAAAATGACAAGAGTGGAAGACATCATGGTCAGAGTTAAATCCCTGAAATGGCAATGGGCTGGACATACTGCCAGAAGGACAGACCATCGATGGACAACCGAAATTTTAGATTGGATTCCAAGGGACAGGAAAAGACCCAGAAGAAGACCACATGGGCGATGGGTGGATGAAATTCGAAAGTATGCGGGGGTGACATGGAGGAGACTGGCACAAGACAGACCGTTGTGGAGGAAACTTGGGGAGACCTTCGTCTAGCAGTGGTTCGATAATGGTTGACAATGATGATTCTTAGATGGGGTGACTTTCCACCTGTCAGATCACATTAGCCTTCAGATGGTGTGAAGAACATTTCCATTGGTAAGAACAACAGCCCTTCAAGATCTGCATATGATGGTATGGTTGGTTTCTTTCCTGAATCCAAGGATAAAATTAGTGGGCCTTATTTCTTTGTTGGAAATGTGAATTTGTAAACCTGCCTAGATGTTTTGGAAAATGCCATTTCTCGTTAACTTGACAGTTTGTCCATTTTCCCTCTTTCTGGCACATATTTTCAACAGAATGGTTCATTCATGTATTCTCCACACTACTTGGGAGATGGATTGGGTGGAGAGGTCTGTTTGAGTGGTCTCACTCACACACAGTGATACTGGATTTCTTCCTATGGGAACTCGTTTTAAAAATCCAAGATTTATCAAAATCTCCTATGCTTAATTCAGGATTTTAAATATGATGGATGCTACAGTGATTGTGGCCACTGTCATTAAAGAAAGTTTCATGGCAGTGATTGGAGTCGGACACAGGTGCAGGGTGTGTCTGTTATTGATGTGATAAGGGCTACTTTGAGCAATATATTTGTCTTCATGAGTCACAGTACATTTTGCACGATAGTTACCTTTGATGTTACATATCTGAACTGTCATGAATTATTATATTATTTTGCATATGATTTCAAGTTCTTATTGTGATTAGGTGGAATGTTACTGCTGCCCCGGTGGCTGAGCCGTCAGAGACCGGTTTCTGATTATTCATCCGAGATGGGTCTGGGTTCAAGTCCTAGATAAGGCATAGGTGGTATGTTTGTCTTATAGTGCAGGCTTTCTCCCTTCCTTCAAACCAAAAGCCTCAAATTAGCAATGGGCAACTGCTTATTTCCCTTTAGAGTTACATGGTGGTAATTAAACTCCAATAAAAAAAGAATGTTGCTACTGTCAGGCTTTTGACGTACATGGCACTGCTTCAGCTATTTATCTATTTGAGTTTAACACCAATGTGTATAAAAATGTAAGCACCTACTGTTTTTTTCAACCATAGATATACTTGCAAGGATATCTTTTGATATGATTGCAAGGATTAGATATATTTACAAGGATAATTGCAAGAGAAACCCTTGAGTAGAAAACAAAATGGGGAAACTCATGTACATCTTGTACACCCCTAAGGATTTGTTTCTTTATTTTAATGGTCTGAGTAAAGTAAAATAAGTATGAAATCTTAACTCAAACTCTGTACGAAATCTTTTGATAGACCAATCAGGAATGAACTTGCTGTTAACAGAAAGCTAAAACTGTCAAATGGTTTAAATTAGAAAATAAGTTTATATATCAGAAGGGGATAGTATTTTATTTTTTCATTAGTTCGGTATGTATCTAACATCCGTGTGAGCATCAATCTTAAACTTTGTGGTTTTGAACCATTTTACATGTTCTTATTTCAGAATTGACAAGGGTACAAAAGCTGTCTCTTACTCACTGAGTACATGAATTCGCAAAGGAAATAATGTTAACACGTGTGAATCACCAAAACCTTGACATTTGTGTGAAACTAAAAGAAAAAGAAGACAAGGGTTTTACTTTTCTGAACTATTGTTATGTAATCGTCGGCACAAATGTGCCGTATTTTCACTGTTTCCATGTTGAAAACTACATTGCCCTGGAGCGGGAATCGAACTCGCATCTCCCGATTTCCATTCAAGCATGCTGTCCATTACTACACCACCTAGGACAAGGAAGTTCCAAGCAACTGAAGCTAAGCAGATGTAGCTTAGAAATCTGAGAACTGTTCAGATTTGCACTAGTTGAAGTAATTCTGTGCTTCCTCGTAAGTCCTGGGTGGTGTAACGGATAGCACGCTCGAACAGAAATTGGGAGATGCGGGTTCGATTCCTGCTTCAGGGCAATGTAATTTTCAAGTTTTCTGAAGGAGTAGCTACATAGAAACAGTGAAAATTCAGCATATTTGTGCCAACCATTACATTTTTTATTGCCTCCATGTATTTGCAAAGAATTATTTCTTCAGGGAAATTTGTTTCCCACTTATGTATTCTAAACTATTGTTTTAAAATGAAAACTTTGAATAGCTAGATGCAGTAAAGTTTAAAAACAAGAATGTTATAACAGAATCAAGGATCCATCATGTATTTTAAATAATATTTGGCAATAAGAGAATCTCTCATTAAAGTTTTATGGTTTAGCTAAGAGTATAGCAAGTGAGTTACATAAATTTGAGATACGAAATATTTGCTTAAATATGGGAATGTTTTTAAGTAAAGAGCTTTGTTTCGTTAAAATTGTTTCCTTTAAAGATTAGCCAACATACACTCTCTCTCTCTCTCTCTCTCTCTCTCTCTCTCTCTCTCTCTCTCTCTCTCTCTCTCACTCACTCACTCACTCACTCACTCACTCACTCACTCACACACACACACCTCTGTTGGACTTAAGAACTTGATGCTTCTGAGGAAGTGAAAAAATGTCATATAAAAGGGCCAAAGATGGTTTTTGTTATGTCCTTACACAAAGTTATAAATCTGATGAATAAAGGCACTCACATCCCAGGATCATGAGGTTATGTGTACTGTTTTTTCACTGAAGAACAGGACTTGGTAAATAAGCCTTAAATTCCAATAGAAAGTTCTCTCATGTTTTGTCTAGGTAGATCATGTGACACTGTAGCTGGCTAATAAAAGATTTTTTTTTGCTTCTAGGATTCAAATTTCCCGAGTTTTCTGACTTCAACAATGAAACTGAAATTCCCTCTACTAATTTATTTTCAGTTGAACGGAATTATCATAAAAATGAATTAACTAAACTTTTTGTTTGTCACCATTGTTCATATTCTACTTCACGGAGAGATAACATGAAACAGCACCAAAGACGACATTCAGGGGAGAAACCTTTTCAGTGTGCTACGTGCAAGCGAGGATTTTCAAAAAGAAGCAGTCTTACAAGACATGTGGTGGTTCATTCTGGACATTGCTTTCATGTTTGTGAAATATGTGGTGCATCATTTCATAAAGGAGTAAGCTTAAGCCATCATTTAAAACTGCATTTGACATAACACACAATCATTAATGAACAATTAAAATTAGTTTTTTATTTAAAAAGCATACATCTGAAAGTTTTTATGCGTACTCTCCAAACATGTGCATAAACTTTGTCCATGAAATAAGGATTTCAACATTTTAGATCTTTATACAACAAATTTATGCCACTCATATGAATTAGAAATTCTTTTACAGGTTTCACTGTTGTATTGAAATTCAATTTTGAATAGTGTTATATACAACTTTACTTCATCAGTGTAAAATTTTACTCATCATAAAAACAGATTTTGCTTTTTTAAATGAACTGTAAATAGGCAAATAAATAGTAAACACAATCTGCTTTTTTTGTATTCATGCTTGTGGACATGTTTTGCATGTAAACTTAAATTCTGTTTTGAAACTGTGTGTTGCTAAATAATAGTAGCTGTTACTACATAAAAAGCTTATTAAACAGGGCATTGTGTGTTTTTTTAATATTTTTCTTAATTTGTTTGTTTATTGGATATTTTTGGCAAAACTGCCATGTTTGGTCAGAATGCACAGTAACACATTGCACATATACAAAGATCAGCTTCAGCAGTGAGGATGCCAGCTGACCTTTGAGGTTTAATTTAATTAAGTAATGGATCTCTGTGTATGAACAAAAGCACTCAGAAAAAACATTTTCAACTGTCATTAGAAAGAAATAACTACGTGCCCTGGTAACAGTGAAATATAAAATGCAATCAATATTAAGTTATAAACTGCTTAAGCCATTAGAGTTTTGAAAGTTTCTCAGCAGTTTGTGTCATGGATGACCATTAAGGATGATGTTTCTATTCCAGAAAACACAAAACAGTGTGAGTATAATTTAACTGCCCTGGTGGTGCAGTGGTATAACTGCTGGCTTCTGACCATTTGTCTGAGATGGTTCTGCGTTCAAATCCTGGTGAGGTATGGATGTTTTTGTCTTATGGCACTGGCTCTCTCCCTTTTCTGGAACCAGTGACCCTAAATTAGGGGCAGGCAACTGCTTATAGCCTACCGAGTTGCTCACAGTGGTTGTTAAACCCCCAACCAAAAAAGAAAAAAAAGATTATAATTTATGATATCACTCAGAAAGTTTGTAGTTGTGATAAAATATCAGTGCTTTTAAAAGCATTTAACAGAAGCAGTTTTTTTTTATTTAATGTATGCAATTTACATCTAAAAGTCCAGTCTTCCCTAGAACATTTATTACATTTATAGTTTGAGGGTTTTAGCTACATTTCACTAATTTATGTTTTCAATTAAATGAAATTTTATATATGAGTATAGTTGATTTCATTAAGTGAAATCGTACAGAAGCTTTTGATATTTGACGATTAATGAAAGTTCATTGTGGATGCAATATTTATAGTTGTTGCTCTTACATTATACCTAATGTGATAAATCAATGCATAGTACACTGTCAGCACTGTTTTCACAATCTTCATACCTGTATCTGAGCTGTAGTGGAATCCACTTTTTCATCTACAACTCACGTACTTATTTGCAGTGTACCAGGGTCCATCCTAATATTCAGGACACAGTAAAAGATGCTAGGGTTTGTCATTAGTGGGAGCAGCAGATGCATATTTCTGTCATGTGGTGAACTTGTTGCATGTATTGATTTGCAGTTGTAATGTAAAAGCAATATTTATTCCACATGCTTCCAACAATTTGTGAAAATTTGTCTAGTATTTTCTGTTTCCAGGTTTTTACTTACTTTATGGGCACAGTCGAAAAAGAAGTAAATGCGGTTAATTTTCTTCTTAAATACAAAAAGTTAAAATGCACACACTTTTAATTTCATCTCTCTCGATTTCAAACACTTGTTAAACTGATATTCAAGCTTCTAAATATCATCTGGAAAGAAAGTTTTTACTTTTATTTTTGCAGCCAACTCTGCAATAGTTTTTGGACTTTGTAAGCATGTGAAAACTCCACATTGAAAATTTAATCATTTAGGTGAAGGTCTGAATTACGTGTAAGATAAGAAGGATTTCAGTTCTTGGATTGTTTCAGATGAATGAAAATTTTATAGATGAATAAGGCCAAGCACTTTCGTGATACGAATGCACATCTCTTCATTGTGATTTCGGCATTTGCTATGAACAACAGATTTCAGTTGCTTGTGACTAATTTATTAAAGTCCTACCTATTGCAGATTTTGTGATTTTCAAGTCATCTTGCCAGAATATCATCATGAACCAAACTTGTGCACCAGGTTTGAATTTTTTCTCAAATACTCCTTTGACATGCATGTGCTTTACAGTACAATGCTAACATTGAATCTTGGATGGTTTGACACTACCTGAAAACAAAATTTTGATGACAGCATATTGTATTATAACCGTGCAATCAGAAAACAGTGCTGAATCAGTATATGATCATTTGTGCAAGCACTAGCGATGGAGACATGCAGGCATCATAAGTATATTCTTTTGGTTGACAATGCTTGTTTAATGCATGTGCCACTGTATATGAAATTCCAATCCTTGAATTTGATTTATTCTATAATATTACATTAGTGGCTTCATTATGTATTTGTTTCATTATAATTCTTAAAGAGAGTTATTAGTTGATGATTGATGGTTTTGTATGCCTTTTTTTTTTATTATAGTAATGTCAAATAAAATCAATTAAGTTTTTCCAAATACTCCAAAGTTCAGGAAGTATAAATACCAGCACTTTTACTTTTTCTACATTTATTTTTTGAAAGTTTATTTTTATTTTTAATAGTATTTCTGTATCATTTTATAAGCCTAGTTATATGTATAACCAGTCACCTGATAAAAAAAGATAGCAAAATATTTTTTTTTTCCCAAAATTATTATGTGGTACACTCTTTTTTTGGAGTGTGAAAAGTCATAAAACATGAAAACTAGAACAAAATTGTAGCTGGGAGACAGCTTTCGAGGCATTTAATTGGCTAGATATTCATAGTTTATACTTGTAGATTCAATGGCAGTTTTTGCATTTTAAAACTATGTCAAAAGCCATCTTTGAAACATTTTTAAATTATGTTTTATCAATATTACATACTCAAACTGTGAATGCAGAATTAGCTCTAATTTTGCTATTTATTTATAGGAATTTTTAGAGCAGGCTATCTTCTTCATTGTTAAAAATTCATTTGTATAGTTATATAGCTTGAAAAATCTTGTTAAAAAATAGTCTTGAAATAACTTAGCTAAAAACCCTAATGGATGGAAGAAAATGTATGAACTTTTCTTAGTTTTGTTGTGTTTTCCCTAACATTTTACACATTGTAAGTTATGTGTTCAGTAAAAAAATTCCCTTGACATTAGCCACTAGCAACGGTTAAAAGGTAGTCTGTTTAATATTTGTCACTGGCAACTGGTTCAGACTGATTTGAATTACTCTGAACTTATAGAACCATCATATTTCATTGCACCATTCATTTCCCAAGTTTATTCCACAGAATATTGCTGATATAAGCAACCTTTGTCATTTATCATGGTGATCTCCATGTAATTTGTAGAAGGGATTGTGTTGATTGCAAAAAGAGACAAGATTTTGCATGAAACATGTACAAACATTTTTCGGTACTTACGTATTAACGCCACCGCAGCAGAAGTTGTGCTAATGCGCCAATAAAGAGCAATCTTGTTGTTCGCACGCGCAGGCATTAACGCCACCGCAGCAGAAGTTGTGCTAATAATAAATCTACACCTAAAATTTTTGCGACAAATCATAAAATAAAACACTTTATTTAAAAACAGTCAATCGGATAGTCAATAGTCAATCGGATTTGGTGGAAAATGGGCCGATATAGAATTCAACATAGATTCAAAACAGTCTCTATTTTCTTTCACCTGATGCTGTCGCCATATGAACGTATTAACGCCACCGCAGCTACAGATAAAACACTTTATTTAAAAACAAAGTAGTCAATCGGATTTCGGTGGAAAATGGGCCGATATAGAGTTCAACATAGATTCAAAACAGTCTCTATTTTCTTTCACCTGATGCTGTCGCCATATGAACTCTGATGAATAAGATTCCAAATGATGTCTCGCTGTCCCCCTATGTCTCTTGTTCCTCCATTTAGCACTGCCCCACATTCTCTCAACTGTTTGTGTATGAACTCCTGTATCAGGATCAATAAAATTGTATTTATGATTAACTTCAGCATGTAGGAATCCTTCTATTTCTATTCTATTCTATTTGTTTGGTAACCTTTCCAACTGTCAGAATAAATTGTGCTACCATCTGCAATGTTTTCAATAATTTTATCAAGAAGGGTACAGCCAGTAGTATTAGGAACAGTTACAACAAACGAATCTTTTGTTTCTCTACATATACCACCAAACACCCACTGTTCGGGTAATACTCTACCACAATTATTTTTACGTTTAGTAAACAAACTTTCATCAATTTCCACAATGCAATCTGGTCCACCTAACTTCTTGTTTGGTTTATTCTCCATATCCAAGACACATAATTCACGCATGTAATTGTTCCAATCTATAACAATTTTATCTGATAAATCAAGTTGCTTTTCACAAAATTTAATCGACGTCAACTCCTCGCACCAGCAGTATATGAATCTCAAAGCTGAACAAAATGGAATTCTGCTTCCCTCAAACCAGTTGCCTTTTCTAAGTCCCACTTGCTGATCACACTGTCTTAAATTACATTTCCAAAACTTACGTTTACCGAAATAAAGTTTCATGTCATGGGAATTGGTACATTTTCGTTCCTTTGGTAAAATATTTCGCTCCTGAAAAAACAAAATTGCATCTTGTTCTGTTTTTGGCAAATCCCAAATGCGCATTTTCGTAGCACTAAAAAATGGCATCAAAAATTAGCAAACAAAAAGGCAACAAAGAATCCAAAATATAAATGCCTGTGCGTGCGAACAACAAGATTGCTCTTTATTGGCGCATTAGCACAACTTCTGCTACGGTGGCTTTAATGCCTGCGCGTGCGAACAAGATTGCTCTTTATTGGTGCATTAGCACAACTTCTGCTGCGGTGGCGTTAATACGTAAGTACCCATTTTTCTAATTATTGTTGATTTTCTCAGCTATTGCAGAACTTGTCCTATATTAGTAAGTGTCAAGATGAGGTGAAACTTTTAATATAAAAAGGAAAATTGTAAAATTTAGATATTTAAAGATGAGAAAATAACAAGCATGAATGAATTACAAATATAATGTCTTGATAATAAAGTAAGACTGCAAGTTTTAAGGTCCTGGATGTTCCTTTATTTCCAATAAAACAGCCAGACATAAAAAATTTAGAAATTGGACAAACCCTTACATACCCTTGGATTTGCAACATTGTGCAAACTTAAGCATGTTTTTGGTATATAATGTACTACGAGATGCGTTAAAAATGATAAGTCGCAGCTTCACGAGAAAAGTGACACAAGTCCACACAGTATGTGTGAACTTGTGTCACTTTTCTCGCAAAGTGTTCTAGCTTTGGACATTGTTTTACTGGTAAGAATTGCTCTGTGTCATTCCATTGATTTCATTTCATACATTTATGACAGCTATTGTTGCTGGATTGAGGAAATAATACAGTAGTTTCTCAGGAGCTAGGAGATGTTTGTGAATGCTGGTAGTTTTTTCAGTCAGTTTGATTGTCAAATTTGAAAGGTAATGTGTTGTAGCTCTGAAATAATTATCTGAAATCTTTTCACTTGTAGGCAATTAGTTTTCCATCATATCTTTGACAATGGAGAGATCTCCAAACTATTGAGAACTTCTTTCACTCACATAATTTTGTCACTTGTATGATATTCATTTATTTACATAACAACTTTAACATAATTTTCCATTCCTGTTAGAATATTCACCTAAATTATTTCCCAACATTTTTACTCCTGATAAGATTTGCCGTGCATGACAAATAGACATGCAAACAAACCTTTAAAAAAATGTATCATCATAATGTGAAACATAATGATTTAGGAAAGTGCATAAAGCTGAAACAACAGAACTTTACTAACCTCTATTTTTACTGTCAGTTATGTTGTTTATGAAATATTTGGATAATTGTCTGATTTTTCATAAATGATTTGATAAGAAATTACTTTTTGTAAACATATAAACACTGCATTTTTTAATTTTCAGGATCTAAGTAGTGTAGGAACTCAATAAGAATAAAAAATTCTAAAATTAACAAGTGTACATGCCACTGGTATTTTAGATGACTTATCAGAGCTAAATTTTTTTACAAACAAAACAAAAGTGTTTTTGAAATGTCAATAGTACACCATTTATATATCCTCATTCGTTTTTTTTTTTTTTTTTTTTTTTTTGAAAAATATTGGCGATAGTTGACTGACAATTCTACAGTGAGCTGCTGCATGACTGGAGATGAAATTTCTCCGTACTGTAAGTGTAAGCCACTCATGTTAAACCATTAGTATAAATGGTCTCCCTTCTCTGGGTGCAGTGGCTCTAAAGTAGAAAAGAGCAAAATTGATCTTCCTTCCCTGGATCCCCAGTGGCTCTAAATTATGAAAGGACAAAAATGCTTTTTCTTCCCTGGATCTCCCCAGTGCCTCTCAATTTGGAAAAGGGCAAAAATTATCTCTCTTTTAAGCATCCAGCGGTTGTAAATTAGGAAATGGCAACTCTGTATGGCCATAAATGTTCATAGGGTTTATTAAACCACAACCCCATCCAAATAAATAAATAAAAAGAGACATATGGGTGCAACCTTATTTAAAGAATTCAGTGAATCAGTTGCAGATTCCATTAGCAAGTTCTCACATGTTTGTCCAGGTAGATCACGTGACCCTGTAGCTACATAATTAAATCTATTTTTCTGCTTCTAGGATTCAAATTTCCACTGTTTTCGGACTTCACTGATGAAAGCATAATATCATCCAATAACCTGTTTTCTGTTGAACAAAACTACTATAAAAATGAGGTAACCAAACTGTTTGTTTGTCACCATTGCTCATATTCTACTTCACAGAGAGGGAACATGAAACAGCATCAACGACGGCACTCAGGGGAGAAACCTTTTCATTGTACAAAATGCAGGCGAGGATTTTCAAAGAGAAGCAGTCTTACAAGGCATGTAGCGGTTCATTCTGGACACTGTTATCATGTGTGTGAAATTTGTGGTGCATCCTTTCATAAAGGTGTAAGCTTAAGCCATCATTTAAAACTGCATCGAATGTGAAAATAGGCATATGAGCAGCTTCAGTTCTGTTTTCCATACCCTGAAAGAATATGGAAGACTTGTGGCTGTACAAAAAATGTTTATAGTTACCTATAAAATATGTATATAAATTGTTTAACTGATTTTTAGCAATCACCATTATATTTTGGTTTCAATTAATGTTAAAAAGTTTTACTTTTTAAGGACATTTTTCACCCCTCTGTTACTTCTACAAAATATAGAGTGTGAACTGTTTATTTTCTACAAATAGAGAGCTGGTTTTTCTCAATAAAAGTGAAACTTTTTGTATTCTTGTTTGTGTATTTTACTTGTAGTAGATGTGTGTTTCATATACATATATATCACTGTGCTGTTCTCTCAAATTCAGAAGTTAGTCCCTTAGAGCAAAATCTTCTGCTAAATATGCTGCTAGACTTACTGTTATTGTATCAAACATCTCCACTTACAGTGATTTTAGCACACAATTCGAGCTTCACTGACATCCATCACGTGTGTCACACAAAATCTTTTGTACTTCATACTGATTATCTTTTTCTCTTGTAGGCATTCATGAATTTGGTCCTTCCACAATTTCCTCAGCCTTCCTCTTTCTTTCATGCCACTTTGATTGAATAGTCTCTTAGCACCACATCACTCTTTCAACATAGCAAGACCATCTCAAAATATTGGTCTCCACCCTACTAACAACATCTTCGTTTTACCCATGATCAAAAGTTTTGCTGCAAGTAATGTATCTCTCCAGTAGTTTTAAAGTTTCAGTACTGTACATCAGAATAAGAACAATTACACTTTCATACACAGCCATTATGGTTGTGAATGGCTCCTAAAGTAGCTATGACTTTTCAAAGCTCAATTCTCTTGTCTGCTAATTTCACTGTTTAACATACATTCTGAAGACACAAAGTCATTTACCTGTCTAGTGTATGATAAAAATAATGAGTTTGACACTTAATGTTCTCATTATCTGAAAATGTACTTTCAGTAAGTTTAATAATTTTGAGGTTAGTCACGTGTACTTACCTATTTCTTGACATGTTTAGTACATTCTTTCATTTGAGTCGACCACCCCGTCGGTAACTAACACGATCTTTACATGCTAAAACTGAATAAAAACACTGTAACCCTAAAACTTTTCACAATAATTAAGAACATTAAGCTAAAACAATAATTAATTTAAAAGGGCATGCAATCCAACTAACTCAAAATTGCATTATTAACTGAGGGAATGGTCAAAAACTCAAACCTGGTACATAGCACTGCTGCGAGCGCTTTCTGAGGCACAAGCCCCCAATCTTTAGGCAGACCTCAGCACTAGTCAACAGCCCAACGAGAAGTGAACTTATTTCGAGTGTACGGAACAAACCCAAGAGTATATATATAAGGCATGGTCTTCAACCTGCTGCGTGTATTCCAATCAGTGAGATCATCAAGGCTGTGCTGCCATCTACAGGACAAAACAAGAACACCACAATAAAAGGGGATCACATTCATAAACTTTTAGGTATAAGTTAATTATTTATATTATTTTTATTTCTTTGGCTTTACACATCCTCTCCTAAATGTTTTTTTCCCTCTGTATCTATTATGATTTTCCATAAAGCAGCAATGGAAACCAAACCTAAGACTAAAATTACTGACTTACTGACCATTTTGATTACAAAAACTGACTCTACTGATTTGGACATTTAAAAAAAAAAAAAAAAAAACAGACTAAATACTGACTCAAATTTCTCATTAGGAAAGAAGGGTCAAAAGCATTTTTTTAATCTGGCCTCCACCATCCCCATAGCCAGTCAACTCACACCTATTTATTGTTTTATTTGTAATCAACATATAAAACTATTACAAAATTAAATATAATAATAATAATAATAAATAATCAGGAAAATCATTGCACTTTATTATAATAATACTGACATGCTTCTATTCAGCACAAATATACCTAAAACTAGAAAAAGCTTTAAAGTGCAGCTGTGCAGTACCATTTTCAGAATAATACAAACAAAATGTTTACAACTTCGAATTTTTAAATGTAATATGGAAAATCATCTAGCTTTCTTTACAAAATTAGACCATTAAGTCTCACTTTGTTTTTGCTTCTTTGAAAAAATGCTGTTATAACACTGCTTTTTCACTTATCAACTGCTTTCTGTATTTTTTCTGTCTTTAATTTTCTTCACTTCTTGTTCCCTAACTTTCCTAGCTCTCTCCAACATTGCTTGGGCCACACTAATTCCCACCAAGTCCTTTTTATTTATTGCTTCTTTTAAGCACTTGTTTGCATCATCCAGTAATCTGTCAACATTCAATCTTTTCTCCTTTTCTTCCTCTTTCATTTTCTTCAGTGCCTGCTCACCGTGTTCAATATTTACTTTTTCAAACTTACTCTTCGTACTTGCTTGCAACAATTTTTTTTTTCCTGTTCTTGTTTCCTCAGTTTTTCCTCAGCCACTCTCTTCTCATCTTCACAGTACTGCTTTATCTGACATGAGCTGTGCGTGCCAATTGAAGAAGTTCCCGAGTGATAATTACAAAGTGAGCCTTCCCCTCAAACACATTCACCACAGCATCTCTTACAGGCAAATGAGCATCCAGTGTTCTTTCACACATATTTGCGGTGTCTTCATTCAAGATGTCCCACGACAATGAGAATTCCCTTTCTACATCCGCATTGCCATGCAAAAGTGCAAGTGCAGCCTTCACAATTTTCGTAACAGTAGGGTATTTCTTTTCTCCAGAGGTATATGTCTTCTCAAAAAACTGACTCCAGTAAACGTCTACTGGGTTCTTGTCACTACTGATTTTGTTTCTAACGTCAATAGTTTCCATTCATCAACTAGCGCATGTTCACTGTACTCAATTGGATGAACTGCAGCTAATTTCACTATGTTTTTGTATGATCCTTCTTTCACCTTCTTTGCAGGATGCAAACATTGAAGATACCACAACACAGGTTTATCCAAAGAAGACTTTTCTAAAATATGTGTACAAGCAGACACATAGTGCTTTCTAGCTTTCATTGAAATATAGCATCTTTCTTGTGCGCTTAGCTTCTTGAGATATTCACTTTCTCTAGTGTCGAACACTATGTTTTTCAATGGCAAGTAATACTTATCACAAAATGTTTCCAGACTCAATGGAGCAGCACTAACACAAAATCGATTCATGAGTGTTCTGATGAATTTTGTGAGCTCATTATAGATTAGATACATTAAAGGATCTCTCTTCTGTAAGAAACCAGTGAATCTTGAACATGTATGAGCACTTGCACAAGCAAACATAATTTCTGCTTTGGTAGTTTTGTCTTTTAATAGTTTAACAATATTCTTGTATTTCAAAGTACTCATCAACTTGCTTTTGTGCTGGGGTATGAACTGAAGAAAGTATTTTTCAACAGCTGACCATTGTTCTAAAAGTCTCTCCAGCTGGTTCTAATGTCAGCCATCTAGAGGAAACATGTTTCATAAACCGATAAACCAGAAGCTTCATATCCGATTGTATTTTTTCAAAATCTTCCCAACGAGATGTTTGGCCATCAAAAAAATTATAGAGAAACAAGATCATGTCTGAAGCATTTTCACCAAAGTCTTGTAATCCTTTTTGGAATGCATTATGGATTATATGTATGTTACATGTGCCAACATCAATCAACTGTTTTCTTCCTAACAGGATCAGAGAATCATTCATAAGATTATTCACAGTTTTGTTAACATTGGGTCCATCACAACCTAGCATCAATAGCTTTGAATGAGAAAGCTGGGCATTATCCAAGGCTTCATTTAACTTGTAGTAAATATCACTAGTAGTGGCTTTACCAATGAAGAAAGTCTGTAGATGTTGTGTCATAATCATTTCTTTGGAATCAGACCCGTATTTAACTACAGTTTGAAGCTCTTTCTTTGAAGCTGCATTCACAGTTTCATCAAAACAAAGAGAGAAATGTGCTCCTCCAATATCATCCACCAACTGCTTTTTAAAATATGGAGCTAAAGCAGCACATACTAAATATCTTGCCTTTGTCCTTGAAAGGGGGAACTCAGAAGGAACACTTCCAGGAAACATTGCCTCAAAGGTTTCTTTGACATCTTCACAAGCTGGCTAAACAGCAAAGTTCCCTCCAATCATTTTCAAACACCAGATTAACTCTGCCCTTGAAGCAGCTTGTCTAGCAGAATAAAGCTGAATTGATAGTGTAGCTCCAGGAGATGAAATTACACCATCACTGCTACATCCAGGATGGGCTGAAGACAAATGTAGTTGTGAAGAACTCAGTTTCACTTTACATTGTTCTCTGTGCTTCTGAGTAGAAGCATGCTGCTCTATAGCACTAAAGCCCCAAGAAACTGAAAATGTTTGTGTGCACAACATACAAAAAACTTCACTGTCACTTTTTTTCTGTCCCCATTCAGAAACCATGAAACCATTGCTGTCCTTTTTTTGGAACCATTCTGATTTTACAGTACATTTTCCCATACTTTTGTCTAAGTAATCCAGTTAATCAAAAAACGTATGATTTTATAAAGACAGCTGCATTACCTGAAACAACAAATAAAAAAAATTAGGATTACTATTCATTGCAGTATGAAGTGAAGAAAAAACACATACGCACACACAACTATTCCCCTATATATATATATATAGAGAGAGAGAGAGAGAGAGAGAGATCCAGAGAAATTTTTAAGCAGGGTGTCTATTAAATTCCTACAGTGAAATTTACTTAGTATTCCCAGATTAAGATTTTCGTGTCGGTATAGGACCCCACCCCGCCCTACACAGTGGTGAACTACCAGGACACTACAATGTCCAAATTTCACCTCCGTATTATTATTTTCAGAGAAATTAAAAAAAAAATCAGCACCGATTAGTTAAACAAAACTTCACAATTAACCAGATAATTATGTAGTTATGGTGGACACAAACTACAGACAGACAGACTGACACACAGAAACCACTTCGAAAATAGTAAAATTGTATTCGGGGGGAGCCGCGGATGGCTTGGTGGTTAGCAGTTCAGACTATCGATGCAAGGCCCTCAGGTTCAAACCTGGGCTGATCTTTCAGAAATGGTGTGATTTACTAACAATCTCTGAATATCCGCCGTGCATCGGACGAGCACGTTAAGTGACGGCCCCCAGGCTGGACCCACTGGTTAAATAGGTATTCTTTCCTATGCCCCCCCCCCCTGAAATTCTCTCACCCCTCTATGTGCAATATCGTACTTGTACGGCTACTGTACTCTAATCTCACTACAAACTGTTCTGTCAAAGTCGCTAGACTTGCTCTCATTCCTTCCGTTTCTGTGTCCTGCCCAAAAGGCGATCGCTGTAGGTGGCTGGGACCTAAACTCTACTCACTGTGGACGCAAGTCCTACAAGAAAACGACAAATACATCACCGACATGTAAAAGTAATTGTCGCTTCGTATTCGGGGGACCCCAAAACATGTATTTCCGTTGAAATCTCAAATTCGAATTTTTGCACGGTTACAATACTTCCTCATACTAATGTATGCGAAAGTAATAAGAAAAAATATAGGAAATACAGTACAAAGGCTCAAAATATAGGAAATATAAGATGGGTAGGAGCATTGTTTGCGTATATGCGCACACACAACTCTTCCCCAAACCAAAATAATACATCTGGCAAGGAAAGTTAACCGAAATTTACGTTTTTGCACTTAGATAACATTCCCAATATAGAGATCAAAAATCACTCTCTAGTGCACAAGGTTGTTAACAAAGTTATAACTCGGAGCCTTCTCAACGGCATTTTCTAATTTTTCAATCCATCTGCCACGTAAAACATTACCGACCACAAACTTTTTTTCATATCACATAAATCTTTTTTAAAAAAGCCATGGTATAAAACTGACTTTACAGACCAAAATTAAAAAATACAGACTAAAACTGACCAATCTGAAAAATACTGACTTTTACTGACCATTTTCCACCCCTGCATAAGTTATTAATGTCCGTGGGATCCTGAATATTACAAACGTTTGTAATTATTTTTTATTACAAACGTTTGTAATATTCAGGATCCCACAGACAGCAATAACTTATGGAAATTCATAATAGATACAGAGAAAAAAAAACATTTAGGAGAGGATGTGTAAAACCAAGGAAATGAAAATAATATACAGTTGAACCTTGACATCTCGAAAAAATATTTTTCCCTTGACTTTAGACATTAAGTCAGTGTATTTTCCATAGTTATATCAAAGCATTTTCTTCAAAACCCTTGCTATCTCAAATTATAAGAGACTCTGGTGCAGGAGAAATGCAAGACTTTTACAAACAGGTGTTCAGATGTCTTTGTGTTCATCTCTCTTAGGGGGATGAGGGTCTTTTGCTAGAATCTGAAAGGAATGTGTTCTAAGAATTCCGTTTGGGGCTGGGGGGTGGAGGGGGTTATTCCTTGACCAAGCGAATCTTTCTTGGAGCATGAATAGAGAGAGAGCTTGACGTCACTCGGACTGTTCAGAACCAGTTCCACTGAGAGCCGTCTCAGGTTTCACTTCCTGTGAATAGACCACATGGCCAGGACAGCGTTAGTTTTCCTTCCCTCTTTGTTCATGGAAATTGTTTCAGTTTGCAAAGTCCATGGGTACAGTAAGACATTCCTGGATGTTCTCGAGTGTTGTGCATGTGTAATCAGTGGCCACACTAAGTGATTGTAACGTTAAAACACTACAATGGCAGGATTAAATCGGAAGTTAAAATGTGCTTCCAATTGAACAAAAAGTTTTTAAAAATCTTGAAATTTTTAAACGAAAACACAACAATGAAGAAAGGCGAAATTACTGCAAAGTTTGGAATACCTTCGAGTACACTTTCAACAATCGCAAAAAAATAGAGAAACTGTCAAAAGAAACTATGATAAAAACAAAAAAAAAGTGAAGAAAATTCGAAAAACGGCGTACCCTGAAGAAGTGGAGAGTGTGTGCGGAAGTGGTTTGTGCAAAGCTGTGATCAAGGAGTTCCTGTCGGTGGATCACCGTTGCAGTAGAAAGCCGAGGGCTTTGCTAAGGAGCTTGGCTACAGTGAATTCAAAGATAGCAACGGGTGGCCAGAAAACTTCAAAAACAGGCAGAATATCATCTTTAGGTAGCTTTGTGGCGAAAGTGTATCAATTAACCAAAGCGTTGATGAAGAGTGGTTCAAAGAGCTGCGAAGCTCTTTTTACAAAGATACGAGCCAGATGATGTGTTTACTGCCAACGAAACTGTTATTTTTCCAGTGTTTGCCAGATAAAACAGCTACATTCAAGGGAGTGGAGTGCCGTGGTGGTAAACAAAGCAAACTATGTGTGACTATACTCTTAGCAGCAAATCCAAGTGGCAGTGACAAACTTCCGCCATTAATGATTGGGCGAGCAAAAAAACCCATGACGTACAAAGTAAACAGGAGAGCATGGATGAGAAGCAAAATTTTTGGTGATTGGCTGAAGAGAGTTGACAAAGCTGTGGTTCCAAAAAAAAAAAAAAAAAAAAAAAAAAAAAAAAAAGAAAGATTCTCCTTTTTATTGATAACTGTAATGCCCACTCCAATCTTCCAAGTCTAAAAAATATCAGTGTACAATTTTTGCCTCCTAACACGACATAGAAGTTATAACTTCTCGATAAAGGTATCATCCGTAGCTTCAAAGTCGGATACAGGAGCAGCTGGTTAGGAAACTTTATTATTGGTGAAGGTAAAGCCCTCTCCACCATCAATGTCTTGAATGCAATGCAAATGGCTGACTTTGCTTGGAGAAATGTTACTAAGGAAAAAATTGCTTCATCAAAACAGAATTTGGAGAAAGAAGCAATAATGAGGAACAAAAGCAGACTGCCGATTTAAATGTTGTCGAAGCTCAAGACGGAGATAGAATAAATTCGGAAAAGTGAATGGCCATCAAACAGAACCTAAATCTTGCCATTTCATTCAATATTTATTGGAAGTCGACACTTCCCTTCAAACATGCAATACTTGAACGGATGGAGAGATTGTAGCGGATGTAAAAGCAGCATCAGACGAAGATGATGATGAAGTGCAACAACAGGGAGAGTGCCAAAAAGTGACTGTGAAGGAAGCAGAAAAAGCTGTTAATATGTTGTGTACTTTTTTGGAATCCTCGGAAAATATAGGTCCTGAATCATTTGTCTCAATTGCTGCCTTAGAGAAAGTTGTTCAGTCACAGAAAGACTTAGCCAGGCATCAAACTTTATTGACGGATTATTTTTGTTAAGGTATGTTGTATACGTACATATTTGTAAACTATAATGTGTAATGTATTATTGATCTGAAAAGCTTTATTTAAAATAGAACCTCGATATCTCGAAAACTCTTTTTCTCGAATTTTTTTTTCTGTTCCTGTGAGATTCAAGATATTGAGCTTACACTGTATGTAATTAATTTGTACCTAAAAGCTTATGAATTTGACCCCCTTTCACTGCAGTGTACCTGTTTTGTCCTGTAGATGGCAGCACAGCCTTGATGATGATCTCACTGATTGGAATACATGCAGTAGGTTGAAGACCACACCCTATCTTTTTTGGTTTGTTCCTTACGCTCGAAATAAACTCACTTCTCATTGGGGTGTTGACTTGTGCTTAGGTCTGCCTGAGGATAGGGGCTTGTGCCTCAGAAAGCACTTAAAGCAGTGCTATGTACCAGGTTTGAGTTTTCGACCATTCCCTTAGTTAATAATGCAACTTTAAGTTAGTTGGATTACATGTTCTTTTAAATTAATTATTGTTTTAGCTCAAAATTCTCAATTATCATGAAAAGTTTAAGGTTACGGTGTTCTTATCCACTTAGTTTTAACGTGTAAATATTATGTTGGTTACTGACAGGGTGGTCTACTCAAACGAAAGAACGTACTAAACATGTGGCAAGAAATAGACGAGTACATGTGACTAAACTCTAGTGTGTTATTGCTAACTGATAATGAAAGTGACTACCTGGACAAAGTGGTATTCAATGATGAGGCAACTTTCCATGTATTAAGGTCAGTAAATCAACATCATTGCCACATTGCAGGATCAGAAAATTGACATGCTTTTTAGACTCGCAAGTGAGAGTCCCAAATTACTGTATATACTCGTGTATAAGCCAACCCCCTACTTCAAGAGATAAGCAGACATTAAATTTCAAGAGTTTGAAAAATATGTTTATTGAAACAAATTATGCAAATTTCTGAGATTATCTTCTGTTAAAACCTTCGAAGTACGATTCACTATTGGAGTTTCCAAATAATTTCAGTAACATCCATTGCATTACTTATGCAGCATTTTTCAAGAGACTATAATAATTTCTGGTGAAATTGCATCCTGCAGTTCTTGTACTCAAGAAGTAACAAGGCCAAGTCAGCCTTTTTTTTTTTTTCAAGCTTCACCACCTTTCATAGAGCACTGTGCCTCTGCTGTTTGATGATGTGAAGACATACATGCACTCCCACGCTTGCTGTGAGAATGCTAGAGGAGAGATGCCTGAATGGCTGTAGTCCACCCCAGCATCTAAGCGATTGACTCGGTCGACTAACTGTATGTCCAGTTTGAAAGATGCTGCTATGCGGTTGCATACGAAAAGTAATGAGCTATTCTGTTCCACGTTTGGAAGCAAGAAATTCCACGGTCTCAATTTGAAACAGGATAAGGGATTTTGATTCTCTCATCAGCGACATTCCCATAAGAATCCTACTCTGGGTAGAAAATTATTTCATAATTTTTATTATTTTTTGGACTTGCTTTCGAAGAACACAGAAAGCTGTGAGTGAAAATAGTTTTGTTTATGTTTTTGACATGCGAAAAGCTGTGATATAAAACTTAAACCCGTCAGTAAATTCCGCAGAATTCACGGAAGTGCGGCCCTATTTTTTACTGACCCACATATACGCTGACCCCCAAACTTTGAAAGCAGGATTTCTTCCAAAAAAATTCTGCTTATATGCAAATATATCCAGTAAATGTGTGATGCTGCTTAACTAAAACAGTCATTGGCTCATTCTCCTGTGAGAGATCTGTAACTGTAGTAGCATACCTGGATGTGTTGGAAAATTTTGCAGAGTTCCAGATTCCTGATGGCTATGCTTATCAACTACATGTGGTGTGCTACCTCATTTCTGGGACTTGGTCAAAGAGTTCCTTGACAAATGGTTTCCCAACATGTATATCAGGCAAGAGAACCCTATTCCTTGGCCACTGAGGTCCCTTGACACACCTTTCGACTTCTTTATCTGGGTATATGTCAAAGACAAAGTGTACGTATCGCAGGAGCAAAGAATGGTTGAATTTTGCAAGCAGATAGTTGCTGCATTTTCTTCCACGACTCCCAAATGCTCATCAACAAAAAGTGGAATGCTATTTGGATGTTTGTTGCTACACACATGGTGTGATAATTGAAATCTACTGAGGACCACTGAAACTTGGGAAGTATTCCACCTTGTTGTTAAAACCTCAACCACAGGAATAATTATTATGTTTCTTTATCAATCAGTTTAATCTCAGATCCCCTGTATATTATGTTTGTATTTGCACCATAAATTGTAAACATTTAATATTTCCTTAGTATTAATAATGATGTTTATATCAGTACATGGTTTTATTTCAATGAGAATGAATATCCAAACATTGTTTTGAGAATTAATTAGTTATATTTGAGTGTGCACCTTACAGTTTGTTGTATAACACAGCAGATTATGTGGCACTCCATGCTCCAGTGGGTTTTTTTTTTATGGGTTTGCCTTCTCCGGGTGCTCTGTGGTAACAATGGCACACACAATAGCAACTAGGGCCTCTCTGAATCTTGGAGAGGTGCCAGCTAGTTCTGTGTGACATTGGCAAAAAGACCCCAACTCACTGGGTTTTGTCCCAGAATCCTTAGGTTGATTGACCAACTGGAACCATCAGCTGCGGGCTAATCCCCCAAACTGATGCACTTACCTGATTAAAAAAGACACAAAGAAATCAATATCCGGACTCTAGTGTGGGATATGGTGGACCTACCACACTTGAGAAGGACGGTCCACTACGGAATTGACCTGGACTTTCTAAACGGCATATGAGAAAGAGATCTCGACTGAGTGTAAAATTGGTGTATGGAATACTAGAGGTATAAATGGCAAGATGAATTAGGTGATTGAAGAGATGAATAAGTATAGATTGGATGTGCTGTGTGTAAGTGAAACCAAAAAGAAGGAAATTGAGATAGAAGTGAATGGAACAGTGTGTGTGTGGTCTGGAATATTGGATAATGTGAGAAGACAGGCTGGTGTAGGTGTGATTTTAAGTAAAAAGATGAAGAATAACTTAATTCACTATAGCTACATAAGTGAGAGGATTCTTTGGATTTGTTTGAAAGTGAAACTTCAGAGAATAGTAATTGTTGTAGTGTATGCTCCTGGTGACCTTCCGATAGGAAGGAAGATTTCTGGAATGAGCTAAAAGCTGTTTTGAGCCAGTTTGTTGCTAAAGAGAAAGTTATAATAGCTGGGGATTTCAATGCTAGAGTACGTATGCAGAATGCAATTTCTGACAATGTTCTGGGTAAGTTTAACGATCCTTGTATGAATGATAATGGTGAAAGATTAATTTAACTTAGCATTGAGAATGGTTTGTGTGTATCTAATACGGTTTTCAACCACAAGTATATCCATTCATATACTTGGAAAAATCGTACTCTTGGTCAAAAGAGTGCGATAGATTTTGTCTACGATCAATGTTTGAAACACTTAATTGTTGACACTCGTGTGATGATAGGTGCGGATGTTGGTTCTGATCATTACTTGGTAGTGTCACGAGTGAAACTGAATGTTGGTTGGAGGAAAAGAAATAGGCCCAGGATGGAAAGAATAAAGTTTTTTTTTTTTTTTTAATTTGAGGTTTAACGACCGCCGCGAGCAACTCAATGGGCTATAAGCAGTCGCCCGTCCCTAATTTAGGGCCACTACTGGTTCCAGGGAAGGGAGAGAGCCAGTGCCGTAAGACAAACACAACATCCATGCCTCACCGGGATTCGAACCCGGACCCCTTTCGGACGAATGATCAGAGGCCATCGCTTAGACCACTGCGCAGAATAAAGGTTGAAAGGCTCCCTGAAGATCATCAGCGTTATTCTGACTTACTCAGAGAACGACTGAAGGAGGTGAAGTCTTGTGAAACGGATGTAGAAAAGAAATGGGAATGTTTTAAGAACTGTGTTGTCACTGCTGCTGAAGAGGTCTGTGGCACCACAATAGTGGGTGACAAAAGAGGTGATGCTTGGTAGAATAGTGAGATTGAAAAGGCAGTAAAGAGAAAGAAGGAAGCCTATTTGGGAATGTTGCAGGGTAGAGCTTCTGTGGATGAATATCGCTGTAAGAAGCATGAAGCCTCTAGGCTGGTTCGCCAGAGTAAGGCAAAAGATAGGAAGGAGAGGGTGGAAAGGCAGGAATTTGCTTTTTGGAAAGATAGGAAGACTTTCAGGAAGTACGTGAGAATCGGGAAAAATAGGGGAAACAAAGTTGTAAGTTGTGTGAAGAATAGGATCAGGGAAATGACATGGGAGCCCAATGAGTTAAGTGAAAGATGGGGTGAACACTTCTGTGAGTTACTATATCAGGAAAGCAAAGGTGATTCAGAGGCAGAAGCAGATGATGTCACAGAGAAGAATGGAAGCACAGGAGGGATCTCAAGAGGAGGTGTGTAAAGCTCTAAAATCTCTTCAGAATGGTAAGGCTCAGGGAAGTTGATGGCATAACTGCCGAGATGTTGAAATATGGTGGTGACTCTATAACTGACTGGTTAACTGAAATTTGCCAGTTGTGCTGAGGAGTTAGGAATGGTTCCTCAGGATTGGAAATATGCTATCATTGTTCCCTTGTATAAGGGAAAAGGTGATCAGACTGACTGCAAGAACTATCGTGGTATTAGCCTACCGAGTGTGCCAGGGAAAGTGTTTGGTAAGGTAGTTATTGAAAAAGTACAGGGTCTTACATCAGAGAAGGTGTGGGATGTTCAGTGGTTTTATGCCTGGTAAAGGCTGCACTGACCAAATTTTTGCATTATGCATGATGATTGAAAAGTATCTGGCTGTTGGTATGAAAGTTTTTGCTGCCTTCATAGATTTAGAGAAGGCTTACGAACGAGTAAATAGGACACTTTTGTGGAAGGTATTGAATTAATATGGTGTTACTAGGAATCTACTTAATAGTGTAAAAGCCATGTATGCTGGCAGTAGAGCTTGTGTACGAGTGAATGGTGTTTTATCAAAATGGTTTTCCATTGGTGCAGGAGTTAGACAAGGTTGTGTAATGTCACCATGGCTGTTTAATGTATTTATGGGTGTGTGCATGCACGATGCCAAAATAGATAATACTGGTTTATGTCTTGGTGACATCTGTGTGTGCAGATTGCTGTATGCTGATGACACTGTCCTGTTGGCAGAAAGGAAAAGTGAGTTGCAGAGTATGTTGTCTCAGATGTACGAAGTTTGCATGAAATTCAAACTGAGTATAAATAAGGGAAAAACCAAAGTTATGGGTTTTGAGAGAGGAACTGGTAGTACTGAATGTAATATATGTCTAAATGGCACAGTGATTGACCAGGTGAGTGAGTTTGTGTATTTAGGAAGCATGTTTGATAGAGAGAACAAATGAGATGATGAAATTAGTAGGAGAGTGAATTCTTCATTGAAAGTCATGGCGGCTGCTCTGGGAGGTTTTCACAGGAATGATGGGTTCTCAAGAGAGTTGCGCATGGCTGTGTATGAGAGTGTAATTGTTCCTACTCTAATGTATGGCAGGGAAACCTGGGTACTGCAGAAGAAACATAGGAGTTGTTTGTGTGCTGGAGAAATGTGTTACACTTACGGGGGTGGCAAGGCACGTTCTGATTGTGTGTGGAATGAAGATGTGTTGCAGTTGTGTGATGTGAAGCAAAATGTTGTTAGCAATGTTGAGACTAATATGCCTTGGTGGTTTGGCCATGTTAAAAGAATGAGTGATGAGATGCTTACTAAGAAAATCTTTGTAGCCCAAGTGGCACGAAGGAAAGGCAGAGCAAGGCCAAGGAAATCATGGGAGGATCAGATTCAGGAGTGTCGGCATGAGAAAAAGATTACGAGTATGAAGTATAGAAGATCTTGTGTACGGCGTGTGATGGATGTGAGTGAAGCCCGAGTTGTATGTCAAGATCGCTGTAAATGGAGAAGTTTGATACAGCAACAGTAAGTAAAAATTATCTGGCAATTTATATTTCTTTGTGGAGGTGACCTCTGAATATCAGAGGACAACTTAGGGATATGTATGATGACTTTGAAATAATGCTTCTAAGCTTAATTATATGAGATAAAAAATGCAGGGAAATTAGAAAGTTAATCTGTTTATAAGTGTCATTAGCTGACACTTTTACTAAGATTATATCTTGAATTATTCAATTGACTAAAAGAGAAAGAGGCAGGTAAGCACCCAAGGTGTAGAAATAAGCATGATTCAAAGTGAGAACCTGAAAAAATACACAGCTCGACATTGAAATTGCCCCACCCAGGATGAGGTGTCATATAATAATGCAAATTGGCATGTGGGCCATGCAAAGCATCTGATTGTGCACAGTCATATGTATGGTATCTGAGAGAGATAAGGTAAACATGGATCACCAGACTCATATCTTTATTATTACAACAAAAAGGTTCAACAGATTATTTAAGCTGGATATAATCTTCTGAAGAACCAAAGATTCTTCACTGACCTAATCATCATCTCTATCAACAGCTAGATGCATTTCAGTAAGGCAGGTCTATATAAGGCTTGTGTGAAGCTGGGGGTCGACATGCTGTACTATGGTCCACATGAATTATGATGCCCGAACAGTGGGATGCTATTTGCACCAATGGTTTGCAAGAAAGTACCAACAGAGGGAGTTTTGTAGAGGGTCAGGTGAATCTCAGCATAGGTTAGATCAGTGTATTTGTCAGCAGGAGGCTACTGGCAATTGTAGTGAATATTTGACAAGCCTTAGCTGTAACCTTGAAAATACTACACAAAAATAATACATACATACACGGTCGTATCAGAATAATATGACCACCCGCGGAATCACAGTGTACCCGCCCAGGCACTTCACATAGTGCATGTGATAAGGTTGACCACATAGAGATGTAAGTGGCCAGCCAGGATAGATGAGCCATGGTATGTTACCTCAGCACAATGGGCAGAGGTAGTGATTTGACGGACGTTCAAAAAGGAATGATAATCAGCTACTGTGCCAAAGGTGGAAGCATCTCAGAAACGGCAGACTTTGTGGGCTATTTGCGAGGTGCTGTAGTAAAGGTGTACCAAAAATGGACCAATGGTACACCGAGTACCTCCCCACATCATAACTGTGGAGCCCCAAAGGTCATCAACCCTAGAGTGGAACATCGACTGGTAAAGGACAATCGAGGCGCAACAGTGTAGCAATTGACCACACAAATGAATGCTGGGGCACCCAGGTACATGCCCCCAATAACAGTTGAGCAAGCCCTGTTATGCACGAGTCTCCAGAGTGAACGCTGTGTCAAGGCATCCATGTTAACCCAGGTCCATCGGCAATGACGCCTGCGACTTTAGTCATTAGGCAGTGGGAAAAGGTTGCCTTCAACGAATTGAGTTCTACCTCACAGAAGTGATGGGCAGTGGAGGATACAGTCAGATGCACAAGAAACAACACCTGGACACCCTTTTTGGTAAAGTACAAGGTTAGTAGACTCCAAGGTTATGCTTATCCGACACTTCCGCTGAGCACTATCTCAGAGGTCGCCTTCGGGACGTCACAGTCCCGGAGATCTCCACACCCCATTCGCCTAAAGCTGCTTGCTCCCGTTTTTCTGGTTCAGGGTCTGAAAGCTACATTGTCTCATTTGAAGCTAGGTATTTGTAGCAAACAAATTTTCTTTTCCTTGGTTATACGTTAAACACTGAACATGCCTGGTTCGTGCGCAATAGCAACGTGTCAAAATTATTATTCGAAAACCAGAAGGAATGGCATTCATTACCATAGGTTTCCGAAAAATGAAGTTTTGCGTAAAACATGGAAATTGAGATGCAAATGAGCTGACAGTTTCAACGAAATTAATTCAGCTATTTGTTCGGAACATTTTCCTGAGGAAGACTACGAACGCGATTTAAGGAATGAACTTCTAGGTTTGCCTATCCGCAAAATGCTAAAGGACACAGCTGTACCAAGTTTAAACCTCCCGGGAAACTTTAATGTAAATTCTAATTCAGAGAGAAAGAACAGACAGGAGAAAAGGAAACGAACTGATCTTTTTGGCGATTTGATAAACTTTGATAATGCAGAGGAAATTTTGGAAGACATGTGGAGTGCCAATGATGAAAATACTGAAATTGAATGTATGGAAGACCTGAAAACAGAAAATGAAATTCTATTGAAGGAAAATTATATTTTGATGAAGGAAAATGAAAAGCTGAAAAAACAAATATTATATTTGAGCTCTTCAAACCATAGTCTAACTTTACGTGTAAAAGTCCTCAAAGTAAAACAGAATCAAATGCAGAAAGAATTATTAGAATTGCGAAGGTTACGGAAAGATGAGAAAAAAGACAGAGAAATGTGCATAAAAAATTTGCTTTCTACAGTGTTTACTCCAGGACAGATAAGGGTTTTGTTAGGCCAAAAATGGATTGTTTGGAATTCTACTGATATTGCAGTTGCAATAACATTAAGAACTGTTTCCAGGAGAGCATATCACTACTTGAGAAATAAAGTTAATATTCCGCTCCTGCTAAGCCAATGTTGCGCCGATGGGTAGCTTTACGATACCTTGCTGGATATGTTGCATTTAAATGCCAAACAATGTGTCCTGGACTGGGGGACAAAAATGCACCTCTGAACCTAGTGCAAGAAAAAGGAATTCTTTGCGACTGGATTAGCGTCATAAGCAGAGGCTGCTTGCAACATCCAACAAATGAGTGGGTGAGCATGGTTATCCAACTAGAAGAAAATTTTTAAAACTACATGGGAAAAATAATTTAAGGAAAGTTAAAAGAATTGTTCACACCGCAGTGGAAGCTTCTGCCCATCAGTTCCCTCCAAATGTGCACCCTGTCATCAAACTATTCATGAAAGCCCGAATTATGATCCGTATGCGCCATATTAACGCTCAGCAAAAAATATATTGCCAACCCAAGAAGAGAAAACTGGTTAAAACAGTTACCTAAGGAACATGACAAAGGTAAGTGAAGAAAGAATTTTTTTACGTTAAATAATGTCCCGATTCTTAAAGTTCTCAAAATTTAGCGAATAAAATATGACTAAAGAAACAAACAAACAAAAATTGCAAAGATCCATGATTTTAACTTTTCTGTTCAGCGATTAGTTACAAATAATAACAGAGCATTTAGTGAAATTAATTTCCAACTTTTTAACTAAGCAAGTTAGTGGAATGCTACTCAAGTTTTTATTTGTTACGCATAAAAGGATTTCTTCACGAGGTTCTGACAGCATAATCTTATAATTTTTTTTTCCTTCTTTTGAATTTATTTAAAGTCAGTATTACAGTTGCATATAAATAAATTAGAAGGTATAATCACTGTCCCTGCACTTTTCCTTAGTGTTATGTCAATATCCTATTTAGATTAAACAGATATGAAAAAAAAATGAAAGAAATGCATAATAAGTTTCTTCACATTCTCGGTTTACTCTAAATAAAATATTCACATGGATGTCCGTTTTTCCTGATTATATTAGACGTGCTTTTGCATTACATCTTGGTTGCAAGCTTTCAGATTCAGAGCGTATTTGAGTAAAAAGTTGTTGACATTTCTCCCGCGAGTGCTTCAATTGTATTAACAGTCTATCCATCCTGCTGACTGCGTCGTGTGGTACACTGACGTCACTACGTAAGGGACTGGCACATCCGCTGCGAGGGAGGCAGGATGAGCAAACTTTACTGTCTATTAACCTTGGGTAAAGTACAGGCCAGTAGTGGCAATGTGCATGTCTAGGGAATATTTTCCTGGTATGATCTGGTACCACTGGATGGGTTCCTGAATGCCAATTGCTACCTGTCCATTCCCGCTGACCACATGCATCCCTTCATGTTGGACGTTTAACCTGGTGGTGATGGTGTTTATTAACAGGACAATGCATCATGCCATGTTGCTAAGGGGGTGTGTGACTGGTTCCAGGAACATGACAGCAATGTCTCCATTTTCCCTCAGCCGGCGAAATCGCCCGACCTCAATCCCGTAGAGTACTTGTGGGATATTTGGATTGACGGGTTCGATGTGCCGACCCACAACCACATCACCTCTGGGACTTCTGCGGTCCAAATGAGCATGTGTGCCTCGGGAAATCCAGAGATTTATTGTGTCCATGCCGCGCCGTTTCGCTGCTGTCATTTGGGCCAAGGGTGGTTATTCCCATTATCAGGTAGGTGGTCATATTATTCTGATACGACTGTGTATGTACACATTACTAAACTGTTCTCTAAGATTCAGAGGTTAGCCCCTCCACGAAAGCTAACACTTTGAAGTTCAAAGCTGATAGAATTAGATTTTACTTACTGTTGATGTATCAAACATCTGCAATTAGTGATTTTAGCATACAGATCCTTTACTGACATCCATATTTCTTACACAAAACCTTTTGTACATCATACTCATAATCTTTTTCTCCTGCAGACATTCCTGAATCTGGTCCTATGATTTCCTTGGCTTTCATCTACCTTTGTTTCCTGCCTCTTGGGCTGAATGAATTTTCTTAGTAAGAATCTTACCCATTCTTTCAACATGACCAAAATACTTAAGAATATTTGTCCCCACCTTACTAACAATATTTTGGCCCACATTACACATCTTTGTACCTCACATTATCAGAATGTGTCTTGCCACAAATTCCCTCTTTAAGTAACACATCTCTCCAGCACACAAACAACTCCTATATCTCTTTGCAGTACCCAGGTTTCATTGCCGTACATCAGAGTAGGTGCAATTACACTTGCACACACAAGCCTTTCAGGACTTTTTTGAGAATCTATCATTCCTGTGAAATCCTCTTAAAGCAGCTATGACTTTCAGAGATAATTTCACTGTCAAACATGCTTTCTAAATGTACAAATTCATTCACTTGGTCTATCTCTTGCCATTTAGACTGATCTTGCAGTCAGTACTAACAGTTTCTTGCTCAAAAACAATAATTTTGGGGTTTCCCTTATTTATACTCAGTTTTGAATTTCATACAAACTTCGTACATACTGAACAATATAGGTGAGTTACATGTGGTGTCATAAGTGTACAGTGCACATGTTTGGCTGGATTACTTTAATTGCAACCAAACACTCAACAATGTTTACTATGTTATAATATGAAAACATAAATCAATGCACTGAAACGAGTTCTTGTATACAATGTTTTGCCTGAAGTCAGTTGTTCACGTTCGTTTGTTCTTTCTTCTGTAGCGCCGGTCTCCAAGGGAGTGGGATGTTATATGGTAATCCGTCATTACAACATGTGTTGGCTGCATTGTGTATCAATAAGCTTTCTCTAAAAAGGATCTCGAACTTGAACAGGGTGTAGCTAATACAGAAACCTCTGTATGCATTGGGTAATGCGTTCCGGTATTTGTTAGGCACGAAAGAGCTGTGCTTTGTGATCCAGATTTCATATTATATTTATGTTCCTTGATTCATGTGTTAATTGAACGTGTAGTTGATCCTATAATAACTTTTCTTCATGGCAGGCTTCATGGGGTTCGAATGAACACTGTACTTGTTGTCAGTTTCGTTACAATCTTGGTCATTTTTTTTTTTAGCCAGGGCGATATGTTTTTCATTACAATTCAAAAATTCATATTATTTCTATGGCGTACATTTCTTTAAAAACTTTCAGGAGATGCGAGACAAAGTCCATGGAACCACAAATTTATTTCTCATATTTTCTCATTGTAAGTTAGATATTGCTGTTCTCTTAACTTTCTTTAATATATTATCGATGATCGATCTGGGAAATCCCAGTTTTAATATGCAAGGAACGCTTGTAGCGTAGTAAATCCGCTTATTTTCATGGTGTAAATTTGTATAAAGATATATTATAAGAGTTGCAATTGTATTTATATAGTATTAGAACAATTGCCCCTTACATAAAAAAGAAACTGCCATCAGGGAAACAGTCGAAATCCTTTCCACCAAACTGGCATGCAATGATGTGGTCTCTATGGAACTACCAATGGTTTGGCATGTGTTTTTAAAAGACAAAAACACATTGTGGCACACCGCATAATTGCGTGATAAAAACTCACATAATACTGCTCGTGATGTCACCCACGTTATTTTCAAAAAATCATCTTTATTTTCTACGAGTTCTAATTCCCTACATTTTATGTCTACGTTGCCTTGAGAAAGCCTCCCAGTGGAGTGTGAAAGCTTGGCAAATCTTTATACAAATTTACACCAAAAAAATAAATGGATTTACTACGCTATGAGCATTCCTTGTGTATACACAACCTGGTGTATTTAAAAATAAGAATCCCAGTTCTAAGTTCGAGGTCTTTTTACAGGAAGCTTACTGATACACAACGCAGCCAACACATGTTGTAATGATGAATTACCATATAACATCCCACTCCCTTGGAGACCGGCGCTAGAGAGGAAAGAACAAACGAACATGACTTCAGGCAAAACATTGTATCCAAGAACTTGTTTCAGTGCATTGATTTATGTTTCTATATTATACAACATAGTAAGCATTGTTGAGTATTTGGTTGTAATGAAAGTAATCCAGCGAAACATGTGCACTGTACACTTATGACATCACATGTAACTCCCTCATATTATACATCGTGACCCTGATAGTGTTTCCATTGTCATTACATCTGAGGATTGGCTTAGTGAGCCCAAAAGGTCTTATGTGTGTATTTTTTGTTTTATTAGTGATTTCTTTAACTGTGACGTGTGTAAATAAAATTTTAGCAGGTCATTAGTTTTTGGCATATCACTTTTTATCATGCATAGATGGTACTCATTGTGATTTAAGTGTACTCTATGCATGCATCCATAAATACAGGGTAATTTAAAATGATTGCCCCAATTACAAATG
This sequence comes from Macrothele yani, assembly GCA_039090855.1. Lineage (NCBI taxonomy): Eukaryota > Metazoa > Arthropoda > Arachnida > Araneae > Macrothelidae > Macrothele > Macrothele yani. Next base: position 141,892,899 of record CM076993.1, on the reverse strand, counting down.
ACAATAACGTGTTTATGAAGATAAATAGACAGCTGATATCCCTACACAAGAAAGAAAGTTTAGAATTTTATTGGAACCTACTGTCGTGTTGCTACAGTGACACTGGAAAGTGAGCTGCCCATGTGCCAAATTCATTGGGAAGAAATGGCGAACGCAGCAGAAAAGACATTTTGTGTGCTGGAGTTTGAGAAGTGTCTTTCTGTTGTTACAGTGGAGAGAATGGCAAGGTAAACTGCTACAACACTCTCATATCCGGCACGGAAAAACCTGTTGCTGTGATTGAACATGACTCATCGAAAGTCAATATGTTCTACGCAATTTCCAGTGTGGTTTATGGACCTTTTTTCTTCACTGAAGATACAGTAACAGGTAACGTTTATTTAGATATGATTCAGCAATGGCTAGTTCCACAACTGGATGACGATTCCAGGGACTATATTCTACAGCAAGGTGGAGCACAACCACATGGAACATGCACGTTCGCTAATTTTTGAATTAAATTCTTTCGAACCGTTGGATTGGTCATTGTGGACAGGACTTTCTGTAAGTGGCCACCTTTGTCGAGAACACATCTGAACACAAGATGTGCATTCAGCTTGCACTGGCATCAGTGACTACGGACATGCTTCATAATGTATGGCGTGAAATGGATTACTGTTTAGATGTTATCCACATGACCCAGGGGAGTCACAGAACATTTGTAAGGTATAGAAACAAAATTTTAAACTTCCTTCTTTATTGTGCAACAATGTGATCTCTGTATCCAAGTTAATAAGTCTGGTATTGTCATTTGTAATCGGGGCAACCATTTTGAATTACCCAGTATATTAAACAGCCATGGTGACATTACACAACCTTGTCTGACTCCTGCACCAATAGAAAACCATTTCAATAAAACATTTACCCAGACACATGCTCTACTGCCAGAACACAGAGCTTTCACACTATTAGGCAGATTCTCAGCTATACCATATTTATTAAAGACTTTCCACTGAAGTGTCCTTCCTGTTCCCTTGGTCAAAAGCTTTTCCTAAATCTATAAAGGCAGCAAAATTTTTCTTACCAACTGACAAATACTTTTCAGTCATCATACACAATGCAAAAAATTGGTTAAGCGGCCAGCCCTTACCAGGCGTAACACCACTGTACATTCCATGCTTTCTCTGATGTAGGACCTTGTACCTTATTGATAAGGATCTTTCCAAAGGCATTTCCTGGCACACTCAGTAGGCTGATATGGCAACAGTTCTTGCATTCAATTTGGTGGGCAATTGTAGTGAGAGATGAGTTTGCCTACATTAGTATAGATTACTGAAACTGTGCTCTGCTTGGCAACAATGGCACACATGACAGCAACAAGGGCCTTTTTGAATCTAAGAAGCTGCCACAAAATTAAGTTTCAGCATATTGAGGTACCAGCCAGTTCTGTGTAACATTGGGCAAAAGACTCCAACTCACTGGGGTTTTGTTCCAGAACCCTTAAGTGGAATGATCAACTGAAAACATTGGCTGTGGACCAATCACACATTGATGTATTTTTATGATTTTCTAGACTCAAAGAAAAAAATATAAAGGACTCAAGTGTGGGATATGGTGGACCTACCACACTTGAGAAGGCTGGTCCACCACAGAATCAACAAAAACAATTGTTTGTGTTATTGAAAATCATCTAAATATGTGGCATCAGTTGAATAAATAAATCCATCGCTCCCCCCACATCAAGCAACGCACAGCAACCGAAAAATTGTTCCTCAGCCACCACAGGGGGCGCTCGGCTGGATGTCGAGGGATTCTGGGTTCGATTCCCCAGCGGTGGCTGAGGAACATTTTTTCGGTTGCTCTATGTTGCTTGACGTGGTTTGTGTTATTATTCTCCACCTGATAATCATAAATTGACAAACTGGATTTTGTTATTTATTCTTGATCTAAAAATTCTTTGGAATTTTATTGAAAAAAAAAAAAACAGGTTTGATTTACAAAATATTAGATAAAAAATGCAGAAAAAGATTTGAAATTGAGGTGATAGTATGTACTTCAAAACATAATTAAATTCAATTACATAATTAGCAGCATTGTAATGAAGCTTACACTATTTTAGTGCTTAGGACATATTATCACCAAATAACATTCCATACAAATTACTTTGAATAAAAATAACAGAAGTCTTGAAATACTAGGAGACTCGTGTTAAATATATACTGTTTGACAAATCGATGTGCATGAGCTATATTTTCCTTCTTTTTCCTGAACTCTTGGCATTAATATTTTCACATGATAACAAATGTCTCCTTAAAGCACCTTTGCTCGTAAAACCACATTTGCAATGACTGCATAGGAATGAGAAGCCACTGGTATGTATTTTTTCATGATTCTTCATACGTTTAGGAATGTATGTGTTGTAAAAACACTGGGGACATATCAATAACTGTTTGTCCTTCTTTTGTGCCACCTTTGGCGGTGAAAAAAATTTTGAGCACAACACATCATCCGTTTTAGACCACACACTGAAACCTGAAAAGGAAAAAAAAATTTACATTAGTATAGATTACTGAAACTGTCTAAAAATCTTAATTTCTGATGAATGGTTGAACATAACATGGTCAAACAATAGAAAAATAGAAATGCATATCTCCTAAGCACTTTCAACCAATTTTCCAGAACACAAGTTGTGACTTTAGCTAAAATAATAGTTGTAAATGAATTTATGGCACCTCTATTCATATTGTACTGTGAAATAAACTTTTTTATGGGTCTTATAGAGGTTATTACTCAAAAAAGCTGGTGGTCAAATTTTCGAACTAAAACCTTAGTTCGTCATCAGGACTACGTCATTGGAGTAGTTGCTGCCACTCAGTTGGAAGAGTCCAACCGCAATTATCGTTAATTGTGGTACTTCGTCTTCTTGCTATTTCGATCCCTTCTTCTAGTTTCCTCTTTACTAAGTTTGACTGGTGGGTGATTATTTTCACTGAGTCCCAATTCATGGAGTGCCCACTTGCTTGTATATGTCTGTCTAGCCCTGTTTTGTTACTAATGTTCCTAATAGCGGCTTGGTGTTCTTTCATTCGGACTTTAATACTTCTTCCTGTTTCTCCTATGTAGCTGAGTCTGCAGTTACAGTCGATGCAATATATTACTCCTTCTTGCAGTTGGATGTCCACTTCTTTCTGCTTTAAAGCTGGCAGGAATTTCTTTAATTTGTTATTTAGATCTGGAGCAAGCCTGGTACTATATTTTGCTCCGATCCTCTTCAGTTTTTTTAAAAGTCCCTTGTGGTATGTAATTTTGCTGGTGAATTTGAAGTTGTTTATTTCCTGCTTCTTTTTTGGTACTTGCCTAAATAATTTCTCAACATATGGGGAGGGGTAATTGTTTTTTGCCAATATTTCTTTTAATTCTTCTCTGTGAAGATCTTTCTGAGCATCTGAAGAGACCAGGACTTCAATTTTTTTCCAAAAATTGTCTCGCCGTATTCGATTTAATATAATCAGGGTGGAATGAGTAGAAGTCTAACATCTTCCCTGTGTTAGTGGGTTTTCTAAAAAGCTTAGTGAATATTCTCCCCTCTCTTGAGGTCAAGTTTAAATCAAGGAAATTGATGCTATGGTCTTTTTCCAGTTCCAGGGTGTACTGCAAGGTATTTTCTAGTAAGTTAAATTCTGCTAGAATTTGAGAGGGTAGAGATTGGTCCTCCGTATCTACTATAAATAGGACATCATCCATGTATCTTACATAGAGAGCAAATATTGAAGGTTGTATTAGGATTTTTGCCTCTAGTTTATTTACATAATAATTTGCAAGCAGAGGTGCTAGTGGAGAACCCATTGCAAGTCCTGAAGTTTGCCTGTAATATTTCTTTCCAAACTGGAAGAAATTATTCTTGAAAAAAACAGGAGTAGTTCATATATGCCAAGTAGTATTTCTCTATTGTGATTATGGAAGACTATTTTTTCTGCTAGGTCATCTGCAATGAATTCCAGTAGGAGGTCCAGGTTAATGTTGGTATACATAGATACTATATCCAGGCTTGCCATTATTGGATGAATTAATTCTTCTCCACTAGCACCTCTGCTTGCAACTGTTGGAGAATAATAACTATAGCCAAAGGAAAACTTACAATGGTTTCACAGTAACTGGGAGTTTTGTGCTAAATTGCTAATTATATAGAAGTGTACACCAGTATGATAATTGCACATAAATTCAAAATGGTTTTCTAAGGAATATTTTATTTTTTACTTGTCAAATTTTTAGGCAGTAAACCTATCCATTTGCAGGACTAAGGAAGGGTTATTTCCTGTAACAAAATTCAACCTTTCTGATCATTTATTGTAGTTATTATTTTCTTTATTTCTAGACCATCTGCTATTTTTCTTTTAGAAAATTACTGTTGGTGTGCCAGAACCTCACTGAGTTCCAAATCACCTTGTGTCCTGCACTTTGTTTTGTTCAAGTCTTTTCAAATTTGTTTAGCTTAAAATGTTTTTAATTGCAGCTTTATGTTCTGCTACTCTTGTTCTAAGTTGCCTCTCCCACATAACTGAGACCACATTTACACTGTATGTTGTAGATGGCCTGAAAATGAGGAGGTTTACTGCCCAAATTTTGACTAGTAAGTGAAAAATAATACGTTCCTTAGAAACCCTATATGATACTTAAAATGTATCAGTAGCTTATAAGAATAGTCATGCAATTTTTTATTACTTAGTGGAATAAATAATTATGAGAATACAGTTCAAAACACATAAAAACAAAAATATTGACACAGATCACCTCAATGCACTATAGATACACTATCTACCAACAAGTAATTGGACCCCTCTGCAATCGACGATATCTGCGGTCTTGATACATGTCACGGCCGCCGCCGTTAAATATCGGGTGGGAAACAACAACGCAACCAGTCGCATGCAAGATGCCACACAGTTCAGAGCTATCTGATTTCGAGAAAGGTGTAATCGTCGGGATGGCCGATCCATATGTGACATATCCAGCGAGTTGAAGTACCCAAAATCGACAGTGGCCTATGTGATTGGCAAGTGGAAGATGAGAAGTGGCTGTCGGAATGTGCCCCGACCCGGCAGACCCACAAAACTGGGAGTTGGAGACCGACGGGTGCTGGCCAGAGAAATTCGGAAGAACTGCACCAAATCAATGGGCCACATCCGCGAGGAGTTTCAACAGGCATCCGGAAGTGTTCTTTCGATGAATACCATCAGTAAGGAAGCCCATCTCTTGGTTATCTTGGACGTGCTGCCGCCCACAAGCCTTTGATCACTAAGTCCAATAGCGCTGCACGGCTAACGTGGTGCAAAGAACGTCAACAGTAGACCGTTGAACAGTGGAAACAGGTTCTCTGGAGCAACGAATCAAGGTTCACCCTCTACCGTTTGGATGGCAGGGTCTGGGTTTGGCGTCTGCCTGGAGAACGCCTCCTGCCGGAATGTATTGTGCCAACTGTGAAGTTCGGCAGCGGTGGAATTATGCTATGGGGGTGTTTCTCTTGGTATGCCACGGGACCCTTGGTCGCAATTCCTGGTAGCCTCAACGCCGAGACCTACTGCACCGTCTTGGATGACCATGCGCTTCCTACGTTGTGGCAGTTTTACTAGGTAGACCCATGTTACTTTCAGGATGACAATGCCACCTGTCATGTTGTGAGGTCCACCATGGCTTGGTATGGTGACAATGGGGGTTAATCGAATGGACTGGCCTGCGCAGAGCCCGGACCTTAACCCTATCGAGCACCTCTGGGACGAGTTGGATCGTCGACTTAAGGGGTGCCCCCACCGTCCGAAATCGGTGAAGGAAGTGACCTGTCTTCTCCAAGCCGAGTGGAAGAAAATACCGCTAGCCTTCGTACAACGCCTGGTTGAGAGTATGCCCCGGAGGGTCGCAGCTGTAATCGCCGCTCGTGGAGGCTCCACCAACTATTGAAGGTGAATAAACTTCATTTTCCTTTGCTATCACAGGTGTCCAATTACTTGTTGGTAGATAGTGTATAGATCTAGGGGGGGGGATAAATTCCATGAAGTCCTTGTAGTTTCTCACATAAAAAAAAAAAAAAAAAAGATACCAAAATTAATCAGTTGGTGAGTATGATACTCAGTGCTAACTACACAAGTGTAACTGCACATCTTCCTGCAGATCCTAAAATTCCCAACTTAATTTTTTTGATATAAACTTATCCTTATGTGCCTCAGGCTTTCAACCAAGTCGTGGCATAATCATGGATTGTTAAGTTGTAGCCTAAGCATGTGTTGTTGAGGTGTGTACATTTGGAGAGAGGTGAGAAGCAAAATCTTCCTGCAGTCATGGAGGACTCCTAGTTTGGGATCACATGTTGGATAGATGCACTCTGCTGCATGTTTCCAGGAGGTGTCCAAACTGTTGCATGCTACAGGGATGATATCCTAGAGCCCTATGTATGACTTTTCAGGGGAGCTTTTGGCCCCCGGTTTCTTTTCACGGAAGATACCATCCGCTCCCATATGGCTCAGCTAGTCGACGAATACCTGGAAAATAACGATATTCACAGGATGGAGTGGGCTGCTAGATCTCCGGACTTGGACCTGATAGAGCATGGCTGGGATGCTCTGGGAAGAGCAAGCCAACAGCCCCTCCCAGAAACCTCCTGGGACTCCGACACATCTTTATGGAGGAGTGATGCTTAACTCTTATTAACAGCCTTGCAAACAGCATGAGGGCTTGTGAAAGCTGTATCACTGTTTGGGGTAATGACATTCCCTATTAGTGCCTCGATGGCTGTGCCACTTGCTATAACAGTTTTGGACTGCCATGCTGTCACACACATGCTTGCTCTTTTTGTGGCGATGGCATTACTTTTCTGTTGTGTATTGCTGCATTAACAATATATGCATATCAGTACTAACTGTCATTAAACTATGTGGTGTGGATTTTGCATTTGTCACTAATTTTGGACACAAGTAGTGTAGTTGCAGCTCACTACAAATAACATGAGGTGTCACACATTATTCTGTCCATAATTCTCATTATCAGTCAGTTTACCAACATCATTTGGACAGTGTTTTTTCCTTCAAAATCTTAGGATTTTTTCTTTGTTCAAAATATTGGTTTGTCGGAAAAGTCACGACGTATTTGGGCACCCAATGGCGGTTGGGCAGTTTTGGAAGTACTAGAGGCATGCGCAGCTCTGTTATCGCTATGGCATTCGACAGGTGCCAGTTCTACCTGCAGTCTAAGAGGAATTGTGAGCAATTTGGTTTATTTGCGAAGATTTGACATCAAATTGAAGATGGAAGACCAAACTGTGCATTTTCACCATATTTTACTGTTTTACTTCTGTAAAGGGAAGAACACGCATCAAGCTTGTGAAAAGTTGCGTAAAGTGTACAGTGATAATGCTCTACAAGAACGTCAGTGCCAGCGGTGGTTTGCAAAATTCCGTGCTGGTGATTTTGACCTCAACGAGGCTCTTCGGTCAGGGAGGCCCACCGAGGTTGATGACGACCAAATCAAGGCATTGATCGAGTCAAACCCACGTCACACGACCCAAGAGATTGCGGACACATTGCACTTCCATCATTTAAGTGTTCATGACCACCTGAAAAAGCTGGGATACGTAAGCAAGCTCGATGTGTGGGTTCCTCATGAACTCAAAGGAGCTCAACTGACGGCGCGTATAAACATCTGAGATATGCTCATTAAACGTGAGGAAAACGATCCTTTTTTGAAGTGACTGATAACTGGTGACGAAAAGTGGATTGTGTACAACAATGTGCTGTGCAAACGGTTTTGGTCCGGACGTGCTGCTTCGCCTCAAACGACATCCAAAGCAGACATTCGTCAGCGGAAGGTTCTGGTTTAAGTGTGCTGGGATTTTTAAGGTGTCGTGTTTTTCAAGCTCCTACCATGGAACCAGACAATCAATTCGAATGTGTACTGTCGGCAATTGGACAGTTTGAATGAATGCATCATCCAGAAATATCCACAGCTCGCTCATCGTAAAGGTGTGGTGTTTCATCACGACAACGCAAGACCACACACAAGTTTGATCACCTGCCAAAAATTAGTGGAGCTTGGGTGGGATGTGTTGCCACACCCAGCATACTCGCCTGACCTTGCGCCGTCAGACTTCCACTTGTTTCGCTGTCTTCAACATTCCTTGCGTGGCATAACGTTCAATTCAGATGGAGGCTGTAAATCAACACCTTGTACAGTTTTTTGCCATGAAAGACAGGTCCTTCTATGAATGAGGCATTCTGCAGCTCACTGACAGATGGCAAAAGGTTATCGAACAAAACGGGCATTATATCATTGATTGATCTTTGATCTTTCTATCAATAAATGACCTTTGCAAAACATGGCTAAAACACGTCATGACTTTTCTGACAACCCAATAGTTATCCAGTCTTGTTTTCAATAGTACTCCTACAGAGTTCCCACTCTTTTTCTCCCATAAAAAATAAGCACTGTTTAATGTCTTTTAAGCACTCCCCCAATTTTTTTTAAGGATCTTACCAACTGCGTACACAACAATGACGTGCACAAATATACGAGGGGTATCCGATAAGTATCCAGATTTTTATTCCTTTCAATTACAGGAGAGAAATAAAAGATACACGATGCATAAATATGATACTCACATATGCAATACAGTGGTACAAACAGCCAAAGTCACTTTTCCACGTATTCTCCGTTCAGCACAATGTGTTTCCTCCACCGATCAACAAGTCAATTCATTCCGGTAGCGAAGAAATCAGCAGGGGCATTGCAAATCCATTGATGGACAGCCGCTTGCAGATTGTCCATGCTCTCATAGTGGTGGCCACGAAGACTATCGTTCAAGGGACCGAAAAGATGAAAATCGGAAGGTGCCATGTCCGGACTGTAAACAGGATGCGGAAGAACGGTCCGCCTCTGTTTTGTGATTTCTACTTGCACTGGTTTAGCAATATGCGTGTGAGTGTTATCATGCGGAAGCAACACTTGATTGCTTTTCAATGTCGGCTGTTTGGTCCAGATACGCTGCACAAGTTTTCTCAGTGTCTTCACATAGGCTTCATATTTATTGTTTCATTTTTTGCCAAGTACTCAGCCTGAAGGATACCATGTTGTCCCAGAAGACAGTAGCCATGACCTTGACCTTGGATGCCAATGAACTAACTATGAACTTCTTTGGATGGGGGAAAAATTTGCATTGTCTCTGGTTTGAAATTTCATTCCCTGTGATTTTGCATCCCAGGAATGCTTCACCCTCCTCATTGTAGCACTGTACCAGTTCATTGCAAATGTCTAGCTTTTGGCGTTTACCACTGTAAGCATTCGGGATACCCATCTGGCACAGATCTTCCTATAGTTAAGATGTTTATGAATAATTCGTTCAACAGAATCTTTACTGATATCCAATTCCATGTCAATATTCCGAACATGAATGCTTCTGTCACCTTTAATCAAGTTGTCAACCCATTTAATCGTTTCATCAGTCACCATCATGTTAGGCCTACCTGACCATGTCTCATCTTCAAGGCTCTTGTGGCCAGCTTTGAACTTTGTAGCCCATTCATAAACACTGGAACGAGACATAACCGCATCACCATACACTGTCCGAAGTCTTCTCGTAATGTCCACAGCCTTTACACCTTATTTCATTAAAAATTTCACTACTGCTAGCTGCTCGAACTAAACACTTAACATAGCTGCCATTGTTTTTGATTGACAGTGCCACCTAACATTAGTATGTATGCTTCACTGAAAGTAGACATAATACAAATTTTGAAGATGACAATCCGATTTTTGGCGTAAATGTGACCAGGATGGTAAGTCAGATAATATCCGAAAACTTGATTTCTTTCAGGGTAGGCATAATAGTTTCACACATACATACGATCATATATATGGTTTTGTATCAAATAGAACAAAAATCCCGATACTTATCGGACACTCCTCATACTTTTACACACAACTTAACTATGAAGTTGAAGAAATTTGTGCTAATAACACTAACTGTTAAAACACCGTCGTTGCACGATATAACATGAAATTCAAATTTAACAATAAAATGACTTTTATTTACACCAAAGAAAAAGTTGAAAGTCAAAATAACATCACTAGATCTTCCGTGCTGGCTCCCAGCACATCCTCGGGTGAATGCTAAAAAATTTGTACAAAAGAGTCCACCATGCAAAGTCACTTTGTTTACATACACTGCGTTCAGGTCCCGAATGACTTCAAAAAACATCACCACACTCTGACTAATGACTGTTGTGTCTTAATTGTTATTGGGCGAGTTCTGAAATAAAGTTCGAGTTAGTGGTTTATTTAGTTCTTGTTGTTTGAAATTAACTGTATCCAAGGTGGAGGTATAAATTTGGGTACTTCATCATTACAACATTTATCATCGTTATTGACGATGTGTAAACTCTCCGCTAGCAAAGTCGCATTTCTGTTGCTGTGACTGGAAATAACTCTTGCCTCATTCCATAGAGGGATGTGGGCTCTTTCCTTGGTTAACTAATCTTGCTAGTGCTGTAGAGTTTGAATGTGTTTTGACATTGTACTTGTGTTCCACAATACGAAAGTTCAAATTCCTCATGGTGGATCCAATGTAAATCCGATCTATGTCCACAGTATCTAGGGCTTTTAAAGGTATTTTATAAACTCCATATCTGCTATTACAAGAGATTGGGTCCCCAATCCTTTTTAATAGTTGTCATTAGATTGTAGGTTTTAATTCCAAAATTCAAGTTGTATTTTTTACATGATGTTTTAAGTATATTTATAACTTTTGGATTATAATCCACTGACCCAACATATTTGAGTTGTTTTGGTTCTTTAGTTAATGTAGAAAAGAGTGTTCCTTATTTTTCGGTGGATCCGGTTTACTATATTTCTGGGATTCCTGGCGGTAATGCTTGAGCAATGTGTCTAAGCTCTATGGATGAGAAACTGAAATGCAGATAGTTTATATGTATCAGGGTGTGCTGAATGATAAGGTATAATTGATGATGCTGCACTAGGTTTGCAGTATACGCAGAAAGAAATAGTTTGAGATATTGGGGTTCTCTTCAACATAAAATCTAAAAATGGTATAGTATAATTTTGTTCAAGTTCAAATGTAAAATTAATTGAGGTAATCTGCGAAGACATCAGTTCAGCAAATTCATATAAGGATGAAATTAAAAGTTGCTGTCTTTAGCACGATATATTAAAACAATTTACCAAACCGTAAACAAATTTTACATTTTATTTACAATCTAAAAACCGTTCAATGAAAGTGATAAGTACTTTTGAAGCCACAATGGCTTCATCCTCAGGCCGACAATGACATGGTACAAGAAACCACCAATCAATTTGTACTGCAATACGGGGCGCATCAGTTCACGAGTTCACCAATCAGGTAGTGATGCCATCCCACTAAAACCTAATCGTTAAAGTTCAGATATAAAAAATACAATAAAAAATATGTACATAATTATACAAGGTTCCGAAGACTCGGTTGTGCATGTGAAGAATAAAGTGTTCGTCTCCAGGGTCTGTGAATCACAGTTGGTAGTTCAATGTTGCAGCACATTTCCCCGTAAGAAAGAATACAGAGACTTTCCAACAGAAGAATTGAGCGTTTGTCGACTGTAGATATTAGGATTTTGGCATTGTTTCAATCGGGGGTGTATCCATCCTGTTTCACTGCTGCAGTGAGTGCAGTATTTATTGTATCAGTACGTAAGGAATATTTATGTTCAGACAAACGAGTATTTAAGGTCCGAAGTGTAGAGCCCACATAGTACTTCACTTCACTGTAAGTATCTTCAGGTATTAAAGGTATACTATACACACCAGATTTATTGAGGGTTGAAACCCTGTCTCTATCATTCCTCATTGGTGAAAAAACATTCCTGGTGCTAATACCAAAGGACAAATTATGTTTTTGACATGCTTTTTTCAGAATAGTTACTAGTGGGGGTATGAATTCTATCTTACCAACGTATAGTGTAGGGATAGTTTGAGTAGATAATGTGGTAAATCTCAGTCTCTGGAATTTTTGCAGAAGTCCTTGAAAAAGGTGAGGTGGAAAGCCGAACGATTGTGTCATAGACGAAATCCTGGTTAAATCAAGCTGTCGAGCTCTGCGTGAAGATGAATGAGTGAAAGCACGTTTTATCAAAAAAAGGAAGGTGGAGACCTTATGTTCAAATAGGTGAGATGATGAATAAGGAATCATACATGGGATCGAAGTGGGTTTGCGGAACACAGAGTAGTTAAGTTGGTGAGTATTTAAGTCTCGGAGTAGTAAAATATCCAGGTACGGCAGTTTTCCTTGGTTTTCAATTTCACAGGTGAACTTAATGGTAGGGTACTGGTTGGAAAGATAATCTGTAAAACGTTCTAGTAAAGACAAGGGATGAGACCAAAAGATTAGTAAGTCATCGACATACCGCAGAAATAATAATGGTTGAACCGGAAATTCCAACAAAATTTTTTCTTCAAGAGTTTGCATCAGTATTTCGGCCAGAATGGGGGAAAGACCCCATTGGGGCTCCTTCCGTTTGATGATAAATGACATTGTCAAACTTAAAATAAGATCTTTTGGCTATTAGCTGAAGGACCACAATGACAGCGTTTGCTTCGAGAGGTGGAACAGATTTATCCTCGTGAAGTTTTTATCAATAATATCATGAACCAAATGAAGAGGTACACTGGGGAACAATGACACAACATCTAATGAAGCCATAATAAAGGGAGTTCCCTGAGAGTCAAAAGAATTAATGTAATTTAATGCTTGGGTGGAACTATGAATAGACACACTAGAATCCAGGGTGAGTGGTTTAAGGTATGTGGCCAACGCGGTTTCCAGAGGACGGGTGGGACTAGCATACCCGGAAACAAGTAGTCTAAGTGGATGGCCTGGTTTATGTAGTTTTAATTTCCCAAAGATTTCTGGAACCCTAGGGCCGACTGGAGGTTTCATGTTGGAGGAAATGAATTGCGGGAGACAACCACTGTTTCTCATTCTGCTCAGTTCTGCAATGGTAGCTGCTGTAGGATCAGATTTTAAAATGCGATGTTGGACGTCAGCTATGGCTTGAATATTTTTATAGTGGTAATCTTTTTGATTAAGAATAATAATTTGTTGAGTTTTATCAGCTCCGATTATAGATAGATTAGGGTTATTTGCAATTTCCAAAAGTTATTTTCGTTCATATTTCAAAGCAGGTTAATTTTAGGTGGTTTTGAAAGAACCTTTGCAGCCGAATGGCGTATGAGATCCCTTTCCTCTTCAGGCAAAGCTCCAATAATGTTTTCCACTTGTGCAATAATTTGCTGGGGTCGCTTAAATGGGGTTGGGTAACTGTATTTGTAACCCTTGTTAAGTGCAGCCTGTTGACTGTGGGACAACGTGATTGAACTCAGGTTAATGAAGGGTTCAGATTTAAAGGTCAAATCAACATGCCTATGGTATTGTCTCTCAGTCCTGATATTGGATGAACGTCTGGAAACAAGGTCACACAGCTTTCCAATGTGTCTGTTATTGACATGGTTTATTTCACTATTGAGAGATGTAAAAAATTTAACCAAAATCCTACCTAATTCTATTTGATGACACAGTTTTGACAAGTTGATATAAGCTTTATATGATTTTCGGCTTAAGATGTCCAGGTAAGAACGTTTTCGTCGAATTTCGGCATTTAGGCGTTTATGTTCGGCCTTGGAGACAACTCGGGAATCCCACGGTGATATAGTCGCACAGCGAATCTTTAGGAACTTTGGGATGACATTCAGTGACCGACAATTGACGAGGAAATAAAGGTACGTCTCGTTGATGTTCAACTTACGTCTGACGGTACAAAACGTCCTGGTAGCCTTGTCCATATCCCATAGAACAAGAAATAAAAGGCAACCCTCAAAAGCAACCCTTTAAGGCACTAAAAATTTGCAGCTAAAATAAGTGATACCAGTTTCTTTCGTGCTGATGAAGTATGAAATTAGAAGTTGCTGTCTTTAGCACGATATATTAAAACAATTTACCAAACCGTAAACAAATTTTACATTTTATTTACAATATAAAAACCGTTCAATGAAAGTGACAAGTACTTTCGAAGCCACAATGGCTTCATCCTCAGGCCGACAATGACACGGTACAAGAAACCACCAGTCAATTTGTGATTCACAGACCCTGGAGATGAACACTTTATTCTTCACATGCACAACAGAGTCTTCGGGACTTTGTATAATTATGTACATATTTTTTATTATATTTTTTTATTATATTTTTTATATATGAACTTTAACGATTAGGTTTTAGTGGGATGGCATCACTACCTGATTGGTGAACTCATGAACTGATGCGCCTCGTATTGCAGTACAAATTGACTGGTGGTTTCTTGTACCATGTCATTGTCGGCCTGAGGATGAAGCCATTGTGGCTTCGAAAGTACTTGTCACTTTCATTGAACGGTTTTTAGATTGTAAATACAATGTAAAATTTGTTTACGGTTTGGTAAATTGTTTTAATATATCGTGCTAAAGACAGCAACTTTTAATTTCATACTTCATCAGCACGAAAGAAACTGGTATCATTCATATAAGGAATCTACATCATGGTTCCAGAAAATAAGAATATCATCTATGTATCGTAGATATCAGCACAGTGCTACTGGAGTAAGTTGTAAAACTCTTTCCTCTAAATCCAGAGATGCCAACATCTGAAGGAAGTCATCAGTAGTCCATACGCGCGGCGCCCGTAGTTCTTCCGTAGTGACGTTAAGTCAAGTTCCCACATTAAAATTTGCAGGGTAGCATGAGTATTTCCCAGAATATACTGCTACATTAATCTCGATCAGGGACAATACTTGGATAAATTTTGCAACATATTTAAGTCCCCTTAAAATGGGGGGAAAAAAACTTGGGTAAATACACAAAAAATACATACCATTTCAACTCCACCTTTTAATAAATATGTTGTTAATAAATATGTTATGTCATAACTGTGTGATGCCACACACTTATGGTTATTCTTCCTGTTTTTTAGAGTGAAAATGCCGACCGCAATCGTCTTTTCCGCTGTGGGCGATTGAAAAATCAACAGCACACGGGGAACAAAACCCATGATTTTCGGATACCCGAGATGATTTTAGACATGGAAATTTTTGCAAATAACTCTCCTTGAATTTTTGACAACTTTTTTGCGTTTTAGATCCAAGAATATTAGTAGAGACAGGTGGCCCTTTACCCGACGCTATTGCAAGTAAATTCGTACACGACAAACACAATGGGAGCAAAGAAAGAACAATTAACTTTGAAAGATTTCATAGCCTTATTATACGGATAAATAGAAAATTAGCATTAAATGCTTACGATACGAAAAAACTAATCAAAAAGGTATTTTAAATTGCATAAATCAATCAATTCTGGAAAAAAAGGATAAAATAAAACATCCCTTTGTTTAGCAGAACATTTTTACAAGAGGAAAAAAAAAAAAAAGAACTGCACTTCACAAATCTGTCAAAGTAACATAAACAATGAAGCTCTCTACCGACAGTGAGGAGCGTGGGAAAATAGGTCACAACTGTGCGCACACACCCAGCAGCTAAGAAACGTCTCATCGCAACTGCTGCTAGACGTTTTCTTTGGCTGATTGCCAAAGACACATGGAGAGACTTTCTCTTGCTCTGGGCAGAACATACTGCGCGCGAAGAACAAACTCACGGGGAGGTAACATAAAAATAGGCAATAACAGTGTCCACACATCCAGGTAGCTTAGTTATGTGCTCTGCCGGAAAAAACAAACATTCAGGATTTCTTTGATCCACAATTGTTTCCTTCAATCTGATGACTATTTGCTCAGAGCATTTTTTTTTTTCTGATACCCCGCCCACCCCTTACTTTGGTGAAACAAATATGCAATAGCAATTAACTATTTAAATTACATTTTAGCAAAAAAAAAAAAAAAAAAACATAATTCACTGAAACACGCGACCGCTGCAAACATGGAAATTCCAACGAATAACATTCCTTGTACTGCTGCGAATTTTTATTTTTTTTCACACCACTGGAACTGGAAGCCACTGAAGCTTGCTTCATAACTACAGCAATTCACGTCACACCACAACTAATCAACTTAACAACAAGAACAGAAAACGTGGAATCGACTCTAGTCTACCTCCATCCTCCGACAACTTACGCTAGTTCAGGACGCGGTTAAGGTTTTCCCGAAGTTAATAGACGTCATGCATTACGAACGCCTTTCCACGGCAAGCCAGGTACAAAGTCACGTGATCATACAGAACGATCTCCGCTGCAACATTTCCGCTTGCTTGTCGGCCAGCCAAACATGCTTGCTGTGTAACGGCTTTGTGACGTTACCGCAAAAAACACTACATTTGACTATGCTTGATTTTTTTTTCAAATAATTAAAAAAAAAAAATCCGGAAAATTCCGAGATTTCTGGAAAAATCCGTAGTTTTTCACACCTTCTCCGTAGTCCGTAGTTTGAACATGATATCCGTAGAAACTACGAACAATCCGTAGTACTTGGCATCTCTGTAAATCTTGTATTACAATCTCTGCCAGGAGAGGTGAGAGTGGGGAGCCCATAGGTGCTCCTTCCTTTTGTTGGAAAATGACATCTTGAAATAAGTCCTTTTGAAAACCAATTTCAAGTCTTCCATGAAAGCTTGGATCTCTAGATCATTTAAGGTTCCCAATGATTGTAGTTTTTTCTATTAACTCATGTGCATATGTTATCGGCACATTTGGGAACAGTGACTCGACATCCAGTGACGCAAACCAAAATGGAGAGTTCCCTAGTACAAAGTCTTTAATTTTCTTTAAGGCTGCAACAGAATTTGCTACTGAATAGGTTGAATTGGAAGTTAAAGGTGATAAGAATTGTACTAAAGCTTTTTCAAGTGGTCTTAGAGGATTAGTTACACATGAGACAAGTGGATGAATCGGGTAGCCTACTTTGTGGATTTTGATTCTTCCGAAAAGTTCTGGGATTCTAGGTCCAATTGTTGGTTGTAAAGTTCGAGTGAACGACGAAGGTAAATTACTATGATTTTTTAATCTGCTTAAAGCATTCACAGTGGCTGCTGTAAGATCTGATTTTATGATACTGTGAGGAATTTTGTTGATGGCTTCTAAGACTTTAGTACTGTAATCCACTCTATCAATAATAATGATTTGATTTGTTTTGACGGCAGCTACTATTGCGATGTCAGGTTGATTTTTCAAGTTCTTGAGTTGAAATTGTTCATTTACAAATTGTCCATTGTGGTCCCTTGTTGTAGGCCTTTGTTTTTGGTTTGTAATAGCTTTTGCTATCTTGATTCTGACTGAGTCTTGCTCAGAAGAAGGCATTGTACTGATGATATTTTCAACTTGAGAAATAGTTTTAAATAAATTAACATGCATTTTGGGGAAAGCCAATTTTGGACTCTTTCGTAATGCTGTAGCTTGTATGTCATTAAGCGTAACAGCTAGTTAAGGCATTTAACAGTAAGTTAACTTAACTATGCAAATTGAAGTTTGCAATACAAATTTGTGGATAAAATATTCAAAGCAAACAGAATATAAATTCTGAATTTGCTTGTAATACTTACTACTGGTCATCCATATAACACCTCTAAGAAAACTTCGAAATTTCATTGCTCTGGAGTGGGAATTGAACCTGCACCTCCTGATTTCTGTTCGAGAATGCTAACTGTTACACCACCCAGGACAGTGAAGTTCCAAGCAACTGAGACTAAGCAAACTTAGCTTAGGAATCTGAACATCCTCAGATTTTCGCTAGTCGAAGCATTGTTGCTTTCTCATAGCATTTTGACCCAACTCCCATCCTAAGTTAAGTTTGCTTCCTAAACTTGATACTAAGCAAACTTAGCTCAGATTCCTAAGCTAAGTTTGCATAGTCTTAGATGCTTGGAACTTCACTGTCCTGGGTGGTGTAAAGGTTAGCATACTCAAACAGAAATCGGGAAATGCGGATTCAATTCCCACCTCAGGGCGATGAAATTTTCAAGTTTTCTGAGAGGTGTTACATGGATGATCAGTAAGTGTTACGAGCAAATCTGTTTGCTTTGAACATTCTATTGATTTCCCATGTATTATGAAGAATATTTCTTCCTTCATTGATTTAAGTTTGTGGATGTAATAAATTAGAATTTACACAATCTAAAAGATAGTTCTGGTGGCCAACTGCATGTAAATTGTAAAACTGTAGTTAAATTTTGCAAGACTTGAATTTTGCTCATAATCATTTCATATTTTAAATGGCAAAACCAAAGTCAAAGTTATGTGCTCAAGATTTCAATTTTGCACTTAGTTTTCTAATGTTATAACTAAATAATTGTTATATGCATATACAAAAAGGGGAAATACAAAACTAAAATATCAATTCCAAGAAATGGTGATGGAGTTTGCTATGTAGAATCTGCTGGATGTATTTAATTTAGCCCATAGTCCTTCCCCCTTTTTTTCAGGAAATACTTATTTTATGCTGCTCCATGCTCTCCCATGGGCTTTCAGATAATGTCATGTAATGACATTGCCAACATAGCCAACAAACAGAAGTTCAAGGCACCACATTGTGACTTTAGAATAAATTATCAACATTTATTCACAATTAAATGTTGATTATAATTTATTCTAAATCAACATCACAAGTGTGTAAGTCTTGGATATTACACATTGTAACTTCTGGATTTTGTGCAGGTACTTAAAAAAATTAAGTATTTTTTGCCTTTTTTTTGTTTCTTTTTACAAAAAATAAAGACTTCTACGTATGCCCCCCTCCTCCCGATAACCACTTTTTAAGGATTTATACAGACTGTGGGAACCTGTTTTAGGTGACTCATCTCCTACAACATTATCTGTTTCTATCCCACTACTCTGGTGTGAAGAAATGATATTGACCGAGTCCAATTCTCATTCTGAAAAGTAATGGACTAAATACCCATATTCACAACAACAGTTTAAGATATATAAGAAGTTTGTTGGCTTACAATTTTAGTATCAGTAACAAGAGCCTCAGAACCACAACTGGTCTGTGAATTTGAAACCACTGTGCTGTCACGCACTGGAGAAACAGAGTCACAGTTTAAAGTACAATTTTTCATGATGTATCCGTTACCAAGGCTTTGTTCATGCATTTTTTTTAGAAAACATATGAACTTTTTCAATAACAAACAGCCAAAACTTGAATTTTCTCATCTATGTACATATGAAGCACTGGTTAGCCAATTCATAAACCCATTTTCCTGTCCAATAACCTTACCATACTGAGAAATCACTGCCAACACAACTTCATCAGATAGCTCACAAGGTAAAAAAATTCTAAGAAATACTGTGAAAACATATTAGAAAAGAACTATTGAACTGTGTGAGACCTAAATCATATAGTACTAGAATGACTTTATATGTCGAATAAAGAACTCAATGTCATTTCTGCAATGATAAATGTTATCTTCTCAGATGAGAGTGAATTTATTTTGCACCCCATGGCCCAGAAAAAGTGGTGGAATTGCAGTGTCTTTTGCATACCTTTAGCATGTTCAATTTATCATCTTCTTCATCATTAAGGATTAGGCAAGCTTATCTGTTCCAGCCTCATTGGTCTGCCTCTGTCTCCTTTTCCTTTTGCGTCATAACTGAAGGATCTCTTTTATAATTTCTCTTGTATAACTAGCTTGGTTTACTAGGTTGTTAGTGCCTTTACATTCCAGTTTGCAAAATGTAATATAAATGAGTTATAAATGATCTCCAAATGTTGCCGACATAGTAGTTACACTCGGTAATTGACTGGCTAACTGAAATTTACCAGTTGCGCTGGGAGTCAGGGATGGTCCCTCAGGATTGGAAGGATGCTATCATCGTTCCCTTGTATAAGGGAAAAGGTGATCAGACTGACTGCAAAAACTATCGTGGTATTAGCCTACTTAGTGTGCCAGGGAAAGTGTTTGGTAAGATCATTATTGAAATAGTACGAGGTTTTACATCAGAGAAAGTGTGGGATGTTTAGAGTGGTTTATGCCTGGTAAAAGGCTGCACTAACCAAATTTTTGCATTATGCATGATGATTGAAAAGTATCTGGCTGTTGGTAAGAAAGTTTTTGTCGCCTTCATAGATTTAGAGGAAGACCTTTGGTATATGTAAAGTCAACTCTGAGTGTCCCCAAATATATGGACATCCTAGTCGACCATTACACCCATTCATGTCTAGCATGCATTTCAGTAGCAATGGTGGACTTGTGGAACGGGCAATTATCCAGCAATTTAATCGCCCATTCTACAATCTCACCTGGCTACTGCATGGTTACAAAATTATAGTGACTTTGAAATTCTTCAGTGGCAACCTAGAGAAGCCTGGATTTAAAACCCATCAAACATCTTTGGGATACCATTAAACAGGCTGTTCAGGCATGTCACTCATCGGCTATGAACCTGCGCAAATTATGGACAGCTTTATGAAAAGGGCATGATTGACGGTACTGGCAGAATATTTTTGTAAGCTCATAAAGTCTATACCTTATTGTGTGGCCACCGTAATCAGGACAAGAGATAGCCCAACATGTTACTAGGCAAGTATCTCTAAACCAATGGCACCAGTGAATTTTAAGAAATAAATTCCATTTAATTCATGTACTATAGTAAATAATAAAGTAAAAAACAGTGCACTATCAGTTAGATGAATTTCATCTTAGTAGCACAGTGAATTTTATATGTGTGTGTAAGTATGTGAACTTGCTTTACTGATGAGAGAATTCAAAGTACCTTGTGATTTCCTTTGTTTCTTTGGCACATGTGGCACAACTGCACAATTAGATACTGGCAAACAGCTTAGCTTCAACTGATCCTCTACACTCCACTTCAGAGCATCTTGGATCTTTACAAACATTTCTGCAAAAAACAAAGTGACATTATAACAATACACAAATAATTATGAGTGTGTGTATCGTGATGTAATAAAGCACACACATTTTTAAACAAATTTGGCATAAAAATAAAATATTTTTGTTTTCTGGAATCACACAAAGAAACATTAATTCCAAAAATAAATAAAAAGCTACATATTTAAAAAACTAATGCCGCACTGCAGAGCTATCGCTAACCAATTATTTGCTTTCCAAAAGTACTTTATTTTTTTCACCTCAATCTTTGATAAGATTTACTAAAACTGTAGAAAAGATGAAGTGTTTTCATGGGAGTAGAAAGGTTGCATTAAAAGATGCATTGGATGCAAAGAACAACTAACACTTGATTAAGTAATTCTAAAGCATGCACAAATAAAGTAAAGAAATATTAGCATCTGCTACACTGACTATCGTACCTCATCTGATTCTGTACCATGACTGGCTTTTTAAAGTTTGGAATGTGTATCTCTATAATTATATAGCTTGTGCCATTAAGCCCCACCAGATGGAGATGTCTAAGTTGCTGAGCCCATCCCTATGGATTTTGTGGTCATTATGTTCACAGATAAACACACATAGCACCGTGGATTGTTGGCACCATAGCATAAAGCTAATGTACTCCGCTAGTTATCAAGAGATCTGGGATTCAATCCCAGTGGTGTCGAATAACAATTTTCCGGCTGCTGTGTGTTGGTTAAAGAAAAACATGGAAAGATTGATGACTTTTTCTATTTACATTGTCTCCATATATTTGGAAGATTTTCACCATTTCTCTCACCCTTTGGATTTATTAGCTATAATTAAATAGCTTGTGCTGTTAAGCCCCACCAGATGGAGACGTCTCAGTTGCTGAGCCCATCCCTACAGATTTGTAAAGTCAGATGCTGACACATAAACACACATAGTGCCGTGGATTGTTGGCACCATAGCGTAAAGCAAACACACTTGACCAGTTATTGAGATATCTGGGATTCAATCCTAGCAGTGTCGAATAACAATTTTTCGGCTGCTATGTGTTGGTTAAAGAAAAACATGGAAAGAGAGATGACTTTGTCTATTTACATTGTCTCCACGTATTTCGAAGATTTTTACGAGATATAGCATTTTGAACTGGAAGTAATAAAGACAGGTGCTCCAATGCCGAAACCCCTTGCCGGCCAACTGAGAAGTTGCAACTTCAGGGACAAACAATGAATTATCTGATAATGGAGGAGGAGTAAGCAAAGCGTGAGACAGACAGGCCCAGATGGGGCAGTTCAGTTTATGCGTGGCACAAGCTTTAGTGTTTAAAATAATGCAAAATGATAAACCTAAAACATATGGAAAAATATACAACAGCACTTTATTTTAAACAGATTAAGTTAAACAAGTTTTGATAGGTGCAAAATCATCAGAATCACTAAATCTGTAAAATTAACAATTTGCACATAAAACAAGTCACATTTCCGTAAATTTTACGGGTAAATCGTAAAACCTGGCAGGTCTGCTTACTGCATTAAGGTGCATCAATGCAAAGTCACCCATTTATTATACTTGCATATAGAAGACTTTAAGTTACAGAGATGCCAACAGCTTAATCAACACAACCAAAATTTTTAGTGATGATTTAGGTAAAGAATTTGGCTTTAATAAATGTGTGACACTGAATATCAAGAGAGAAAAATTGCTTAAAATCTCACCTTTGGAGAATCAACTTATTGACAACCTTGAAGATGACTAAACTCCTAAGTACGAGGGGAAGTCAAAAAGTTATTTGCATGCACCCACAATTTTTTTGTATAAAAGATATTTGGATGTGATTTGGGGGTGCCACTTGTACTTCTTCCTTGAAGCAGCTGTGCTAACTTTGTCAACGTGCCAGGAACAGTTCATTTGTTATCACTCATGAAAGATGTCATGTTCATTGGAAGTAGCATCCAAATTTGAAATCCAATCTTTGTGGGCCAAAAGTTGAACCCGACTGAAATTCAATGTCAATTAATTGAAGTGTACATACAGTATCCCTTTCGCCGCAGGTGATGGCAAAAGTGTTTTTGTTGTTCAAGAAAAGGGCATACGGATATCGAAGACAATTACCAAGAGGGAAGGCCAGCAACTTCGATGACGAATGAAAATATGAACTTCATTTATGAATTGATTCATGCAAACAGGCGAATCACGGTGGACAAGATCGCGAATGAATTGAATATTTTGCATGGAATTGTGCACATCATCACCAAGCGTCTTACGTTTCAAAAAGTTTGTGCTCCATGGGTGCCTCGCTTACTCACAGAACAACACAACGCACAATGTTTCAAGCAGCTCTTGGTTTTTGGATCATTATCACAGAGGAAATGAATTTTTGGACCACATTCTGACTGGAGACAAGACTTGAGTCCATCACTTCTCACCAGAAATGAAACAGACTTCATGTGAGTGGAAACATTAACATTCTCCGCCTCCAAAAAAGTGCTGAATTATTCCTTCCACCGAAAAGGTTATGCTCAACCTTTTCTTCAACAATCAAGGTGTTGCACATTATGAATTCATGCCGAAGAGCACCACGATTGATGCAGCATCATATTGTGAAACCCTTAAGAGGTTGCGAAAGGCGATTAAAGATAGATGGCCAGGAAAACTGTCAAGAGGCATTGTTCTTTTGCATGGCAATGCAACACCACATTTGGCACACATCACAAAGGCCCCTCCTTGACAAATTCAAATG
This sequence comes from Macrothele yani, assembly GCA_039090855.1. Lineage (NCBI taxonomy): Eukaryota > Metazoa > Arthropoda > Arachnida > Araneae > Macrothelidae > Macrothele > Macrothele yani. The sequence continues at coordinate 141,869,307 of CM076993.1, read as the reverse complement.
GGAGGTGCAGAAACACCCTCTCCATAGTCCAGACCTTTCGCCTTGTGATTTCCACGTGTTTGACCCCATAAAAAATGACCTTGCAAAGCGGCGAAATCCCTCCAATGAAGACGTTAAAAATGTGATGCGAGAATGGTTATCATAAATAGTTCACAATATCAGAACAGATATATGATGAATATCATTACGTGGAATAATAGATATCTGATAAAATGTCTAAGTTACCTCTGTTTCACACATTAAAATTCGATCAAAAAACAACCAGCTTTAACTCTCATGAATTGACCCATAAAAAACATCAAAGAGAATATAAGTAAAAAGTATTTCCATTTTAGACATGCTGTAATTGATGTAGTTGCTATTATGGTATCCTGTAGGAAACAGCAGTCATGTTTATATCACAGTAATGATCAACCTCATATGAGAGCTGTTATTGAAGGGTGTACTGTATTCACGAAGCAATATAAATGGTTCAGAGTTATAAAAACTAACAGTCAGATTCAATTTTAAAGCGAACATATGTTGAATAAAACGAACAGTTAAAACCTCTCGAACTGTGATACGAGTAAAAGCATTAAAATGAAATTAACACTGAAGTGCACAAGAACACAAATGTTCAAGATGAACTGAAGGGCAATCCAAAAAAACAAAGTGCAAATGAAACCAGTATAGAAGGTGAACCAAAAGTTGTCGACGAAAGTCAAGTGCTACTGCCCTGATGCGTTTCAATCCACATAATCGTGGCCATTGTCAAAGATAGCTGTTGATGGTATTACAGCTTGTATGCTACTGCTCAGTTGACTGCCAACCACATCAGCCCCGTGTCCGATGCTATGACATACAAGTTCAGTGGTGCCATCTGGTGTTTGGTATTTTGGCATAATTTTTACAACTTGTCTTCAATCCTGTACCTCTAAGCTTATGAAAGCTCAATTGGTGCATTTAAGTTACAGTTAATATCTTTAGTCTTTTCTATCATAATTGCTTCAGGAAAAAGAATTTTTTTATGTGTTGAGTGTGATGCAATTAACTTGGTATTATACCAGTCGGGTTCTGCATTGCTATTCAAGCAATTTGGCATTAGCGGTGTCTTGGCTTCTTTCTTTGTCTAATTATGCAGGTGTTCATGCAATGTGATCCTAATTTTTTTTTTTTTAGTACTACCAACATACATTTTATTACAATTAATATCCGTGTTGTTAGTTAAAATTGGGATTTGATATGCACCGGCTTTCTGCAATATCGATGTATGCTTATTATGGTGCTGTAGCAGTTGAGTGTTATTGCTTACTATATCTGCAATTTTTAAGTTTGCTCTATGGCATTCCTTCTTTAACATTCCTGTGATAGCTTTGCGGTAGGGAAGCTTACTGCAGTAGGTAGATGCATCAAATTTATCTCCCATAGATGTTTTAGTTCTGTCCATTTTATACTGCAGACAGAGTTTATTAACAATATTTTTGTTATATCCATGGTCTTTATCTACTTTTATGATCCAACATATTTCCTTATATTCTTCTGCAGCCGTGGAAGAGTGTGAAATAGCTCTTTGTATGTAGTATCGTAGAGTGGAGACCTTGTATTTTCAGGGATGGTATGATTGGATGGGGATAATAGTCAGAATAGAAGGTTTCCTGTAAACTTCGTATTCAATACTGGATTCGGTTTTTATTATATTAATGTCCAAAAATGGGAGCTGCTTGTCATTTTCAACTTCAATAGTGAGCTGGATAATGGGGTATAATTGACTAAACTAAGCAGCAAAATTCTGCAAATCAATTTTCGAGAATCGCCAGAAAACCAAAATATCATCTACGTATCTTAAGTATAGGTCTAAAACCTTAATTTTAAGAGTGCAGTTTATAAATATCTTCGTCTCAATATCCTGTAATATAGTCTCTGTGAGAAGCCCAGACAATGGTGAGCCCATTGGGACACCAGATACTTGTCTATATATAGGTTTATTGTACTTGAAGAAATTATTGTCTGTGGTGAACACAAGTGCAGATATAATACTATTAATTTCCAAGGTTGACACACTATTCTTATTGAGTTTATCTTCACTCAATGATATTGCCATTTTGGTAGGTGTACTGGGATACAAGGACACAATGGCAAGACTGAATATCTTAACATCTATGAGATTCTTGTTTTTAACAATTGCAGAAATAACTTCTTTAGAATTTTTAACAGTATATTTGTGATCAGCATAATATTGAACAAAGAAAGAAGCCAAGACAGCGCTAAAGCAATCGCCTGCATAATTGGACAAAGAAAGAAGCCAAGAAGACATCGTTAATGCAAAATTACTTAAATAGCAATGCAGAACACGAGTGGTATAATACCAAATTAACAGCATCACACTCAACACATAAAAAAATTCTTATGGCTGAGCAATTATGATTGAAAAAACTAAAGATATTAACTGTAACTTAAATGCACTGATTGAGCTTTCATATGGTTGGAGGTACATAATTCAACAAGAGAATGAAAAGAAGGAACAGAGTTGAACTGCGAGAAGACAATTTGTAAAAAGTGTGCCGAAATACAGAACACCAGATGGCGCCACTGAACTTATATCTCACGACATTGCACACAGGACTGATGTGGTTGGCAGTCAACAGAGCAGTAGCATACAAGCTGTAATACCATCAACAGCTACTTTTGACAACAGCCATGACCATGTGGATCGAAACGCATCAGGGCAGTAGCACTTTACTTTCGTCGACGATCTTTGATTCACCTTCAATACTGGTTTCACTAGCCCTTCAGTCCACCTTGAACGTTTATGTTCTTGTGCACTTCAGTTTTAATAATCTCATTTTAATGCTTTTACTCGTATCACAGTTTGAGTGGTTTTAACTATTCGTTTTATTCAACATTTGTTCACTTTTAACTTGAATCTGACTGTTAGTTTTTACAACTTCAAACCATTTATATTGCTTCGTGAAAACAGTACACCCCTCAATAATGGCTCTCATATGAGTTTGATCAATACTGTGATATAAACTCGACTGTTTCCTACAGGATACCATAATAGCAACTACATTAATTACAGCAAATCTAAAATGGTAAGACTTCTTACTTGTATTTTCTTTGATGTTTTTTATGGGTCTATCAACGAGATCAGAATCTGGTTGTTTTTTGATCGAATTTTAACATGTGAAACAGAAGTAACTTAGATATTTTATCGGATGTAATTATTGTAAGTAGGACGACAATTTTTTCAAGAAGGGTTATACAAACTCATGCCATGCTATGATAAATGTTTAAATAAGCTAGGTGATTATAGCTAGGTGATTACATCAAAAAATAGCTCTTCTATTACATTTCCTATTTAAGTATAAACATTTCCTAAAATGTTTTTTTATTTATTTGGGTATACTTTACACTTCGGCCCCCGTCGTCTGATTCAGCTATCGTGCCAATGAAATGCCGGGAGAAACGTTTCACGATAGGTGGCGCTGCACCTGCGTCTTCTCCCACGCTGTGTGTGTTACGTAATCGCTGTTTGCTGAGGAAAAATCAAGTTACAGAAAAAAGTGAGCAGTGTTCCTGTTTACTTGGGACGCGGTTTGAAGCTGCTTGTATTCCTCTTGATAAGGTGATGACTCTTTTGTATTGTTTCCCCAAAGGATTGTCCTACGATGATGCAATTGAGGAATCTTTCCAGGGTGGGGTTTCCACATCCTCTGCGACAGTCAGTGATTATTATTAGTCTTGCAGAGAACTAGTCGCAGAGTTTATGGTAGCTTACGAACAAGATGAAGGACAGCTTGGAGGCCCTGGTGTCATCGTAGAAGTGGACGAGGCGAAGGTTGGGAAGCGGAAGTATAATTGTGGTCATCTCATTGAGGGTACCTGGATCCTTGGCATCTTTGAACGAAATTCAAAACGATTCAGGGTTGAGATCTGCCCGCAGAAATAACTGCTCTGCTCACACATTGCTGCCACACATCCAGAAACATGTTCAACCTGGAAGTACTGTAATGACGAATCAGTGGGCTGCGTACCGCAATCTCCCATTGCGTGGTTTCCGACATTTGCCAGTAAACCACTCACTCAATTTTGTCGATCCGACTACTGGGGCGCATACACAAGGTGTTGAGAGCAATTCGCCGCTCCTGAAACGCACACTATCTAATGGAAAAACCATTAGAAAGAACCACTCACTCACCATAAAGATCATGGTAACCTCCAATGACAACACACTTCCAACACATCATTCATCGTGATGTAACTGGGCTTCCAAGGTTTACAGACTTCTTGCTTACGCTTCTTATTTTCGGGTGTGAAACATCGTATTTTTTTTTTTTCTTTTCCTTAGCCTTATAAGATGTTACTATAATGCTTGTCAATTCGATAAAAAATCACACATACAACTCATTCATACAATTCAAGTAAAAACTATGTACATAACCTTACATTCACAGGTGATTAAACCTTGGTCAACTCTAATTATCAAACTCCTCCTTCTGTTTCACAACCTCTGCTACTCCCACTGCAAGTGTCACACCCATTCAGCCCCTCACATCCAATCCTCTAGTACTTTCAACAGGCCCCTGTCATCTTCAGGAGGCAGGTGTGTCTCACCCGCCCACCACAGCTCAAGTGAGCAGAGCCATCGAGGCCTGGGCTCCAGTCGCTATCTCTGAATCGTTGTCTCTGGCGCCATCTATTGTCCTTGCTGCTCTTTTTCCCTCTTTCTTTTTACGCTGCTGTTCAATTTTTATTAGGGCTTTCCATTGTTCGTTTAGGTTACTTGGCTCATTAATGTTGCATAATCTTGATCTGTTTTTTTCAATTAACACTGATTCTGCAATTTTTAACTGCTTTTCGTTTTTACAGCTCTTAATAATTTTAATATCTTCAAACCTTGGACATTTTTGATTTTCCATACAGTATTGGGTCAATGCTGTCTTAGCCTCTTTTTTATTCCAATTATTAATATGCTGGTTCAATCTATACTTTAATTTATTCTTGGTGCTGCCTATATATGACACAGGTGGTTGCTGGTTTATTGGGATTTCATAAATTCCTGCTCTATCTAATTGGCTAATTTTTTCATTTTTAATCACTAAATTTTTTACAGTAAGTACCTGATTTCCTACCTGTATGCCATACTTGCCACAAACTTTATTAATTTCTGCTGAAACATTTTCTATATATGGTATTTTTTACCTCTCTGCGTGAAGCTCAAGGTCAAGTTGGAGTTATTCTGATATACCTCATACATATTCTCCCGTTGTTCTTGTACACGTTGTCTGTCAATCATCACGTGCAACTTTTTTTCCATGACTGCTCTTGAGCATTTTTTTCGTATTCCACGATGTCAAAAATTTCTCTGAAGGTTACATCCAAAATCTCATCTTTCCAATTACTGTCGAACTTTCTATACTTTTTATAACATATCAAATCGATTAAATGTAAACATTTCATATTCAAGTTAAAAATCAATTTCCTTTTATTGACAATTTCAGCTTTTAATCTCTTTTTTTGGCACTCCTGGATTATTCTATTATCCTTAGCAGTGACTGGGCAATTCCGTATTTTTAAATACTTTGGTGTTATTTCTAGGTCACGGCACGTCACCAAAAATTCTTCTTGATTTTCTGACTTTACTAATTTAATTTTAGCTTTCTTAAACGCTTTAATATCTCTCATTTCAAAGTTGTGAAATTGATTCCTATAGCGCATAATCCGAGGACGGAGGAATTAATACCCAACTTAGAAGAAATGGCACGCAGTGTACCAGCAGAAGAACGTGAAAATTTTTGAAGTAAACTGTATAGAATTGTTTTGAAAGAATTTAATGAAAAAAGTAAGAAAAAGAAATATCATATAGATAAAATTCAGTATGAGAAAGAACAACTGATTAAATTAAGAGATGACCCAACAATTAAATTCTGTGAAGCTGATAAAACAGGGCAAATTGTAATATTAAACACAACTGAATATGATCTAAAAATGAATAGAGCTATAGAAGAACTAAATTGCAGCATTCTAACAAAAGACCCAACCGAATCTCAAGTAAGGTACTTAGCTAGAATAAGAAATCACAGCACCTTGCCTGATGAAATAAAGAAAGCATACCCACCAATGGGTACTGGAATACCAAAAATGTTTGCAAAAATAAAAACTCATAAGCCTGATACACCTATGAGAGTGATTGTATAAAAAAGGAATTCCCCACTAATAAAACTGGAAAAGAATATCTACAAATTTTTGGCACCTTTGTTCATGAAGACAAGGTTCACTGTGAAGAATACATACGAATTTATTGAGAAAATTAAAGTAATTAAACAAGATTTAAGTGAATATCATATGGCTAGTATGGATGTGAGAGCTCTTTTTCCTAGCACACCAGTACCTCAGGCAATAGAAATAATTATTGAAAAATTATATGTGCTACAGACAATGAATGCAATACAAATAGAGGAGTTAAGAGAAATTTTATTGTACATATATGAAAATAACATTTTTAAGTTTAACAACAAGATGTACAAACAAAATCATGGTGGACCTATGGGGTCACCACTGTCAACTTTATTTGCTGAAATTATAATGAGTGACATTGAGGGGAAAATAATAAGTAAACTCGAGGATCCACCACTGATATACTGCAGATATGTTGATGACATTTTTCTGTTATAAAGGCTACAAAATGATGAACTTGAGGACTTGACAAAAAAGTATAGTGAAATTTATCCATCTATTGAACTGACAGTAGAACAAGAACATGACAATACTTTGGCATTTTTGGACGTTTTGATTGTTAAAACAGAGGAGAATATACAATTCAGAGTGCATAGAAAATCTTCATATATCCCAGTACTTATACCATTTCAGTCATCACATCCATTAACACATAAAAGAAATAGTGTTAAAACACTAATTAAAAGAAGTTTAACACATTCATCAATTGAACAGTATAGAAAGGAAGAAATTGAATATATTGAAAAAATTGCATATGGTTTTGGATACCCTAAACAGGTATTAAAAAAATGGATTTATGAAGTAACTCAAGGTTACAATAAGGTCAAGACTGATAAAAAAACTTTTAAAATATGTAGGAGCAATACCATATATAAAAAATGTTTCAGCAGAAATTAATAAAGTTTGTGGCAAGTATGGCATACAGGTAGGAAATCAGGTGCTTACTGTAAAAAATTTAGTGATTAAAAATGAAAAAATTAGCCAATTAGATAGAGCAGGAATTTATGAAATCCTAATAAACCAGCAACCACCTGTGTCATATATAGGCAGCACCAAGAATAAATTAAAGTATAGATTGAACCAGCATATTAATAATTGGAATAAAAAAGAGGCTAAGACAGCATTGACCCAATACTGTATGGAAAATCAAAAATGTCCAAGGTTTGAAGATATTAAAATTATTAAGAGCTGTAAAAACGAAAAGCAGTTAAGAATTGCAGAATCAGTGTTAATTGAAAAAAAAACAGATCAAGATTATGCAACATTAATGAGCCAAGTAACCTAAACGAACAATGGAAAGCCCTAATAAAAATTGAACAGCAGCGTAAAAAGAAAGAGGGAAAAAAGAGCAGCAAGGACAATAGATGGGGCCAGAGACACAACGATTCAGAGATAGCGACTGGAGCCCAGGCCTCGATGGCTCTGCTCACTTGAGCTGTGGTGGGCGGGTGAGACACACCTGCCTCCTGAAGATGACAGGGGCCTGTTGAAAGTACTAGAGGATTGGATGTGAGGGGCTGAATGGGTTTGACACTTGCAGTGGGAGTAGCAGAGGTTGTGAAACAGAAGGAGGAGTTTGATAATTAAGAGTTGACCAAGGTTTAATCACCTGTGAATGTAAGGTTATGTACATAGTTTTTACTTGAATTGTATGAATGAGTTGTATGTGTGATTTTTTATCGAATTGACAAGCATTATAGTAACATCTTATAAGGCTAAGAAAAAAAAAAAAATACGATGTTTCACACCCGAAAATAAGAAGCGTAAGCAAGAAGTCTGTAAACCTTAGAAGCCCAGTTACATCACGATGAATGACGTGTTGGAAGTGTGTTGTCATTGGAGGTTACCATGATCTTTATGGTGAGTGAGTGGTTCTTTCTAATGGTTTTTTCATTTATGAATTGCACGTAAACTATGCGCACTTTGCAAGAGGTTAATACCTTAAAAGTGCAAATATAATAATACTATCTAATGGTATTCACAAAGACCACTTGGCCAACCACATTCTGGAATATTTATTCAGACAAAATTGTCATCTTTCCTCTGAACACTGTTTTGAGGTGATGATTGCTATCATCAAACAGTTCTTTCCTAGTGCGTAATGTTTTCCACTTAAATATTTCTACTAGATAGACAGGTTCTCAATGAGGAGGAAACACTTCTTTTCCGTCGTTATAAATATTTAACAACACCTGAACAACTCACATGCCATAAAGGCCCTTTTCAGGGCCAGCCATAACACAAAATAAACCCCTTCCTTTAAAAAATACCTCCCACCGCTTATTTCGCGCCCCTAGCACTCCTCCCGCACAACACACACACCGATTACGTAATGCACGCAGTAAAGGAGCAAAAAATGCAGCTGCAGTGCCACCTATCGCAAAATGTTTGTTCCGGCATTCCAGCAGTGCGTTCGCTGAAGCAGGTGATTGGGGGCCGAAGATTAAAGTGCATCCATTTATTTATTTTACATGCTAATGCAACTAACTTTTCTGGCTGCTCTACATATATAGGAATACAGCAAAACAAAATGTTAGATCACAATACACTTAAAAAAGAATTTACACAAAATTCATCAGTCACCTAAACAAATTCTAGAAATTGAATTATACCCCTCTCCCTCCCACAAAAAAAGGCTGCTACCAACTCCTTAGCTGTACCTATTAGCACTCGTTTGGGATCCTTAAATGGATCTATACTGATCTACATGAACTTGGCCAACTCACTAGAAGACTATATATAATTTATGACTACTAAGCTTGTGGTGTTAAGATAGAATAAAAAATAGCAACTTTTCTCGCAATAAAATGTTTATTATACATCGACTATACTTTTGCAGATAATTTCATATATACCAGAACTGATTGGCGGTTTGTCAGACGCCGGTTGAGTGGGTACAGTGCTGTTGATTGCAAATTAGTTTGATTGCAAATACTTGAGATTCTGTCAGCAGAGTGAGGGGAGTGGTTTACTCCCCTCAATTTTTTTTTTTTTTCTTTTTGACGAGAAAAGTGTTTCGGTGCAGTTGCTGGACTTAGAATAAAAATGCCCTTGTGAGGGCAAAGTCCAATGCAGTCACAGTACTGTGCACAATTCTGGCAAACTAGTGGGTACATCATCGTCGTGCCGATCCCCCTAGTCCAAGGACTAGGCCAAATCCCGCACTCAACCGGAGCCAGGTTTTGGTTACAGCGGAGAGTCCCAGGGTGCCGCTGAACAATTGGTTTCCTCGAATGACGTAAGTCTAACTGACCAGGGTCACAGGTCCCGGGACTTGCACTCGGTTAGCAACCAGAGTTGAGAGATCTCAGGATGTGGGGGCCTCAACCCCCGGTCCAAGCAGGCCCGTTGAGGCCGACTGCGACTTGGAGACTCCGTCGAAGTTCGCAAGAGCAGTCAACTCCTTCTTTCAAGAGTTGGAGAGGATTCTTGAGAATCCAACTAACAAGGTGTTGGTGAATACCCGAACCAAGATTCGGAAGGTAGCGAACATGCTACAGGACGCTTGCACTAAGCAAGTAATAGAGATGAGTCTCGCCCAAGGGAGACTCCAGGAAAGAAGGTGAGCACGGAACCCAAGTCTTATGCCGAAGTGGCAAAGACTAAGCCTAGCAAGGGGAACACGGCCCCAAGGCAAAAAGTGACTAGAAGAGAAGCCGCAAAGAGGGACGAGAAGAGGCACGTGCTTCTCATTTACCCGGCATCAGACAAAGGTTCTCCCACGTCTGATGATGTCAAAGCGGCTCTTCAGTCACAGATTTGCCCAGCTAAACTCCAAATTGGAGTAAAGAGTGTGAGAAAGGTGAATGGGAGAGGAGTAATGGTGGAATGCTCCTCCGCCAAAGATATGGAAAAATTGGATTCCGAGCTGAAATGCAACGTAGTGACCAAGGATAACCTCCTGTCAAGATTGCCAGCAAGGAAGAATCCAAAGTTCATCGTATACGGGATCGATGAAGACCTGTCATGGCAATAGGTTGAGAAATATCTCGTGGAACAAAACCCTTAGTTGGATGAGAGCAGACTCCAACTCAGGTTTTCATTGAAGGCCAAGGGTGGGAAACGCCACTGGGTCGCAGAGGCGAACCCACTCACCTTCAAAAAGGTGATGAGACGAGGCAAGCTTGGCATGGAATGGACCATCTACTCGGTAAGGGAATACTTGAGGGAGGTCCCGTGCTTCAGGTGCAACGGGTTCAGGCACTTTAGCTTAAGGTGTCCCGAAGAGCAGGATAGGTGTGCTGCTATCCTGGCACAAGCACCAGGAGTGCAGCAATAGCCCAGTCTGCACTAACTGCTTGGCAAACAATAGGAGATTTAGGAATCGAGTGGATATCGGCCACTCAAGCCTAGACAAGGAATGTCCAAGCCTTGTCAGAGAACTCACTCTACTTAAAGAATGCACTTGCTATGGCTGAAAAACCAAAGAGAGGCGTTAAGGTGCTTCAAATCAACCTGCACAGGCAGCTGCGGCACAAGCTCTGGTGACAGTCACAGAGCAAAAAGCTCATCTTCTGCTCTTGCAGGAACCATTTGAACAGGGGGGAGAGTGGTGGGCTTCCCTAATTCCTTCCGGATCTACCACCCTAGGGTGGAAAACCCAGGGTAGCCACGGTCATCAAAGACCCATCGCTAGCAGTTCTCGAGATAAAATGCACCGAGAACGTGGTCGCCCTGGGAGTGGAAAGTGGTGACAAGAGGTTTTTAATGGTGAACGTATATAGTTCTCTAGCGAGCGATCTGAGAGATACACTGAATGAGCTAATGGCTCTGTTAGGGAAATTCCCGAGTCATGAGATAATCATAGCTGGTGATTTCAACATGAAGAGTCCTCTCTGGGGCAGCAAGACGAGGATGAACACGGCCAGCTTCTAGTAGACTTTGCCAATGCGGCAGATATGAGATTCTTGAACGATCCAGAGAGCCCCCCGACCCTCCAAGGCATGAAGGGCTCTTCCTGCATCGACGTGACCCTTGTCAGGGTCTCTCAGCGCAGCCTCGTCCAGGATTGACAAGTAATGGACGATGAAAGCTGCAGTGACCATTTAGCGTTGACTTTTGACTTTCGTTTTGGCTTGGAAAGGCCCATCCGCATCCGACCCAAGCGCAAAAGGTTCTTCATGAAGAATCAAGACTGGTTGGCATTTAAAGCCAAACTAACTACCCTGTTAGGGGGTAGAAGAGATATGAGAGGTGTCAAACCTCAACTCCCTCTTTGAAGAACTCACCAGTCAAGTAGCAGTGCTACGCAAGAGTAGCAGGGAAAGGAAAAGGGGAGCCACAGATCCCTACCCCTGGTGGTCGGAGAAACTAAAAGCTCTAAGGGCGAGAGCTAAGCGGAGTAGGAAAGCTCTGCAAAGAGCAAAAGCTACACCGCAAGATAAGGTGTGCACAGATGTGCACAAAAAAGCTCGATCAGCATACAGGAGAGAACTGAATCTCTCTAAAATCTCTTACTGGAGGAAACTGTGAGTGTTCCAAACTCCGGCAGACCCTTTCAGGATCCCCTATAAGATCGCGAGGGGATCCATCACAGAACCGCTCAAGGAGACGAGGGAGAAGGGGACTCCCCACGGCCAAAGGAAATGAGGGATGAATGCCTGATCCCGCCGGGCACTGGTGAGGATCCCCCTTTCACAAGAGAGGAAGTGGAGAACGCCCTCTCCAGTCTAAACACTGGCAAAGCACCAGGCAAGGATGGGCTGGACCTCAGCATAGTGAGAGATATCTACTATGCAAATCCTGAAGTACTTCGTGGTGCTCATAAACAAATGCCTGGGGAGGGGTATCTTCCCAGACTTGTGGAAGACAGCGGTGCTAGTCTTTTTCAACTAGATCGGAAAGGACAAAAACGATCCCGCAGGCCTCTCTGCGTGGAGCAAGGTGCTGGACAAGCTCATAACGAACAGAGCGCTTGGCTTTCTCATGGAGCAGGGAAAGCTAAACAGGAACCAATTTGGTTTCTTTCCTGGGCGTTGCACAATGCAGGCAATTTGCAGCCTCAGAGAGAAGGCAGAAAGGAACAAAGCGGAGGGGCTTCATACCCGCTTCATCTCACTAGACGTGAGGGGCTTTCAACAGTGTCTGGTGGCCACTGGTCCTAACCAGACTTAAGGAACTTGACTGTCCAAGGAACTTGTTCTAGCTAATCAGTAGCTACCTGTCTAACAGAAGGGTCGAGTTCGAAGCGGGCAACGGCAATCCTCGCGTTCGTACCACAGAGGGTGTCCGCAAGGATCCAACTCTGGGCCGCTATGGTGGAACATTGTTGCAGACACAGCATTGAATCTAGACCTAGGGCCGGCAGTGGAAATTCAAGCCTATGTGGACGATTTTGTCCTCGTGGTCTCCGCTTCAGGGAGACAAGTGATCGAAAGGGAAGCGCACAGTGCCCTAGCTGTGCTGGGCAACTGGAGCAGGTAAAGCAAACTCTGCTTTGCGCCTGAAAAGACCACTCTCTTAGCAATTGCAAAGAGTGGAGTAATGAAACCACCACCTAAGTGCAAATTCCTAGGGTGCACTATTAAGGTGGTGAGACAAATGAGATAATTGGGTGTGGCCCTTGATCAGAATTTATCAGGGTCCGGTTGCCACACTTAAGACATCTCCGCACAAGGTGCACGTTGATCTTCAATAGATTGAATGGCACGAGGTTATCCAGCAAACCCAAGAAGGCCATCTATCAAAGAGGAATAGAAAGAATTCTGACGTACGCTAGTGGGGCATGGTGGACCCCAACCATCAGAATGAAGAGGGGCACAAACCAAATCCAAAGGTTGGCCCTACTAGGGATCACAGGCTGCTTTCATACAACCTTGACCCTAGCACTTCAAGTGCTGGAGGGTGCGAGCCGGCAGACCTAGTAGTGGAAAGGGAGGAAGCAATGCACTGCTTAAGGTCAGGTGAGGACGCCTACCTTCTTGGTGTGCCACATCGAGCCTCCACCATGGAGATAGAAAGAGTGGACAGGGATATCCACCCGGCAGAGGAAATTTGCCCACCGTGGGACAAGGTGAACCCCATGGGAGTTGGGCATGAGCTATTCACTGATGGCTCAAAGCTAAGGGGACAAGTGGGTGCAGGCTTCTGCGCATTCTCGGATGGGAACGAAGCGACAGCAGAATGCGTAAAACTATTGCAGAACGCTTGTGTCTTCCAAGCAGAACTTCTGGCGATATAAAAGGCACTCACCTGGGCTCTTCCCAGGCGAAGCGACTGATAATCAAACTCTACTCTGACAGTGAGGCAGCACTGCAGGCTCTGAGTAGATTCAGTGGGGGAAATCTCATCGTCCAGAGGATTAAAACCCAGAAGGTGATGGGGCAGTTAGTTTCCACTGGGTACGAAGCCATGTCGGAACCCAGGGAAATGAAAGGGCGGACCAGCTGGCGAAGGAAGCCCCCGCTGAAAGAGATGGTAGACGTGCAATGCAGAACACCGCGCAGGAGCATCTGCGCAGCATTGGCTGGTCAGATGGGACACGGGAGAGACAGGCAGGAAAACACAGAGTGTTTCCAAAGGTCTCAACCAAACGTGCACAGACAAACAAGTTCCTGAATCAATTGCGTACTCAGCGGCCATGGCATCTGCCCTGAATACTTAGTCAGATTTGCAATCAGGAACTGCACTTCTCCCTGTGGAAATCGGGCGGCAAGCATTGAACACTGCATGTTTGATTGCAGTGGCTTTGCCAAATGGAGAAACACACTGATCCCAGGTGTGCAAAGAACGCGAAGATTGGATCTGCTCATCCAATCCTCCGTTAACAGGAGGGCGATAATAGCCCTAGTAGAGAGGCTAACTCTCCAGTAGCATACGATTTTTCCCAGTCAAACGGGAACCAAGTCGCAAGAGGTGAACGTGCACACAGAAAGCGACTCGGACTCGGAATGAGGGCAAAAGTCAGAGGACAAGAGGTAAGAGTATTTATTACCCATGTAAATATACTAGTTTCAATCTCTCAACGTTGTAAGTCCTAAGCATGAGGACAGTGTATATATGCATGTAAATTCTTTGTTGTCAATAAAGGGAAATGATTCCCCAAAAATCAAAGCTGTTCGAGGGGTAGACAATCTCCCAGTCAACCCTAAAAATTTAACGGCCTATCTCGCCAGTCAGTGCAGGAACCCAGCCAAAGTTCGCTAGGTCGTCTGCCAGCAGAACATCGCGGGCTGGTCTCTGGACCATGGGGGTGGCCGAGGCCCAAACCAGCGTCTCAAGGCAGGAAAGCTGTGGCAACATTCAAATAAAATCCAAGGAGTTCCATTAGTCCCCGTGGAGCCAAGCACATTGACGGAACAGGACAAAGTATCAGTAAATCTACCGGAACTCCTCACGGCTTGTCAACAACATGACGTCGACTCCATTTCTTTCAAGAGCGTGGAAACAACTCACTAAAATCCGTGACTGTCAGAATTCTGATGATGTCACAATGATTTGATGTTTATGCTCCATTCGTCCTGAGGATGCTGAGCCAAATGCTCTGTGAAACTACAGTCGATGTATAATAAACAATTTATTGTGAGAGAAGTTGCTATTTTTATTCCATCACTAAAAGACTTAATTAAATACAGATGTCGCCATAAAAAATAATTTGACTAGTCTACCTGAAATGGAAAGAAGGTGAAAGGGGACTAGTCAGTATTTTAGAACACTGCTGGAAATGAGAAAAACATCTTAAATATTAATTAGGAAAAAAACATGCTGTCACTACAGTGGTGGCTGCAACTGATGAAGGCTTTAGGCTTGACTTTTAAAGTGCTACGTGTATTCTTCCATGACAGTTGCTAGATGGTTTGTTTACATTTGACATCATGACTCTCCATGTCCACTACACAATAGTTCCACAATGAAATGCAAAAGAACATGTGATTTCATGTGTGTAGAACGTCACTCTTTTATAAAGCCAGTAATGTCCTTTATTGGTTGGGACAGTCTTTAGTATGCGGTTTAATACACTTTCCTACCTTGCGCATGTTTAGGAGACAGTGATGTCACACTTTTGTAAAACTGATAGCATCCTGCGTTGGTTTGGATGGTCTTTTCTTTACTATGCAGTTTTGCCAATTACAATCATATAACATTTAATAGAGATGCCCTGGTTGTGCAACTGCAACAATACTTGTAAACTCAACAAAGAGATTACTAAAACATACAATTTCAGTCTACACAATGGTTAAATCAATATCTACAATGGGTACTATATTCAAGTCAATATTTGAGGATCTTCACATTAACTTAGAATATGTTAAATATTTGCCTGAAAATCTTAATACTAGAGTACATATATACTGTATCTTTACCACTCTGATGGTTAAGTTCTTGTTCAAGTTCAATACAATACTTTTCTTTTAAAGTACAGGGTCAGTGACTTTAGTAAGCTATACAAAACACAGCCAACAATAGAAAACAAAATATAACGAACAGAGTTAGCATCCATTTGAGGACTTAGACATTTACATTCAGGTGTTTAATATTATCCACATTTAAGCATTTAAAAGAAGTCCAGTTTTCAAGGTTGTCATAATGCATAACACTTATTTCAAAAGGGAGAAGTTAGAGTGACATGAAGTGTCTAAATATTTTGAAAAATTATCAGATTCTTCTTTGAGGATACACTTCTGTTGGCAAGTTTTAAAACATTAAACACAGTCTTTAAAGTTGGCATTCTGCTAATTACAGATTTAAGCAAGCTGTAAAACTTTGTGTCATTTTTTACACATCTCACTATCTTCCATGGATGTACCTAAAAAGGAAAAATTGAAAATCCTTAAGTGGAAAATTTTACAAACAATAAATGAAACAAATTGTTTTAATAAACATCACAAACCCTCTAAAAAAGATTAAAATTGTATTATTGAGAGAAAAATTTTAATGTCATAATTTAAGCACTTTTCTTTATCTCAACAATTAATGATATTTAGGCATGATCACTATTCCAGAAAGAAAATATTATGGCTTTCTTTGCATAAAGTAACAAAATAACCACTTTGTGGTCAGTTTTTCAGTGGAATGCCATAACATAATATTCACTAAAGGCAACAAAATATTCATCATGCTTAACATAAATATATTTCATGCTCAAGGTATTTCATTGTTGAAAAATACAAAAGCATTTCCCCTTATTGAGAAGTCAGAAATTATTCATGTTTTGAACAAGGATACATAATATTGTCTTTGACTAGATGATATGAAGTCAGTCAAAGACACCTAAAAACAGTTTTTTAAACTAATTTAATGTGCTTACAGGAATTTAACTTTACAAGTAAATTTATGTGTGAATTACACATATACTCACACTACATTCATTGTAGGACTAACACTATTTTTATGGCATATTTTTTTTTTTTTTTTTTTTTTGCCAATATCAAGAATTGCCAAAAAAAAAACAAGCTATAAAAATAGTGTACAAACGCTATTTTTGGAGCACATTTCTTTTTTTGCCAAAATCAGGAATCGGCAAAAAAAAAAAAAAAAAAAAAACCTACTATAGAAATAGTTTTAGTCCTATAATGAATGTGTGAGTATATGTGCATTTCACACATACATTTACTTGCAAAGTTAAAAAGGATATATAATATAATACACTTATAATAATCCTTATACAATATGTTTTTACTAACTGTTTGCACTAAGAAAAGGTTGGGTTTGGTGTCTGGTAAGGCATAGCTTCTTTGACACACTTTTTATTACCTTTTCACTGGATGGCACCTGTAGCCCAAGATATTACCTCCTAGCTTTTAATTCATATAGGAATAAGAAAAAAAAAAAGCAACTCAGTATTTCATTACTCTGAGTTTCTGTAATTTTTACTAGAATCTTTACAACATTTTTACAAGTCCAAAAGGACAAAATACAAAATCTATTGTAAAAGTTATGAAATATAAGTATTTTAAATGACTACAAAATATGCTTTAAAACAGTTTTAACAGTTTCTATTTGTAACAACTGACTGCAAAGTACTATTAAATGTTACTACATACATAAACACACCATAAAGTTTTTTTTTTTTTTTTTTTTTTATTGGGGGTTTAACAACTACTGTGAGCAACTCAATAGGCTATAGGCAGTCACCCATCCTTAATTTAGGGCCACTGGTTCCAGGGAAGGGAGAGAGCCAGCACCGTAAGACAATATCCATAGCCTCACTTGGAATTCCGAGCCCAGACCTATCTTGAATAAATTATCAGAAGCAATCGTTTAGACCAC
Organism: Macrothele yani; assembly: GCA_039090855.1. Classification (NCBI taxonomy): domain Eukaryota; kingdom Metazoa; phylum Arthropoda; class Arachnida; order Araneae; family Macrothelidae; genus Macrothele; species Macrothele yani. The sequence goes on along the minus strand of CM076993.1, from coordinate 141,851,883 downwards.
AGTACCACTGGGGTGGCCCATCATATAAAGTATTTTAATTGATTAATTCTGACACATTACTGGCTGTCATTTGAAAAGTCTACATCAGGTGAATAAGATAGACAGTGATCAATAGAACAACTCAAATGCATAAAATGCATTTCGACCCCGGAAACCCTGGGTTGCTATATTAATTATACAAACTATGCTGAGAAAGTGCTTAAACCTGGATACCAATTTTGCATGAAATACACAAAATGCATAATTTTCCTTCAATATGCATCAAATGCATAAATTTTCCATCAATTTGCATTACATACATTTTCCGCTTCAAAATGCATAAGCTACATTTTTCCAAGCAATATCTGGCATTCAAAGTATTTTTATTTGATAACATTGAGGTGAATGATGATGACAACACGACCGGCGACGGTGTGAGGTGGATTTGTCTCCGGCTGTAGTGGGGAGTGGGGGCATAGCTGAGCGGCGTTTTGGGTTTCCTTGAATAGGTTGTAGGAGTGTGAGCTGGGAATCTGCTGAGATGACGCAGTTCAGGTGCCAAAGTTCAAACTTTTCTGAGTTCTCTCCTATCGCAGCAGCACCAGTCAGCCGTCTGAAGGCAGCACATAAGCACATTTTTTTCCGGTGAGGTGTTTTTTTAAAAGTTTAGTTTAAAAAGTTTACAAAGCCGCCAAAAATGGGAAAAAACAAAGTTACAGCAAGATCTCGTCTCTTGCAGTTTCCCAGAACTGGACTTGAACTGAAATCGAATAATCTGTGGTGCAAGTAGTGTTTAGAAGTTGTCGGTTTCACAAGATAATCTGTTGTATCTGCCCATATCACAAGTGGGAAATATTTGTGGTGCAAAGAAGGACACACCCATCAAGAGACTTAGGAAAAAACTGTTGACCACCAAAATAGCAGTAAACAGTATTGGCTTTCGTTGGTGCCCAGATTCTGTTGCACATGTTTTGAAACGAAAAGTCTTGTCAGTGGATGAAGAAAAACGTCCGTAATGGCCAGAATCGCCCTTCTGAGACCACACTCAGACTGATCCTCCCTCAAGAAGCAACTCTGACCTCCAAGAAACTAAGCGCCTTTGCAAAGATTGCGATGTTTGTGCAATAGTTGACGAAACACAGGATTTTCTTACTTGGAAAATAGTAAACGTGTTGCCGACTACATTGGGGAGCTACGCAAGGCCAAGAGTGGTCGTTTAAAAAATTGTAGACAAATGCAATGCAGATACTCTCGTAGACATCACCCTCACTGCTTTGGAGACCGTAGGCATCAATAGAGTAAATCTAGTGGTGCATTCCATGGACAATGTCCCCTATGTGTGTGCTGCTGCAAATCGGTTGAAAGGCATCTGCAGCAAACTTGTGCACAGCACGTGTTGGGCGCATGTTCTGCACCTAGCCTGCGAAGAAATACGATCTTCGCACAAAATCCTTGATCCCTACATCACATGCATCAAGTCTGCTTTGTCTAAGGCTCCAGCTAGATGGCCAGCCGTGCAAGAATGTCTATGAGCTGCCAGGAAAAACCCAATACTTCCGCCCTCTCTAGTAATTACCCATTGGGGGACCTGGCTTCAAGCCGCCAAGTAACATTCCGGAACATTGAGGTAGAAGTGCAGTGGGTAGAAGCTCTTGACGATGACAGCCTGGCCATAGAGGAACTGAAGGAGCTGCCCTGCAACCCCACCTTGGTTGAGCAAATGCAGCTAGTTGCATTGGTTGCTGTCGATTTGGACATTGTAATCAAGAAGCTGGAAACATGTAGAACCCATTCCTTGGAGATTTGGTTGCTGCTAGCCTCGATCCGGAATCTCTTGCAACGAAGTGGCCTCCCATGCTCCAAGCTGCAGGCCTACCTAGACGGCAGGCACCTTAGTGCTCAATTCTGGAAAGAAGTACAATTTTTTGATCCTCGCAAGTGTTGTCCAGAAGATGTGGGACTGTCTCTGCACCAATAACTGCAATGATTTGCGCTAGAAGATATACCAGCCCGAGAGTTCTCACTCTATGCTGTGACACTGAAGGAAGACAAGTCAATGAAAGAGATAGATCCGGTGTCCTGGAGAAAGATGAGCCGGGACAGTCCCCTGTTAAGTGAAGTAGCACTGAAGGTGCTTTCTGTTGTAGCAAGCACTGCTAACGTTGAACGAAGTTTCTCCTACCACAAAAAAATACTATCTGCGGATAGATCCGGATTTACCAAAGCGAACCTGGAGGCCCATCTTCGAGTGATATTTAACGGAGCAGCTGAAGAGTTGGAATCAGAACTTGAACATATTGCTGCACAGGATTCAGATTCTGAATAAATGGTGAGCTAATCCTGTAATATTTGATTTTTAACACAGACAATTTGTTTAAATACTGTTTTTTAAATACATTAAAGCCTAGGCATTAATTAAAGGCATTTTTAAAATTTACCTTTTTCTCACATAAACAAAAAACATAATAAAAAAAAAGTCTACCAAATGCAGCAGGGGCTTTCTACTAAATTTACATGTATTTAAACACAAAATGCACAATTTGCCTAATTTTTGGATTTAAAATGCATAATTTCTAGATTTTATTTGCACAAAGTGGGTTGCCTTAGTGATCAAGTAATTAGATGACTGTCATTTCCAATCAAAGACAACAGCAAAACATGTACATGAGCAACTAAACTTAAAAAAAAAACAGCAACTAAATTTTTTAAATTATTTTAAAAGTTATTATATTCCAAATTTCTGATATTTTTACATTGCAAAATACTTAGAAACATAGTTCAGCTCACAATATCTTTTCAAATATTAATTGAAAACTCATTTATTAAATACTAAAATTTTCAGTTTACTGAAAATTTGTGAATTACAAAACTAAAACTGCTTGACAATAAAAAAACTGAATGTGTGGCTTGCTAATGTGAAAAATAATGAAAATATTTAATAGCACTTGAACTTGGTGTACGCCTAAGTATAAAGTTAAAGTAATGAAAATATGTAATAGCACTTGAACTTGGTGTATGCCTCAGTATAAAGTTAAAATAATGAAAATATTTAATAGCACTTGAACTTGGTGTATGCCTCAGTATAAAGTTTCCATGAAAAATGTTACTCAGCGACTACCCAGTGATTCAACAACAACAAAAACGAACAAGAAAGGTGACACTGAATTTTTTGTTGTAATGAGCTCATCTTTTGAATCCTTTCCGGCATGAAAAATATATTTCAAAGCAGATTTTTGAAAATCTAGAAATTCAGCACAAAAGGAAATGCACTTACAATGCCTAGGAAAAATTGTGCATAATTTAAAATAAACAATGTGCATAGGATTATTCATAGAATCAGCTCAGTACACAAATTCAACTGGATTTCTACAATCAATAAAACATCCAGAAATAGAAATAGCTACTTACCCCCACTAAAGGCTGAAAAGTATGTTACAAAAATTAACAAATTGTGCACAAAAAGTTTCTCACAGCAGAAGATATCACAGACAAAGGTATTTTCAAATCGAACAGTTAGAAGAAGAGCTATAGAGAAAAACATGATATAACTTAACACTCCCTAGCTAAAAATCTCTAAATCTCTGCATTGCTTAAAGGATAAAATGGGTTCAAAATTATCTTCAGAATGAAGAATATCTTATTTATATATATATCATCATCATCATCATTGTCAACCATTATCAATCCACTGCTGGACGAAGGTCTCCCCAAGTTCCCTCCACAACGATCTGTCTTGTGCCAGTCTCCTCCATGTCACCCCTGCATACTTTCGAATTTCATCCACCCATCTCCCATGTGGTCTTCTTCTGGGTCTTTTCCTGTCCCTTGGAATCCAATCTAAAATTTCGGCTGTCCATCAACGATCTGTCCTTCTGGCAGTATGTCCAGCCCATTGCCATTTCAGGGATTTAACTCTGATCATGATGTCTTCCACTCTTGTCATTTTTCGGATCCACGAGTTCCTCTTCTTATCTCTCCTGGTTACACCAAGCATGCACCTCTCCATGCTAATTTGAGTTGTCTGCAGCCTTTGTATGTCTCTTTTAGTTAAGGTCCACGTCTCTGCACCATACGTAAGCACTGGAAGGATGCATTGATCAAACACTTTTCTTTTAAGACATAATGGCATATTGCTCTTGAAAATTATGCTGTTTCATCCAAAAGCTCTCCAGGCAAGTTTTGTACGCCGATTAATTTCTTCATCAATGTGACCCTCACTTGATATCTGCTGTCCAAGATAAACGTACGTGTCTGTTATCTCCAGCTTTTCTCCATCAATCGATAAATCTTCATTTCTTGTAAAAGCATTGAACATCACTTTTGTCTTCTGAAAGTTCATTTTTAATCCCACTTCTTTACTCTTGTCAGCAAGTTCCTGGATCATACTCTGCAGCTCTGATGGGGTAGTTGCAAAAATGACTACGTCATCAGCAAAACGAAGGTGGGTTAGATAATCTCCATTAATCTTTATCCCCTTGTTTTCCCAGCTCAGCGACTGAAAAACACCCTCCAATGTGGCATTAAAAAGCTTCGGAGATATGGTGTCACCTTGTCTCACTCCCTTTCCAATTTTTACGTGTGTTGTATTTTCAAACAGCCTAATCTTTGCACTTGCATTTTCATAGATGTTATTAATAATATTAATGTATGCATCTTCAATACCGCAGGATTTCAGAGCCATTGTAACTGCTGATGGTTTCACCGAATCAAAGGCTTTTTCATAATCGATAAAAGCCATGCACAATGGAAGTTCATATTCCCTCGCTCTTTCAATTAGTTCTCTCAGCACGTGGATATGATCTATTGTGCTGTAGCCACTCCTGAATCCAGCTTGTTCTCTCGGTTGAGCCATGTCCAGTGTTACCTTCAAGCGGTGTGAAAGAACTTTAGTGAAGATTTTATAAACTACTGATAGGAGGCTGATAGGTCTGTAGTTTCCGAGATCCTCAATGTCACCTTTCTTATGTAGCAGGATCATTGTAGCGGTGTTCCAATCCTCAGGAATCTTTCCTTCATTAAGGCATCGAGTGAAAATTTGGGCGAGTACTGTTTCGATTTCTCCACTTGCTTCTTGTATGATGTCTACAGTAATTCCATCTTCTCCTGGAGCTTTTCCCCGCTTCATGTTCTTGATTGCATGTGCAACTTCTGTTGGAAGGACTGGAGGAACTCTGGTACTGGTATCTTTCATGATGTCTGGAGTGCATATATCATCCCTTTCATATAATTTGGAGTAGAAATCTTTCACTCTTGTCAAAATTTCGCCTCTATTTCTTGTTACAGAACCATCTTCTTTTCTCAGTGCCATAATCTGTTTTCTTCCCTTACTGAGATGTCCCTTTGCTATCTTTAGGCTTTGGTTGTTTTCAATTGCTTTCCTCACTAGTTCACACTTGAATTTCCTTACGTCTTCAGTGATACTTTTCCTTACTGTCTTGCATAGCTCTATATATTCCACTTTGGAAGTCACATCTTCTTTAGTTGTCCTCATCTCTCTTCTTTTTTGCATCAACATTTTGGTTTTTCCTGATAATTTATTCACGTGCAACTTGTTCTTAGACCCAGCTAATTTTGTTGCTGTTTCCATAAGAGCTTTGGTTACTTTTCTGTTAACTTCAGAGATGTCCACTTCTTCCGATGTTAGGCCTTCTAAAGCAGAGAACCTGTTCTTCAGTTCTAACTTGAAGGTATTATGGTGTTTTTTAAGGTTGGTTATGTCAATAGATTTTGTTTGTCCTATGAGCTTGCCACGTTCAAGTTTAGTGTTGAGGTGCATCTTACATCGCACCAATCTATGGTCACTACCTGTGTTGAACTTGTTTAGCACACTGCAGTCTTCTATGACGAATTTTTTGTTACACATAATAAAATCAATTTCACTTGTCGTCCCATTTGGATGTCTCCATGTCCATTTCCTGTGTGGCTTTTTCTTGAAGAAGGAGTTCAAGATGAAAAACCCTTCTGCCTCTGCAAACTCAACGAGAGTATTTCCACGCTGGTTTCTGTTGCCATGACCGAATTTACCTACTGAAGTTTCATTCTGTTGCCGTTGCCGTATTTTTGCATTGAAATCTCCCATAATTATTTTCAAGTGCTGCTTACCTTTATTATTTAGATGACAAATTTCCTCATAAAATTCTTCAATTTCTTCTTCAGGATGACTTGTGGTGGGTGCATAAGTTTGAATAATCTGAGCCTGGTATCTTTTCGAGAGTTGGATAACAAGTCGTGCAGCTCTGTCAGAGGAACTTTCAACTTCTACAACTTTATCCTTCAGTTTCTTGTTTATTATAAATCCAACACCACTAGTTCTGCCAGTATCTGTCCCACGATAGTAGAAGAGATGCCCACTTTTCAGTTCAATGAGATCTTCTCCTTTTCTCCTTACCTCACTTAGCCCCACGATGTCCCCCTTGATCCTTTGTAGTTCCTCTTCCAATTCAAGAAGCCTTGAATCAGAAGATAGGGAGCGTCCATTGTAAGTAGCCAAGGTCAGCATCAGATGGCAGCCTAGTCCGGTCCTCCGGGGATTCTTAGCACCCTCTGCCTTCATGTCGCACTGGCCGCTGCCTTGGCCAGGTACATTCCAGCTGCCGGAGACTGAGGGCCAAGATTTAAGTTGTGGAATCATTTTGGAGGGGTTTGGCCATAACTCACCACGCTGGCCAAGCGGGTTGGTGAGTGTGGGATAGAATTTCCTCTAATCCCGATGGTATAGTTATACCGCTATGGGCGGTCGTCAGAGCCCCTTTAGTGGGAACAGGATGCACCACGAGAAGGCGGGGTTGACATTTGTCAAGGAGAGGCTGTGATGCTACGCATCACCTGACCTTACATCCCATATATATATATATATATATATATATATATATATATAATTCTTCATAGCAAAAGCTATGCTAAGGAAAAATAATTTTTCAAATTCTTGGAAGCAGAAATAGAAAGAAAAAACATTAGAATAATTCTTGATGACGACATATCACGCTTCAGTTACATAAAAATTACAAGAGTTGGGACGACGTTTTGGTAGTGACTTCTACCTTAATCAGCCATGGAATGAAACACATGGTATTAGCATCAGTTGTTGCCAGATTTCAAAATAACTTTCCAAATGATAGGTATATTAAAAGGTCTGTATTACAGGTGTTAGGAGTAAGGAAGATTTCAATGCTTTCGTGGTACCTGAGGGCTTTCCGATTGCTGAACGGAGCGATGTGTTTAGCATTTTGCCAATCGGGAATCGCAGACATATCGCTGATGGTTAAAATTGAGACCAAGGTGGACGGGTTTCCTTTCTTAACATCAGCGATATGTTCCACCAATCGCCGGTCGATGCTTCAGTAAATACTACCAATATAGTGGGTAATGCCTGTGGAAGTAGTGACAGAGCCCTTGTAACTCTAGGGGTTTATTGGGATCTCTGTCTTTAAAGATAAGGATACCTAATCTACTTACCCCCCACTAAGGGCTGAAAAGTAGACCCCTTGTAAGTCTAGAGGTTTATTGGGATATCAGAAAGCTAACAGTTTTTCCAATCAACACGGAGTAAAAGCAACATGAAAAATATATTATTAATACAACATATCCAGTCTTGAAGGTGCTAATCAAGATGTTTTCAATCACATTACAACAAGACTTAGACATTAAAAACTCAGAAATCATCAATGAACTTTTCAAATTAATTAGCAATATTTTTAATGAATATCTTAAAAATCAGTGAAACATTTTTTCTATAACTGAATTTAATTTTTGACTATAATACAGTCAACTGATTCTGGCAACCTTTTTCAATATATTCATGGAGCAATTGTTAACTTTCTGATATATACCGTATATATATATATAGTTGTTTGTTAACTTTTGATAACAGGACTTGATCTTACCCAGAGCAGATACATAACAAGTTAGTAAAATCATGCAATGCATTGATTATGATACGCTTTCCAACATACCAGAAATTATTACTCAAGTTATGAGGATAATGGCTGTGGAATAAATCTTGCTCCTGTGTCCTGACCTTTGACCCTATTTCGATGATATTCAACAGAACCGGTTCAGTACACCTCAAGAATAACATACTAAAGTTTTGTCACAATAGAAGCAGTTTTACGCAAGTTATGAGAATAATGGCTGTGGAATAAATCTTGCTTTTGTGCAATGACCTTTGACCCCATTTCATTGATATTCAACAGAACCGGTTCACTATACCTCCGGAACAACATAACGTTTAGTCGCAATCGAAAAATTTTTGGTAAGTTATGATGCACAAGGGCAATGGAATGGATCCCACTCCAGTGTCCTGACCTTTGACCCCATTTCGCCCATTTTTAATAGGGTTCGTGCCCAGGTGATTCCCTACCAAATACTAAAATTTCATCGAAATTGAACCATATTTACGCATGTTATGACGCATAAAGGCAATGAAATGGATCCCACTTTTATGCCCTGACGTTTGACCACATTTCTCCTATTTTCAATAGGGTTCGTGCCCAGGTGGTACCCTACCACATACTAAAATTTCATCGAAATCGAATCATATTTATGCATGTTATGACGCATAAAGGCAATGGAATGGATTCCACCTTTATGCCCTGACCTTTGACCTCATTTCGCCCATTTTCAATAGGGTTTGTCCCCAGGTGGTTCCTTACCAAATACTAAAATTTCATCAAAATCGAACCATATTTACGCACGTTATGACGCATAAAGGCAATGAAATGGATCCTGCTTTTATGTCTTGACCTTTGACCCTATTCCACCTATTTTCAATAGGTTTCGTTCCCAGGTGGTTCTTTACCACATACCAAAATTTCATCGAAATCGAACCATTTTTACGCAAGTTATGACGCATAAGGGCAATGGAATAAATCCCGCTCTTATGCCCTGCCTGACCTTTGACCCCAATTTGCCAATTTTCAATAGGGTTCGTGCCCAGGTAGTTTCCTACCACATACTGAAATTTCATTGAAATTGAACCATATTTACGCATGTTATGACGCATAAAGGCAATGAAATGGACCCCGCTTCACCCATTTTCAATAGGGTTCGTCCCCTGGTGGTCCCTACCACATACTAAAATTTCATCGAAATCGAACCATATTTACGCAAGTTATGGCGCATAAGGGCAATTGAATGGATCCTGCTCTTATGGCGTGACCTTTGACCCCACTTCACCCATTTTCAATAGGGTTCGTCCCCTGGTGGTCCCCTACCACATACTAAAATTTCATCGAAATCGAACCATTTTTACGTGAGTTATCGTGCCGACAGACAGACAGACAAACGGAAAAAGCTGGAGCATATACGCTTCTTCAACCTACGGTTGGAAAGCGTAAAAAGGCTACTTAATGTTCTTATCAGATAAAAATTTGTTTTATCTCACAGCCGCTTGTGTTTTCTTTTTATCTTATTTATAGCATCATGAACATTTATTTAGAAAACATGACAGTATAAAATAGATGCACAACATAAGAAGAGTTGAAGCTAGGTATGTGGTACAGTACAATCAAAGAACTTTGGTACAATTCCAAAAATCTGCACAACTTGGTTCCAGAGGTTGTGCAGATTTTAGAGAATCTGTGCGTGTTTACTAGTACATATGTACTGTAAACACACACAGGTTCTCTAAACCATATAATACTAATTCAAATAGGATGGTTTTTATGTATGTATTATAGGCTTTCATTTGTTTAATAATTAGTAAAATTAATTAGTAATATGCATTTAATACTGTAATTAGTAGTATTTGGAATTTATGTAGATATATGTACAGTATTTAATAAGCAAGTAAAATATAGGAAACAAATTCATAATACAGTACTATATTAATTATTTGAATTTTTATTTACGAAATACTGTATATGTCAATCAAACATTCTGGCTGGCAAACATTCCATCGAAAAAAAAAAAAAAACTAATGCTAAGTAAGCTTGAAGTGATGAACACAATTGCACAATGAAAGTGCTGATCGCTTTTAAATCTAGCAGATGGCACATTTCTCTGTAGTTGAATTAATTTTATCATTGTTTTGACATTACAGTAAAGTAATTGCATCGTGGTAAACATACGTACGTATATAAACTCCCCCTCTTTTTAATTTCACCAGCGTGCGGCACTGAGGTTTGAAGTGCGGGAATTATTTGACATTCATCAACCAGCACCCCGTCCCTGCGTGACATTCTGTCCATTGTTCACACGCCGTACATTTTTCTTTTGAACTATCGCAATTCCTGTACTACTGTAAATGACAAAATACTGTATCATACTCAAATGTTTCACATTAAAAAAGCATATTTTTATTTATACAGTATTCAACAAATATACAAAGGAAAGAGCAGCTTATCAACTTTGAAACAAAACTTCTTGTTGTCCGCTAAATTCAACAAGTGGGATGGTGGGGAAAGCAGGAGGGTTCCCCATCTCCCGTAACTGCATTACGTAAGAGCAGGGTTCCCTGTTTGCTACAAACGTTTTGCCAGTAGACTGGATAAAAAAATAAGAAAACTCGTCATTGTCAATTCTTTATGAAACTGGCTGAAATTTTTACACACTCTATAATCAGCTAAGAGTAGTCAACTCTCAAAATTTTGCTTTAATTGGTTAAAAACTTTTTTTAATTAGCCATGAACATTTTTATTAAGGGATTTACGAGGGACAGGCACACAGGAATGTTTAATTAAAATTTTCATGGCTAGTTTAAAAAGTTATTAAACAATTCAGGCAAAATTTTGCAGATCCATTTGTAACAAGGATTTATGGTGCTTATAGAAATTTCAGACAGCTGTCTGAAAAATTCGCGAAAATGCATTTTTGCGTTTAAGGTGAGCAATCATGTGAGCAGAAGAGGAAGTGTTCCCCTCTTGCTCTTGTCGCATTCTGCTGGCCCCACCAAATATCACCCTCCCCTTTTCTGCCATCTATCTCCCCCAGTTCACTAAAACACTTGAAAGCCGCCAACACACACACGCACCTTCTCCTTATGTTGAACTCCTAGCAGTTAACAGAACTAAGTCATGGATTCTCAGTACGGAGACTGTGAGCACAGGAGATGCAAGATTAAACGTTTGATTTTTATCCACATAAAAATAAAAATGAGCAAATTTCTTAATGTTAACAAGGATTAAAAAACCAGCAAAACACAATTTTTAGCATTCGTTTTTTGATGATTCAGGTGAACTTTTTTTTGGCGTATTGTGCTTGTCGCGATTTGGTGAAAAAGTGATAGGCAGCTTAAACACTGTCAGCTGGGCAGCAGTGTTTCTTTCAGGCATACATCCAGGGGGCGAAGCCCTCCCGAATATAGAATTATACACACTATGACAGAAGCTGTTATATCATGCAAAAGGTATCTTGGGCTGACAAACTTATTACATTGAAAATATATATTTACATCACATATTTACATTATCAAGAGCAAAACCATGCATGATGCAAGGCAAAAAAGTATATAAAAATTTCATTCATAAAATGAGCTGCCCTGAGCAAAACAGGATAATTTTAATATAATGTTTGATAGCAGAGATACCAGGTAAAATACAAAAATGCACTTAGACCACAGAGCCAAATAAGAAAAGTAGAAAATGCCAGAATCATAACTTATAGTATTACAGCTATCAAAATGCAAAATATTTTTTATTCCAACCCATAAGACAATATCTACCAGTAGGTAGGTAAATGAAGGGATGCTATAAGCACATCACTTTCTGATGTACATTCGTTTATCACAACACATGCCAAAAAAAACGGGGATTAAATGATCTAATTTCATCTGAACACTACAAAATCTGCAAAGTTCGCTTACCCAGAGATATCTCTCTGTTTTAAATAAATCACACCTGAAAGTTTTCTGTGTTCTGAGTTATTCATAATAAAATACATATGCTTTGAGCTCCTTTGGATAACATTCATGTGGCAACCGTTATTTTCTTTGAAATCTAGCAAACATAAAATCGTATGCAGTTTTTTTTGGGAAGGCTGGGGAAGGCTTAACAACCACCATGAACAACTAAACTCCATCTGCCATAAGGAGAACCAATCACACCTCAGATGAATGATCAGAGGTTACAACTTAGACCACTACACCGCAGGGGTGGCATATGAAATTCAAAAGTCTTCTAGTGCAACATAGTTATAGTATAAACCATTTAGAATGAACCCCAAAAGGGTTCAAATTGCCTTTTATATAAATAACTCAGAGCACAGAAAGCATTTTTTCACCAGAGCAATCTGTGACATGGTCAATCAATGACCCAGAAATTAAAAATCAACAATGTAGCTCAGAATGATAATATATGAAATTTTCAGAAGTTTTACAACTTGAAAATACAATAACAAATTTCCTTTAAAGTATGAGCGAACTGAGTGATTTACATGGACAGTATAATATATACAAACAGCTGAAGAATATTTTATTTTTAGTTTCACACTATGAATACATTAAATATTACACAGCACAGAAGTTCCTTAAATTTGGTGTACGAGTCCTGCTCTCTTTACTCTTCAATAAACCTTTAATAAAAAATGCAGCCTTCTTCAGAATCACAGAAAATAAATGAAAACCAATTACCTGAAAAGCAAAATGCATATCATTAAACCTCCATTAAAAAGCAGCTATGGTGAACACATCACACTGATCAATTAATTAACTAGTGTGACATGAATCAAAGGCACTTCGTGTAAACAAATTTTGTTAAGAAATTTTACACATGAACAATTCACAGAAATTTAATTCTAACAAAACAGCAAAAGAAAATTTACCCATTCAACATGGTTTAATGAATCCAGATAGACCAAAAATACTATAATTACACATCAAAGTACAAACAAGTTTTGTATCCTTTGTTAATGCATGCATGGATGTATGTAATAAAACAAATAATATAAGAATATCAGATTCCAATTATGACGCAAGTGTGTTTGTTATGACTGAATATGCAGCAATAAAACAAATACCACATTTTCCAAGAATGATGCAGCAGTTCCATTTGTGGGGGGGGGGGAGATAACACTGCACCCAGTTTAAAGCCACAAGTAAACATATGACAGAACAATTTTTATTTGATGACCATTCCATTCTACCCTAGCCACTGATATGGTAGTAGACAAAGCATGACTTGCATTGAAGATAAATGGCACATTAAAGGTAGGTGCTGGGAACACTATTTTTAATACAATTCAAACCGCCTGCACAGCTTACATCAAGGACGATCGGAGGTGAAAGCACTGTAAACTCATGGAAAGTTATGCACTAAATAGGAGTCATCACCAATGCTTCATTGCTATAACTGTGTAACTCTTCCTCCTAATGTGGGTAAAACACCTTTCATTTAAGGAAGAGGGAAGGTGTGTGAAAGACCCTCTAAATGTTTCACAGTGGAGCATTTGTTTTCACCTAGAGCGATTTATGTGTTCAGAAAGACTCTAATTTCAAGTGTGGGGAAGTTTGTTGACAGTGGAAGCATGTACAATTTTGTGGTTTCCCCTGTTGCAGGCTCAATGATTGCACTACACACAAGGATGAAAAGGAAACAACTTTTACCCTCCATAGCACACGAAAAGTAAAGAAAAACTAAAAGAATAAAAAAAAAAAAGATGCTAAAGAATACTTTATTAATCCTAAATAAAGATTTTAAAACAGTAAATCATAAACAACTTGCACACAAAATGAAAGGCTAGATTGAATCCTTGCTGTTCTTACATAATTACCTACTCACACTTAACCAAGAAGGTTTCGAGACTTTGTGTGCGTGACCACTAAGCTTCCATGCTAATAATGAAGAGTTGGCACTCCAAATTCTTTACAGCTCAGTATCTGCCATAAAAGATTCAGGAAATCGCCTGTTTCAATTTTGTGCGACAGCTGAAATTTACAATACTTAAAATAGTTATAAACCAGACCTAGTAAAAGGAGGCAGATTTTACAGTTGCACATTAACAAAATCAAGTTTAACACCATGGTGTTATAATAAAGAAATATGGTAGATTCATATTTTACCCCCTTCTAAATGCAGTTGATGAAATTTAATTTCACTTTAAATAAATGTTTTTTTCATTCCTCAGCTACTCCTTATATATAGAAACCAGAAGAATAGGCATTTTATCTTTTGTTTGAAAAAAATTGAAGTTAAAATTGGAACTGTCTGTTGCTATCTTTCATTACCCATAAAGTCATTTTCCATGCAAACTGAGTGGGCAGTACTGGTTTGGGTAATGTTCCAGTAATGTTTCCAAGATTTCTGATAACGTTCTGGGCCAGTTTAATGACCCCAGGGTAAATGACAATGGTGAAAGATTAATTTAATTCTGAACTGAGAATGGATTGTGTGTGTGTTTTTAAACCACAAATATGTCCACACATATACACTTGGGAGCAGTGTTACCAAATCAGTGGAAAATCTGCTAAAACCCATGGAATTTTTACAACAGCAGCAGATAGAAAAATGTTTCTAGCGGAATGTTATTTTTTAGCAGATTCAAGCAGATTTTTATGAACTGAAATTTATATTTCATATTATATTGAATCTTACTTATCACAGGTTACGTGTCAGTGAACTTTACCATATTTCCACCAGTAGCAGTATGTGACAATAAATAATGCAGAAAACTTTTTTCTGTCACAGTTTGTTATTGGTTGATTTAACACAAACACACAATTGCTACAACTCACAGGCATGATCATTCTGATGTAAATTTCACCAAGTGGAAATTTCCAGAACCAACTTGGCAACACTGCTTGGAAGAATCACACTATGGAGTAAAAGAGTATAATAGATTTTCTTGTTTATGATCAACACATGAAGCATTTAGTTATTGACACTGCTATGATGAGAGGTGCAGATGTTAGTTTTGATCATTAATTGTTATGTCACGAGTGAAACTGAATGTCGGTTAGGGAAAGAGAAATAAGAGATGCCTGTGATTGAAGAAAATAAAGGTTTACTTCGAAGAACATCACATCATTACTCTGAAATACTCAGTGGACGACTGAATGAGTTGAAGTCATGTGAGAGGGATGTGGTACTGTTTTAAGAAATGTGTTGTCAGTCACTGAAGAAGTTTATCATACTATAATGGTGAATAACATTAAAGGTGATACTTGGGTGAAAAGTGAGATTGAAGAAGTAGTAAGGAGAAAGAAAGAAGCATATTTGGGGATGTTACAAGGTAGTTTCTGTAGCTGAATATTGCTGTAAGAAGTATGAAATAGCAAAGTTAGTTAGACACAGTAAGGCAAAACATAGGAAGGATAAGATGGAAAAGCATGAATTAGCTTTTTGGAAAGATAGGAAAACATTTTGTAAGTACAAAAGACATAGAAAAATTGGGGAAATAAAGTTCTCAGTTGTGTGAAGAATAGGAACAAAGAAATTATACGGGAGCCCAATGAGTTAAGTGGAAAATTTGATTAATATTTCTGTGAGTTATTGGAACATGAGAGCAAGGGTGATTTTGAGATAGAAGCAGAGGATGCCACAATGAGAGAAGAAAGCACAGATGGGGATCTAAGGAGAAGAGGTTTGCAAAGCTCTAAAATATCTTTAAAATGGTAAGGTTTTTGGGAGTAAATGGCATAACTGCTGAGATATTAAAATATGGTTATGTAACTGGTTAACTGAAATTTGCTAGCTGTGGTGAGAGTTAGGAATGGTTCCACAGGACAGAAGGGATGCTGTCATCATTCCCTTGTATAAGAGAAAAGGTGATCAGACTGAACCATATCAGCCTGCAGAGTGTGCCATGGAAAGTATTTGGAAAGTTTGTAATTGATAAGGTATGAGGTGTTACATCAGAGAATGTGTGGAATGTAAAGAGTGGTTTTATGCCTGGTAAGGGCTGCACTAACCAAATTTTTGCATTACGTATGATGATAAGGAAGTTTTTGCTGCCTTCATACTTAGGGAAAGCATATGATCAAATAAACAATACTTCTGTGGAAGCCATTTAATATATATGGTATAGTTGGGAGTCTGCTTAATAGCATGAAAGCTATGTATGATGGGCGGTAGAGCATACGTCTGAGTAAAAGATGCTTTATCGAAATGTTTTTGGTGCAGGAGTCAGACAAGATTGAGAAATGAAACAGAAATGAAACCACAGCTGTCTAATGTATTTATAGGTGCGTGAATGCAGAATGCCAAAATGGACAATACTGGTTTGGTAATATCCATGTGCAGATTGCTGTATGCTGATGATACAGTCCTGTTGGCAGAAAGCAAAAGTGAGTTGTAGAGGATGTTGTCCTGGATGTAGTGCAATGTAATAAAAATAGGGGAAAAAACCAAAGTTATGGTTTTTGAGTGAGGAACTGTTAGCACTGAATGCAAGATAAGTCTAAATGGCACAGAGATTGGCCAGGTGAATGAGTATGTATTATACACTGCTGGACAATTGCTAAGGATGGATGACAATAGCAACGATAGCAACCATAAAATGGAAGGCAGGAAAATGTGGAAATTAGCATAAGTGCGGGATACAGTAAGACGTGTTGTGCGTATGCAAATTTTGGATTGCCGAACTTGTTCGTGACGTCACAGCGCTGATAAGAGATATAAAGGATTTGACGCGTATTGACCGTTGTTGTTCAAACGCAAAGTTGAAAGGGAAAGAATCAATTGACAAACTTGCAATTTTCAGTATGTCTTCCCGCCATCACCTAGATGATTTTACGCGTGGCCGTATTATTGGCAAAATTGAAGAAGGGCGAAAAATAACAGATGTTGCCAGGGAGTTTGACGTCAGCCACAGTGTTGTTTCAAGGCTTTGGAAATCATTTCAAATAAATGGAGAGTGTAGCAAACGTCACGGGGAGGTCGTGTTCGCAGTACGACACCAGTGCTATCAACAAAATGACACCGGCGCAGCACAGCTAGTGAGGTAGCAAATCAGTTTATGGCTGCTACTGGCAAGCGAATCTCCCGAAAAACTGTTGCCAGACGTTTGCATGAAGGAGGACTATACGCCCGCCGTCCTGTTGTGTGCATCCCATTGTCCAGACGTCACCGTACCGCCCGTTTGCAATGGTGCCATCAACATCGCAATTGGACTGATAACGACTGGTCTGCTGTCCTCTTCTCAGATGAGTGTAGATACAGTCTATCGTCTGATTGTCGACGGCAACTAATCTGGCGTGATAGTGGTACTGCATATTGTCCAGCAAACATACAGGAAATGGACCGATATCCGACATGTAGTGTCATGGTATGGGCTGGCATCATGATCAATGGCAGAACGTCCCTCTATATGCTTCCAACTGGGACTATGACTGGCCAACGATACATTAATGATGTTCTGCTACCTCATGTTCGCATGTTCCATGGTGCTATCGGTGATAGATTCATTTTCATGGACGACAACGCAACATGTCATCGAACAGTCGCTGTCCAGGAGTATCTTGAGAGCGAGGATATTCAACGCCTCGTATGTCCAGCACGTTCTCCAGATCTGAATCCCATTAAAAATGTGTGGGATGCTTTGGGGAGGAGTCTTGCTGGTCGCCAATGCCCTCCAATAAACAAGGACACCCTCATCTGTGCACTGACAGAGGAATGGGATAAATTACCCCAACAGCTGCTTGATAATGTTGTGCAAAGCATGACACGACGTGTGGAATCTTGCATCGCCCTCCATGGTGGCCATATCCCGTATTGACATCTTACGCCGGAACGCCTGCGGACGGTAATTGCATTTTTTCACGTTTACGTATTCTGCACAAAATGGCCTGTTTGTCCCTTGAACACGTTCCAAAGCCTTCTGGATTTCACAGCACAATAAATTGTCTTTCTTGTAATGTCCTGGCATTCTGACATTATTTTATTTCACTTGGCATCCAACCACACTTACTTTTTTATGCACTATATAGCTGTTTATGATCTGTCCTTAGCAATTGTCCAGCAGTGTACTTGTATATATTTAGGAAGCACGCTTGACATCTGGAGAGAACAAATCAGAATGTGAAATAGTAAGAGAGTGAACTCTTCTTTGTAAGTCATAGCTACTTTAAGAAGATCTTACAGAAATGATGGGTGCTCAAGAAAGTCCTAAATGGCTGCACATGAAAGTGTGATTGTTCCTTCTCTGATGTATGGCAGTGAAACCTGGACACTGCAAAAGAGACATAGGAATTGTTTATGTGCTGGAGAGATGCATTATTTATGGGGGTGTTGTGGCAAGAAACACTCTGATCATGTGAGGAATCAAGGTGTGTTGCACATGTGTAATGTAAACCAAAATGTTGTTAGTAAAGTGGAGACAAATATTCTTAGGTGACCCTGTAGCAGAATCGCAGCAATGGGCGACATACGTCGCAGATTTTATTTTGGTCCTGCATACAAAATCGATATCCCTAGAATCTTTATTTTGGTTCAGGCGAAAGAATCAATATCTCTAGAACCCTTTTTAATTCTCTCTAACAGACTCCTAATCACTGGAGCAAGTTTTCTATCTGGAGACTAAATTCCATTTTTCAGAACTCTCTGAAAATGGAAGTAAGACAAAGTGAAGATTTCTCACATAAATCATACTTTTCCTCTCTTGCATGTTTGCTCTGTCCATGTTATTGTTAAATAACATTTTACTGTATAAATGTCTGTTCCAGCTTGAAAATGGAAGCAGCAATTTCTAAAAACGGAAGGTAAAGGGAGCTAAGATTTGCCGTGACATAATTAGGGCATCATAGATTTAACTTAACAGGAGTGAACTTCAGTAGCAATTTTGAACATAGTTTTGAATCATCTCTGCTTTCCTTAGCACTAATATGGTTGTTAGTAAGGTGGAGACATGTTCTTAGGCGGACCCGTAGCAGAATCTATTACGTGCAGCTGCGTCAATGGGCAGCTGCAAGAAAACTGGTCATAAAATTGAACTTTCCCTCGGATGGGACAACTAAGAAGCAAAAGAGTGTCCTACCCAGTAATGCAGCTACATGTAATCGATGACCTACGATTACGTGTAGCTACGTTAATGGGCAGGACACTCTTTTGCTTCTTAGTTGTCCCATCAGAGGGAAAGTTCAATTTTATGACTTCAGTTTTCTGCGAGAGGGCGAATCGACAATGATCTTTTCTCACAGCTTTATGCAGAGTTTTCATGGAAACAGAGAGAAGGCAATTAAAAGTGAACTCCTGCACCATCTGTGGATATCTGAACAGGGGCAACAACACAGATGCAGAGAAAGATGGGAGGCATGTGCTGAGGAATGAACAAAAGCAGGAGAGATTCGAATCCAAGCTGAGAGACAGAGCGGTACCGAGGATTTTTTCCTCGAATGTTGAAAAAAATGGCGGGTGGAGAAATGATGGCTGTCATCAAGGCAGAATGAAAAGGAAAGTCGGAAGCAAAAACTCTGAACCTAATTGTGTAGTAATAAGCAAAAGCAGATCCTCGTGCTGATAATACAATTGATATCACATGACAATGCTTTGAATGACTTTCCCATGATTTCGCCGAATAAACATATTCTTCACTGAAAAGAACAACTTATGATTTTAGCGGATATTTTATTTATCTGTTTCATCATCGGGGAAATTATAGGGAAAAAAACCCCTGAAACTCTATTAGAGAAGGTCTAGTGAACCCTTTACACAGGGCACTAAAACATAATTCAGAACAGCCCTGTAATGATTGTAATTTGTCTTTCAAGCTGTTTCCCTGTTGTACATTGTTGTTAAAGGCCATTTAAATTACATAAATGTTTGTCCTTAAGACTGTAAACGAAGGAAAAATTTTCTGGAAAATGGAAGTTGACCGAGTGAAGATTTCTCACAAAGTTGTACTTTTTGTGTGCATGTGTGATGTTTCTTCGGATCTGTATTTTTGTTAATTATTATTCTGTGTGTTTCAGCTTGAAAACTGAGGTAAAAATTTCCGATAACGGAGTTTGGACGGAGCAATAATTTATCCCGAAATTGTCATTTTTTTCTTGCAATGTTTCCTCTGTAGTGTGCTGTTGTTAAGTACTATTTTATTCCACAAGTGTTGGTATTTTGCCATGATGGAAAGGCGAAAGATCTTACTTTGCACTTGGAACTTTGAAAAGTGTACCAAGGAATGCATGCTCTATGCCAGTGTGTATGAACAGGTGGTGTGTGAAAAACAGAAATTTGTCAGTGATGGGAATAAAACCTGTGTCTCCTCTCTCCAGAATGAGTTGCTTAATCGACTAAGCTACACCGACGAAATGCACCGCTGCAGATTTGTTGTCATGACACGCAATTCATCTCTGTAATAAGTCACATCATCTCTCTCTAAATTTTTTCAAGTGCAGAAGGAACCTTTCATTAATTCCAGATGATGTGTGAAACAAACACACATTTTTCGAAGAACGCAACAGCCAGTAGATTCATTTTTACGTGCGAATGTCACTGTGAAAACAGGAATTTGTTGGTACGGGGATCAAACTAGCATCTCGCTCCAAAGTGTGTTGCTCTAACCGACTAAGCTACATCGACAGAATGCTTTGATGCAGATTTGTTGTCTAGACACATGCTTCACTTCTGTAGTATGTCACAGGCATTACATTCAAAAAGGAAGATAAAAGGAAACAGCTATCAGCGTAGTGTCTGATTTGTTACATTTAAGTGTGAAGATGTTGTAGAGTGAAAAAAATTTCAGTTTTGACAATGCTTCCTAAGCTTTCACCCATAGTTATACCAAAAGTTGTTTCTAAATCCAACAAAGAAATTCTAGGTTCTGAAGTCAGTATTCTTGATCTTAGTTATCATTACAATTTCTGTAGTATCGGGGCAAGACCTTTTTAAGTAAAAGAAATCTGAGGTGGAGATTTTATTTTCCCTTTTGTATATTTTTTTATTTCTACCTGTGCAAATTTTTTATTGTTTTTCACACCCACTTGTTGTCTTACCCAATGACCACCCCACAGATTATTTTGTGGCACCATGATATCCATTGCAGACTGATCAGGAACTTTTTGCTTTGGGGTTAGGTGGTTTAGCAATGTTGAAAGAATGGGTGATGAGATGCTTACTAAGAGAATTTATTCAGTCCGAGCTGCAGGAAAGAAAGATAGAAGACAGCCAAGGAAATCATGGTAGGACCAGACTCAGGAATGCCTGCATGAAAAAAAGATTATGAGTAGGAAGTACAAAAGGTCTTGTGTGCGATGTGTGATGGATGTCAGTGAAGCTTGGGCTGTGTGTTGAGATTGCTGTACATGAAGACATTTGATATATCAACAGTACAAGTAAAATCTAGTTCCATCAGTTTTAAATGTTAGTCTGGCAGATGAGCTTTCTTTGAGAATCTAACTTCAGAATCTCAGAGAATACCTCAGTGATATGTATATAGCACTGGTTTTGGAACTAGTTTAAGTTTGCAGTATTGGTTTTAGATTGCTTTAAGGCCCATCCCATTTCAAATCAAGCAGAGGTGTCAAGTGACCTTCCAGAATTTTGCTGGAAAAAATGTTGGAAAGCTCTAGTCACACGATAACAGGAAATATCACTTTTATTTCTGAAAAAGAATCTGTACGCACATTATGACACTTTTAAATGGTGTGCTGCAGTGAAGCCTTCATAGCAGAAGAAAAATTTTGATTTTTAGGAATTAAATAACTATTGAAATTTTAAAGCTACAGCTGCAATATTTTCCCTGTAGGAAGCACAATGTGGAGGCTTTAAGATGTGCAATTACTTTCAACATGACTGCACTTCATGTTTATGTAAAAAAAACAGCAAAATGTAAAATCATTCAAAAAATGCAATTTTTAATTATTTTTTAGAAAATTATAGTTGTTTTGCCTTGAAAATTCATGTACAGGTGGTTCTTCTCTTTGTTCATGTTTGTTTAAAAGAATGCTTTGCCTGCAATTTGATTTTACTTTAGCAATGATGAACATCCAAATATTGAAAAAACCAAAAGGTTTAAGAAAAAGTGTTGAATTTCAAAAATTAATATTAAAAAAAAAAAGGTCTTTTGAAAAAAAACCTGGTAGATGGTAGTCGTTATATGCTAATATAAAATAAAGCAATAAAAAAGGTAGTATTTCAGTTGTAAACATTTTACACACAGCCTAAAATGTACTGTAATAACCTATGCAGTGAATTATAATAATGAATAAAAAAATTCGTAACTGATTGAAAGGTCTATTTTATGTTAACAGCAGTCTTAATTTAAAATGAAAATAAAAAAATAAGTACCTTCAAGAGAAGCTGTCCCATTCGAAAATTTACTTTCTGAAATACAAAAATGGATGCTAAAAGAGTCCCCCACGGTTACAGTCAAGGTTTAGAGATGTAGCATTTCAGAAGAAATATGCAATTTATGAGGCAACCTTAAGGGTTGTCTTATGTTATAAACGTGCTTTAGATTAAATATACATACTGTCTAAGGTATTGTTTACCTGATATTGTCAAAGTATTTCGCACGTTGTTGCTCTGGAGCACGTGCCTAACAGAGCAACAATGCGCGAAATACTTTGACAATATCAGGTAAACAATACCTTAGACAGTACGTATATTTATTTCAGAAGAAAGTGCCAATTTTCTTCTGGTTTTGCATTTAGCTGATTTTGCTGAGAACTGTTATACTGCGAAATGAAAATCAGACACATCACTGGAAAAATGCAACCCTGAGGTTAATATTCATATGTGTAGCATATTACAAAGGAAAATTTTTCTTTTATAGTTCCTTAGTTTCTGATGACATAGTACCTGATTCTGTCCATGCTCTGCTTTCCATCAGTAAAACTGAAGAGCAGATTAAATCCAATGACAAATTTAATTTAGACATACAACAGCTCATATTTCTGATGGAGCTGCTGCACATATTAAAAGCATATATCAGCTCAGTCAGATTAAAAATATACAATACAAAGAAGTGGTTGAATATTCAGCACAGGTAACCACAGAAAAACACTTTGTAATAGTGAAGCGTGTATTGTAAAGCACTAGGAAACTCAGCACAATCTTTTAAATCTAGAGAGAGAAGTATTTGACTACATAGAAAACAGCAATTCTTTTGTGAGCACTGTCAGTAAGAAGTTGTCCAAAATAGTTCTCTTGTGACATTCTCTACTACAGATTAAAAAGAAACTGTGGGAATGTTGTTAGTACATAAAACCATGTTTGGTAATCAGGTCTTCATGTGTGTAGATTGCTGATAAAACAACAAAAAACAAGGACAGTAAACCATGAATTGGTACAGGTGCTGACTGAATCTTGCCCTAAAACTGAGAATGAAATAGCAAGTATGAACTTAGCAAGAAATTATTTTGTTGTATGTATTTATGAAGAAAACTGGTGGATTGAGCAAATAAGTTTTATATGAAAACAAAGATATAACAGTTACATTTCTAAATCTTCATGGCCCATCAAATAGCTTTAAATTATATTTACACGATGGCATATCTGTGATGTACCAAACAAAATTTTGTCAATCATACCTTCACCATTTCAAGTTGTTAGCTCTGGAAGATTACAGTATATGCCACTGATGCTTCAGAACAATCTTGTATAAACTCATTTTTTGGAGAATCATGGAATTATTGATAAAGTGATATGTAATTCTTTAATTTTGAGTGTTTCATATAATTGCTCTAATGCTTATATTATGTATCATCATCCATTATCAACTCACTGATGGATGAAGGTCTTCCCAATTCTTTTGCACAACTTTCTGTCTTGAGCCTGTCACTCCGGCATACTTTTGAATTTCATTCACCCATCTCCCATGAGGTCTTCTCCTGGGTCTTTACATGTCCCTTGGTATCCAGTATAGTATACACCAATCAGCCATCACATTACGACCACCTACCTAATAAGCTGTAGGACCCCCTTTAGTCCGCAAAACAGCGACCACTTGGCAACGCATCAATTTGATGAGGTGGCGATAGGTATTCTGGAGTATCTGGCACCATAATGTCAACAGCAGGTCCTCCAGTTCCCGTCCATTTTGGGGTGGTGGCGATGTAGCGCGAACCTGCTTTTCCAAGTCAAACCACAAATGTTCGGTTGGGTTCACATCAGGCGAATTCGGAGGCCAGGGCATTAACAGAAAGTCACCAGCACGTTCCTCGAACCACTCCTCGACGATTCTGGCAATAGGGCACGGAGCATTATCCGGTTGGTAATGGCCATCACCAGCAGGAAACAGTTACCAGATGAACGGGTGATCTTGATCCGCAACGACGTTCAGATACCCGACAGCCGTCAGGGATTGTGATGTTGGGATAATGGGGCCTAAAGTGTCACAATAAAGCATCACCCACAGCATAACACTACCATTGCCTGCCTGTTTCTGCCCAACAGTGCATTCAGGCGACACAGCCTCCATCGGCGATCGGTGTATCTGCGCTCGGCAGTTTATACGACGCACCAGGAATCTTCACTCATCAGACCAGGCCACTCTTTTCCATTCATCCACAGTCCAATCTCGACGATCTCGGGCACGTCTCGCGCTCCGTCAGCCACGACGCGCGGTGAGCACGGAGAGCCGCGACGAACCGCGCGCCGCTCCGCGTCGCCCGACCGTCGAGGCCGCGAATGACGCGCGACAGTTTCCGCTCCCCTCCGGCACCGACGAGCCGCGGACGACGCACGACCGGACGGCAGTCCGTCGTCCGGCCATCCGTGCGGCACTTTCGACACGCATTCACTACGGCGGCGCGCGAACGACCCACAAGTCGCGCCACTTCCGAGATCATAGTTCCGAGGCCCCACGCCATCGCAATTTGTCCTTTAACAAACTCCGATAAATCAGCAGCTTTTCCCATTCTGACTCCAAACACTCTACTAACTGAGAGCCGGTCCTCAGGTCGTATATATACTGCCCTGTGTCACTGTTCGGTCTCCAGGCAGGTGGTCACAATGGAATGGCTCATCAGTGTCTCAGTTGTCTAATGGTGGTACGTCCACTCCATTGCCACTCAGGGGTTTCAATCGTCATGTCATCAACTCCATGTATTCCTCTTCCCATCTTCCTTAGTTATACCAAGGATTTATTTCTCCATATATACATTTTCTTTATATTACAATTTTCCTGAGCAAAAATCGGCAGCTTTTCCCATTCTGACTCCAAACACTCTACTAACTGAGAGCCGGTCCTCAGGTCGTATATATACTGCCCTGTGTCACTGTTCGGTCTCCAGGCAGGTGGTCACAATGGAATGGCTCATCAGTGTCTCAGTTGTCTAATGGTGGTACGTCCACTCCATTGCCACTCAGGGGTTTCAATCGTCATGTCATCAACTCCATGTATTCCTCTTCCCATCTTCCTTAGTTATACCAAGGATTTATTTCTCCATATATACATTTTCTTTATATTACAATTTTCCTGAGCAAAAATCGGCAGCTTTTCCCATTCTGACTCCAAACACTCTACTAACTGAGAGCCGGTCCTCAGGTCGTATATATACTGCCCTGTGTCACTGTTCGGTCTCCAGGCAGGTGGTCACAATGGAATGGCTCATCAGTGTCTCAGTTGTCTAATGGTGGTACGTCCACTCCATTGCCACTCAGGGGTTTCAATCGTCATGTCATCAACTCCATGTATTCCTCTTCCCATCTTCCTTAGTTATACCAAGGATTTATTTCTCCATATATACATTTTCTTTATATTACAATTTTCCTGAGCAAAAATCGGCAGCTTTTCCCATTCTGACTCCAAACACTCTACTAACTGAGAGCCGGTCCTCAGGTCGTATATATACTGCCCTGTGTCACTGTTCGGTCTCCAGGCAGGTGGTCACAATGGAATGGCTCATCAGTGTCTCAGTTGTCTAATGGTGGTACGTCCACTCCATTGCCACTCAGGGGTTTCAATCGTCATGTCATCAACTCCATGTATTCCTCTTCCCATCTTCCTTAGTTATACCAAGGATTTATTTCTCCATATATACATTTTCTTTATATTACAATTTTCCTGAGCAAAAATCGGCAGCTTTTCCCATTCTGACTCCAAACACTCTACTAACTGAGAGCCGGTCCTCAGGTCGTATATATACTGCCCTGTGTCACTGTTCGGTCTCCAGGCAGGTGGTCACAATGGAATGGCTCATCAGTGTCTCAGTTGTCTAATGGTGGTACGTCCACTCCATTGCCACTCAGGGGTTTCAATCGTCATGTCATCAACTCCATGTATTCCTCTTCCCATCTTCCTTAGTTATACCAAGGATTTATTTCTCCATATATACATTTTCTTTATATTACAATTTTCCTGAGCAAAAATCGGCAGCTTTTCCCATTCTGACTCCAAACACTCTACTAACTGAGAGCCGGTCCTCAGGTCGTATATATACTGCCCTGTGTCACTGTTCGGTCTCCAGGCAGGTGGTCACAATGGAATGGCTCATCAGTGTCTCAGTTGTCTAATGGTGGTACGTCCACTCCATTGCCACTCAGGGGTTTCAATCGTCATGTCATCAACTCCATGTATTCCTCTTCCCATCTTCCTTAGTTATACCAAGGATTTATTTCTCCATATATACATTTTCTTTATATTACAATTTTCCTGAGCAAAAATCGGCAGCTTTTCCCATTCTGACTCCAAACACTCTACTAACTGAGAGCCGGTCCTCAGGTCGTATATATACTGCCCTGTGTCACTGTTCGGTCTCCAGGCAGGTGGTCACAATGGAATGGCTCATCAGTGTCTCAGTTGTCTAATGGTGGTACGTCCACTCCATTGCCACTCAGGGGTTTCAATCGTCATGTCATCAACTCCATGTATTCCTCTTCCCATCTTCCTTAGTTATACCAAGGATTTATTTCTCCATATATACATTTTCTTTATATTACAATTTTCCTGAGCAAAAATCGGCAGCTTTTCCCATTCTGACTCCAAACACTCTACTAACTGAGAGCCGGTCCTCAGGTCGTATATATACTGCCCTGTGTCACTGTTCGGTCTCCAGGCAGGTGGTCACAATGGAATGGCTCATCAGTGTCTCAGTTGTCTAATGGTGGTACGTCCACTCCATTGCCACTCAGGGGTTTCAATCGTCATGTCATCAACTCCATGTATTCCTCTTCCCATCTTCCTTAGTTATACCAAGGATTTATTTCTCCATATATACATTTTCTTTATATTACAATTTTCCTGAGCAAAAATCGGCAGCTTTTCCCATTCTGACTCCAAACACTCTACTAACTGAGAGCCGGTCCTCAGGTCGTATATATACTGCCCTGTGTCACTGTTCGGTCTCCAGGCAGGTGGTCACAATGGAATGGCTCATCAGTGTCTCAGTTGTCTAATGGTGGTACGTCCACTCCATTGCCACTCAGGGGTTTCAATCGTCATGTCATCAACTCCATGTATTCCTCTTCCCATCTTCCTTAGTTATACCAAGGATTTATTTCTCCATATATACATTTTCTTTATATTACAATTTTCCTGAGCAAAAATCGGCAGCTTTTCCCATTCTGACTCCAAACACTCTACTAACTGAGAGCCGGTCCTCAGGTCGTATATATACTGCCCTGTGTCACTGTTCGGTCTCCAGGCAGGTGGTCACAATGGAATGGCTCATCAGTGTCTCAGTTGTCTAATGGTGGTACGTCCACTCCATTGCCACTCAGGGGTTTCAATCGTCATGTCATCAACTCCATGTATTCCTCTTCCCATCTTCCTTAGTTATACCAAGGATTTATTTCTCCATATATACATTTTCTTTATATTACAATTTTCCTGAGCAAAAATCGGCAGCTTTTCCCATTCTGACTCCAAACACTCTACTAACTGAGAGCCGGTCCTCAGGTCGTATATATACTGCCCTGTGTCACTGTTCGGTCTCCAGGCAGGTGGTCACAATGGAATGGCTCATCAGTGTCTCAGTTGTCTAATGGTGGTACGTCCACTCCATTGCCACTCAGGGGTTTCAATCGTCATGTCATCAACTCCATGTATTCCTCTTCCCATCTTCCTTAGTTATACCAAGGATTTATTTCTCCATATATACATTTTCTTTATATTACAATTTTCCTGAGCAAAAATCGGCAGCTTTTCCCATTCTGACTCCAAACACTCTACTAACTGAGAGCCGGTCCTCAGGTCGTATATATACTGCCCTGTGTCACTGTTCGGTCTCCAGGCAGGTGGTCACAATGGAATGGCTCATCAGTGTCTCAGTTGTCTAATGGTGGTACGTCCACTCCATTGCCACTCAGGGGTTTCAATCGTCATGTCATCAACTCCATGTATTCCTCTTCCCATCTTCCTTAGTTATACCAAGGATTTATTTCTCCATATATACATTTTCTTTATATTACAATTTTCCTGAGCAAAAATCGGCAGCTTTTCCCATTCTGACTCCAAACACTCTACTAACTGAGAGCCGGTCCTCAGGTCGTATATATACTGCCCTGTGTCACTGTTCGGTCTCCAGGCAGGTGGTCACAATGGAATGGCTCATCAGTGTCTCAGTTGTCTAATGGTGGTACGTCCACTCCATTGCCACTCAGGGGTTTCAATCGTCATGTCATCAACTCCATGTATTCCTCTTCCCATCTTCCTTAGTTATACCAAGGATTTATTTCTCCATATATACATTTTCTTTATATTACAATTTTCCTGAGCAAAAATCGGCAGCTTTTCCCATTCTGACTCCAAACACTCTACTAACTGAGAGCCGGTCCTCAGGTCGTATATATACTGCCCTGTGTCACTGTTCGGTCTCCAGGCAGGTGGTCACAATGGAATGGCTCATCAGTGTCTCAGTTGTCTAATGGTGGTACGTCCACTCCATTGCCACTCAGGGGTTTCAATCGTCATGTCATCAACTCCATGTATTCCTCTTCCCATCTTCCTTAGTTATACCAAGGATTTATTTCTCCATATATACATTTTCTTTATATTACAATTTTCCTGAGCAAAAATCGGCAGCTTTTCCCATTCTGACTCCAAACACTCTACTAACTGAGAGCCGGTCCTCAGGTCGTATATATACTGCCCTGTGTCACTGTTCGGTCTCCAGGCAGGTGGTCACAATGGAATGGCTCATCAGTGTCTCAGTTGTCTAATGGTGGTACGTCCACTCCATTGCCACTCAGGGGTTTCAATCGTCATGTCATCAACTCCATGTATTCCTCTTCCCATCTTCCTTAGTTATACCAAGGATTTATTTCTCCATATATACATTTTCTTTATATTACAATTTTCCTGAGCAAAAATCGGCAGCTTTTCCCATTCTGACTCCAAACACTCTACTAACTGAGAGCCGGTCCTCAGGTCGTATATATACTGCCCTGTGTCACTGTTCGGTCTCCAGGCAGGTGGTCACAATGGAATGGCTCATCAGTGTCTCAGTTGTCTAATGGTGGTACGTCCACTCCATTGCCACTCAGGGGTTTCAATCGTCATGTCATCAACTCCATGTATTCCTCTTCCCATCTTCCTTAGTTATACCAAGGATTTATTTCTCCATATATACATTTTCTTTAT
This sequence comes from Macrothele yani, assembly GCA_039090855.1. NCBI lineage: Eukaryota > Metazoa > Arthropoda > Arachnida > Araneae > Macrothelidae > Macrothele > Macrothele yani. The sequence continues at coordinate 141,822,516 of CM076993.1, read as the reverse complement.
ATTACAATTTTCCTGAGCAAAAATCGGCAGCTTTTCCCATTCTGACTCCAAACACTCTACTAACTGAGAGCCGGTCCTCAGGTCGTATATATACTGCCCTGTGTCACTGTTCGGTCTCCAGGCAGGTGGTCACAATGGAATGGCTCATCAGTGTCTCAGTTGTCTAATGGTGGTACGTCCACTCCATTGCCACTCAGGGGTTTCAATCGTCATGTCATCAACTCCATGTATTCCTCTTCCCATCTTCCTTAGTTATACCAAGGATTTATTTCTCCATATATACATTTTCTTTATATTACAATTTTCCTGAGCAAAAATCGGCAGCTTTTCCCATTCTGACTCCAAACACTCTACTAACTGAGAGCCGGTCCTCAGGTCGTATATATACTGCCCTGTGTCACTGTTCGGTCTCCAGGCAGGTGGTCACAATGGAATGGCTCATCAGTGTCTCAGTTGTCTAATGGTGGTACGTCCACTCCATTGCCACTCAGGGGTTTCAATCGTCATGTCATCAACTCCATGTATTCCTCTTCCCATCTTCCTTAGTTATACCAAGGATTTATTTCTCCATATATACATTTTCTTTATATTACAATTTTCCTGAGCAAAAATCGGCAGCTTTTCCCATTCTGACTCCAAACACTCTACTAACTGAGAGCCGGTCCTCAGGTCGTATATATACTGCCCTGTGTCACTGTTCGGTCTCCAGGCAGGTGGTCACAATGGAATGGCTCATCAGTGTCTCAGTTGTCTAATGGTGGTACGTCCACTCCATTGCCACTCAGGGGTTTCAATCGTCATGTCATCAACTCCATGTATTCCTCTTCCCATCTTCCTTAGTTATACCAAGGATTTATTTCTCCATATATACATTTTCTTTATATTACAATTTTCCTGAGCAAAAATCGGCAGCTTTTCCCATTCTGACTCCAAACACTCTACTAACTGAGAGCCGGTCCTCAGGTCGTATATATACTGCCCTGTGTCACTGTTCGGTCTCCAGGCAGGTGGTCACAATGGAATGGCTCATCAGTGTCTCAGTTGTCTAATGGTGGTACGTCCACTCCATTGCCACTCAGGGGTTTCAATCGTCATGTCATCAACTCCATGTATTCCTCTTCCCATCTTCCTTAGTTATACCAAGGATTTATTTCTCCATATATACATTTTCTTTATATTACAATTTTCCTGAGCAAAAATCGGCAGCTTTTCCCATTCTGACTCCAAACACTCTACTAACTGAGAGCCGGTCCTCAGGTCGTATATATACTGCCCTGTGTCACTGTTCGGTCTCCAGGCAGGTGGTCACAATGGAATGGCTCATCAGTGTCTCAGTTGTCTAATGGTGGTACGTCCACTCCATTGCCACTCAGGGGTTTCAATCGTCATGTCATCAACTCCATGTATTCCTCTTCCCATCTTCCTTAGTTATACCAAGGATTTATTTCTCCATATATACATTTTCTTTATATTACAATTTTCCTGAGCAAAAATCGGCAGCTTTTCCCATTCTGACTCCAAACACTCTACTAACTGAGAGCCGGTCCTCAGGTCGTATATATACTGCCCTGTGTCACTGTTCGGTCTCCAGGCAGGTGGTCACAATGGAATGGCTCATCAGTGTCTCAGTTGTCTAATGGTGGTACGTCCACTCCATTGCCACTCAGGGGTTTCAATCGTCATGTCATCAACTCCATGTATTCCTCTTCCCATCTTCCTTAGTTATACCAAGGATTTATTTCTCCATATATACATTTTCTTTATATTACAATTTTCCTGAGCAAAAATCGGCAGCTTTTCCCATTCTGACTCCAAACACTCTACTAACTGAGAGCCGGTCCTCAGGTCGTATATATACTGCCCTGTGTCACTGTTCGGTCTCCAGGCAGGTGGTCACAATGGAATGGCTCATCAGTGTCTCAGTTGTCTAATGGTGGTACGTCCACTCCATTGCCACTCAGGGGTTTCAATCGTCATGTCATCAACTCCATGTATTCCTCTTCCCATCTTCCTTAGTTATACCAAGGATTTATTTCTCCATATATACATTTTCTTTATATTACAATTTTCCTGAGCAAAAATCGGCAGCTTTTCCCATTCTGACTCCAAACACTCTACTAACTGAGAGCCGGTCCTCAGGTCGTATATATACTGCCCTGTGTCACTGTTCGGTCTCCAGGCAGGTGGTCACAATGGAATGGCTCATCAGTGTCTCAGTTGTCTAATGGTGGTACGTCCACTCCATTGCCACTCAGGGGTTTCAATCGTCATGTCATCAACTCCATGTATTCCTCTTCCCATCTTCCTTAGTTATACCAAGGATTTATTTCTCCATATATACATTTTCTTTATATTACAATTTTCCTGAGCAAAAATCGGCAGCTTTTCCCATTCTGACTCCAAACACTCTACTAACTGAGAGCCGGTCCTCAGGTCGTATATATACTGCCCTGTGTCACTGTTCGGTCTCCAGGCAGGTGGTCACAATGGAATGGCTCATCAGTGTCTCAGTTGTCTAATGGTGGTACGTCCACTCCATTGCCACTCAGGGGTTTCAATCGTCATGTCATCAACTCCATGTATTCCTCTTCCCATCTTCCTTAGTTATACCAAGGATTTATTTCTCCATATTAGGCAGAGTATAAAAAATTTACAACAGAAATATTACCTTTTTTCATTATTGCTTCACCTTATACTAGCATAACAACCAAATATTCAGATTTTTAAAAAAATGGCCTTTTTAAAATATTAACTTTTGAAATTTGATACTTTTTCTTAAATCTTTCATTTTTCAATATTTGGTTGCCCATCATTGCACAAGTAAGTTTTTTTTAACAAACATGAGCAAAGGGAAGAATCATTGTACTGTACATGAATTTTCAAGGTGAAACAATTGCATAATTTTCTAAAAATAAATAAATAAATAAAAATGGCATTTTTTGAATCTTTTTACACTTTGCTATTTTTATTTTTTTTTACATAAACATGTGCACAGCCATATTAAACATAACTGTGCATATTACAGCCTCCACATTATACTTCCTATCAGAAAAAAAATCTCAGCTGTAGCTATTCCGAAAAATAAGAAATTTTCCTCTGCTGCAAAGGCTTCAACTCAGCGCAGCATTTTAAAAATATCATAATTTGCATAGGAATTGTTTTTCAGAAGTAAAAAGTTATATTTTCTGTTATCATATGACTAGGGCTTCCAAGTATATTTTTTTCCAGGAAAATTTATGAGGGTCACCTGACACACTCTTTTAAATTTGCCTGAATTGAGATGTAATTAATGGGCGTCAAAACAAAATGAAAAATACCTGCTCTATTTCTTGATACAACACACAGATACAGTCGTGAATGGAATACCTGATTACACCGTACAATACAAATTTTGAACACGACAGTCTGTTTTTTGGTGTAAATATGACAAGAATAGTAAGTCCGATAATATCCAAAAACTTGAAAATTTCGTTGCCCTGGAGCGGGAATCGAACTTGAGACCAAATTAATCGGAAACTTGGTCATTCTGGGTGGTGTAGTGGTTAGCATGCCCGGGCGTTATCTGGGAGACACGGGTTCGATTCCCCCTCCGGGACGACAAATTTTTTAAGTTTTTGGATATCATCCGACTTACCGCCCTTGTCATATTTACACCAAAAAACAGATTGTCATCTTCAAAATTTGCAGAGATACTGATTGGAAAGCTACTTTTTAAAAGTATTTTGCTACTGCAACCTTATTGAAAAAGTAGCTTGCTACAAGCTACAAATACTTTTTCTGAAAAGTAGCAAGCTACACTACTTTTTTTGAAAAGTAGATACTTTCACTACTTGTTTTATCTTTAGGTTTACATTAAAGTACAAATTCGCCGCCCCGGTGGCGCAGTGGTCTAAGCTATGGCCTCTGATCATTCGTCTGAAAGGGGTCCGGGTTTGAATCCCGGTGAGGCATGGATGTTGTATTTGTCTTACGGCACTGGCTCTCTCCCTTCCCTGGAACCAGTGACCCTAAATTAGAGACGGGCAACTGCTTATAGCCCATTGAGTTGTTCACGGTGGCCGTTAAACCTCCAATCAAAAAAAAAAAAAAAAAGTACAAATTCTAAAGGTGATATTTATATGTATGTACCTTCTTACATATGGCACTGAGTGCAAAATACCATGGCAAATTGCTCAAATAATTTATCTTTGTATTTGCCTACTAGCTGCAATTATTAAATTTAACACATTTTAAAATATTAATAAACTGCAGATTTCTTAGGGTCAAAATATGCAAAAATACTAACAGAAGGGTGTATCTTTTAGACATTACATGTTAAGTTATCCATCAGTTTTTTTATGCAGGGTAGCTACATGAAGTAGTGAAAAAAATTCCCTAGGTTTTCCTTGATTTCCAGAGCATATATAATAAAATTTCCCTGATCATCTTTCTCCATCCATTCCCAGAAGAATTTTCCAACCAGAATGTCAAACTTTATACTAGAATGACTAAGCTTTTAGACTGATAAATGTTACAAAGAGGTAAAAAGTACAGTGAAACCTCTGCTCATTTATAGACGCTAACGGGCTACAAACTTTTGCCCATAAAGAGGAGACTCCCTTTAGTAATTAAAATTTAAACACCATAACTTCACAAAGATTTTGCTACAAGGCCCAGAGTTATCATTGGTCAAGTTATCATGCAACAGTGCACCCCTTTGTAGTGTTATTACAAAGGAGAGAAGAAAACAGAGCATATGAGCTATGTCATAATCAGGGGCGGATTTCCGACTAGGGGCGAGCCTAGGGCCCCAGAGCTTGAGGGGCCCCGAAAACATAGAAATGGATTGCTAGTTTTCTTTTGGTTTTCATGGAACGAATCAAATCAATCCTTAAAGCGACTACTTTTGTATTGTCAATCGAGTTTTCTTGCTTTGTTGATATTCCAAATTTTTGAGTTCTTATCAATGTACTTATTTTTAAAGGAACAATTAAAATAATTTAGACTTCCTTTTAGTTTTAGATGAAGGAAAGATTCATGCTTCCCACACTTTTCAGTGTTTAAGGCGAATTCTCAAGCTTCCCACTTAAGGCGAATACTCAACAGGCCTGCTGTTATATAAAATACTTTCATGCTATTTCCAGCCAAAGGAAAACATCTGTGTTGGAACCTTTCCCCCTTCCCACCTGAATTGCAATGAGGAGTGCTTGTAGATACTTTGATGATATGGGGTGTTTGCTGTTAATTGTTTTTTCCCTCTGGGGTAGAGTAATCAAGTTCTTTCTCATCCCTAATCCTCCTAAACCAAAGGAGTTAGTATTTAGGCTGAAAAAAATAAAGAAGTTCCAGAATATTACACTATATTTTTCTTATTTAGTAGTGTTAAAAGGAATTTCTATTGTCTCCCCTAGTTTAATAATGATAATTACCAAGTATTCTCATCTTTTCTATTCCTCAAATTGACATTAAACTAACTTTTGAAAAAGCAATAAAAAAAGTGTCAATGATATTCTTACTCGAAAAGCTGTGGTTCCTACTTTTCCATTTTGAAACCGGATCTTCTGCATTTAATTCTTATACTTCTGTTTCTGATAACTGCAGTGAAGGGGAAATAAAAAAAAAAAACACGCATCTTTTTGACAGAATAAAAAAAAATGCAGACCTCAATTTTTTGAGGAAAATAATAAGAAAAATGCTTTCAAGAAACACATTCTCGTTTTCTTACACTGACTGATGAAATTCTTACTGTCCAACTTTTTTGGTCCATGGCATTCCTCTATGCCATGAACGGCTTAACATCTTCGATTTACGGAATTGTTCGCCACAGAAAAGCTCCTCCACGAAAAGTCATCCACCCTTTTCAAGTGAAGTAATGTGCACAAATTGCAGTTTACTCGAATTTTCTAACGTAGAGGACTTTTCTTCCAGTTGCCAAAGTCTAAGTATTTCATATTTGCTTACTATCATGCTCATTTTCTACTAATGTGCTGATAACATAAAAACAAGATGATTTTCCAAAGTTGAAGCAATGGAAAGAGCACATCTTGTGATTGAAGCATTCCTATTTTATGACAATCTATACGCAATATACTGATAAATTTAGAGAAATTCCATTTTCAGCGCCCTTAGCGTTAAATTTACCAATTTGCAACTGAAAAGGAGGTAAAGTCATCAGTTTTGCCTAGCGTATCAAACTCAAAAATAATTAACTTTTCCTGTAATTGAAACGGTCTCTTCGTAGCATAAAGCTAAAATTTACTAAATTTCCACTTTGAGAACTCCTAGCAGAAAATTAAAATTTATGAACTAGTAGTGAAATTTAAAATAGGCAAAATTTAATGAATGTTTATGTCCTATCATTCGCAAAAACAATTTTTGGAAAATCTGCGAAAACCAAATTTTTTGGACTTAGCGCCTCTAGAAGGAAATTAATGAACTAATTAGAAAATTTAAGTATTTGAGAAGGAACAGTTAAACTTAATATGAGAGGCACAAAAATATATTTTCCCTCTAAGTTGAACAGTTTCTACACAATGGAACTTCAATTTTTGAATTTTCGACTTTGACAGCCCTTAGCGATAAATTCATGAAGTATTTTAGGATATTTAAAGTGCCAAAATTAATATTCGTTAATTTCCTATAAGCCGCAAAGATAATGTTTGAAATACCTCTAAAAACAAAAAGTTCGATGTGCATGGACAAAGTGATTACACTAGCACTATTTCTCGCAAAACGTTCTATTAACAGGAAGATAGAATGGCATTTTAAAAAGCGTAAAACCTTTTACTTGACTTGACTTCCTTTTTTTTTTTTTTCTTTTGTTAATTCGACGGAAGAAAATTTATGAGGCGATAAGAAGGGAAAGGGGGCCCCTGAATCTTTTAGCACCCAGGGCCCCAAAAGATCTAAAGTTGCTTCTGGTCATAATTTCTAACTGTCTAGAGCATAACACCATAGCAGTCTACTGTTTTCAAAAAAGCTAATTCAATTTTTAGAAACCAAATTTCAAACTGATATACAGAAGATATACTACTTTTCGAATGACAGTGCAGCCCAATACAAGAATAAAAAGAATTTTGTAAACTTATGTTTCCACAAAGAAGATTTTGGCATCAAAACAGAATGGCATTTTTTTTTTTTTTTGCCTCTGCTCATGGAAAAGGACCTTGCGATGGTGTCGGTGGCACTGTTAAGAGATTAGCAACAAAAGCAAGTCTGCAGAGGCTGATAACCAAATTCTTACTCCATAACAACTTTTTGATTGGGCAGTTAAAAACATTACATCTGTACACTTTGAATTTTCAACACAAGAAGAGCACATTGAAACTGAAACATTTCTAGAAGAGCATTTTAGTCAATCTGTTACCATAAAAGGGACACAGAGGTTACATGCCTTTATACCAATAGCATCAAGTACATAAAAAATATTGGTAAAAACTTTTTCAGATACAACATAATCTACTGTTGAAACAGTCACAAAATCTCCAGAAAAACTGGCTTTGAGAGATATTCATGGATACATTACTGCCATCTACGACAAGAAATGGTGGCTAGTTTATGTTTTAACAAAAGACGAAGGTCCTGATGAAGTTAAAGTTACTTTCCTTCACCCAGCTGGCCCATCACTATCTTATACATATCCTACAAAACCTGATATTCTACGGGTATCTGTAAATTATGTTCTTTGTAAAGTAAACCCAGTAACACCCAACAGGAAAAATATATCAAATTCCTGGGGATGATACTGTAAAAAAAAAAAATGAAGCGTTTAAAAAGAAGTGAAATCTTAAAACACATACTGTTTGGATCAGGTTTCGCAAGTGACATTTCGAATGTATGTGCTAACAGTAAATTTGAATATGTACATAGATGTATTAAGAATAAAGAGTGAAGATTTATTTATGGGTAAGTTATGTATATTTCCGCTTAAATCTATAAATTTTACAAAAATCAGGGTGACCACTCTTTTCAGGGAAAAAATCCAAGGACATTCAAGGACTTTCAAGGACCTCCAGGAAAAAATTCAAGGATGAATTTTTCAATTTTGTAAACCGCAATGAATATATATATATATCAAGAATTACGTGTGTTGTATTATGATACTCATTATCTTCATAAAACATCTATATGCATCACATTAATTCTTTCTGTATGTTAAAAACTCCCAATTTCTCAAACACAAAATTATCATAACAATAAAACACTTAATATCTATTTTAGAATTATGTACAGGTATGTATAACACATTAAGTCACTTTTGTACGATTTTTAGAGTTATGCTAATACCAAATTTTCATCTAATTATTTATCATACTTTATAATATAACATTTACCTTTTTACCATTAATAAAGGAAATTTTTAAATTTAATGAATTGAAAAAAATACACAAGATTTTAATAACATATTAGCTCACTTTCATATTGAAATTTCAACACAGCAAAATTAGAAAACTTTCATGTTATTCAGAAATAAAATCCTTTCTTCACTTTCACATTAAGAAGCCTTCATATTCACAAGTCTCAACATAATTGATGGATTTTGGATGCATGTCATTTTTCAAATACTTCTGTGGGATAACCAGTTTTGTACACATTGAATTAAAAGCCAAGACTGATAACAGATACTTTAAACATTTTGGAAACACAGGCATGGGGTGAGGAGACTGAATGATGTTTTCTTTAGTGGGTAATATTTTTGGACAATACGAAGTAGTCGTATTTTATCACTAAATGTGAGAAACGACACACAATACCAGCATTTAAATTTTTCTTTTACTTTCGGTTTATCTTCAAGTTTTTACAAGACAGATTTAGTTATTAGTAGTTAGGCATGCACTAGAAAACAAATTATGGATTTGAAATCCATTGAATTAAGTTTTCACTGCAGATAAATTAAAAGATCCTATGGGTTTATCATTTAGATGATTTTAAACACCTTACATATGACACAGTACGAAAGCAAGACCATGGTGTATTTCTGTTATTATAAGAAAATTGAACCAAAGAAATTAACATCAGTATTTGTAATTGGTAGCCAATTATATAAAAAAAAAAAAATCTAAGCAACAATGCATCTCCAAATTTTGCAAAAAGTTCTTTACTGAATGACAAACTTTCTTCAGGTGAAAAAAAAATATTTAACAAATGAAAATACTGTAATCAATTTTTAAATAATTAGAATTTTCTCTACTCAAATGTCAGTACTTTTAACACAACATTAAATTTATCATTGTTAAAATATAGTTAACAAGTATATTAAAAAAATATTAAGCAAATGGGTGAATAATTTATTTACAATTATTCACTACATCCATTTTTTCTTGAGTTCAGAATCTATTTTATCAATGATTGTTTGTCTTGAGCTGTCTTTCTAAAGCTATTTGACTTAACAATGCAGTTAAAATTATGAGTATCTTCTGCTTTTGTTGCCAAGTCATCAGCTGATTTTAATAAATCCAATACTTCATTTTCTACACACGTTTTTCTTTTTTTCATACTTTCTATTTTATCCAGTATTTGGTCTCCTTTGGGGGCCTACAGCAGAATTAGCCTTGTCCTGAGCTTTTTCTTCTAAATTTATTACATATCTTTGCCTAGCACGACAGACATTACTCAGAAGCAATTTTGAAAACTTGACCTTTTCCATGCCACCAATGTTACTTAGATGGTCATATATTATTCTTTGTGAAACAATAGAGTTTTCTTTCATATTGTCAATTGTTAGTTCCTTATTAATGGATAATCCTCTCTCCACTGATGCCTGCCTAAGCGAGAGCAACAGCAGCTTTTCAGTTACTTCCCACAACAGATCATAGTTTTTACTTGAGGATAATAGTTCATAAAATAACATCTATTCTTAATTCTTCATAATTGTTATCAAAAAGTTTAAAATCTGAAGTTACTGCTGCAACACTACTTATGAAATCCTTTAACTGCAACATAATAGTGTCAACAACACCAGCTTTCAGATGATTTGCATCCACGAGAATTTCTAGAATAAGCTTGAAACTTTTTAAGCAAGATTCCTTCTCAGCACTCATTAATTTAGGATCTAAACACTTCATGTGCCGCACAAGAGCATACTGCAGTGGGCATTTAATGAGCAATTTTTTGACAAGGTTTTGCAAAATTGATCTGCATGTTACACGAAATTCCATTATCTGCTTTTCACGGATCCAATCTTGACCTACTTAACTCCCCGTCAGATCGAAGTGCACCCTTTCTCCCAGTGACACAGCCGCTTTGAAGTTTACTCTTTTTGACTTCTGATGTCAATGGGGGATTGCAGAAAAAAAGTGAAAAATAACAAAAGGAAAAAGATCGGAAATTCCAATCAAAATTTTTCAGCTGTGGGATTTTAAAATTCAAGGAGATTCCAGGCTAATTAAAGAAATTCAAGGACATTCCAGGCCTTGAATATTTTTTTTGAAATTCAAGGACTTTCCAGGTTTTCAAGGACGCGTGGGCACCCTGAAAAATGTAATTTTTTTTAGTGAAATATGTATTATTGAAATTTTATAAAGGTGTGAACCATGACAGTCCCACTTTCATACTTAGGGAATTAGTTAACAATAATGTGAAGCATTGTATATAATTTTTTGAAAATTTTTGAGAATGCGCTTTTTGATAAATTAAAAATTTTAATTTTAATTTAAATTTGAAAAACAATTTTCATCTCAAACCCATATTGTGTTGTATATCATAGGAAAGCTCTTGGAAAATGCTGTAAAATGACACCTCTCCCATCATTTTAGCTTAATTAGGAGAGTTGCTACAGCAATTTGAAATTATGGCAGTGGGGTGTTTTTTGGCAATTTTTGACAATTTCACATCGCCGTATTTTCAAAATGGGTCGACCCATTTTAAGAAAATTGGGTATTTTTCTTCATCTATATGTAGGCTACCTCTGTGCCAAGTTTCATCAAAATCTGAGATGATGGGGTAAAATCACTGTGTTGACTTGACATGACTATACAACTATAATTTCCCATTTGTAGAGATGCACAACAGTGCTGAGATGGGCTGAACCCGAGCCCGATAGCTGACCGCGGACCCGAAGTGGGCTCGGGCTCAGATTCCGAGGGAGAGAGATGTTTATTCCTTTCTTTTTAAATGTGATTTTGAATTATTTATTGGGTTGTCGGAAAAGTCATGACGTATTTTGGCACCCGATGGCGGTTTTGGAAGTACTAGAGGCATGCTACTTCCATAAAGAGAAGAACGCGCGTCAAGCTTGTGAAAAGTTGTGTCAAGTGCACGGTGATAATGCTCTACAAAGAACGTCTGTGCCAGTGGTGTTTTGCAAAATCCTGTGCTGGTGATTTTGACCTCAATGATGCTCCTCGGTCGGGGAGGCCCACCGAGGTTGATGACGACCAAATCAAGGCATTGATCGAGTCAAACTCACATTACACGACACGAGAGATTGCAGACACATTGCACATCCATCATTCAATCGTTCACGACCACCTGAAGAAGCTGGGATACGTAAGCAAGCTCGATGTGTGGGTTCCTCATGAACTCACAGAAGCTCAATTGACGGCGCGTATAAACATCTGCGATATGCTCATTAAACGTGAGGAAAGCGATCCTTTTTTGAAGCGACTGATAATAATTGGTGACGAAAAGTGGATTGTGTACAACAATGTGCTACACAAACGGTCTTGGTCCCGACGTGCTGCTTCACCTCAAACGACATCCAAAGCAGACATTCATCAGCGGAAAGTTCTGGTCTCAGTGTGCTGGGATTTTAAAGGTGTCGTGTTTTTCGAGCTCCTACCACGAAACCAAACAATCAATTCGAATGTGTACTGTCAGCAATTGGAAAGTTTGAACGAATGCATCATCCAGAAACGTCCAGAGCTCATTCATCGTAAAGGTGTTGTGTTCCATCACGACAATGCAAGACCACACACAAGTTTGATCACCCGCCAAAAATTTTAGGAGCTTATTATTGGGATGTATTGCCACACCCAGCATACTCGCCTGACTTTGCGCTGTCAGACTTCCACTTGTTTCGCTCTCTTCAACAGTCCTTGCGTGGTATAACGCTCAATTCAGATGGAGGCTGTAAATCATCACCTTGTACAGTTTTTCGCCACAAAAGACAGGTCCTTCTATGAATGAGGCATTCTGCAGCTCACTAAAAGATGGCATAAGGTTATCGAACAAAACGGGCATTATATCATTGATTGATCTTTGTTCTTTCTATCAATAAATGACCTTTGCAAATCATGGCTAAAATACATCACAACTTTTCCGACAACCCAATAGCATATTCTTACACTTTCAAGTTAGTGCAAATTCCTCGGCTACTGGGTCCGTTTATTCTGGGTTTGGATATTTATTCTTGAGTCTATTTATTCGGAATGGCTATTTTTTCTCTGTTTGAACAGCTAATGCCATTGGACACACATTAGTGGATTTCTGCGGCGTAGGAAAAGCTTCTTCAAGAATTACACTGGTAGACACTAGAAGATAGCTAGCATCCTGATGAAATTTCACCCTCTGCCTCCACATGGCTGCTCCCTGATAATTCTTCCTTTTTTTTTTTTATATTGGGGGTTTAATGACCACCTTGAGCAACTCAATGGACTATAAGCAGTCGCCCGTTCCTAATTTAGGGTCACTGGTTCCAGGGAAGGAAGAGAGCCAGTGCCGTAAGACAAACACAACATCCATGCCTCACCAGGATTCAAAGCCGGACCCATCTCAGACGAATGGTCACAAACCAGCGCTTAGACCACTGCGCCACTGGGGCAGCCCCCTGATAATTCTATTTCAGCAGTGTGTGTAAATTGCAGAGCCGCTTGATCTTTCTGGAATCCCAGCAGCATGAAGCATTTCAGGACGAAACGAATTGGTCAGAGAAAATGCACGACTATACTATATAAACAGATAGATATCCCTTCCCCAGTTGAGAAAAAATGTCTGTTAATTGCAAGGGAAAGACGAGGGGAAGAACGGAAGAGGAGATTTTTTTTTAATTAATGCCTAAACATATTATTCAAATTTTTTCAGTCTCGTTCGGGCCCGGGCTCTGTCTGGCAATATAAAATTTGGGCTCAGGCTCTTAAAATTGAGCCTGAAATCAGCTCTGATGCACAAAAGAGCTTAACTGTGAAAATAGTTTTACAAGTTATGGAAGTGGTTTGCATTTCTTCACAGACACATTAAATGCCAGTTTTAAAATTTTATTTCACGTAAAATCGGGAGGGGCAGAAATGCTTGCACTCTCGATTGATTTGGAAGAGACTGTTTGAAAAAGGAAAATATGCATTTTAATATCAAATATTCTTAAAACATATAGTCACTCATTTGCACTAACACCAAAAACATAAAAATGGAAACAACCAAGAAAAATATTAAAAATCAGGTATATAATCAAGAAATTATTATATATATACACTATCTACCAACAAGTAATTGGAAACCCCTGCAATCGACGATATCTGCGGTCTGATACACGTCACGGCCGCTGCCGTTAAATATCATGTGGGGAAACAACAAAGCAACCAGTCACATGCAAGATGCCACGCAGTTCGGAGCTCTCTGATTTCGAGAAAGGTGTAATTCCCGGGTGTCACAGAAATGACCGATCCATACCTGACATATCCAGCGAGTTGAAGTACCCAAAATCGACAGTGGCCTACGTGATTGGCAAGTGGAAGATGAGAGGTGACTGTCGGAATGTGCCCCGACTCGGCAGACCCACAAAACTGGGAGTTAGAGACCAACGGATGATGGCCAGAGAAATTCGGAAGAACCGCACCAAATCAATGGGCCACATCCGCGAGGAGTTTCAACAGGCATCCGGGAGTATTCTTTTGATGAATACTATCCGTAAGGAAGCCCATCTGTTCGGTTATCATGGACGTGCTGCCGCCCACAAGCCTTTGATCACCAAGTCCAATAGCGCTGCTCAGGTAACGTGGTGCAAAGAACGTCGACAGTGGACCGTTGAACAGTGGAAACAGGTTCTCTGGAGCGATGAATCAAGGTTTACCCTCTACCGTTTGGATGGCAGGGACTAGGTTTGGCATCTGCCTGCAGAACGCCTCCTGCCGGAATGTATTGTGCCAACTGTGAAGTTCGGCGGCAGTGGAATTATGCTATGGGAGTGTTTCTCTTGGTGTGGCACGGGACCCTTGGTCGCAATTCCTGGTAGACTCAATGCCGAGACCTACTGTGCCATTTTGGATGACCATGCGCTTCCTATGTTGTGGCAGTTTTACGGGGTGAACCCATGTTACTTTCAGGATGACAATGCCACCTGTCATGTTGCGAGGTCCACCATGTCTTGGTATGGTGACAATGGGGTTAATTGAATGGATTGGCCTGCGCAGAGCCCGGACCTTAACCCTATCGAGCACCTCTGGGACGAGTTGGAGCGTTGACTTAAGGGGTGCCCCCACCATCCGAAATCGGTGAAGGAACTGACCTGTCTTCTCCAAGCCGAGTGGAATAAAATACGGCTAGCCGTCGTACAACGCCTGGTTGAGAGTATGCCTCGGAGGGTCGCAGCTGTAATCGCCGCTCATGGAGGCTCCACCAACTATTGAAGGTGAATAAATTTCGTTTTCCTGTGTGTGTGTGTGTACACACACACACACACACACACACACAGAAAATCCCATATATATATATATGTGGGATTTTCTCTAAAAACTTTTTGACTTTTGAAACTTTCTTTGAACTGTTGCTGATAAATGTCACAGTGATACTGTGTGAAGAGCAGCTCACCTCCTTTCCCAACAATAACTAGTAGATTATCCAGTTCAGCCGGCGATAAGATGAAGAGAGACGAAGTTGAAAGTTGTGTGTGCGGGTTAAAGGATGTGTGCCTAAAACGATGTTTGTTTATGTTTCATTCCCTTAAATTCAACGATGCCTGTATTACTGTTTACTCCATTAAACATTATTTTAGTTCCTATTAGTAGTTCTAATTCTGACTATTAGATAGCTCTAATCATTCTACTATTCTCTTTTACGTGCCATATTTCAAAGTAACTTGTACAATATTCTAGAGGATAATGCTTACCTTGGCATTCCTTGCTAGCGACGAGAACATTTCACACACGTGTTTTCCGGTCTGTGTTGATGTTATTGTCCTAAAGTCCGTTGTATGAGATGAACAGCTTTACTTCCCACTCTTTTCGCTGGGTATACTCATTGGATCTTCGCTTTAGGATTCACACACATAAATTTTTATCGTTCTTTATACTCGAAATTTTCGCCCATTCTCTGGGCATCCTCAGGAACGTGGCGACTTTTCCACCGATGTTCGTGGTTAACTTGGCTAATGGAGTCCAATACTCCTTGTTGCCATTCGTTGGATATACTTTCTTGGATATATTTCGTTATCAAGCCCGGCTGGTACCATCTATGTCTCATTATTATCCCCCCCCTCATCGGGTTTTCTTTTGTTGTTCTTTTTCTTGTCTTATTAGTTCTTTCCACAGGCCAGATAATGTGCTAGGGACATTTTGGTTACATACCCTTGCTTTATTTTTATAGATTAATATTGCTTCTTCCCTCCTCATTTGCCTTTCCGATTTTTTATTCTTTTTTAGCATTTTAATTTCATCGAATTTTGGGAATGTCTGGTTTTCCATACAGAATTGCACTAAAGCAGTTTTGGTTTCTTTTTTTTGCCAATTAGATACGTGTTGTTTAAGTCTTTTTTTTTTATCTGTTTTTCGTACTTCCAATGTACGATATTGGGTATCTGTGCAATTGGAATTTCGCAGGATCCTGATTCTTCTAGCATTTTTTCCTCTTGTTTTTTTGTTGACAGTCATACTTTTCAAGGTGTGCACTGAGCTTCCTAGTTGTAAGTCATATTTAGCACATTGCCTATTGATTTCTTTACTAACTCCTTCCAAGTATGAGAAAGCACCAATGTATTTCAATTTTTTATTCCTCATCTTCCTTTGGTTGTGCACTTCTTTGGCCTTCTTTACTCTTAGTCATATGCTTTTTACTCTCATGCATCCATATTTTAATTAGCTTGCTCGGGTACCCATACTCTTGTGATATTTTCGAGATGAACTCGAGCTCTTGATTTTTTAGCCTGTTGTTAGAAGTGTGTGTGTGTACGCTCGCCGTATCAAGTTTACTATGCAGTTTTTTTTATGTATCTCTGGGTGGTGAAAAAAACTGCATAGTAAACTTGACACGGCGAGCGTACACACACTTCTAACAACAGGCTAAAAATCAAGAGCTCGAGTTTATCTCGAAAATATCACAAGAGTATGGGTACCCGAGCAAGCTAATTAAAAAATGGATGCATGAGAGTAAAAAGCATATGACTAAGAGTAAAGAAGGCCAAGAAGTGCACAACCAAAGGAAGATGAGGAATAAAAAATTGAAATACATTGGTGCTTTTCCATACTTGGAAGGAGTTAGTAAAGAAATCAATAGGCAATGTGCTAAATATGACTTACAACTAGGAAGCTCAGTGCACACCTTGAAAAGTATGACTGTCAACAAAAAAACAAGAGGAAAAATGCTAGAGGAATCAGGATCCTGCGAAATTCCAATTGCACAGATACCCCCAATATCGTACATTGGAAGTACGAAAAACAGATAAAAAAAAAAGACTTAAACAACACGTATCTAATTGGCAAAAAAAAGAAACCAAAACTGCTTTAGTGCAATTCTGCATGGAAAACCAGACATTCCCAAAATTCGATGAAATTAAAATGCTAAAAAGAATAAAAAATCGGAAAGGCAAATGAGGAAGGAAGAAGCAATCTTAATCTATAAAAATAAAGCAAGGGTATGTAACCAAAATGACCCTAGCACATTACCTGGCCTGTGGAAAGAACTACTAATAAGACAAGAAAAAGAACAACAAAAGAAAACCCGACGGGGGGAGGGGGATAATAATGAGACATAGATGGTACCAGCCGGGCTTGATAACGAAATATATCAAAGAAAGTATATCCGACGAATGGCAACAAGGAGTATCGGACTCCATTAGCGCGAAGTTAACCGCGAACATCGGTGGAAAAGTCGCCACGCTCCTGAGGATGCCCAGAGAATGGGCGAAAATTTCGAGTATAAAGAACGGTAAAAGTTTATGTGTGGGAATCCTAAAGCGAAGATTCAATGAGTATACCCAGCGAAAAGAGTGGGAAGTAAAGCTATTCATCTCATACAACGGACTTTAGGACAATAACATCAACACAGACCGGAAAACACGTGTGTGAAATGTTCTCGTCGCTAGCAAGGAATGCCAAGGTAAGCATTATCCTCTAGAATATTGTACAAGTTACATTATTTTAGTTGTCACACAAGAAGTTAGTCCTGCATTAAATTGGAGTCACCTCTCTGCAAAAAACGGCCACAGACACCTTTCCTACATTTATGGTGCCGGAAGTCTGGATGTGACCGGAAAATGATGGCCTGTTGTGGCATGACTGAACCTTCCAAGTGAGTTCACGTTTTCGATTTGTCGGATCACCGCTCAAGGAGTGTAAAGGAAGTAAATAGAATCTTTTCCTGATGGATATAAAGAAACTTAAGGATGTTCTGGGCATTAAGACAAATTTAAAAACTACCTGTCAAATCTATTAAAGCATTGCATAAATTGGTCTTCGAAGTTGAGGGTGATCGTTTGAACAGAAAGCGGCTGCAGGAATTTTTTGGCTTTGAATTTGAAACTGATGGTAAAGCATATAAGAGCGAGTTACGTTATATTTCTGATAATTTCTCAGCAACAGAATTGGTTACAATGCGTAATATTTTGGGATTGGATTACGAAGGAACTCTCGAAGAAATAGAATTAAAATCTCGAGTAGCTTAGTAAATATGAAACTGCTGACTGAAAATCCTGAATCTAATGAGTGAGTGTGAAGATGTTGATGATGACAGGAAATTTTAAACAGCTAATGTTTATGGGATTGGTGAGCCTCTAATTAAATCGGGATTTGGATCGGATACTTCTTTTAAATTCTCCGTTAGCTGTAGTGACATCAAAGATTCCATTCGGAAGTATAACGGTGACTCATTGACAAGTGGATAGTAGACTTTGAAGAAATTGCAAGCCTATGTGAATGGAATGACTTTCAAAAGTTAAGTTTTGCCAAAAGATCTTTGACCAGCATAGCAAAATTATTTGTTCAGGGTGAATCAGGTCTAATTACATGGGATAAATTAAAATTTACATTGAGAGAAGAATTGCTGGTAGATTTAGTAATAGCAGTCAACTTCACAAAATGTTATCGGGATGTCGACTACACAGCCATGAGTCATTGCACAAGAATATTTTTTTTATAATGAAAGAGATTGCTTTCATTATAAAAAAAGAAGCCTTAATGGAATATATTATCGATGGAATTTTAGATAGAGCTGAGAAGAAAGCAATTTTAATTGGAGCAAAAGATTTAAGGGAATTTACAGAGAAATTATTAATTTATGAGAAAATTCATTTGGGTGTACATGAGCCCCAGATTAAAATGAATACAGCCACATAGCAAAATGAAAACCGGCCTGAGTATGTATCTGCAGAAGAGTAAAACTGTAAATGCACCGTTTAATAGAAGCTCTGATATTCGCTGTTTTAATTGTGGTGAAAAAAATCATGTCGAGAAATTGCCCTTCTAAAAATAAAGGAGTTAAGTGTTTTGCTTGTAATACGTATGGTGACCATAAATCCTTTAGTTGCCCGTTGAAAAGAAATTCTGACAGCATTGCAATAGTCAATTACGCTCCAGAGCCTGCAAATTGCGTAATCCAAGCGGCGCTCAGTCCGACGTCACAGGCTAAGGTCGAATGCTTTGCGTCAGCATTATGGCTCTCCTTGGTACAAGAAGTGAAGTAAATGTTATTCGTGAAGATGTTTATCGTAAAATAGGACAACCTCCGCTGCAAAAGAATAACGTGTCTCTTTCGGGAACCTGAGATTACAAAGTTGCTACGCTTGGTTGTTTTGTGTGCTTGATACGTATCAACAGTAATTTCTTTGAATTACTTTTTCATGTGGTGCCTAGAAGTGCTTTGAAAATGCAGATAGGAACCAAAATACTTCGTCAAGCAGATATTCATATCAGTAGAGAGGCAAGCTATAGAGATACAAAATGTGAATGGTGGAAATTTCCTAATACACATCGCTGATGTTGCGGACCAACCATCGAATTTAATTGAAACTGACCACATTGACGATATACAGACACATGAATTGGTATTTGAATTTATTACAGAACATAGACCAAATAAGACCAAACAGACAGACATTAAAATGAAAATTATTTTGAGTGATGACAATATAGATATGGATGATAAAAAATATGACAGTGATCATACAAAAGATGGTAATAAAGATGCTAATGGTGACCAAAAAAGATGACAAAAAAGATGAAGGAAAAGATGAAAAAACAGATGATGGTAAAAAAGTTGAAGCAGAAGATAGAAAGCATATTAGCTGTAAAACAATAAACATAGTGTTGATACCTCTCCCAAAAAGAAAAAACAGGAAAAAGAACATTGCAGTAGATGATAGTCTTCATACTTCTAAATTAGGGAATTTTGAATACTCACAACTCAGTGTTCCTGAGAGAGGCTAAGAAAGAAAAAGAGAAATTCAATATTATGACCGACTGTTCAGTGTTTCAAAAAACTATGGACAAAAAAAATCTAGTAACCAGAGTAGCATGATGGGCTTTATTTTTAGAGGACTTTCAGTATGAGATTGTACATCGACCGGGTGAGTAAATAAAGCATGTAGACGCCCTGAGTAAATATCCCATCATGATTATATCTGATGCAGATATTGTGCCAAAAATATCAGTCGCGCGGTTGGAAGATTAGTATATTACCACTGTGAGAAAGTTATTAGAGAATGAAGGTTGCATTTTTGGACTTACCGTTAAATTGGTGAAGTTCCAAGTTGAACACTTCCAGCACGTGGATCTTGGTTTTTTTCCTGTATTTCCGTTATGTAGCTGCAGCATGGGGGATGGGGGTCATTCAGTTGTTGGTCCACTTCAGTTATTTCCCATTGGTTTTTAATTGGCCTTGTTACCAAATTAATTTTTTCCTTTGCTGCTTCCACATATACTTCTATACGTTTTTTTACCCGAGTACTTTCGGTAACACTCCATTACCATCATCTAGGAAACGTTTGCTCTGACCAGCACGGACCGTGTCAGTAGAGCTTTTGGGTGGTTCTCGTGGGTTGCATCTGTTAACGTCTATCGCTTCCTCTTGGGTATTGTGGCGTCATCTCTTGTTGGTCACAGATCTCATTTTTCAAAATTTTCCACTTTTTTTGCTCAATTTTAATTAAATTCCTCCAACTGTTTTTTAAAATATTAGGGTCATTATGGTTGCACACTTTTGCTCTATTTTTTTCAATCATTACCGACTCTGCTATTCTGAGGTGTTTTTCGGATTTACAGCTTTTATGATTTTTATATTTTAGAGAATGAAGGTGTTGACTATTATTTTGTTAAGCGCAATATACTTTACAAGTATGAAAATGGTCACGACTTAATTGTTCTGAGGGCCATGCAATTAGAAGTCATCAAAAATGCACACGGAAAGGGTCATTTTTCAGTAGCGAAAACTGAGGAAATTGTTAAGCGACAGTTTTTTATGCCAGGCCTCCGTAAGCACATTGAATCTGTGATACAGAACTGTGTGAAATGCAGCTTGTTAAACAAGAAATCAGGAAAGCAAGAAGGGTTTTTAAATCCTATTCCGAAGGAGGAAGTAGCATTAAATACCTATCATGCCGACTTTATTGGTCCCCTACCATTCCACCGACGCTTTTACAAAGTTTACATGGTTGTACCCAGTAATTGTAACAATGGGGGAGGGGGGGTACAATGACCCAGCACTGCGACCTGAGGTCTATTGTGCGTCCCCAGCCCCAGTGGCGGATTTCCAATTAGGCACGGTAGGCACGTGCCTATGGGCGCAGCTCCATGAGGGGCGCAAAAATTTCAGTGAGGGTGTAAAATTGTGGTGGGACTGGGAACAATGCTAAGCAGAGTCATGTTCGGACATAGCAGCATTCCCTAAAATTTATTTTTGGGGTGTGTGTGTGTGTGTGTGTGTGTGTGTGTGTGTGTGTGAGAGAGAGAGACAGAGAGAGAGAGAGAGAGAGAGAGAGAGAGAGAGAGAGAGAGAGAGAGAGAGAGAGAGAGAGACAACAACACTACCAGCGCCTTTGGGGCACCACCACACCACAACCTCCTGTTTGGGAAGGAGTTTTCTTTGTCTGAGTGAGTCCCAGCTCACATTCGTGGACGGAACTACTGCTGCAACGTAGGAGGCATGACCGGAAATGATTGATCCTGATCATTCCAACCAAAATACAAACAGGTTGAGGAGAAAAAAAAAAGCAACATATTCGGGGGAGGGGGCACTGGGCGCGCTACGTCTGTCCTGTCCCCTCCCTCCCCTGATGGTGACCACGACACAACAAACAATGAATAAAGAAAAAAAGGAAAGGGACAAGAAGACATACTTCATTCCCAGGGAGTCCCATGGGAGAAGGCATGGGTGAGACCCGTTTACCATACCATATGTGGTCGAAGACAAACGTTTTTAAATTGCTTTCATCTGAATGGCTGAGCGTGCGTGTACCCCCAACCAGATGAAAATGTGCTTCACAAAGACAAAGCTCAGGGAACTGGTCAGATGCTCAGAGATATTAGTGTATCAAAGTATCTTACTCGTAATTAACCTAGCGTTTGCAGCAGTTTCTGCGGCGAGTTGCACCTTTTTAGATTTTTACTAGGAAGTTTGAACAAGCTTGTTTTAGTGTGTGTGGGGTGCTGTGCAGAAATCTCCGTGAATAATGAGTGCAAAAACGGGAAAACTCAGTGGGGCTCAGAATCGGAAAATCATGATTGCAAAAAAAGGAAGGGAAACTAAGCTGCTGAAAAGCCCACTTCTTGAAGAACACCTTAAAGAAACTCGGGCTTAGCTTTGGAATACACTCACCAAGATCAACATCACGCCATCTGCTATCATCCAGGAACACCCATACCGCACTGGCTGATGCGGGATTGTATTCCATGCCATTGGAATACCCGGATGATACCACCAAACATTACATCGGAATGACAAAATGTTATTTCGCTCTTCGGCTAGTCGAACACAAGCGGGACTCGCACAGAAAATTGACAACCGCACTATCCCGGGAAGTGGTTGACCATTCTGCCATCCCGAAGTGGAACCGGATCAAGAGAGTGACTCCTTATGCTACCACCAGAGGCACTGCCGCCCTCAGGGAAATCATCGAGATATTGACTAACCCTGTGGTCTACAATGACGTCTCACTTGAGCTTCCCCAAATATGGCGCACATTTCTTCGCGCTTGGCACGTTTCTGTAGACATATCTCATTGTCGCACGCATGCGACGCAACATAGCATGTTCTCATATTCTGTTCATGTTTGGTTTTTAAAATTTTCTGTTGTTTAGTTCTCTTGTCTTGCCTATCCACGCATAAGTTTGAAGAAGGCACCCGTTGGTGTTGAAAGCTTACACTTTAAAAATCATATTTTTACGTCAATAAACGGATATTTTTATTCCTTTTCTTAATAAAAATTATATTTGCTTGCGGTGTTTCTTTACAAATCACCAATTTCTAATAGTACAATATTATAGCTACATGCATGTAGATATTTCTGTTGATTGTTGATTGAGATATTGAAACATAACTGAACTTTATGTAAAAATTTAAAAATTGATCATTCTGATAAAAAATTTGAGGACCTTCATCCCATGGAAAAGAAGGGGCATTTTTAAAAGTATGGACTTTTATGAACCAAGCTGAAAAAAGGGACCTGTTGGGAGCACGAAACGATAAAAATTTTGCCTAGAAAGTGGCGGGGGTGGGGGACCCAGCGCAGCCACATCCTGCTGAGAACCGGGCCCCAGGCACGTACGCAGAACTTAATTTCGAGGAGGGTCCAAGCTCCAAGGCGGTAAGCACAAAATCGTGTATGCTCAGCCAATATACACTGGTGTGCAAAAATTAAGGACGCAGAGGAGAAATCAGCATAACAGCAGAACGAGCAGGCAGAACGAATCGAAAGACCACTCAGGAGATAGAGTAGGGTCCGGTACGGTAGGACATGCGCATATATGCAGCATGACGTATGGCGGGTGGGGGGGGGGGGGGGTGTCGGAAGGGTAAAAACACAAGGACAGTGTACCCTCAGCAATTCGGTGAAAGCTATTACACGGTGTACTTTGGTTTGAATGACGTCGAGTTGCTGCCACCGTGTGACATGGCCAACAGGCAATCCAGTAGATGACATCTGGATGACTTTACCCGAGGTCGCGTCATTGGGAAGTTGGAAGAAGGTCGAAGTGTGACTAGTATGGCCGAGGAGTTCGGGATCGCTCACAGCATCGTTTCACGAGCTTGAAGACCATTTCAAACGACAGGAACAGCTGTCCGAGAGTTTAGCAGTGGTCGCCCACGAGCAACCACGGCAGCGGACGACAGGTATATTGGCCTACAGGCGAGAAGAGATAGACGGTAGACAAGTGGGAGAAATTGCAAGGCACATGCAACAGACAACTGGACATCCGTTATCGCGTTTTACCGTGGCCAGGAGGCTGCACAAAGGTGGTCTGTTTGCACGACGACCAGTACGGTGTGTGCCATTAACACCTGCTCATCGGAGATGGCGGTTTCTGTGGTGCCAGTAACACAAGAACTGGACACATCAGCGATGGGATCGAGTTCTCTTTATGGATGAGAGCCGATTTAGTCTGATGAGCGATTCTGGACGTATACACATCTGGAGAGAGCAGGAAACACGCAATCACACCTCCATCATCATCGAAAGGGACCGGTTTGGAGGTGGCGGAGTTCTCGTTTATCATGCTTGGTAGCCGTACTGACCTCCACATCTTCCAAAGAGATTCAGTCACTGGTGTCCACTATTGTACCGAGGTTCTCCAGCCTCATGTGCATCTGTTTAGAGGTGCTGTGGGTCCTGAGTTCCTTTTCATGGACGACAACGCTACACCTCATCGTACAGTGGTTGTCACAGAGCTGTTGGAGAGTGAAGATATTCAACGCATGGATTGGCCCGTAAGGTCCCCGGACCTAAATCCAATCGAACACGTGTGGGACCTTCTCGGCAGGCGCTTGACAGCACGTCACCAGCAAACAACAACGATTCCGCAGCTGCGACTGGCGCTACAAGAGGAATGGGCCGCGATGCCTCAACATCTCCTTGACAACCTCGTCCTCAGCATGGACAGACGTTGTAAATCCTGCAAGGCAGTCAGGGGTGATCATATTATTCCCTACTAAAGACTGGATTTTTCTTGGCAGCCGGCTGTCACATGGACGTTTCTGTCTTCTGTCTAGTTATGTTCGAAGCTACATTTTCAATAAAGTGCCTTTGTATCCTTTGGTTTCCTTGTTTGGATGGTTTTGTTCACTTGTCCCATATTCTTACATCTTGGGGATCTTATGGTATGATTTGAGTCGATGCGGAGCACTTCTGCACGACATTACATTCGAAAAACCATCTCGTCCTTAATTTTTGCACGCCAGTGTATGAATATATATGCTTGACCATGAAGTCAAACATTTAGGGGGGTTGGGGGTTTCTAGACCACCTGGAGCTGGACCCCCCCCCCGAGTACGATTCTGTCGGTCCCGATATCAGAATGAGAACAGGTGTACGGGTGATGAGCTCCTCCGCAGGGGGCACTTGGAAAACTTGTGCCTATGGGCGCCAAATCTGTAAGTCCGCCACTGCCCAGCCCTAATCTCGAAAGAGACCAGATGCATGAGCAAAAGCAAGAATGCTCTTGACTGGTACTAAAGAGAGATCACTTGGTCTCAAGTTATGAGTACCAAAGTGTTCAAGCCTGAGTGCTGCAAAAAAGTCACAGTCACAAAGAAAATGCAAGGAAGTCTCCTCTTCTAGATGCCATCCTCTACAAAGTGGATCCTCTTTCACCCCGATCAAATTAAGGTGCCTATTAAGATGACAGTGTCTTGTAAGTAGACCAACAATCAGTCCAATATCCTTTTTTGGCAGTTTAAGGAGCTCCTTAGCTCTAGGAGGCAAGGGTTCTTGATTAAGTTCCTCTGCCTGCCTCTGTCCCTTGGTAGCAAGCCAGAGGTCAAGCTGCTTAGTCCTAGCAGTCTTTTAATAAGTCCTCTAGCTACATCAGAGGCGAGCCCTAATGCAGGCTCCGGACCATAAAAAGCCTGCTCTGCCCCCTCTTTAGCAAGAAGGTCAGCTTTCTCATTACCTACAAAAACCCCTATGTCCTGGCACCCACAACAGTTGCACTTTGTCCTGGTTTGTCAGTTCAGTTAGGGTCTGGAGGCAGTTCCAAACAATTTTGGATGAAATGCGGCACTGACGAAGTGCCAGTAAAGCTGCCTGACTGTCTGAACAAATCTGGATACGCACATTGTGATACCCTTTGATCAGACATTCTGAGGCACATGCCAAAATAGCATACACCTCAGCTTGGAACACGGTAGCATGCCTTCCAATGCTTTGGCATGAACCATAACCTCTGGATAGGCAATACTCCCCTGCTCCAACTCCTACATTTGTCCTGGAGCCGTCAGTAAACCAAACAGTTTCACCGCTGCATCCAGGAACAAAGGATGTTTCTCATTCACTGCAACTAGGAAAGTTCACACTGAATGCTTTATCGAAATAATATTTTAGGAGCATGTTGTTGGTTCCCATTTGAAAGATGGGCTCCCCGGCAGGTGGAGACCGACAGAGTCTCCCCGAGTAGCGAGGCCACAACCGTTCTGCTTGTGAGTATGACCTTAATCCATTGACAACAGGTTCTATCAACACCATGTCTTTCCACAGCCCCCACAATGGTCTCTGTAGAGACCCTGTGAAAGGCACCTTCAATGTCAAGGAAAGTGGCCAAAGCCACCTCCTTAAATTCTAATGACTTCTCCAGGCAACAGACTATGCCATGGAGAGCTGCTTCTGTTGATTTGCTTGTTGATAGGCAAACTGGAATTTTGAGAGGGGTTTAGGGAGTAAAAACCACCTCCCTAATATGCCTGTCCACCATCTGCTCAAGAGCCTTGAGAAAGAAAGATGTTAGACTAATAGGTCTAAAGGCCTTTGCCTCTTGGTAATTTAACTTACCTGGCTTGGGAATAAATATCACCTTAGCTTGTCTCCAAGCACTTGGTATATAACCAAGCGCAAGGCAGGCCCGGTAAATTTTACACAAGAGTGGAGTAATTATCTCCAGTCCTTGTTGCATTAAGATGGGAATAATACCATCACATCCAGGTGATTTATATGGTTCAAAAGAATTAGTGGACCACTTAATCCTAGAATAATTGACCACCTCCCTGGCAACCCTCCAGTCCTCCTTTTTTGCATGTTGGTGCTCATGGTTAGCTGGGTGTACGCCAGTGGGGTCAATTATGTTTGAATCTGGAAAGTGTACACCTAGCATTTCTGTTAGTGTTTCTTTACCAGTTTTTGTGAAGCTCCCATCAAACAGTTTGATGGTGTTCAGGCAATTTGCATTGCCCTTAGCCATGATTTTCATAAATCTGGCAGTACTGGGAGTATCTGAAATACTTCCACAGAAATCTCTCCAAGAGGCTCTTTTTGCCTCTCTAATTGCTTTGTTGTACTGCATGAGGGTAGTCTTATATGCTGTCCACTCACCAGTACGTTTGGCTTTATTAAAAGCCTTCTAGTTTTGCCTCCGAGACTGCTAAGCTGTTTATTCCACCAAGGAACTTGCCTTGGTAAGCTAGCAGTCTTGGCCTGACAGTTTTGGTGATAAGATTCGAGAATAGATCATTGCAGCTGGTCAACAGCTAACTCGAGATCCAACTCTGTGCGCATGTTAAATTTCATGCCTTCAATATGTGCCACCAGATCATCCCTGAAGCTAACCCAATTGGTCCTTCTGGGAATTCTGACTTGCACCAGCTATTGTCTTACATCGGCAACTGAAAAGCAAATATATCTATGATCAGACAGTGAAGGTTCACTTGATGCATGCCATTTAATAATGCGATCAAACATGTTAGCACTTCACTTCTATTAGAAACAATAAAAGTGGGCTCATTGCCTCGATTAAGAATATAAAGTTTTGTACTTACAAAATATTCTAAAAGGCTATCCCCTCGTCTGTTGCAGTCGCTGCTCCCCCACACAATATGGTGAACATTGGCATCACAGCAGATGATGAGGCATCTTCCACTTGACTCACAAAAGTGGACAATATCTCTCACCTCCTGAGAAGGAGGTTGTCCAGGTTCATCATATGGTAAGTATGCAGAGACAGCAAACAGCTCTTCTCTGCCACTATCAGATGACATAAAAAGTTTAATCACAGTTGTATCACCTGTGGTAAACTCAGGAAGTGGCATAGCATGATGTCTCTTGCTCACCAGTATACAGGTCCTTAGTCTACTTGATGTATTATAGAAGACAGCAAAGCCTGCTCCTTGTAAGCCCAGGATCTTTCCATTATGTGTCCATGGCTCTTGAATGAAAGCCAGATCAACATCCTCTGCAGCCAGTCTGCAGCATAAAGCAACAGAAGCAGACCGACTATGGTGGAGATTGATCTGGATACATTTCATGCAGTTCTCCATTATGAGATAGGTATGGAGACTAAGTGGTAGAAGGATCAGCAAGTTCAGGATCCCCCCAGTGGGTGCTGGAAGCCAGCTCCACACCTTCATGAATACCACCCAGGCCGATCACATCCACCTCCATAGTCTCCCCCCACACACACACACACACACACATACACACTCGCAGCTGGACCTGAGTCCTTCCCTGTTTCCAGACAATGGCCAGGGGAAGACAATGCAGTTGTTTCTGGTTCCACAACTGCAGAATGAGGCTCCTCCATTTCTGTGTCCTCCTTTGAAGTGC
This sequence comes from Macrothele yani, assembly GCA_039090855.1. Lineage (NCBI taxonomy): Eukaryota > Metazoa > Arthropoda > Arachnida > Araneae > Macrothelidae > Macrothele > Macrothele yani. The sequence continues at coordinate 141,794,654 of CM076993.1, read as the reverse complement.
TAGGGCCCTGAGGGTCATGTAGTACTTTGAATTGACCCTCATCGACCCCAGTGTAGGCAGTGAACTTGGCTTCAGCAATGGCTTTAGCCGATTCCCTGTCCACCTGGAAAATCCACCTAACGGCCTTAGGATCTTGTACCCGATCCAACACCCTCCAGTGGTTTGTATGCAAACTGCTGTTGTAAGCACACAACCTCCTGCAGAGGACATTTGGATCCTTGGTCCAAATATCCTTTGTCCTGAAGGCAACCTTGATTAGTTTTGGAAGTTCACTGGCCCTTATCACCTTGAGCCCAGTGCCCTTTAAAACCTTATCATTTTTGTCAAAGGCTGATGTTAGTCATTGTCCTGTTTCCTGGTTCTCACAAAGATAAACAAGGGCTCTATGGTTCAGGGAAAAGCTCTTGATGCACGGCAGAGGCTCTCCTGCTTGAGAACCATCCACACACCTCAAAAGCTCCTCTTGAATAGTCCCAACCTCACTGTCATCAAGCCACTCATTCAGAAAATTCTCCTTTACGATGGCCATCCTGACAGTGGAGACAGCCTCACCATAAGTGCTGGGACGAGACTCATCCCTACTCCTTTTGGTTGGCTTCCTCACGGCTGGAGAAGGGGTAGAGAGAACAAATCTCTGCCTCTTGCCCTTCTTGTCCACTACAGGTGCAGAAGTGTCTACAGATATAGGTCCTACTGAACTCGACTCCTTGTCAGTTTGACCCTTCATCTGCCTTGTCAGTTTCCTCCTGATGTTGCGCTTAACAGTAAGACGCAACCCTTCCTTGCTGTCACCAGCCTCACTAACAACCGATGACTCTTTTGGCAACCCGGTATTACCTGCTGCATCCAGATGTCTTGGTTGCTTGTGTGAATAAACTTCCTCCACCTTAGCCAGAGAGGTGTTCCCAGAGCAACTGGGCCTCACCTCAAGATCAACAGATCCCGGTCTTGGCTGGGAAGATGTTTTTTTAGGTTGGGGTCTGATTCTAACCCAGGGTTTGTTGTAGTTAAAAAAGATTCCATATTTGGTCCCACGAAACTGGAGGAAAATAAAAGGTCACCACCTGGTAATCCTCCTATCCCGGGTGGAAGGCTAATTACGACAGGGCTTCGCCTGGTGCCCTGAAGGGATCGTTATTGATACTAATGTTTTACTACCTCAGTACCATTCAGCCCTCAGCATGATACCTTACGCCTTGGCTTAGGTAGACCAGAGCCTCGGTTTGCCAGCATGTTTCGGACGCTCCAAAACGAGGAGCTACTGTGAACCACAGCACCTAATCCACCTGTTTCCACCACCCCACAATGAGGACGTTGAGGTTGGATTTCTGGGGGCTTGTACCCAGTAAAGTCTACTACAGCCAAAGATGTGTAGGCCAAGTTGAAATTGCAGCAGAAAACCTTTGGAAACCAAACCACGATAATCACCGATAGAAGTAGTGCCTTTGTATCCAAAGAGTAATGCTTATTGTCTCAGAGGACATAGAGCATCTTCAAATTACTACTGGTGTTCCCCGTGGGAACGGCCAAGTCGAAAAGAATCCATAAGACCCTCATACCTGTCTTACCAAAATTATCACCTGGTGATCAGACTAAATGGTTTAAGCATGTGGATTCAGTGCAAAGGATACTAAATAGTACAGTTCCTCGTAGCACAAAGTGGTCGCCGTTTGAATTGCTAGTAGGAGTAAAAATAAGGAACAAAGAGGACCTTGAAGTAAGAAAGATTCTTGAAGGGGCAACGAGTTATGTGATGGAAAATGGAGGGGAAATTAGGAAGGACGCTAAGAAGAACATACTGAATATTCAAGAGGAAAATCTGAGAACATTCAATAAGAAAAGGAAGAGACCTTACAAATACAAGAAAGGGAAATAGTTGCCATCAAGGGAACACAGTTTGGAGCCGGACTAAAGTTTCATCCCAAGTTTCTAGGACCATATCAAGTTACCCGTGTGAGACCTCATGATTGTTATGATGTTTTCAAGATTGGACAGCATGAAGGTCCCTGCACAACATAATCTTCAGCTGATCAAATGAAAAAGTGGGCCGACGATGTCTGAATGTTAACAATGAGGATTGACAGACGAAGGGATACAGACAACGTGATGAAGTCCTAAAGGTAAGTATGTTATAATTTTTCATTTAGGTTATTCCCAGTACTGGTTCTATGAAGTTGTCATCCGAGGACAGACTGACCATCAGAATGGCCGAGTTGTGGGATTTTCCCTATAAACATTTTGACTTTTGAAACTTTCTTTGAACTGTTACAGTGATACTGTGCGAAGAGCAGCACACCTCTTTTCCCCACGAAGACTTGTAGATGATCCAGTTCAGCCGGAGACAGATGAAGAGAGACGAAGTTGAAAACTGTGTGCGTGAGTTGAAGGATGTGTGCCTAAGACTGTGTTTGTTTATGTTTTATTCTCTTAAATTCAATGACACCTGTATTGCTGTTTACTCCATTAAATATTATTTCAGTTGTTTTACTACAAGTTAGTCCTGCATTAAATTGGAGTTACCCCTCTGCAACAAACCCACCAATGCCTTCCCTACATATATATATACTAGTAACACTGGACATGGCTCAACTGAGAGAACAAGCTGGATTCAGGAGTGGCTACAGCACAATAGATCATATCCAGGTACTGAAAGAACTAATTGAAAGAGCGAGGGAATATGAACTTCCATTGTGCATGGCTTTTATCGATTATAAAAAAGCCTTTGATTCGGTGAAACCATCAGCAGTTACAATGGCTCTGAAATCCTGCGGTATTGAAGATGCATACATTAATATTATTAATAACATCTATGAAAATGCAACTGCAAAGATTCGGCTGTTTGAAAATACAACACACATAAAAATTGGAAAGGGAGTGAGACAAGGTGACACCATATCTTCGAAGCTCTTTAATGCCACATTGGAGAGTGTCTTTCAGTCGCTGAGCTGGGAAAACAAGGGGATAAAGATTAATGGAGATTATCTAACCCACCTTCGATTTGCTGATGACGTAGTCATTTTTGCAACTAATCCATCAGAGCTGCAGAGTATGATCCAGGAACTTGCTGACAAGAGTAAAGAAGTGGGATTAAAAATGAACTTTCACTAGACAAAAGTGATGTACAATGCTTTTACAAGAAATGAAGATTTATCGATTGATGGAGAAAAGCTGGAGATAACAGGCACGTACGTTTATCTTGGACAGCAGATGTCAAGTGAGGGTCACATTGATGAAGAAATTAATCGGCGTACAAAACTTGCCTGGAGAGCTTTTGGAAGAAACAGCATAATTTTCAAGAGCAATATGCCATTATGTCTTAAAAGAAAAGTGTTTGATCAATGCATCCTTGCAGTGCTTACGTATGGTGCAGAGACGTGGAGCTTAACTAAAAGAGACATACAAAGGCTGCAGACAACTCAAAGCAGCATGGAGAGGTGCAAGCTTGGTGTAACCAGGAGAGATAAGAAGAGGAACTCGTGGATCCGAAAAATGACAAGTGTGGAAGACATCATGATCAGAGTTAAATCCCTGAAATGGCAATGGGCTGGACATACTGCCAGAAGGACAGACCATCGATGGACAGCCGAAATTTTAGATTGGATTCCAAGGGATAGGAAAAGACCCAGAAGAAGACCACATAGGAGATGGGTGGATGAAATTCGAAAGTATGCAGGAGTGACATGGAGGAGACTGGCACAAGACAGACCCTTGTGGAAGAAACTTGGGGAGACCTTCGTTCAGCAGCGGATTGATAATGGTTGACAATGATGATGATGACGATGATATACTCACCTAGTAGATATTAAACCTACATTTTACGGCTTTTTGGCATCATACATACAATGCAACACAATGAAGTCTGAAGAAATACATTATGAGATAAACTTTAAAAAATTACGTATTCAATTGGAAAAACAAGTTGACCATTTAGATTATCTAATGCAGTGCAAGAACAATGATGTCATTCTAAAATATTTAACAATCTAAACAAAACCATTCAACTACAGCAACAAGAAAACCCTACATACAGCTGAAATTAAAAGACTTAGAAATGAAATAAGGAAAAAAAGAAAACCATTTTCCAACTTACTAGAAAATCATACTTTGCATATATATGATAAATCATGAAGCAAATATAATGACCATAATGTTGATGTTATGTTATGTAAAATACATACATAAATAAATATATACAGTATATTAACAAGAAAACATATAAGCAAAGGCAACAGCAAGGACCGGAATTAATATACGTTAACATCTCGAATATTAATTTAACACCACTTCAAATTTTAACATTAAATAGAAGTACTAATTATGCTTACAGACAAAACCTGGGTAAAACTGAAACCTGTATCCCCAAAATAGAAGAAATAAGGCAGTTTTACCAAAACCAATACAATAGCCAGCAAGATTTAAAATGAATAGAACAATTCATAAACATATTAATGCTAATGAAAATAACAGACCTAATAAACTTGTATATGAAAGAAAGGAATTACTGGAATGATGAAACAATCCAGCTATAAGCATTATTATGGCAGGTAAGACAAATCAAACAATTATTATGGACAATGAAGAATATAAAGTAAAAATGGAAGAAATGATTTGCAGCATTAAATGCAAAAATTGTGAAGAAAGACCCAACACAGGGTATTATTAAAAAATTGGCTGAATTTAAAAATCATAGTTACTTACCATCAGAGATTAAAAACACAACAGAAAAAAAAAAAAAAAAAAGCTTTTCCACCTATGTGTACCAGAGTCCCCAGCATATTTGGCTAATTCAAAATCCACAAAGAAAATAAAGCTAACAGACCTATCCTCATAGCAGAAAGTTCCTGGTTAGTCTGCAACAGATAATATGGTGCCACAAAATATTCTGTGGGCAGTCCCTAGGCAAAATAACTACTAGAAGTGAAAAACATAAATTTGCACTGGAAGAAAAAAAAAAAGAAGAGAGAAATGAACTGATCACCTTATATTTCCTCAACCTACAAAAAAAAAAAAAAAAATTTAACCTAGGTACTGCAGCAATTGCAATGATAACTAGGATCAAGAACACTGGCTCTCTGTACCTAGAATTTTGCTGCCATTTTCAAGTTGAAACAAAGATTTATGGAATAAAATTATATTTCACAACAACAAAGGGCAGAAGCATCCCTTGGGAAAAAAAAATTACCATTACAGGAAAAATCCTCGCTTCTTCCTACTTCTGTTTTTGGAAAACTTTTCTCCATTTTCAATTTCAAACCCAAACATTTATGTAATTACATGATGATTAAACAAAATACAGTGCAGGGAAAACCAGTGCAAAAGAAATATTCGCTGCCTTTAGCTTCCATTGTCGAAAGTTTTTGCCTCCATTTTACGATTATGGGAGAAATTTTCGCTCAGTCTAAGTTTTGTTTTCTGGAAAATTTTCCTCCATTTCCAATCTGAAATACAACATTAATCTAATAAAATGATATTTAATTACCATACAGGGCAGACGGAATGTCATGAGAAAAAGAATTTAAGATTACATGGCTACGGCTAACTTCTGTTTGAAAAGGGAGGCAACAATTTCTGCAAACTGAAACACAAACATTTATGCAATAAAATGATATTTAACAATACCGGACAACCTCTTTCGGAACATCAGGGAGAAAAAAGTTACGATTACGAGAGAAATCTTCACTTCATCTAACTCTCGTTTTGGGAAATTTTGAAAGACAGAACTTGCATCCATGGTAGGGAGTCTCCAAGCAGTTTAAATAGGGTTCTGGAGGATATCGTTTTTGTCTGCAGGACTAAAATAAATCTGCATTGTACGTTGCCCATCACTGTGATTCTGCTACGGGGAAACCTATCATAGCAAAAAACATCGTAACAAGGATCAATTTAAAAAGTGCACTGTACAAATTTCTTAAACCATTCTACAGCAACCACAAATACTCAATAACACTCTTGAAGTCATCCAATAAGTGAAACAATACCAAAAACCAAACAAGATTATCACGGCAAGTATCAATGTGGTACCACTCTATCTGAACACCCAACAAATGCAGCAATTTTGTTAATTGAAGAAAACTGAAAGGAAACAATATCCTGAATCTACAAGACATATTAGCGCAGTAAATTTCATTTAACTACTTTTGCATCCAAAAGCAAATATATAAACAACACAGCACAGATAACAACGAATGTTCGGTTGTAATGAGCACACTTTTTGAATCCTTTCTGATGCGAATAAAATGTATAAAAGTTATTCAAAGTCAATGAAACCAGTCAGGAAAAAAAAAATCAAATGGATTACTGCAATCCATAAAACATCCAGAAATAAAAGCAGCTACTTACTTCCACCAGTGGTGAAAAAGTATGTTACAAAAATCAACAAATGTGGCATAAAAAGTTTCTCATAGCAGAAGGAAGGTATCAGAGATAGATTTTTATATCAAACAATTAAAAGAAAAAATATAGAAGGAAACATGATATAACTCTACACCTCCTAGTGTAAGAATTTTGCATAATGGAAAAGTTGAAAATAGGCAAAAATACTTTTCATGGCTAAGGAAAAAGAACTTTTTAAATACATCTCCCAGAAGCAGAGATAGTGAGAAAAAGGTTGGCCTTTACACTCACTAGCAGGAAATCTGTGCATTGTTTAAAGAGGATAATGATCCACATCTGTATTGTAGCGAATGGCACAGCATTTAGTAAAAAATCTGAATTCGATTTTTAGAACTGGAGATATGGCTGCAAAAAGAAGTACACAAACACCACCTAGTGACAGAACTGTGAACTAAAAACTCCTCAAATACAGGCCTAAAGTGTTCCACAAGGTAAATGGCATCCAATGTTGATATATTTTTTTAATCGCACATGTGAAGCAGAGATATTGAGAAAAACAACCAAACATTGGTGATCATAGCGGCAAAATTTTGGGAAGAAAATAGAGAGTTTTCACTGTCAGTAGTATCTGACCAAAAAATAATTTTTTCGATCAGGATTTTAGTCTTGCAGATATTGCTGCAAATGGAAACGTGAAATTACCCTCTAGAGGCAGACTTATGTGTTAAGAAAAACTTGGAAACTGTATGAGAAACACTTTGCCCCGGAAACACCCTCGAACAAAGATTTTTTTAGATCGGACCCTCAGAAGCAGATATATCAACAAAAATAAGATATACATGTATGCCAGTGGTGAAATGAGCCGAGCCCGAACAGAGCTACACGATATTTATTACGGTTCAGGCTCAGGGGGAGAGAGAGAGAGAGAGAGAGAGAGAGAGAGAGACAGAACTTTTTATTTTTCAATGTAATTCGGTATAATTTAGCATAGAAGATTATTTTTACACTTTCTAGCTGATGAGAATTTTTCAGCAACTGGGTTTGGCAGGCGAGTAGAGAGACTGGAGGGCTATTTATTCCAGGCTCGGGCAGCAAATGTCACAGGCCATGCATTAGTGAATTTCTGCGGAGAAGGAAAAGTTTCTTCAAGAATTATAGATACCGGATAGCCTGTCCCTCTATGCAGCAGGTTATTCTCGGGGCTCGACAAATCCCGGGCACCTAAAATTCGGGCCGTGATGCCTAATTTTCTTCTTACTTGAGATTTTGTAATTTGCAGTAAATACCGTAATTTCTGTTGTATAATCCATAGATTATCTATTAAAAATTCATAAATTTAGGTACTGTGGACACCGGTAAAAAATAAAAACAACAACAAATAAGCAACAATGGTGTGGCAGGGTTTTTTTTTTTTTTTTTAAAGTCCGCGAAGATAATTGTCAAGAGAGGTAGTGTTATTGGGAAAGTACAGAAAATGTGGTAACAGAAAAAATTAACGTAATAGCAAGGTTAAAGACCACAAAGAGACTGTATGTTTATCTATATGTTAGAAGCATTTTGACAGAAAATATGACTCAAGGAAGGCATTACTATTTGCGCGTGTGGAAGCCTATGTGGTGTGAGAATCCGTGACTCTCGAGAATCCCACAGAGCTATTCCGTAGCATGTAACCATTCTGCGAATCACATTGCCTAGTTTTGGTGCACTAATATTAGTTAATGATTTTTTTGGTATTAGTTAATGATTTTTTTTCTTTCGATATTCAATTGAAACATATTCAGAAATAAGACAATGCTATGGACTGTCTGCAATTTCAACGGATGTTTCAGTGTAACTAATGAACTACGGTAATGTTGCAACAGCTAGCGATTTTAGTTCTTTATTTACTTAAAAGTAACACAAAAGTACTTCAAAATGACAGTTACTTTTTCAATAAGACGGTCATTTCTTTCTTACATCTTTGGATTTCTGAGTCCGTCCTGTGAATCGTAGTTTTCTGTCGTAAATTACGATTCACAAGTAACATTATAGAGGTGCGGATTATACGACTGTCATGCATGCCAATTACTACGGAATGTCCGTAGTGCCTACGGATTTAGTTATCTGACTACGGAACTCACTCTCGAAACTACAGATTCTACAAATTTTCATTTTGTTTGAAAAACTTTATTTTGCTATTATTTTATGATATACGTAAAATTCGTAAGCGGATTTGCGGAAATCTTTTTTTTTTGTTGTTGTTGTCATCTTTAGATCGATCGTTTTCAAGATTGATGCAAAACTGAAGAGAATTTGGGGTTGCGTCATTTTCCATCTGGGGACGGTATTTCGTATTTCAAAGCTTTTGAAAACAGTAGTTAAAATGGAGTAAAAAGAATTTGCCCTAATCGCATTTTTTTTTCCCGATGTTGCATTTGTGTCTAGTACTGTTGTTAAATATCATTTTATGGCATAGATGTTCGTATTTCAGCTTGAAACTGTAGGCAAGAATTTGGAGAAACGGAAGTTAGATGCCGCAAAAATTTCCTCCTAATCTTCTGGCTGGATATTCTTCCGCGAATTCGAGAAATTCCGCCTTTTTCATTATTTTGGCCATTCAGGAGATCGATGCACAAGTAAACAGAATGAGGGGCAGGGAGGGTGGGTAGATATTCGTCGGAAGACGGAATTCCATCTTTACGAAACTTTCTAAAACGGAAAATCGACGGAGTTCAGATTTTTTCCATAATCGTAATTTCTTTTTTCTCGCGATGTTGCTTCCGTTCAGTATTTTTAAATATCATTTTACTGCATAAATTTTTGTAATTCAGCTTAAAAAAATATCATTTTACTGCATAAATTTTTGGATTTCCTGTAATCGCTACCCCACCCTCCGCGGTGATCTCATTCTCCAGCGCTGTTAAATATCCCCCACCCATAGGTTTTACATTTAATCTTGATAAAGGAAAAAGGAAATTCCTGAAAACAGAAGTGACGAGTTTGGAAAAATTGATGCATGGTGTTCAAAAGTATTAATATTCCCTAAGTTACACCAGGTATCTAAAACAGTTGAAGCTTTGATATTATGCACCCGTGGTCCTCAGGCTGATGGTTTTATTAGAGGGCATTCAAAAAGAAAACGTGTTAACAATGCAAGGAGTCATTTATAAAGTAACCTGCAGCTGTGGAAAATACTACATAGGAGAAGCAAGTCGTAGGCTGGAAACTCGCATCACGGAACACAAGGCAGCAACAACAAAAATTTCGAACAAGAAAGGATTAGACAGACACGTTAGAGAAACCGGACACTGCATGGACTGGGACTCTGACTGTCATTGGACATCAAACCAACGTAAGACTGCCTGACGAAGGAGAGGAGTTCTCTCGGAAAATTTGCAGAAATTTTAAAAATTTACCTAGATAAATCCGATAAAAAGTTAACTAGTCTGAACAAAAAAAGAAAGAAAAGTGACAATGAAGAAGTATTGAGAGAATGATATCAGCAGAAAGAAAGATCAAGCAATAGTGCTGTGCAGTTGCAGAGTCAACAAAAGACAAACTGACAGTAGTCTGCATTCTTGCTGTCTGTTATGATTTTTCACCAGTTAAAATGTTCAGCTTTTTTCCCCCTTCTTCTTTGGTCTCATCTTATATTTAACAGCAATTTTAGAGGCAGTATGATCATATGGTAAGTGGAGGTTCCTGCACTGCGCGTTCACTTGCTTAGATTTCCTGTCTGTCGAGCATTTGTGGAATTCTGAACACATCTTACTGATTTTTACTGGTGGAAGTTTCGAATCGTGCCCTCGCCGGGAATCAACTTTGTGTTTCACACGTGTTAGTTTGTTTCATTAGAGTCCTTGTTTGTTGTAACATTTAGCTTTTTTTTTTTTCATTAGAGCATGGTTCATACACTTTTTCCACCACAGAATTCCAGGACTTTTCCAGGACATTTGGAATTTTTTCCAGGACACATGATACAAATGCTTCTATTTATAATATAGTGAAACCATAGGTCTTTTCAACCTGTAACCTACAACTAACAACTCCCTACAGGCTTGAGCAAACTTAATATGGAATGCAGAATGTTGAAAATGTCTGCTGCAGCTAACAAGAAACTTAAAATCATAAATAAATACTAAAAATACCAAAACTGTCACTGAAAATGTAAGTAGATTTAATTTCTATAAATCTTTTATGTACGTTACGCTACGCTGATTTTGAGAAAATTTTATTGCTACTTTGGCTTTAGTTCAATTATTGAAGCCAATTGTAGAATAAAAAATCATAAAACTTGAAAATATAGGTAAAAAATTTAGTTAGAACATCAAATACATCATTTCTCGCAAAATGCTTTTGTACACCACACAATCAACACATAAATATTTGAATATATATATAGTATTTATATTCAAATATTCTGAAATAAAGCTTACATTGGAAATTTAAGGATAAGAAAAGAGCCGCGGATGGCTTAGTGGTTAGCGAGTCAGACTGTCAATGCAAGGTCCTCAGGTTCGATCCTGGGCTGATCTTTCAGAGATGGTGTGATTTACTAACAATCGCTGAATATCCGCCGTGCATCAGACGAGTATGTTAAATGACGGCTCCCGGGTTGGACCCACCGGTTAAATGGGTATCTTTTCCTACGCCCCCCCGACTTTCTCTCACCCCTCTACGAGCAACATTGTACTTGTACAGTGGCGCCATCTACTGTACTCTAATCTCACTACAAACTGTTCTGTCAAAGTCGCTAGACTTGCTCTCATTCCTTCCGTTTCTGTGTCCTGCCCAAAAGGCGATCTCGCTGTAGGTGGCTGGGACCTAAACTCTACTCACTATGAACGGAAGTCCTACAAGAAAATGACGAATACTTGCCAAACTAAGGATAAGAAAGGTAAAATATTTGAAAAATTTTTCAAAGGAAGAAAAGGACTTATTTCTTAAACAGATATTCATGGGGGCAAGGATTTGTGTTACATTTTATTCAGGGAAGGAATTTTCAACACAATTTATGCTTCTAATATTGATGCTCTAGCTATGTTTTATATTTGTAATCACCAGCAAATGAAGTGTGCACAAAAATTCCCAAAATGAAATAAAAGATAATAACAGGAACACCTTAAATCCAAGGGCTATGTGCACAGCTGCTTACATCAGTGATAAATTTTTCCATTAGGTAGTTTAACTGAGCGTGATTAGAAAACCAACTATAGAACACGGAAAGTGTAGCTCAGAAAATACTAAGAAACAACTAGATTTAAGATTCTGATGTTAGAAAGCAATCTAATTTCAAGGCGAATTTTTACATGAAGCATTAATCAGTAAATTTCAGCAAAGATCAAAATAAGCCACAACTAAAAAAATAATGGGTTTGAAAATATCCTTCATGCACTTTTCATCTGTTGTTACTAAACAAGTGTACTCTAAAAATATCCTTCACACTGTCCTGATCTGTTGTTTCTAAACAAGTGTGCACTACCAGTTCATTTTAATGCACAAATTTTCACAATTAGTACACATTTCGTGTATGTAAATATTAAAGCCTATATGTATGAAAAGGTTCCACTATAATGATCTGTTCAATGAATGATATGTAATAAAAGAGAAGGTGGAATAAGTGCAAACTTCAGTAATGCTTCATTTCCAAGTATTTTTACTCCAATTCTTTTTCTAGATTTTTTAATGACTCGGTTTTTCTTTTGGCACTTTGACGCAGAGAATTTGCTTTGCCTACGAAAGTCAACTGACTCATTTTTTCTGCTTTCTCAGAATAAGAATCAGATGATTTCAGCAAAGCTGATATGTTCTTCTCCAGGCTCTTTTTCTTTTTCATTAATCCATCTATGTGATCCAACAATGACTTCCTTTTATCTCTTCCAGACTTTTCTACCTTCCCTTTTCTTTCTTCATCAAGATACAAATGATATTTCTGACGAGCACCAGCAGAAGAAATCAGAAGTTCTTTTGAGATTGTTACATTCGTTATGCCTCCAACTGATTTTATATGGTCACTGATAACGCATTTTGCTACAGTTGTCTCATGATGAAGATTTTCAACCATCATATATTTGTTTTCTGAAAAACCACGCTCAACCATTGCTTGTCCATGAGAAAGGAGCAATAAAATCTTTACAACAGACCACAAATGTTGGAACTCAGACTTGGTTGCAAGCAAGATGTGAAAATATACATCTACACGATCAGATTTAACATCAAAATCAGGCATGCAAGCTGTTTCACTGATTAAGGAATTATATTCTCCTATAATTGTATCACAGTCTGACTCTTTAACTTTGCCTGCATTTGTGAGAATCAGTAAAATATCACTGATTTTTTTTACATTAGCAACCCTGTTTCCCTTTTTTAAATGTTGGGGATCTATACAGGCCATGTTCTGAACCAATGAATATTTCAGAGGTGATTTCTCAGTAAGTTTTTTGCTCAACCTTATCAAAGAATTTTTACAGTTTATGTAAAACTCCATCACTTGCCTGTCAGACACAGATTTCTTCCTCTTCAAATCTGTAATGTTATTGTGTCACAAAGCCTATAGTAATGCTGTTTATATCCTTGTGATATTTTTTATTTTCAAAATCCAGTTGTAGTAGTTGCATAGGGTTTGTGATGGCATCTAACTGCTTATCCTTAATAAAACACCTGAAAACTATTTTTAAAACATTTTCTAAATTTTCACTAATGAATGGTATCATTGGCTTATCTGTTTGGTATGACAGTAAAAATGGTTCAATATCATTGGCTAAGCTTATAAAAAAATTACATTTTGCAGCAAATAGTTCATTCCTAAACATTCCCGCAATGTTTCAAATGTTGTATTTGCAGGATCAGGTACTTCTTTTTTTTTTTTTTTTTGACACTTTATATATTTCTTCAGAAAGGGTAAAACTTCCAATACTCTCTGGCACACAGCAACATTTTCTACCCATCGATTCCTGCAAAAATTTAAAGGGAATACATTACAACCAGTGACATTAATAAAATATTCTTGTCTGGCAGGAGCATCTTTCAGCAACAAATACAGGAGCATCTTTCAGCAACGATGTCAAAAAATGTTCCACTTCTGCAAAAACTGAACATGCACTTCAGAAAGCATTGTGCATTGTATGCAACCCACAGCTTCCAACATTAAGCAATGTAGAAAGTTTCTCTTGCTTTAAAGTGTTGCATCATCATTTTAAAAACTTTCCAGTTGACGTTAGGTCCATCCATGGATAGTTGATGCAAATTACATGGATCAAGAACTAGACATTTTTCGGATATTTTTTCATATAAAATATCAGCTGTTGCTGCCCTATAAAGTCAGAAGAAAAATATCTAGTAAATACCCAATTTTCTTCCCAGTATCGAATATGGCAATCAAGTTGTTTATGCTGTGTATGTTTATTCAGAGACTCCTCAAATAACAAAACATACCCATTTGCATCGAAAGCGAAACCATACACGCAGAAAGCATCTTCTACCTACAAAAATGCATCATAGTTTAAAGGGCAACTCGGGAACAGCCAGAACATATGTTTATCACAGCTAAACACAGGAGGCCTACAAAATCGGGACTACGATTAAAAATACCAAAATCTAAATTTGCAAAGTTTTTGCAAAACCGGCCGAAATATATGTGAATGCCATAAATCGCTAATAGGAATGGACCTCCTGAATTTCATGTGAATCGGTTAAAAACTTTTTAAAATAACCATAAATGCGCCCAATAAAAAAAATAATTAGAGCTAATTAAAAGCTTTTAACCGATTCATTTGAAATTCTAGTGATCAGCTTCTTATATGCAGTCATGGTGTATGTAAAGATTTCAGACAATTTCATAAGAAACTTGCAATGTTAGCTTTAATACTTTTTTTGTACAGTCTTGTCGTGAAACAAAGGCACTGATGAGCAGGATGGGTTAAGTGTGGGTGCGCTAGCTTCTGCCTTTGGATCGAGAACTGCTCACAGAGCAAGTAGTCAATGAGATGCTACCTTTCTTTCAAAGATTACTACACCCCTCCCCCTTTTTGAATTATTTATCTGCACAGTTATTGTGCCACTTTTTTTTTTTTTGAAACTCCAATTGAAAAAAAAAAAGCTATTTTTAACATTAAACACCAAGTATTCTTGTTTATTTTACCTAAAATCCCTAAATTTTGGGATATTTAGTAAACTATCTAAAAATTCGCCAAAACCTTCCGATTTTGGCGAGTCTCCCAGGGAAACCAGTAGAGTTCCTTACATTCTAGGCACATTTTTTTTTCATCGGAAGAACTGCACAGTTTTTTCTTTTTATGACCTTCCAATAATTCTGGATGCACGGAAATGGTGCTGAACTTTTAAATTTCCCTTTCACAGCAATTAAAGAACAGCGACTAAATCTATTTTACGTAAAACAATTAAATAAACAAAAAAGTGTTCCAACACCATTCTCCCGCACTTGGTGTGAGGGAGGCCAAGAAGAGCCAGAAGTCAAGGTGGGGCACATGTCTCCTTCATTTCACCCGCAACGCCCTATCTACCTCCAAAGCCAGGGCTACCAAAAACACTGCTTTCCCACATGTCCTCAATCTTTTCATCTGTCTGTCTTTTGTAAACACTTAACCACTAACGTCCTCTGACAAATGATTCACTTTTCCTTTTCCCATCACACTGAATGACTGAAGTACTTGCAATTGACGCAGGTTTTAGCCAAACAACAACAATGAAAAAAGTCACTATAGCGCTGAGCAGTATTTTTAACTGCTGTTAAAATAACTAAAACAATGCAGATTCAGTAATGCAGGCAGACAAAAAAAAACAACAGCCCCCAGCACTATTTTGTCGGGGGTGGGGAGGAAAATTTGTCAGACAAAAGTTTTAAATGTAGAAAAATCTTCAACTACAAAACATCGTGCAGGGACAAAAAATGCAGGAACGGATAAAATTCCAGGACACGTAACAGAATTTTAGGACATTTCCAGGACAAAATAGAATTCCAGGACTTTTCCGGGATGCATACGAACCATGTAGAGTCCTTGTTTGTTGTAACGTTTGGTTCGGGTGCATATTTGTTTCTTATAAAGAGATGGATCATTTCGTAAAATAGAATCTATGTAGGCCACGCAATACTAGTTATTAGTAACAAAGCTATTGCCAATGTTGGCAGGTAAGGACTTTTTTTTTTTTTTTGAAATATCATGTCTGAGACATGCCGCCGCAGATTATGCGAAGGAAAAAATTGTTTATCTCTGAATTTCACGATCTACGGATCATACGCTGCTGCAGATTATACGTGGGATTTTTTTTTCTTCACAGCCTTTGAAATTTTTGTTTTGTTTTTTTGATTGGAGGTTTAACGACCACCGTGAGCAACTCAATGGGCTATAAGCAGTCACCCGTCCCTAATTTAGGGTCACTGGTTCCAGGGAAGGGAGAGAGCCAGTGCCGTAAGACAAACACAACATCCATGCCTCACCGGCATACGAACCCGGACCCCGTTCGGACGAATGATCAGAGGCCATTGCTTAGGCCACTGCGCCATCGGGGCGGCACCTTTGAACTACACACCCTTGCGGATCTCACGAAGGATTTTTTTTTTTTTTTATTTCATGGTCTACAGATTATACAAAGAAAAAGAAATGCTGCTTTGAATTAATATGTACAAAATATGACATCCGCAAATAGTATTTTCAAACTGAAATCTGAAATTTTATTTTTTTTGAGATCATCCACTGAAAGAATGGAAAAAGAAAATTATGAAGCAAATTGGAACTTTATTTTGCAATAAGTGGTTTGGGTAATAAGAAAAAAAAAATTAACAAATATGGTTTACCACTTTTTGCTCCAGCATCATAACCAAACATGTTTTTGTTCATGCATTATTGACTTTGTTTCAACTGGCGCCTAAATTTTGGAGCTTGCTCCTAGATCTAGAACATATTTGTCGAGCCCTGGTTATTCTATTGCTTATTCCCGCTTATTCTATTGAGAGAGGTACGTATTTTGCAGTTCCTCACAATCGTTTCGAACGCCCAAAACATTTTAGGAAGAAATGAATGGTAAAAAAATCATGCAACCATACAATAGAAACAGTGGTCCCTTTCCTACTCCCCAGTTGAGAAAGTCACTGGCTAATTGCCGGGGAGGGGGGGGGGAGGGTGAAAGTCTGGAAGAGGAGATTCTGTTAATTAATGTCTAATAATGTCTAATCAGGTTAGCCATAGCATTTCGGGCTGCCCAGGCCCTATCTTGCAATATCAAATTCGGACTTGGACTGACATTCTATGGGCTCTAAATCTGGGCCCAACCCCAGCACTGACCTACGTAGTCCCTAGGAAAAAAAACTATGCGTTAATTTAAAAAGAAAACATTCAAAAAAAGGAGCAGTATGATCCACAAAAGAATGTTTTCAGTCGAGTTTTCAAAAGCTGAAATTTGCTGCAAATACCTCAGAAGCAGAATAAAACCTTACACTTCCCGGTGGCCAAACTATCCTTTACTGAAAATTCAAAATTATATGCAAACATTTTCCATCAGGAGCTGTATCCAATGCATGAACAATTTTTCATCTATTATTAATCATTTATTTTACAAAAAATGTTTAATTTTTTTTAATTTTTGCTGCTTTTCTCAATATTTAATTGCTTCTATTTTTTTCTAATTTTTTAAGATAGTTAGCAACGTTTTGTTTTGCTTCTTTTAACAGTACCTGTCCACTTTCTTTTGCACTCATGTCTCTTTTTTTGATGCCACATTCAATGTTCATCTCAACATTGTTTAACATTTTAAGAGAAAAATCCAACTGCTGCAAAAGTTTAGCTTCTTCCCGTTTCAAATCACCTTGTGAAAATTCAATTTCTTCTTCTCTTTTTTTCTTGTTTTGCTGCATTTTTCCAGCACTAATCTGCTATTGATATTTTTTCCAGGATTCTTTATAAGCTTTCAGAAGTTTTTTTTATTACATTAATTTTACTCACATCTCCATTTAGTCTCTCGACATGGTCTTTGTGCTTCCTGCTCTCCGCATGACGCCTACAATCATCGCGGCCACCATATGCTAGGCTAAAATCGCAGCCACAACTTACAAAACATGATTCGGCAAAACTTTAGATGTTTGATAAAAAGGCCATTCTTTACTACATATCACGATTCACTTGACGATAAGTTTTATCTGACTTCATTCTTTTTGTTTTCATAGCTGTTTCACTGCTATTTTTATTTCGTTTTAATCTAAATCAACCCTTTCCACTCGAATAACTTTTCACCCATACTCACCCAGCACTCGTTTTTTTTTGTTTTTTTGTTTTTTTCTGCAGTAGTGGCCACGGCTTAGCAGTGAAAGCTCAGCTTTGGCTCGCCAACCTTGACATACGAGGTATAGAGGCATCATCGGCGTGGCGGGCGACACCTGACCTATTTGGCAAAAAAGAAATGTCTCGCGAGTGCCGACATGCGAGCTATAGAGGCGTCATCGGCATGGATGATGACATCCGACACGCGAGGTACTTGGCGAAAAAGAAATGTCTTGCAAGCCCGGACACACGAGCTATAGAGGCATCATAGGCGTGGCAGATGACAACCAAGCTAATCGGCGAAAAAAGAAATTCCTCACGTGGGCCGACATGTGAGCTATAGAGGCGTCATCAGCATGGCAGGTGACACCCAACACTTCGATGAAGTTTCTTTTTCTCTATTCGGTCAAAACGAAATGTCTCGCGAGCCCTGACATGCAAACAATAGGGGCGTCATCGGCGTGCCAAGTGACACTCGACCTATTCAACGAAAAAGAAATGTCTCACGAGCAGCGACATGCGAGCTATAGAGGCGCTATTCGGTGATTCCATAATGTCGGGTGGAAAGGGTTGAAACGTTTACACCAAAATTTTCACAAGCACAAAGCCACGTGTAATCAATGTAAAAAGTTTGCAAAAAGCGCCGAGCTGAGCTCCCTCTTGGCTTTTGCGCATGACACTCTAAAATGACTGCACGGGGAATCACGTAACAAAACTCCACCTCCATTGGCGGTGGAAGTCAGAACATTGAAGGCATATAGGGACTATTTGTAAAAGCGCGCTTTTTCGACCAAAAGACAGTAAAAAATAGAAAATTGCGTGCAGGGATCTTGCATGGATTTTTCCATCGTTTTTTGGGTGACTTCCGTAAAACTGTAAGATGGAGTGAAAATCCGTACAAACTATGGAAAATCCGTACAAGTTGGCATCTCTGAATACCTATGAATCCTTTAGAAACAGACCATCGTATCCTGCCACGGGAGAGCCATTTTCAGTCGTCCTCCGCATCAATGAAATAGCTAATGACTGATCTTATGCTGTATTTACGTAATCAAGCACCTCACCCGGAACGAAAGAAATGCGCCATCTCAAAGAGCAGGGAATGACATATAAACAATCTCAATTGCACAACACTCCGAAAGATCACCAAACCATCTGTAAACAATCATCAGGATTTCATAACATACAGCATCGTTTCTCCTACATACCACGTGATTACAACAAAACTCCTCCATAAGTTTCACCTATATCGCGAAACCTATTCGTCACTTATGCCGAAAAAACAACGAATTAAGATTGGCGGTATGTGTTGATTAAGCGTCGTTATACGTTTAACCAAATTATGCTTAGACCTTAAAAAAGTGTCATTCGATTTGCTGTTTAAAACAGCATTTTTTGCTGTGAAAACATTTTTTTCTCAGCAATTTTTGCTGTGGGTTACCATTTTGGCGCAGTTGGGCACAAATATTAAATTTTTTTGTAATTTGTAGCAGTTTGGTGCAAGATAATGAAATTGGCGCACATGGGTGCAAACTTTCCATCACTGCAATTGCAATAATAATATCCCACTAGTGTTGTCATATGCATGGGAAAATCTGATAGAAATAGAAGAAAACGTTAACCTAAAGAAAGAGAAAATCAAGGACAATAATAACCCATACTTACCACCAATGAGAGCAATGAAGACCTCAGTCACGAGTGATGATGCAGGAAAGCCATAAAGTCAACACGGAGTCACACGACATTGCTACTTATAACATCGTTGAGGAAGCCGGCAAAATGTGTACAGTACAGCTGGCGAAGATGTGGGATTGTTTATGTCCTTAAGAGTTTCATAGTCTCGTCTTTTTAATTTATTCATTTTGTAAATTCATTTCAATATTTTTAAACTTTCATAGGATTTTAAGCCTTGTTCAACATCTTTAAAGTTTTCACAGATTTTTAAATTTCCGATCATTTTGCAAAATCAGGCAGTAGTTTCTGGAGGATTACAATTCTGTATCATTTATCATCCAATACTACCATGCAAAACTAGAGTGGATCAATTGTAGTGCCGATGAAAGTTGTGAGAGCTAATGTGCTAGGTTAGGCATAACAGCATGGATGACATTAGGATTACAGAACTGAAGAATTAGTGGGAAGATTGAAATCCTCCAGAACAGATTTCAAATTAAGGTATGTAAAAGTCATTGAATAAATACTCTTAAATATATCAATTAGACTCAAAAAGGCATATAGGATCCTGAAATAATGTGTAGTGCAGAAATATGGTACAGATAATCTTAATATACACCTTAAAATAAAGAAAAGTAACTGTTAGAAAAATTCAAAATGCAGAAAACCACAGAATATTCTCATTCCACTAGAACCATGACCTACAACTTTAATTTCATGACCTTTTCTATACATGGGTTTTAAAAAGAAACAAGCAAATCCTGTTCAGCCTGTTCAATGAAAATATAAAAAACTTAAAATAGTAAAACTGCACTAGAAATCCAAATGTATTGGCATAAAATGGAATTCAAAGTCTACCTTCCTCGAAAAAGCAATCTGGTTGATGTGCAAAAGTTGGGAAACTTTGACTTCTATTTTATATGCCAATAAATTCAGATTAAATATTTAGTTTTACTATTTTAAGTATACTTGGAGTACAGTTCTGTGTTATTAATTAATTAGAAAATATAAAAAAAAATAGTTATGGATTTCTAAAGGATTCATAGGTAAATAAATGCAATTTTTCCCTGGAATAAAATTCTGTGTTCAAGAAAGATAAAAAGAAAGCATTTCTTTGAAACTGAAATCAGTGTTACAGAAAACAGGACATTCCATTATAAAAAACAATTTGAGCTACATATACAGTAAAACCTCCGAATAACAGCCACCACTTGGACCGGGAAAAAGTCAATATTGTTGGGAGATGCTGTTGTTCAGAGGTTAGGCCTAAGTTAATACTGTTTGTCATTTGCTTTTATAAAAAAGCAGAGCTAAAGTACATAGAAAACAGTTGCAATGCTTTTTCCAAATGCTAAATGAAATAGTGAGCACATAACATAGAATTAATGTAATATGTAAATATATATAACTAGTTAATGTATACAATTATGTATTACGTAATGAATTTCATACATGTATTTAGGAAACGAATCTGGAAGAAATAATTCTTCCAATACATGAAGGCAATAAACACAAATGTAATTGTTTGCACAAATATGCTGTATTTTCACTATTTCCATGTAGCAACTCCTTCAGAAAACTTGAAAATTACCCAAATATATGTATGATGTTCTCTTAAGCACTGGAACTTGTGGCCTACATCCAACCCTGGACGTGAAAAAGCTTGTGGTGAAGCTTTGAGGATGTACGGGATCACTTCGACTAGCACAAAATCTGAACAGTTCTCAGATTTCTAAGTTACATCTGCTTAACTTCAGTTGCTTGGAACTTCCTTGTCCTGGGTGGTGCAATGGATAGCATGCTCAAATGGAAATTGGGAGATGCAGGTTCAATTCCTGCTCCAGGGCAATGTAATTTTCAAGTTTTCTGGAGTTGCTAAATGGGATCAGTGAGAATATGGCACATTTGTGCCAACAATTGCATTGTTTTCCATGCGTATGTGTGAAGAATTATTTCTTCTAGGAGTTTAATCGCCTAAATACATGCATGATGTTCTCTAAAGCACTGGAATTTGTGACCTACATCCAACCCTGGATGTGAGAAAAGGTCATGGTGATGCTATGAGGAAGTGCAGGATAGCTTCGATGAGTGCAAAATCTGAACGGTTCTCAGATTTCTAAGCTACATCTGCTTCGCTTCAGTTGCTAGGAACTTCCTTATCCTGAGTGGTGCAATGGATAGCATGCTCAAACGGAAATCTGGAGATGTGGGTTCGATTTCCGCTCCAGGGCAATGTAATTTTCAAGTTTTCTGAAGGAGTTGTTACATGGAAACAGAATATGGTGACTTGTACAAAATTCTAGCGGATAATGCTTACCTTGGCATTCCTTTCTAGCGATGGGAACATTTCACGCACATGTTTTCCGGTCTTTGTTGATGTTATTGTCCTAAAGTCCGTTGTATGCGATGACTGGCTTTACTTCTCACACTTTTCGCTGGGTATACTCATTGGATCTTTGCCTTAGGATTCAAACACATCAATTTTTACCGTTCTTTATACTCGAAATATACTGTGTTTGAATCCTAAGGCAAAGATCCAATGAGTATACCCAGCGAAAAGTGTGAGAAGTAAAGCCAGTCATCGCATACAACGGACTTTAGGACAATAACATCAACAAAAACCGGAAAACACGTGCGTGCAATGTTCCCATCGCTAGAAAGGAATGCCAAGGTAAGCATTATCCGCTAGAATTTTGTACAAGTTACTTTGAAATACCGTAGGCAAAAGAGAATAGTAGAATGATTAGAGCTATATAATAGTCAGAATTAGAACTACTAATTGGAATAGAATATGGTGAGTTTATTCAATTGCTTTCATATCAGTGAGGAGTTACTTGAAGTAATTTGTTATCAATGACTATTTTGATTTCTTTCTGATAATAATTACTCTCAACAGATAAAATCACAACTCTCTGAAAATTTTGTGCATAACTTCTTGGTACATCTTCACTCTGCAGTTGCGAGTTTCAGTCTATCTCATTAACATCTTCACTTTGATCCCTTGAAACCTTTGCACTAATCATTTATTCAGTAAATCACTGATTTGTGTCCTAAAACAATAACATTCTGCTAACCATACATACATACATATCACTAAGCTGTTCTCTGACATTCAGAGGTTAGCTCCAAAAAGAAATACAAACTTCCAGATATTTTACTTATTAATGTCGTATCAAACTTTGCCATTTACAGCGATCTTGACATACAACTAGATTCAGAACAGTAAAATAACTGATTGATTACAGCTAATTTTTTTTAAGCAGGAAGAAAGGAATAATGAGAGTGACTTGCAATTTAAATGCACAATCATTTCTTGTCATCTTTCCATACTGCTCACTGGAATTGGATGGCTCTAGCAAAGCTTTTAGAATCAATCATGCTGCAGAGAATTTTACAACAGCAGTGCCTGACGCCTGGTCGTAAACAGCCATTGAAGGGTGAAAAATGTTGCAGACAGTGAAGTGTTAACTACAGAGTTTGCCAGCTGAAAGCAGGAACAGAACCCACAGGGACAAAACCAATCAATAATGCCACCAACAGCAACATTTAAGACACTGTCTTACTCACACCTAATGCAGAGGTGGGAGAACTAAAACATACAAGAGATATGGAGATTGCCTTAAGTAATTAACATCATATATTGAATTAAACGTTGACTCCTTTATTTTTGCTTAAGCATTGCACTATACCTGCTATAATGTGCATATATAGCAACATTCTTTGTCCACCTCTTGTTCTTCCAACTGAGTAACTGTGTAAATCCTTATGGGCAGTGACTGTTAGACCTTCAAGACAGACTGGGGTGCCCACTGACCATTGTTAAGAGGTTATTGCTAATGTTAATTCTACCCCAGCTATTCTGTACCAACCAAAACTTGCAGTTGTTTGGAGGTATCCATTAATGGAGGTTTTACTGTACTTTTATGATGTATAAAATAATATCACTTTGCAAATTTCCTAAATTCCATGCCCTCATATCTCTGAAAATTTAAGAGCCATAAAGCTAAAATTACACTCACTGTCATTTCTTGTGTAAAGTAACAAAACTGAAGGTTCGTCAAAAACCTGGAAAGTCAAGTTGAAATAAACTTAAACTGATTTGTTTTATCCCTATACAAAATCCATGTAACATGGAACTTTAGTACTCCACATAAATACAAAATATGACTTCTGCTCATTTATCAAACACACAAATAATAAATGAGAAGATTTGTAGGCAACTTTTTTCCTGAAAAGTATTTTTATTTCACTTAGGACACACCACAGTGAAAATCTTCAGCAAAAAGCAGTACCTAATGTTTTGCTGATAGTCAAAGGGGTGTCAAAAATTGTCATTTCATTCAATGCAAACATTTATGAAGCTTGCTTTAAAGTTTTGGCAGGAACAAGTTATTCCAATATTAAAATACACGGCAAAACATACTTTCCTTTTTTTTTTTTTTTTTGATTGGAGGTTTAACGACCACCGTGAGCAACTCATTGGGCTATAAGCAGTCGCCCGTCCCTAATTTAGGGTCACTGGTTCAAGGGAAGGGAGAGAGCCAGTGCCGTAAGACAAACAACATCCATGCCTCACCGGGATTCGAACCCGGACCCCGTTCGGACGAATGATCAGAGGCCATCGCTTAGACCACTGCGCCACCGGGGCGGCACATACTTTCCTGAATGACATACAATAATGTAGGTATCTCAAACCAGTGATGGTAGGTAGTAAAATTGATTTTACCCATTAGCAGCAACGAAAATACCCATTTTATGGCCAAAAAACCCATATTCGCAAAAATTTCCTACATATGTTTTGTACATTTTTAGGTAAACCTTCCAATTGATGGTTAAATTTTTTTCCGAAATTTACTCATAATTTTTTCTTTACTCATTAACTTATTTAAAATATTTCGCATTGAAAAAAATACTATAAAAACGCAAATTATGATTTTAATAACATAAAAGGCACATTAATTCAGCTTTTAATTAGCGACGGAACAAATTTACCTGCAGAATATAAAAAATACTCATTCCTAATTAATTTTTTTCTCTAAAATACCCATGCAATGGGTAATTAGCCACAATATACCATCACTACCACATATGTTAGATATCTAACTGAACCAACATATATTGAATTAAAATATTCTTTGGCACAAACACAAACCAGCCCGCCAGTGAACATATTTACATCGCATAGATGGTTACGGATTACGAGGAAGGTAACTGAATGTTTATTTACATTTCGGGTGTCGCGTTTATTTCCGCATGCCACCCAAACATTGGGATGCTGTGTAACACACACTATACCTAACATTTTTTAAAATGTAAGTCAGTGCTGGATGCCAGTAAAAAATAAAAACCCAAAGGCAAGTTAGATCATTGACTGCACCCAAGGAGGTTAGAATAGATGGAGTAAGGGTGAAGTCATAAACTCGCTTGAAGCCTTGCTTATTTTTTTCTTTTGATTGGAGGTTTAACGACCACCGTGAGCAACTCAATGGGCTATAAGCAGTCGCCCATCCCTAATTTAGGGTCACTGGTTCCAGGGAAGGGAGAGAGCCAGTGCCGTAAGACAAACACAACATCCATGCCTCACCGGGATTCGAACCCGGACCACTTCCGGACGAATGATCAGAAGCCATCGCTTAGACCACTGCGCCACCGGGGCGGCGAAGCCTTGCTTAAAGCACTTTGAGCAGACGAGAATGGCCACGCCCAGTGAGACGTTCTATACTCGAGACAAACTTAACCTGTCATTGGAAGGAAGGCTACAGAGTGTATACTTCGACTGCATAAAATAGTTCCGGTCTAAAAGCTCGTACTCCAGCTTCAACTGGCACTTAAAAAGGACACAAATGCTCAATTCGTTGTGTGTGTGTGCATTTAAAAAATTCACATCTCAGTTTCAGCGGCATTTCTAAAAAATACAGATATTCGTGTTTTGGTGACATCACTGATGGTTCTCTGGTACAGCATTCTTGTTTGGTTTGGGTCAGAGTTAAGCTGTCAAACCAGGGGATATTTATTGCTGTGGGGGGTCATTAGTGGAAGGGTGAGGGCGAAAAAAGTGTTTCCGAGGGCATTTCGCGTTTCTCACCTTAGTTTCTCCTTCTTGATTGTTGTTTTAAAACACTCTTCTGTCTTTTCGGTTTTTTCGAATGGCATCTGCCGGTCACTCGAGTGTATTTCAGCCGCATAAAACTGGCAAACCATTACGAAGCTCTGCTAAGGTGATCGTTATGAATTTTTTCACTAAATTGATGGAAACACATTCGCCGAATAAATCGGAAAATGAAATAACAGTTCTTACGGCAGAACTCACTGGTGTTTCAAGTCGCACCATTGCGAGAATGAAGGTTGAATTTACTCACGTTACGAATGACAGCTCCTGACCGACGATCCTTTATACATTGTCACGCCGCGCCTGATACGGCAGGTGAGGCGTTATGTCATACCAGAATTTGCATACGACACTCACAGGCGTGCAATGGCATACGTCATACATTTCTCTCTGCTAGACTGTTACCGCGACAACGACACGAACCGCCTTCGCACAAGTTCGCGTTTCTAGCCTTCTATTTACCCCAGCCGTTTCTACCATATGTCGTTTCCTACTAATTCGGTGATGTTCTACAAGTTTCTAATTGATCTCTTTCCCGTATCTTTCATGGTTTCCGAGATAGGAGTGCTAACTTACACATTTTGCCACTAGGAGCACTAAAGTCACTCTCATCATATAGCGCATGGTTGTTTTACTATACCATACCTTACTTCCATAGCTCTAGCTGTATTTGTTCCCAAGTTATTGAGGTGACTTAGGACTTTAGGAATCACCCTGTATATATATTTCATCAGCAACTGGTGATGTGGAACGAATGAGAGAGATATTCACAAGGTACCCCAATCAATCAGTGCGGCAAGCATCACGTGAGCTGCAAATGCCCCACAACACTGCTGAAGGTTTTTCGTAAAATAATTTCTATGAAACCGTATAAATTTTAGTTGGTGCGCATATTAAAGGAAGATGACAAAGAGAAGTGTTTCCAGTTTTGTTTTGAACTGCAAGGACTGCCAGAACAACATGACGGCTTCTTTAATCGCATAATATTTTGTTATGGGACCACATTTCACACCAATGAGAAGGTCAACCAACACAATTGTCAAATCTGCGGCACCCAGAAACCTGCAGAGATAATTAATAATGAGCATAATTTTCCAAAGGTGAATATTTTCTGCACTAGGAAAATATTGATGACTTTATTTACATGCAAGATAGCTCACTTCCATAATGACATTCAGGCCTACCTTAACACTGATACACAAAAACACTGTATTGGACACGCTGGAGAAAGGGGCAAATGTTCCTTAAAATCACTGCTGAGATCACGGGACTTAACACTGTTTTATCTCTTCTTATAAGCAGAGCCCGACTTAAGACTTGTGGGGCCCTGGGTACAAACAACTTAGGGGGTCCTCCATCCCCGGGTATGAATCGTACTCTTAATAAATTAAAAATTGTACTTGCGTATTAAAGCAGCACCCCTGGATGGATGGATGGATTGGAGGTTTAACGACCACCGTGAGCAACTCAATGGGCTATAAGCAGTCGCCCGTTCCTAATTTAGGGTCACTGGTTCCAGGGAAGGGAGAGAGCCAGTGCCGTAAGAAAAACACAACATCCATGCCTCACCGGGATTCGAACCCGGGCCCCTTGCGGACGAATGATCAGAGGCCATCACTTAGACCACTGCGCCACCGGAGCGGCGCAGCACCCCTGGTGCTTCGCGCAAATATTCTATAATTGAGCATATAATGGTATTTAGCACAAGAAGTGCTGCCTTAATACACAAGTACTATTTATTTTAATTAATGCAAGGAACAATAAATGTTCAAAAATTGTAGATTTAAAGTAAACATTTTATCTCTAGTCGCTGAAACAAAAGTACATGAACTCACTTTATATTCATCGTAGTGGGCGTTTCCTTGCCTTCTTTAAGGCTAAATCAGTAACAGTTTATCATAACTTATAAAGATGTAGTCAGATCATTTTCAAAAGATAAAGGTGCTAAAGATGGTAATTGTGATTGTCCTATTGTTGATCTTAATGAAGATTTCAGTCTCTTTAATAATGAGACTGAACGTTCATTTGTGGTGTTAGATAACCCACGTTTCTACCCACGATAAGGCATAAACATCAAACATAGGTTAGTAAAAATATTTCTTTAAATATTCATGTTTAAAATAAAACAGATTTAAACAAGTGTAGCCCGCCGAATTGCCATTATTCAAATGGTTTAATAATCGATTTTTTGAAGAAACATATCGATGCATATTTGCGCTCGGTGAAAATTAACTGGTGCACGCAGCCGTCTTTACTGCCCATAATAATAAAAATTAAATGTTAGTGCTTAAATTGGGGGCCCCCAGTTCATGGAGGCCCTGGGCACGAGCCTCGTGCGCCTTTGCGTAAATCAGGCTCTCCTTATAGGGCTACATAAATGATCACATTTATGCACCAACTTTTTCACGTGCCATCCAGGGAGGAAAACAGAGAATTGAAGAAGCTACCACTATGGTCACACAGCATGTGCTGTACAGGATATGACAAAAACTGGATTACTGTGTGGACATCTGCTGTGTAACATGTTGTTCCCACATTGAATTGTTGCAAAGTGATGTGATGTAAAAAAAAAAAAACTTTTTCATTTTCTCCTCACAAGGCATCCCAAATGTGTTCTATCACGTTCAGATCTGGGGACTTGGGAGGGAGGGGGATGGCAACACCCCAAACTCAGATAAATGCTCCTCTAACCATAATGTGGCGTCGCGACACTTGTGTGGAGGTGAATTGTTCTGTTGGAACAGGCCCAACCCATCAGCATGAATGCAGGACGTGAATGGGTATACCTCGTCAGAAAGAATGCGAACATAGTGTTGGCCGGTCACAGACGTTTGCAGACGTACCAGGGGACCCAGTGAAGTCCAGTTAAACACACCCCCACCAGCCGGTACAGTTCCCTGTTGACAGGCAGGATCCATGGCTTCATGGAGTTTGCGTCACACACGAATCCTTCCATCTACCCGATACAGTTGGAAGTCAGACCAGGCTACTTGTTTCCAGTCATCAGTGTCCAGTGGCGGTGTTGCCGTGCCCAAGCGAGGCGCATAGCTCTGTGTCGTGCACCCATCAAGGGGACTCGAGTTGGGCGTCGGCTCCCAAAGCCCATATCATGCAGGGTACTTTGCATATCCCGGACGCTGATGCTTGTTGAGGCTCCAGCATTGAATTCCGATGATACCTGCGAGAGTGTTGCACGCCTATCGCGTGAAACGATTCTTGACAGCCGACGATAGTCACGTTAACCCAATGTCTTTTTACGGCCACACTGGCATCGTAGGTTAGAGGTTTTGCCGGAATTCTTGTAGTCACGGTACACCCTTGCAATGGTCGTCTGTAAAAATCCGAACTTCGTTTCTACCTCCGAAATACTATGGCCCATCTCACGAGCGCCAACTATGACACCGCGTTGAAAATCGCTTAAATCGTTATTACTTGTCATTCTCATGACGAAAACAGATCTGACAGCTGGCAAGGATGTCTTTCGCTTTATATACGCACTGGCGGACGCAACCGAATACGCGCATAGGTGACGTACGTTGCTATGTATTTTGCATAAGCTCGTCTGTACCAGTTTTTCTAGCACTTCAGTGTATATGACACTGCCCTAAACACATCTCTCATAATATTGGTGCAATAAAGCACTGAAAGTGTTCCCATCATTTATAAACATCCTGTATATATATATATATATCATCATCATCATCATCATTGTCAACCATTATCAATCCACTGCTGGACGAAGGTCTCCCCAAGTTTCCTCCACAACGGTCTGTCTTGTGCCAGTCTTCTCCATGTCACTCCCGCATATTTACGAATTTCATCCACCCATCTCCCATGTGGTCTTTTTCTGGGTCTTTTCCTGTCCCTTGGAATCCAATCTAAAATTTCGGCTGTCCATCTATGGTCTGTCCTTCTGGCAGTATGTCCAGCCCATTGCCATTTCAGGGATTTAACTCTGATCATGATGTCTTCCACTCTCGTCATTTTTCGGATCCACGAGTTCCTCTTCTTATCTCTCCTGGTTATACCAAGCATGCACCTCTCCATGATGCTTTGAGTTGTCTGCAGCTTTTGTATGTCTCTTTTAGTTAAGGTCCATGTCTCTGCACCATACGTAAGCACTGGAAGGATGCATTGATCAAACACTTTTCTTTTAAGACATAATGGCATATTGCTCTTGAAAATTATGCTGTTTCTTCCAAAAGCTCTCCAGGCAAGTTTTGTACGCCGATTAATTTCTTCATCAATGTGACCCTCACTTGATATCTGCTGTCCAAGATAAACATACGTATCTGTTATCTCCAGTTTTTCTCCATCAATCGATAAATCTTCATTTCTTGTAAAAGCATTGAACATCACTTTTGTTTTCTGAAAGTTCATTTTTAATCCCACTTCTTTACTCTTGTCAGCAAGTTCCTGGATCATACTCTGCAGCTCTGATGGGGTAGTTGCAAAATGACTACGTCATCAGCAAAACGAAGATGGGTTAGATAATCTCCATTAATCTTTATCCCTTTGTTTTCCCAGTTCAGTGATTGAAAGACATTTTCCAATGTGGCATTAAAGAGCTTCGGAGATATGGTGTCACCTTGTCTCACTCCCTTTCCAATTTTTATGTGTGTTGTATTTTCAAACAGCCGAATCTTTGCACTTGCATTTTCATAGATGTTATTAATAATATTAATGTATGCATCTTCAATACCGCAGGATTTCAGAGCCGTGGTAACTGCTGATGGTTTCACCGAATCAAAGGCTTTTTCATAATCGATAAAAGCCATGCACAATGGAAGTTCATATTCCCTCGCTCTTTCAATCAGTTCTCTCAGTACGTGGATATGATCTATTGTGCTGTAGCCACTCCTGAATCCAGCTTGTTCTCTCGGTTGAGCCATGTCCAGTGTTACCTTCAAGCGGTGTGAAAGAACTTTAGTGAAGATTTTATAAACCACTGATAGGAGGCTGATAGGTCTGTAGTTCCTGAGATCCTCAATGTCACCTTTTTTATGTAGCAGGATCATTGTAGCATTGTTCCAATCCTCAGGAATCTTCCCTTCATTAAGGCATCGAGTGAAAATTTGGGCGAGTACTGTTTCAATTTCTCCACTTGCTTCTTGTATGATGTCTATAGTAATTCCATCTTCTCCTGGAGCTTTCCCTCGCTTCATGTTCTTGATTGCATGAGCAACTTCTGCTGGGAGGATTGGAAGAACTCTGGTACCTTTCATGATGTCTGGAGTACATGTATCATCCCTTTCATATAATTTGGAGTAGAAATCTTTCACTCTTGTCAAAATTTCGCCTCTATTTCTTGTTATAGAACCATCTTCTTTTCTCAGAGCCATAATCTGTTTTCTTCCCTTACTGAGATGTCCCTTTGCTATCTTTAGGCTTTGGTTGTTTTCAATTGCTTTCCTCACTAGCTCACAGTTGAATTTCCTTACGTCTTCAGTGATACTTTTTCGTGTTGTCTTGCATAGCTCTATATATTCCACTTTGGAAGTCACATCTACTTTAGTTGTCCTCATCTCTCTTCTTTTTTGCATCAACATTTTGGTTTTTCCTGATAATTTGTTCACATGCAACTTGTTCTTAGACCCAGCTAATTTTGTTGCTGTTTCCATTAGAGCTTTGGTTACTTTTCTGTTAACTTCCGAAATATCCACTTCTTCTGATGTTAGGCCTTCTAAAGCAGAGAATCTGTTCTTCAGTTCCAACTTGAAAGTATTATGGTGTTTTTAAGGTTGGTTATGTCAATACATTTTGTTTGTCTTATGAGCTTGCCACGTTCCAGTTTAGTGTTGAGGTGCATCTTACATCTCACCAATCTATGGTCACTACCTGTGTTGAACTTGTTCAGCACACTGCAGTTCGATGACGAATTTTTTGTTACACATAATAAAATCAATTTCACTTGTCGTCCCAATTGGATGTCTCCATGTCCATTTCCTGTGTGGCTTTTTCTTGAAAAAGGAGTTCAAGATGAAAAATCCTTCTGCCTCTGCAAACTCAACGAGAGTATTTCCACGCTGGTTTCTGTTGCCGTGACCGAATTTACCTACTGAAGTTTCATTCTGTTGCCGTTGCCCTATTTTTGCATTGAAATCTCCCATAATTATCTTCAAGTGCTGCTTACCTTTATTATTTAGATGACGAATTTCCTCATAAAATTCTTCAATTTCTTCTTCAGGATGACTTGTGGTGGGTGCATAAGTTTGAATAATCTGAGCCTGGTATCTTCTCGATAGTTGGATAACGAGTCGTGCAGCTCTGTCAGAGGAACTTTCAACTTCTACCACTTTATCCTTCAGTTTCTTGTTTATTATAAATCCAACACCACTAGTTCTGCCAGTATCTGTCCCACGATAATAGAAGAGATGTCCACTTTTCAGTTCAATGAGATCTTCTCCTTTTCTCCTTACCTCACTTAGCCCGACGATGTCCCACTTGATCCTTTGTAGTTCCTCTTCCAATTCAAGAAGCCTTGAATCAGAAGATAGGGAGCGTCCGTTATAGGTAGCCAAGGTCAGCATCAAATGGCAGCCTAGTCCGGTCCTCCGGGGATTCTTAGCACCCTCTGCCTTCATGTCGCACTGGCTGCTGCCTTGGCCAGGTACATTCCAGCTGCCGGAGACTGAGGGCCAAGATTTAAGTTGTAGAGTCATTTTGGAGGTGTTTGGCCATAACTCACCACGCTGGCCAAGCGGGTTGGTGAGTGTGGGATAGCATTTCCTCTGATCCCGATGGTATAGTTATACCGCTATTGGCGGTCGTCAGAGCCCCTTTAGTGGGAACAGGATGCACCACGAGAAGGCGGGGTTGACATTTGTCAAGGAGAGGCTGTGATGTTACGCATCACCTGACCTTACATTATATATATATATATATATATATATATATATATATATATATATATATATATATATATATATATATATATATATATACACACATACACACACACACACACAGACACAACTGAGCTCAGAGACAGAGGTATTATCTCTGGCAGAATTGCTTAAAATGTAAAGAACATTTTGCTGTTTTATGCAGTATTTAATGTGACCCATCTTTTTCTTATGAGATCTTTTTTCTCATTCAGTTGAAGAAACACATTACTGTTAACATATAAATACATTGTCTTTAGAATAGCTGCTTTTATGAGAAATACTATGCGATTTCATCCATGTTGGGATTCCTTATGGGAATTGTGAATGGGGTGAAATTGACGAAATATAATAGCATATACTATACCGCTTGTATCATAATTCACAATAAAATTAGTACCATAAAGTAACTGTATGTAACAGGTGTACCATTTTTTTTTATTGAAGTTTTAACGACCACCGTGAGCAACTCAATGGGCTATAAGCAGTCGCCCGTCCCTAATTTAGGGTCACTGGTTCCAGGGAAGGGAGAGAGCCAGTGCCTTAAGACAAACACAACATCCATGACTTACCGGGATTCGAACCCGGACCCCTTTCGGACGAATGATCAGACGCCATCGCTTAGACCACTGCGCCACCGGGGGCGGCCATGTGTACCATAAAGTAACTGTATGTAACATACTAATACAGAGTACTTTATTGGCTTTCCTTATAAAAGTTTTAACTTTTCTTCCTAAACCAAAACTTTCCCTCTTGGAATTCCACTCATCAGGTCATTACAAAATCGCTAAATATTAAATTTTGTGTTGATAGATAATAGTTTTTTGTGGCAAAGAAACGCACACACACACATCGTGATACACAGATACTACCATAAAATAGTTGATGCCCCACAAGTATGGAGCAAGTAAAAGAATGTCTACATGTAAAAAGAAAAAGCCAATAACTTAATCCAGGCAGGGTATATTGTAATCTATATGTGAAAATTTAGGTACATGGATAAATAACCCAAGCCAGTTCCTGGGTGGGTTATTTATCCAGCCAGTGCCTGAGGGGGTATCTACCTTTATGTGGTACATTATTACCTAAGGATCTATGATTTAACATATTACCACTTGAGGTTTCCACTAAACGTATTCACAGTCTCCTTACTTTGTTAAACAAGCCATGGTTAAACACTAAAAGAAGTTAACAGTCGAACAAAACCATCATGCATTGATAAGAGAGACTTCTTTCTATGCCCCAGTATTAAACTAAATATATTTCTTGGAAATATAATTTTTCTAAAACAACAGATGTTCTCACCACACAAATATTAAGCTTCTGTTAAAAAAGCTATTATAATAATCTGAAAACTCTATTAATTTAGGAAAGTTATTTATAAACTTCAAGTGTTAAATTGGGTTAGTTTGCTAAGTAAACGTCTCCTTGCAATTGTCATGATTAACAGTCGCTAAAGCTACTATAGACACTTCTGTTTAATTTTTGCCGGGGAAAGATAGGAAGCGTTGTTATAAATAAATTTTTGCAGAGTTATCAAAGTCTACATTAGATGATCACCAGGGCGTCTGCTAGGATGGCTTTTAAACACGCTAATTTCTCGAAATTGCATTTAGCTGTAAATTACTTCAACATGAGGCATAATCTGATTAAAAAACTTTAACCAAAACATGAAATTATCATCATTCAGGAATTTTAAAATTCCTGTTGCTTCTGCAATGGTTCCATCTGAATTTGATGTTGACTGAATTTCAGTAAGGCAGCTTTTTAAAGGTTGCAAATATTCATGAACTCTGTTTATAGTCCGTATGTTAAAGTTCCATCTTGTAGAGGATGGACGTAGAGAATGCCGCCCCGGTGGCGCAGTGGTCTAAGGCGTTGGCCTCTGATCATTCGTCTGTAAGGGGTCCGGGTTCGAATCCCGGTCAGGCATGGATGTTGTGTTTGTCTTACGGCACTGGCTCTCTCCCTTCCCTGGAACCAGTGACCCTAAATTAGGGACGGGCGACTGCTTATAGCCCATTGAGTTGCTCACGGTGGTCGTTAAACCTCCAAACAAAACAAAACAAAAAACAAAAAAACAAAAACGTAGAGAATTTTCATGAACTCTGTTTATGATCCGTTTATTAAAGTTCCATCTTGTAGAGGATGGTCACAGAACTTATTTCTTGGGGATGCAAGGAGGCTGAGGCTAAATTCACGCTATGCGTGAATTTATGGCAATAATTCAAAGCGCAACAAAATATTCCGTGCAGCTGGACATGAAGACATCAATCATCTAATCCCTACATAAAGAAGACCACTCCCTTCCAATCGCTCTGACCAATCACAGAAGGAGCGTGAACCTAGTCTGTGGGCTATATTTATGCTATGCGTGACTTTAGCTTCAGACATCCCGGGTACTGGCTCCTCCGGTAATAAATAAAAGCGTCTTCCTCCCCCTTTCTACTTCGCTTCCGTGTCACTTTCCTATCGGGCACTCTAGCCCAAATTTCCTAGCTTCCTATTTCTAAGGGTTGTTCAAGACCTGGGGTCAGATACTCCCTTCCTAAAATCCTCTACACATGATCACATAATCGTCAGTCCGAAGGGGTCCGGGTTCGAATCCCGGTGAGGCATGGATGTTGTGTTTGTCTTACGGCACTGGCTCTCTCCCTTCCCTGGAACCAGTGACCCTAAATTAGGGACGGGCGACTGCTTATAGCCCATTGAGTTGCTCACGGTGGTCGTTAAACCTCCAATCAAAAAAAAAAAAAAAAAAAAAATCATCGTCAGCCATGCCCAACAGGGTCGGCACTGAGTGATCGACAGTGCTCTCTCTACGTAGCGTGCTGCCTCCTATCTCGGAGCTCCGACATGTGCGCGTCCGCACAACAGTCAAACACCAAGTCGCTGGAACTGTGACACGCACAGTTCCATACAAGGATGTTTGTAATTTTTTCATGAACTAGGGGATGGCTACTGACATTAAGCTTAAGGATTATATAATGCACAAGTATAAAGAAAGAATTAAAGAAAAAAAGACTCATTATATTGAATGTTATCGATAATATCGAGTGAAAATATGGGGTGCTGCAGTTCCGAAGTGTCTATACAGGAGCCGCAACTGAGGGTCATACACAATTCCCTTTATATCGAAGAAAACCAGGTGCATGCCCTTCTCTGCATTTGCATGAACCTCTACTTTGTTGGATCGGGGACTGCGAATGTTTCCATTGGGTACTTTGTTTTTTTGTTTCTGAATCGAAATGGTGAAAAACGTTTTTACCACATGTGACGACTCGATCCCAAAAGTGTGACTCACGTCGTAGCTAACACTTCCATTAGCGACACGTGATAACACGATTTGCCTTGTGTTCATCCGTGAGCAAGTGGGGAATCCACTTTGAATCAACTTTTCAGTACCCCAACCAGTTTCTCACAATGTTATCAACGGACATCAGCATCACTTAACAACCTTCTCAAAGTTCATTCAGCGGTCTTCGGGCAGAAGATGGTGGATAGTATTGACATTAACATCCTTGGTCAAAATCGAATGCCTCCTGGTGCGAGGCGCATCTTGCAGACACTCTTCAGCATTCACAAATTTCTTGTGCCACTCAAATCTTACACGAGATGAAGCATCTTCCTTACAGGCTGTTTTACTGATTTCGCGCGTTTTTGTGGCGATTTTACTCAAACGCACGCAAAGTTTTATAGCTGCTCTTTGCTCCAATTTTAAATCCATACATGGTTACAGGGACACGTCTGAACTCTACGCCGTCTGCTGCAGGAATGAACTAGCGGAACGCTGTGATTATGTGTAGTGTCGTCCCGTGACTACTGATCTTGCAGGTGTTCCGACCAAGGAGGTTAGAATCTTTTAACCTCCTTGGTTCTGACCAAGGAGGTTAGAAAAATATTTCTGGAGATGCCCCGAGTCTCTTAACCGTGAAGCATGAAACTGTGGGTATTTGACGTTATTTACATGATACCTATGTAATTTCAACTGGGTGCGTTTTGGAAAAGTGTACTTTTCGGTTGCAGAATCCGTGTTAATATCAAACCGGAATGAATTATACTTCTTATACGAGTGACGTTTTCAATTTTAACATTATGTTTTATTTAGAATTCGCAATAACGTTCGGGTATTTCAATTTAAAATAAAAATAGGAAGAAGCCTTAAAATAATTACGAAATTTTTTAAATTCAGCATTTTCTCACACATTGGAAACAAGTTACGATGCGAACTTGGAAAAATTTGCGACGAAAGAAAGCGATTCGACCAACACAAAATGCATTGCAATAGCCTTGAAAACCATGAGCTTTCGCACACTTCGACGGCCGTAGCTCGCGGTTATAGGCTTCACGCAAAGTGATACTGCCAAGGAGGTTATATTACTGGAGACACCACTCCTATCCACGCAGCATTGGGCGCCATAAGTCACCGTCTGTGCTACAAATGACGTCATGAGCAGGCACGACGCAGCCGCAGAAGAGAAGCTGCTTGGAAACCAATGGAACAAAAGCTTCTAAGCGTATAAACAGATAAAATGAGTAATTCAATAATCTTTATCAATGATACACAAGCTTACTGTTTTATCAACGGTATAATTTAGTTCGTTTTTGTCTGCTTGTGACGTCACACCACAGATTAGCTGTGACCCATCTGTCACTTAACTCATTATGAGTAAATTTCGGAAAAAAAATTTAACCATCAATTGGAAGGTTTACCTAAAAATGTACAAAACATATGTAGGAAATTTTTGCGAATATGGGTTTTTTGGCCATAAAATGGGTATTTTCGTTGCTGCTAATGGGTAAAATCAATTTTACTACCTACCATCACTGGTTTGAGATACCTACATTATTGTATGTCATTCAGGAAAGTATGTGCCGCCCCGGTGGCGCAGTGGTCTAAGCGATGGCCTCTGATCATTCGTCCGAACGGGGTCCGGGTTCGAATCCGTTCGGACGAATGATCAGAGGCCATCGCTTAGACCACTGCGCCACCGCGGCGGCATTCAATTTTTGAACGACGGCTCTTGAATATCCCGGGTGGTTGAGGTCGTTAAATCAATTGACAATAGCAAATTAATCCACATTCCTCCGAAGTTGATATAGATGCCCCGGTGGCGCAGTGGTCTAAGGCGTTGGCCTATGATCATTCGTCCGTAAGGGGTCCGGGTTCGAATCCCGGTCAGGCATGGATGCTGTGTTTGTCTTATGGCACTGGCTCTCTCCCTTCCCTGGAACCAGTGACTCTAAATTAGGGACGGGCGACTGCTTATAGCCCATTGAGTTGCTCACGGCGGTCGTTAAACCTCCAATCAAAAAAAAAAATGAAGTTGATATAATGATTCACTCGATAACAGGAATGAACATCAAACATATAATTGACAGATGACCAACCGCACACATACGAAAAAGACACATAACATAAAACACCGGCGTTAAATCCTCTTTAGTTAAATCGTTTTCAAAACACACGACTTCTCCCTTCCCAGTTCAAATCACAAGATTTTTCTCCTCTCGCCTCCCACGGAGTGACAGCTCCCTCTACCAGCATCGTCTTGACAGCTGCTGCTCGGATTTTATTTATTTTTTCTCTTCGGGAGCTGTTACTCTTCCGACAGTCTTCTTGACGATGGAACATTCTCATAAATAGTTTGCCGGACTTTCAATCCAAATATGTAAGGAGAACAGGCGACACCAGTTGGGCAGCAAGAGCTGACTGCTGCTTCAGCTTCTAGATGGAATTACAAGAACATCAAGGAAGCATTAATTTAAATTAGTACGAATAGCAGTGAAAAACGAATGGATAAATTAAAGGCAGAAAAATTATCAATATATTTTATTGAATACGAAATAGCTTTATTAACAGTTTTATGGGACAAACTGTTACAACAAATGAACAGTAAGAGCAAATCGTTACAAGATGGAAACCCCAATTTAATACAAGAACAACTTTTCTCAAATCTCTTTCTGAATTCATTATGGATGTCAGAAGCAACTTCTAAGATATTGAGGACGATGCAAATTTACTTACAGAAAGTCGAACTGCAAACACAGCAAAATGAAGACAAGAAAAAAAATGAATTAAAAAAAAAGAAATTTTTTTAAATACCTTTTTGTAATGGTGAACCCTCATTTTTTGTACTTAAACGTGCTAATTACTATTTACGTAATTCAGTAAATCAGTTCCATTTATGCCATTTTGGCACATGTATTTATCGAAAACGTTGCCCTTCAATCATTAGATTATTAATCAATCAGTGGCGTAGCCAGAAATTTCTAAAGGGGGGGGAGCGTTCCATGGGTTTGGTTCATTGGTGAAAGCCCCATATATACATAAGGTCAGGTGATGGGTAACATCACAGCCTCTCCTTGACAAATGTCAACCCCGCCTTCTCGTGGTGCATCCTGTTCCCACTAAAGGGGCTCTGACGACCGCCAATAGCGGTATAACTATAACATCGGGATTAAAGGAAATGCTATCCCACACTCACCAACCCGCTTGGCCAGCATGGTGAGTTATGGCCAAAGCCTTCCAAAATGACTCCACAACTTAAATCTTGGCCCTCAGTCTCTGGCAGCTGAAATGTACCTGGCCAACGCAGAGGCCAGTGCGACATGAAGGCAGAGGGTGCTAAGAATCCCCGGAGGACCGGACTAGGCTGCCATCTGATGCTGATCTTGGCAACATATAATGGACGCTACCTATCTTCTGATTCAAGACTTCTTGAATTGGAAGAGGAACTACAAAGGATCAAGTGGGACATCGTCGGGCTAAGTGAGGTAAGGAGAAAAGGAGATCTCATTGAACTGAAAAGTCGACATCTCTTCTACGATCGTGGGACAGATACTGGAAGAACTAGTGGTGTTGGATTTATAATAAACAAGAAACTAAAGGATAAAGTTGTAAAGTTGTAGAAGTTGAAAGTTCCTCTGACAGAGCTGCACGACTTGTTATCCAACTCTCGAGAAGATACCAGGCTCAGATTATTCAAATTTATGCACCCACCACAAGTCATCCTGAAGAAGAAATTGAAGAATTTTATGAGGAAATTCGTCATCTAAATAATAAAGGTAAGCAGCACTTAAAGATAATTATGGGAGATTTCAATGCAAAAGTAGGGCAACGGCAACAGAATGAAACTTCAGTAGGTAAATTCGGTCACGGCAACAGAAACCAGCGTGGAAATACTCTTGTAGAGTTTGCAGAGGCAGAAGGGTGTTTCATCATGAACTCATTTTTCAAGAAAAAGCCACACAAAAAAATGGACATGGAGACATCCAAATGGGACGACAAGTGAAATTGATTTTATTATGTGTAAGAAAAAATTCGTCATAGAAGACTGCAGTGTGCTAAACAAGTTCAACACAGGTAGTGACCATAGATTGGCGAGATGTAAGATGTACCTCAACACTAAACTCGAACGTAGCAAGCTCATAAGACAAACAAAATGTATTGACATAGCCAATCTTAAAAAAACCCATAACACCTTCAAGTTGGAACTGAAGAACAGATTCTCTGCTTTAGAAGGCCTAACATCAGAAGAAGTGGATATTTCTGAAGTTAACAGAAAAGTAACCAAAGCTCTTATGGAAACAGCAACAAAATTAGCTGGGTCTAAGAATAAGTTGCATGTAAACAAATTATCGGGAAAAACCAAAATATTGATGCAAAAAAGAAGAGCGATGAGGACAACTAAAGAAGATGTGATTGCCAAAGTGGAATATATAGAGCTATGCAAGACAGTACGAAAAAGTATCACTGAAGACGTAAGGAAATTCAACTGTGAATTAGTAAGGTAAGCAATTGAAAACAACCTAAGCCTAAAGATAGCAAAGGGACATCTTAGTAAGGGAAGAAACAGATTATGGCACTGAGAAAAGAAAATGGTTCTGTAACAAGAAATAGTGGAGAAATTTTGACAAGAGTGAAAGATTTCTACTCCAAATTATATGAAAGGGATGATACATGTACTCCAGACATCATGAAAGGTACCAGTACCAGAGTTCTTCCAGTCCTTCCAGCAGAAGTTGCACATGCAATCAAGAACATGAAGCGGGGGAAAGCTCCAGGAGATGGAATTACTGTAGACATCATACAAGAAGCAAGTGGAGAAATCGAAACACAGTACTCGCCCAAATTTTCACTCGATGCCTTA
This sequence comes from Macrothele yani, assembly GCA_039090855.1. Lineage (NCBI taxonomy): Eukaryota > Metazoa > Arthropoda > Arachnida > Araneae > Macrothelidae > Macrothele > Macrothele yani. The sequence continues at coordinate 141,754,249 of CM076993.1, read as the reverse complement.
ATGAAGGGAAAATTTCTGAGGATTGGAACAACGCTATAATGATCTTGCTACATAAAAAAGGTGACATTGAGGATCTCAGGAACTACAGACCTATCAGCCTCCTATCAGTGGTTTATAAAATTTTCACTAAAGTTCTTTCACACCGCTTGAAGGTAACACTGGACATGGCTCAACCGAGAGAACAAGCTGGATTCAGAAGTGGCTACAGCACAATAGATCATATCCACGTACTGAGAGAACTAATTGAAAGAGCGAGGGAACATGAACTTCCATTGTGCATGGCTTTTATCGATTATGAAAAAGCCTTTAATTCGGTGAAACCATCAGCAGTTACAATGGCTCTGAAATCTTTCGGTATTGAACGGGCGTACATTAATATTATTAATAACATCTATGAAAATGCAAGTGCAAAGATTCGACTGTTTGAAAATACAACACACATAAAAATTGGAAAAGGAGTGAGACAAGGTGACACCATATCTCCGAAGCTGTTTAATGCCACATTGAAAAATGTCTTTCAATCACTGAACTGGGAAAACAAAGGGATAAAGATTAATGGAGATTATCTAACCCACCTTCGTTTTGCTGATGACATAGTCATTTTTGCAACTAATCCATCAGAGCTGCAGAGTTAGATCCAGGAACTTGCTGACAAGAGTAAAGAAGTTGGATTAAAAATGAACTTTCGGAAGACAAAAGCGATGTTCAATGCTTTTACAAGAAATGAAGATTTATCGATTGGTGGAGAAAAGTTGGAGATAACAGACACGTACGTTTATCTTGGACAGCAGATATCAAGTGTGGGTCATATTGATGAAGAAATTAATCGGCGTACAAAACTTGCCTGGAGAGCTTTTGGAAGAAATATAATTTTCAAGAGCAATATGCCATTATGTCTTAAAAGAAAAGGGTTTGATCAATGCATTCTTCCAGTGCTTAGTATGGTGCAGAGACGTGGACCTGAACTAAAAGAGACATGCAAAGGCTACATTCAACTCAAAAACTCATGGAGAGGTGCATACTTGGTGTAACCAGGAGAGATAAGAAGAGGAGCTCGTGGATCCGAAAAATGAGAAGAGTGGAAGACATCATGATCAGAGTTAAATCCCTGAAATGGCAAAGGGCTGGGCATACTGCCAGAAGGACAGATCATCGATGGACAGCCGAAATTTCAGACTGGATTCCAAGGGACAGGAAAAGACCCAGAAGAAGACCACATGGAAGATGGGTGGATGAAATTCGAAAGGCCGCCCCGGTGGCCTTTTCGTCCGTAAGGGGTCCTGGTTCGAATCCCGGTGAGGGATGGATGTTGTGTTTGTCTTACGGCACTGGCTCTTTCCCTTCCCTTGAACCAGTGACCCTAAATTAGGGACGGGCGACTGCTTATAGCCCATTGAGTTGCTCACGGTGGTCGTTAAACCTCCAATCAAAAAAAAAAATTTGAAAGTATGTGGGAGCGACATGGAGGAGACTGGCACAAGACAGACCGGTGTGGAGGAAACTTGGGGATGAGGGATTGGAGGTTTAACGACCACTGTGAGCAACTCAATGGGCTATAAGCAGTCGCCCGTCCCTAATTTACAGTCACTGGTTCCAGGGAAGGGAGAGAGCCAGTGCCGTAAGACAAACACAACATCCATGCCTCACCGGGATTCGATCCCGTACGCATCTCGAACGAGTAATCAGAGGCCATCGCTTTGACCACTGCGCCACCGAGGCGGCAAGAGGAAATTTGGGGAGTCCATCTTCCAGCAGTGGATTGATAATGGTTGACAATGATGATGGTGATGATGATATCGCTTTAAATTCATACTAATGGTCCCCTCAAGGAAGGGAGGGCCGCCCCGGTGGCGCAGTGGTCTAAGGCGCTGGTCTCTGATCATTCGTCTGTAAGGGGTCCGGGTTCGAATCCCGGTCAGGCATGGATGTTGTGTTTGTCTTACGGAACTGGCTCTCTCCCTTCCCTGGAACCAGTGACCCTAAATTAGGGACGGGCGACTGCTTATAGCCCATTGAGTTGCTCACGGTGGTCGTTAAACCTCCAATAAAAAAAAAAAAAAAAAAAAAGGAAGGGAGGGGGATGAAAGGATAGTGAACCGAAGAAGAAACCCCAAGGAAATGACTGGAGTCCTTCAGATTTCTTAAAATGCTCCTATCAAATTACCCCTAACGTGACAAGTACAGAATTATTATTGTCGTTTATTTTGGTATGTATGGTTATATATCTCTTATCTGTGGGTGGAGGGTGATAATGTTTTACCCGGTCAATGTTGCTTGTACATGTCTTTTTAACCTATTTTTGTTTATCATGTTTTTTCGATAGCGGTTTAGTATTCTTTTAAGTCTTTCTTCGTCTATTGTTCTTCTTTTTTTTTGCGAAATATTTTCTTTATTACTGGAGAAGGGAAATTGCCTTCCAACATACCTGCCGCACCATCTAGCCGCTATAGAGTTCAAAATTTAGAGGTGCCATGCACAGATTTGCAAGGATTCTTTATTGGTTTTAAAGATTCTTATAATCAAACCAAGATTCGCAGAATTTTCTATGCAAATTATCTTTGGCGCCGGATTTCATTTGTTTCCGAAAGATTTTCCCTGCTAGTCTTGACGTCAGAGACAAAAATGTAAATGCCGTAATATTGCTTTCCCCGCTGTAGAGTGAGAAATAATGATGCTTCTAAAATTGTCCTCTTCCCTGATACCTTTTCTCAGCAGAATAGTGTGTATCTCAATATTTTTCCATTCACAAGGAGAAAAGTATTTTTATTTAGCATTTCAAAATCCAAATTAAGATCTGAGATGCATAAGGTGACCAGATATCGGGAAACCGATTTGAGGACAAAAGGGCATGGCGTCCCCAAATCGGTAGTTCATTTGGGGACACATACGTACTCAAAATAAATATGCAAATATTTTTGTCACAAAACTGCATTGCTTTAATAAGTGTGATATTCCACACTAAAATCTGTATCTTAAAAGGATATATATCTTGTAGAATGTTGGTAATTTGTATTGACAACGCCGAACTATGATGGCGAGAGCATATTAGCAAAAGTGAAATGCTTTACCTTAGGAACATGCGCTGAATTAAAATTAGGCTGCACACCATAGCAATTGCATAGCGAATTTTTCATTTTGTTAAAGTTTTTGGAGAAACTCAGAACAAGTACAGTCGAAATTTGACAGCGCTAGTGGTGTACTGACCTAGTGCTGTTAACTGACCATTCGTACAAAGTGGTATGGATTCGAGTCCCGAATGAGGCACGGGTCGGGTGGTGTCTTTTTCTTGCAGTACTTGCTCTCTCCCTTCCCTAGAACGAATGTCTCCAAATAAGAGAAAGGTGACTGTTTAGAGTTGCTGGTAGTGGTCATTAAACCCAGAAAAAAGGAAAAAAAAAGTCGAAATTTGTTTTCACAAGAAGCATGTTGGAAACTCAGTACAACGGAAGCTACTTTTACGAACATTTTTCATTGGAAATCTAAAGAGTTAATGAGGAAGTGTAAATTCGAGGACATTTGGGGACAAACATTAAAATTTGAGGACAATTTGCGTCCCCAAAGGCTTTAGACGTTTTTGGGGACGGTAACCTAAATTCAAGGACTGTCCGCAAGAATTGGGGACGTGTGGTCACCTTTGAGATGCACAACAAAATAAGTAAATAAATAAACAAAATAAAAAACAGATTTGAGAATAACGAGACCCAACACATGTGAATGGCAGCATTAAATTTTTGATCTGTTTCATTCAGTGTTGTTGTTTTGAAGTGCGGTATTTAAATATTTTTTTTATGTGCTAAAATATAATTAAATTCAAAATGGTAGATTGTATTCTGTAATTTATTTTGTTAAATATAAAATCGGTTAACGTTTGAGGATTGCTTCCATAGCCAGCGCAGCTTTTAGATTTTTTCATGTGGATCAAGTTGAGTAAACGGTATACCCGGGGTGCAAGCATTTAGTTCTCATGTTGCACAGTTTTGGGTTGTGCAATCGTGTCGGTATTAGAATGTGGTGTGCTGCAAATACCATGCCATCAGTGCTTTAGGAAGCAGCACTTGATCAAAATGTTTTATAGGAAGCTTGCCTTTGCCGAAACATGCTTTCTGCAAACAGGTTAGTTGAATTTATGCAATCTGTGCTGTTGTATTTTTCTGACGTATGTTTTTCATTTTCAATTTTTGTATGTGCATGTCGATCTGACATTTACGGTTAGTTATTAGTAATGTAGTTACGTTTTGTGAGGTCAGTTTCATTTTTACTGTTTGTTATCTGATGCAGGGATCGCATTCGTCCTAAAATTCCTAAAATTCCTAATATTTTGTGACCCTCCTTAAATTCCTAAAATTAGACCTAAAATTTGCTATTCATCCTAAAATTTTCGTAAGCTTATTTTTATTAAAAACAACCGTTATTAACGCCAATAAATTTACCATTATGGTAAGGTAAAAAGACCTGTTATTGTAGAAACACAGCCTATATGCTGTGCTGCTGAAGGGAGGGAAAAATGACGCCATCGAGATGCACTTGCTTCGGGGCGGGCGTTCCATTTTTTTGCCTTCGAACAGTTTTCGAGAGTAACAAGAGATCTAAGGGAAAAGGGGAGGGGTCATTTTCACCCCTGGTTTGCGCTTTGCAGACGAACTCCGTGGCACGCAGAAGATCGTACTTTATTTTTGTACATGCCTTGTGGAACCTCCTCTTTCTGCTGATGTTTTGTTATTGTAAACCGCAGGTGGGTGGAAGCAAAGAGGAAACATGTGGTCTTCTTCCGTAACCTCCGGTAATGACGATGGGATGGTAGCTGAGTTATCTTGGCAGGCAGTAGAGCACGTGATCATTGACCTTCGATCATGCGTCGGCGACAGCGACCTTCGATGCGCAATATATCTCGGCTCCGACTCGCTTTGACTGAACTTGCGAGATGCGTATGATAGTTTCTGGTTTTACGTCTTTTATGGTGTTCTCTGTGCAGGTTCAGTTCTCTAGTGGTGACCTGCTTTTTTTTTTTTTTTTTCATATCTTCTGACATCCTCGCAGCCAAATTTCGGGAAGTTGTCTGGTTTTGCAATATTGGAACGTGTTTTTGTACTTCCCTTTCATTTTCTGGTTAGTAATACAAGTGTTTAAGATGCCTAAATCCAAAACGAAATTTCAAGATGCGTGGCTCGCCAAAGAATTGGACGGAGTGAAGTTGAAAGAATGGTGTTCTGCAACTGAAACAATATTTTCTGCTAAGTGTATATTGTGTTCAGAAATTTTCAATATTTCTAATAGTGGCTTTTCACAAGTAAAAGCGCATCATAAAGAAAAAAAAGTTCCCATAACAAGAAATTCCCATAACAATAAATTTGTTAAATAGTGTTCGTGATTCACATAAATTTTATAAAGAGTATGTTGATAAGCTGAAGGAAGAACAATCAAAAAAGGTAAAAGAAAGGAAGCAGAAAGAGAGGGAAAATAAGGAAAAGCAGCTAGAGAAAAAAAGAAAAGCTGAGTTTGATGACAAAATAAAAGAAAATGATGCAGAAATAAATAGGCTTAAAAAGATAAAGAAGCCTCCCTAGCAGTAATTCAAGAGGAAACAGAAAGAATGCGAAAAGCTGTAGAAAAACAAAATACTGTTGAAATAGCAGTTGCCTCTAACTTGATCATACAAGGTTCAGCTGAAATAAAGAAAACAAAGTAAATTAGTTGTGGTGGAAGCAGAAAAAGATAGGCGTATCAGGGAAAAGGTTAAAACAATAATATGAAAAAAGTAATTCAGTGAACAATTGTACATAGTTCTTGGTTTTCAATTACCTTTTTAGGATATTATAATTTAATGTGAAACCTGAAAAACTTTCTGTGAAAATCGTGAATTGCTTCTGGTTAAACAGCATATTAATGTTCAAAGTGAAACTTGAATGTGGTAAATATACTTGAATATGATAATAACACGTGAAAAGATAAGAACTGAACATTAGAAGTAAATCATACTTAAACTTTAGACATTAGACGTTATGCAAAAAATTTGGGTGTGAACTTCGACCATATATACTAATGGACTGCTCATTGGCAATAGCTGCATCAAAGCCGCCATGGCTCAAACATTGGGCACGTCATCATCAGACTCCAAATTTCGTGTAAAAATGCTGTTATGATTACTAATTTACATTGCAGAACTTCAGTGTTTTCGGTGTATTATGTGAATGCGCCTCATATATAATGAAAACTCTTCAGGTAAGTTTACTTATGAGCTATATACATGCATGAACGGGTTGTTTACATTTTGTGATTTATAATGTGATGAACATTTGCGAAGAATTTGGAACCTGCATTCCATTTTTTTTTCTTAAGTTACTATATTTTTATATCAATAGCTGCAAGTTTCTGGTTAAGTAATTGAACTTTATTGACTTAGGTATTTAATTCGTTTCTTACCCATGAAAAATCATAGAACTTTCTTTACTACATCGCTCAGAGCAACCATAAGCACAGCAGGTGTAACCCATCTTTTTGACTGTTGTCATGTGATTTTATGTTGGAGCCAGAAATTTTGATGTCATGCGCAGTCTATCAGTATATATGGTTGAAGGGTGTGAAGCAAACTCTTTACAATGTATACAAAGTTGTTTTACTAGATGTATACAAATATACATCTAGTTTTTATTGGAAATACACCCTAAAATTTTCCTAAAATTTTTCTAAAAATTCCTAAAATTCCAACCTAAAATTTTTCCAGAAGTATGCTATGATCCCTGCTGATGCTTTTAACATCTGAACAGGTAGCAGCAGGGACGTCGCTGGACTTCGAAATCTGTTGGGCGAGCTTTATTTTTGGTGGGGCAAGCTTGATGGCAATATTTTTTTTTCGAAACAGTGAAAGAATTAATTTTTATGCCTTTTTTTTTTTTTCAATTGAGGGTTTAACGACCACCATGAGCAACTCAATGGGCTATAAGCAGTTGCCCGTCCCTAATTTAGGGTCGCTGGTTCCAGGGAAGAGAGAGCTGGTGCCGTACGACAAACACAGCATTCATTCCTCACCGGGTTTCGAACCGGCACCCTTCTCAGACCACTGCGCCACCGGTGTGGCTTTAATACTTTTCTCTACCTTCTACAAAGGAATATGTGCAATCCTCACCCCCTCCACCTGGACCTACATTCACAGATCTGACTAGTTAAGCCACTGGTGTAAAGGTCATTCAATAAAAAATCACATGCTGGTGGTTGCTGACACATTTTAGAAAAAAATTATATTTTTACCATGGAATAGCCTTATATGTAGATTTCAGAAATGCATTTATAAATTTTTTATAGGCCACCATGTTGAAGAAAAAATCAAAACGACCACCTCCGACAAGCAAGATTAAGTCCTGCCGTCGTCTTTGTTTTTTATAATATTTCCCAAACTATCTAAGATAACAGTTTAAAATAAAATCCAGTAACTTAAGCATAGTCTGAGCTATAAAATGAAGTATTCACATTGATTTAATATTTTATTCAGTACCAGAGAATTTGACATGTGTTTTCAGCGCAAAATTGAATATTTCACTAACTTTAAGATTATTTATCTTGTGAAGGAATTACATACACAAAATGAAACTCTACAATTAAATAAAGTACATGTAGTTAGACAATTTAAAAATGTTAAACTCAATATTAACACCCTCCTTAGTAAAAAAAAATGTTTAAAAACTACATTTTGCAAATTTGATCCACATTTGGCAAGCTGTATCTAAAAAGGGAGTGGAAGAACAAAAATCTGAAAATTTTATAGAATGTACTTTTAGCAAAGGTGTTGGCTTTGTGCAAGTCTCATATTATGTTTTTGATCTGTATAGTTGCTGCAAATTATAGAAGATCATAAAAAATGGCAAATTACGAAATATCAATTCTGCACATTGTAATAACTTATTTTGGGTATTGATACTGTTATTTGTATCCTATTAAATTTTAGGGCATTGTCATGTGAAATATTATTTATAGACATATAGGAAGTAGAAAATATAATAATTTATATAAAATTATCTGAAAAGTTGGGTTTTGAAAACAAACCTTGCTGCTTACATTCTATGTATAGTTGATGTGATTGATTAAGATTGTTTTGTTTAGAAAATTTTTCCTTGACAATCTTGAAGTTAATCTTGAGTATTAAATGTTTAGTTTGTAAACCACAAACAATATTTAGGTCACTTTTTTCTGTAGCAACAATGACAACTTTGTGTTCAGATTGCAACTAATGTTATGAGTCCATCCTGTCGCTGTGCTGAGTTCCAATGATGAGATTTTCCTTAATAAATTTTCAGCTTTCACCCAAATCTTGTCATCTCTTGATAGTTTAAAACAAGTGCTTGGACCACAAGGATGAAAAAAATGAATGAAAAAGTCATTTGTGGTGACAGATACATTTCCAACTACAATTCAAAAATTTCTCCAAAATTCCCACTTGAAAAATCTTTTTGCTATCTCCAATAATAATGGGAAAACCACCATTCATTGGTTCCATCCCTTTCCATGGATCCTTCTCTTATAAGATGTGTAAACTTTTCAAAAATATGGGCTACACTCTCACAGTGAAACCAAACCCTTCTTCAATATTGTGCCTGCTTAAAGACAGGAATCCTGTCTCACCCTTGGACACCCATGGAGTTTATGCTACTCCCATTTCAACTTCCTCTGGTCTCTCAGTGTATATTGGAAGCACATACTGAAGCATCAATACAAGACTTAGTGAACACACAAAAAAAATGTTTCCTATGGTCTTCCAAAGACAGCTATATCTGCACTAACCCTTAAAGACACCTCTGCAGTTCCCTTGTGGAAATAAACCAAAAAAGTTACCTCTTTAATCAACAAGGCATCTCTATGTTCCAAGAGAGCATTGAAATTTTGTTCACCAAAAACTGCAATTCAGAGACCCCTCACCAAATCCCATTTATTTGGATCTCTCTTCTGAAATCTGGCAACATTTCCAACACCCCAACTTCAAATTGTAGTTCTGGCAACCAGTCGATCGCGGCCGATCAAGGTCGTAGGATGACCGAAAGTTACCGCTAAACAAACCTTTTACCGTACTTGACTGTGTGTTTTGCTCGTTTTATATGTTTATGTGTTATTGTCGCGTGAAGCCTGAGTTTTAAACCATTTTCAACTACACCTAGTTACCAAGTCATTAATTTTTATATCACATACTAAAAAGTCATTTTTTTGAATATTTATTTCTGTACATATTGCTGATACAGAAATAATGCCCGCTTTTAATATAAATTTATTTTTTGGGATAAAAGAGTGATATTCTCTTGTGTGTTTTATTGTGAGAGCTTCATTATACAGTAAAACCTTGAAAATCCGGCTTCCAGAAAACCGAGAACTTCAGAAATCCGGCACTTTTCTGATTTCGGGAGAACATCTGATGTTTCACCAATAATCATGGAAATCTCCCGATGTACCGTCTCAACAACACATCGCGAGATCATCCGATCTCAGCATGCGAATTATCGATAGCTGCCTGCGTGTAACATCAGGAGGTTTCTCAAATTTGTTATCTCATTGGGCCACGCTAAAATGACGTGGACCAATGTGGCTACAAATCGGTGTGTACGTTTGAAATGTTTGTTGAACGTGTGATGATGATCTATGCTTGGTTGTGGCAGTATGTGGATTCGATCGTGTAATGACATCTACATTGGCCTTCATGATGCATCGTGGTAATCGCCTTCGCGATGTATCGGTTTCGTCAGTAGAAAAACCGTAACATCGATGTAAAATTCACATCGAGTTTCCGCGATGTATCGATTCATTGCCCAGCCCTAGTGGTTGCTCTAGCTTTTTTCAAGTTTTTGCCTAACCATTCGCCAAATTCAATTTTTTAATAAATAGTATACATACTAGGTAATCACCAATATTTTCGCCTAAGCTTTTTTTTTTTTTCTATCGCCAAAACAATTTTTTATTTGCAAAATGTGAAGAATGCGATCGGCAGCACAACCCCTGCATATTTATAAGGCATAGATGCACAAATTTGTTAAAGAGACTTGTTACATAAGTAAGTGCTTTATGTAACGCCCGTTGCACAACTTTTGGGTAGCTTCAGAAATCCGGAATTTTCATAAATACGGCACTTGTCCGGTCCCGTAAATGCCAGATTTTAGATGTATTACTGTATCTATATTCCAAAAGATTCTGTATTTGAAGTATTTCTGTAGTAGATAAAAATTTAAATGTGATTCCAGTAATATTTTCATTACAAAATCTATACATATCTTCAGCAGTTAAAAATTTGATTTTCAAATGGGTTTTGGAGACTTGCTTTTCTGACCAACCGTTTTAAAAGTGCCTCCAATGCCATCACACAGGTCTTTTCCATGCGCAGTAGCAAAAAAGTGCCACTCAGCAGGTATTCCAAAATCTTCTTCACGGTAGCATAAATTCAAAAAGTTTTTGCGATTTTTATATTATCCAGCACACCCATCCGAAGAGTAATATATTTTTGTAATATGATCAAAATTTTTTTGTAATTCCAAAACAAGTTCTTTTTGGAAACAGTTAAAGGATGTAGTATTATGCTCTAAATCAGGGGTCGTCAACCTTTTAATACCTACCGCCCACTTTTGTATTTTTGTTAATGGTAAAATTTCCTTACCGCCCACCGGTGCAGCAGTGACTCAATTTAGCGCAAGTGCGAAGTAATTTTTAGAGGGGAGGGTTTGCAAAAAATATGTACTTAAATTTATCTTTTTATTTATACTTTATGTATGTTTATACGTAGATAATTTTAATGTAGTGAATTTCTGCATCTCCATCGATACAGCGCTTACTAGCACGGGAGCTGCTGATCTACTTCATTAATAAAACCTGTTTTGTGTTATCCTCAACACTCTGTATTTATGGATTACCTTGTTCTAATTATTATCTATATTCAAAGTTTAGAGATGGAATTCAAAAGTAAATTGCAAAAGCATATTTTAAACAGTTAAACTCACGAAGTTGTTAGCAATGTATTCGATATATGGTGGAAGAACAAAATTTGTAACACTGGACAAAAACTTCCACCGCCCACCATAAAAGCTTGAATCACCCACTAGTGGGCGGTAGGGACCACATTGATGACCACTGCTCTAAATAATCACTGATTACACAGAAATTGTAAAATTTTACTTCATTCTTCTCATTCACACATCATTACCTCAAAGTGAAATCAACGAAGACAGCGGTATCTGTCAAAACAGATGTGGAAGTATCAAGCTTTATTTTTTGGGTTGGAGGTTTGACGACCACCATGAGTAACTCAGTGGGCTATAAGCAGTCTCCCATCCCTAATTTAGGGCCAGTAGTTTCAGGGAAGGGAGAGAGCCAGTGCCGTCAGACAAATAAACATCCATGCCACACCGGGATTCAAGCCCAATCCCAACTCGGACGATTTGTTGGTCAAAGTCTGCACTTGGACCGGACCACTGCACCATTGGGGGCGGCTTTTTTTTGCAGATATGAGGAAAATAAAAAAGTACAAAACCGATGACTGTAATGTCATCTTGCATTGACGAAGAAAGAAAAAGATTTCACAGACGGTTCGAAATCTTTTTCTTCTGCACTAACCCAAGGCTGTAGGAAGCAGCACTTGATCAAAATGTTTTATAGAAAGCTTGCCTTTGCCGAAAAATGCTTTCTGCAAACAGGTTAGTTAAATTTATGCAATCTGTGCTATTGTATTTTTCTGATGTATGTTTTTCATATATTTTTCTGACTATGTTTTTTATATTGATGGAATTTCGACCATTGCAACAGCTAATTATCGGCGAAAATCAGGAGAATTTGACATTCATCTGCAGGGCGGGAGGAAGGGCTCAAAATCCGGAGTCTTCTGCCTAAATCCAGAGAGTTGGCTCGTCTGCATAGGTAGAAGAAGAATTAGTGCTCTGGCTCTGTCCGTCTTCATGATAACTCGCGTAAAAATGTTTCAATTTTGATGAAATTTTAATATGTTGTTAAGCAATGGCTGGGGATCTACCTTATTGAAAATCGTTAAAATCAGACTGCAATTTAATTAGAAATCAGACCCCAATGAAATTTTCGTTGAACAGGATAACTCTAAGTAAAATTACTTCAATTTCAATGAAAGTTTAGCATTTCATACTACATGTACTTTATTTAAAGCTACACCTGGGGATTAATCTTATTAACAATTGTTAAAATTGGTGGAATATTTCTTCCGAAATCAGCACACAAATATTCACTCACGGAATAACATTCTGCGCTCTATGTTCTGCAAAAGTGGGGAATAGATGCAGGTAACTGAAATATGTCCATAAATAATATTATTTCACATGAAAATGCCCTAAAATTTAATGGGATACAAATAACAGTATAAATACCCAAAATAAGTTATACAATGTGCAAAATTGATTATCTGTAATTCGCCATTTTTTTATGATCTTCAATATTTTACAGTAGCTATGCAGATCAAAATCACAATATGAGACTTACACAATGCTAACACCTTTGCTGGAAGTACATTCTATAAAATTTTCAGATTTTTTCGTACACTACCTTTTTAGTTACAGCTTGCCAAATATGGCCAAAATTTGCAAAATGTAGTTTTCAAACAATTTTTTTAATAAGGAGGGTGTTCATATTGAGTTTAACATTTTTAAATTGTCTAACTACATGTACTTTATTTAATTGCAGAGTTTCATAAAGAGTGGAAGAAATATTCTTCTCAAAATATGTGGCAAATACGTCATGATAATTAACACAGCAATCGGACATCGCTGAATTGACTGTAATTACTGTTTCACATGTGAATCAAATCACATCAGAAAACTTGAAAATTTTCAAGTTTTCTGATTGTGATTTGATTCACATGTGAAACAGTACAGTCAATTCAGTGATGTCTGATTGCTGGGTGAATTATCATGTAGAGTTTCATTTTGTGTATGTAATTCCTTCATAAGTTAAAACATCTTAAAGTTGTGAAATATTCAATTTTGTGCTAAAAACGCATGTCAAATTTTCTGGTACTGAATAAAATGTTAAATGCAATGTTAATACTTTATTTTATAGCTCAGACTATGCTTAAGTTACTGGATTTTATTTGAAACTGTTATCTTAGATAGTTTGGGAGATATTATAAAAAGCAAACACAACTGCAGGACTCAATATTGCTTGTCGGAGGTGGCCATTTTGATTTTTTTCTTCAACGTTGCGGCCTATAAAAAAATTTATAAATGTATTTCTGAAATCTACATATAAGGCTATTCCTTGGTAACAATATAATTTTTTTTTAAATGTGTCAGCAACCAATTTAATTGAAATCGTGATATTTTATGGAGTGACCCATACGATAGAAGTGGTAGAATTTCACTTTCAACTTTTTGCCCACTCTGAATGCACTGTCTTAAACTGCTTTTCAAAATTTAGCATTTTTGCTTATGGAAATAGTACAGTACTTGAACAATTTAAAGGATAATGTCCTTTTTGTTTTTCTAAATCAAATTTTAACGTCTTGCCATGCAGACGCTATACCTCCCCTGTACTTAACTCCTTTCCTTCTAGCCAGTGACTTTACCATGCACTCCTCTCCTACAAAGCTGTCGTCAGCCACTTTCGGCACTTCACTGTCCCGGTGTGCTATTGTGTAGCTTTAGACTCCACTTTCCGGGTCAGAATCCTCAATTTTGTAAAGAAAACAAACAGAGCAATTCGTAGTGATCCCTTCAGTGAAATCCTATCCACCCTCCTCATTAGCCCCTGGCCATGCAAACACGAAAAAGAGGCTTAAACTAAGGAATTGGAAGAGTTGAGAACAATTGAATTTTCATGGCCATCAGGATGCTTTTTTTGATAACTTTTTTTGGCGACATAAACAACGGACTTCTTAGAGGGAAATGCGTAGGGCTACATGAAATAAACACAAGGCTTATTTATTACTTGGCAAAGTAATATATTTAACTTTAAAATATACAAATTATATTTTAAAGTTAAATATACTGAAAAAGGGCTAATTTTGAACTGGGTAGGCGGCTGGGTGGGCAAGAAAAATTTCAGTACCCTCGCACCCTCTTGACGATGTCCCTGGGTTGCAGCAGTGCATATCATATCGTGTTAATGTTAATCCAATATTTTCAACCTGTAAATAAAAAAAATCATCATGTTTAGGCTCAATTGAGGGGGAGAGGGTAGAGTTTTGTTTGTATTCTGTTTTCTTTTATTTAGGGGTTTAAGGACAAATGTGAGCAACCCTAAGGGCTATAAGCAATTGCCCTTACAAAATTTAGGGCCACTGGTTCCAGGAAGGTATAGAGCCAGTGCTATGATATACACATGGCACCCACACTTCATACGAGAGCCGAACCCAAAACCCACGTGTAAGAATGCTCCAAAGATGGTGCTTATACTACTGCGTCACTGGGGTGGCCTGTATTGTGTTCCCAGTATCTTTTTGGTTGGGAAGTTGTATGTAAAAAGTTAGAAGTACTTAATGATAATGTGAGCTGTATTAAGAGCTTTCCCCACATTTAAAATTTATGAAATGGATATATATGTGAAGTAAAAGTATGTAAATGTGAATATCAGTATACACATGGAAGGACGGTTTTACTGGTTTGTTAACACTAGCCTGCAAATGAAAACTTTTTTTCTGCGGTAAGAACTTGAATATGTGACTTTTACTAATCTTTGTACGCTGAATTCAAAAATGCATTTGGTTCTGCTGTATCACATCGGGTTCCTTGGCAATATGGTATAATGTAAGTTCATCAATTTCTGTTGACCGAAGCGATACATTTCATGTCTTTGCATATATAGATTGCATGTTTAACCATTTTTAAAACTAAACATAAGCAAGAACAACCTTTAAAAGTGAAAGGGAATAATCAGAACAAAACTACATAAAAATAAAATAAAAAGTGTACAAAAGTTGAAAACTTACCTAATTACATTACTTAATGTTAGTCGGCAGTTCATTTTCTTCTCTTGCCATGGAAGCTTAGTGTTCGCGATGCCCTTGAGTGTTCTTTGGAAGGATCTTCACATGCAATAGACCAACAGTAATCAGCCATCATACGCTCATCCCAACGTCCCTGATAATGTCGCTCTGCCTCTTTGAAGTCCTGGTGGAACCTTTCACCTTGCTCTTCACTCAAAGCTCCCAAATTTAGAGGGAAGTAATCAAGTTGTGCACTTAAGAAATGAAGTTTTAGGCTCTTATATAACAACCAAGCAATTTGAATTTGTCCAACATATTTTGTACAATTGTCTTGTACGATGGGTCCTTTACGTTTCCAAGAACATTTTTCATCACTTCTTTGAAAGTGTTCCACGCCTCTTCTTCAGTTGGGCCATCAAATATTCCCTCTCTGATTTTATCTTGTGACAATGAAGGAAATGTGCATAAGTACTGGAAGCATGGACAACTTTTGTCTAGTGCCTTTACAAACTGTTTCATAATGCCAAGTATTACGTGCAGCGGAGGGAGTAGAATTTTCTCACGATCAACTAGACTTTCATTAATGACATTCTTGGAACCTGTTGTCAGTTGCTTCCTCTCAGGCCAATGTGCAGTATCCCAACGTTTGTCCCAGGCTCTGCTATCCCACTCGCAAAGGAAACAGGGAAATTTTGTGTATCCTGTCTGCTGTCCTAACAATATTCCAATGACTTTCAAGTCACTACATATTTGCGATTCATGTTCATGGAATTCAATTTTTTCAAGCACTAACTTTATTGTTTCGTATGATTCTGACAATTTTGTGGAATGAGCAAGTGGTACAGAAGCAAATTTGTTGCCGTTAGGAAGTAAAACCGCCTTGAAGCTTCTTTTGGAAGATGAAAAGGCCTAGGTTAATAGATTTCCTCTCCCAAGTGATGAATAAGATTACGGATGTCCGTACAAAAAAACAGATCATCTTCCTTTGAATAGTACTTCTGAAAACACTTGTCATGATTCCTGTACCAAGAAAATGTAACTCCAGGTGCCAGCAGGTTTTTCTCATAAAGTCTTTAGCCTAGTAATTCACTCTTTTCCTTCATGAGCCCCAGTTCTCTTATCAAGTCATTCAACTCGGGTCGAGTAAACATGTTTGGTGAATGGTCAAATTCTTCTGGTTCGAAACTTATGTCCTCAGTGTCTGAATGTAGAGAACTGCTTTCAGATTCATCTCACTCAAGTTAGCTGGTGGTGTAGGTACTGGTAAGTCAAGTCAATGAGGAACAGGCCGTTTGACTGATGGCAGATTTGGATATTTAATTCCTTTCTTATTCTTTTTGTTATAACCAGCAACATTGCACATACAGAAGTAACAGTCGTCATGGCGGTTCTTCTGTTCACACCATATCATTGTAATTGCAAACGGCATTGCCTTCCGTTTTCCTTCGTACCAGTACCGCAGTCCCTCGACACAACTGTTACAAGCAATGTGAGGTGCAAATGACTTATCTTGGTCTCCGACTTTCACTTTGAAGTATGCAAAGTGTAGTTTCTTCACGAATGAATCTAGTTTACGTACCTTACCATCAAACACATAACATCCACAAATGTAACAAAATTGCTGAGGACTTTGCACACACTGTCTTCTACACAATCACGACGCACTAGCCATACTTACAAACTCACATTTTACTTTCACACTTCCAGTGTAGGATGGGCACATGCACAAGGATGCCTGCCCTCTGCTCAACTGATAGGATATTCAGCGAGGAAATGCGAGGGTTCTTTAAACAGAAACTCCTAGGGGTACAATAAACAAGCGGCGGCTCGCGACTCTGCCGCGACGTCTGAAAGCATAAACAATAACGAAACACAGAAGTACACAGGAACATTCGTTGACAAGGGGCATTTCTCATAGTAATATAGCATTTCCTAGGTTTAAGTCAAGTTATTTGTGGATATATAAGTGCGATTGTGAGCATATGGCTCTACATTACATAGAATGTGGATACGCCAATTCACGTATACAGAAAAAACAATATTGCGAAACATCTAGATGTGATGGACCAAAACTAACATTATTTTCGGATTCAGGACCCAAATTTCCACAAGAATCGCCTACTTTCGCGTTTACCGCAGAACCATTGTTGGCTAGTGTAATTTGTCTTGTGTTTACCATATTTATTGGTTTTTTTTTTGCCAATAAGGTATTTAAAATGATTTGGGTTTTGGAAGTAAGATGCATGTGTTAATAACTTTCTATCTATATTTAAAATGTATGAAAATGGCAAATTAACCCAAATTTATATGCACATTTAAAAGTTACTTGGATTATAATCTTTCATAGAGGTTTTTGACTGCTGTAGGTCAGGTTACTTTGTGTACTCTTCAATGTTTTGCCATAAAAATGAAGTATACTATATGATAGCTACAGCAGAGCTTACATTAATGTTACTATTGTGCTGCACATGTTGATTGAGTTCTGCATTCCTATCACTGGGCAAAAACTTGGTACCCAACTAATGCAAAAATATGGAAATTATTCCATACATTCCGTAAGTGTTCCTTGGTTACATTTCTTCTGTGCTACGTAGTATGTGCATAGCAAAAGGGCACACTGTTGTAAAATAAGATATTCTTATTTTGGGGAATGTAGTTGTTTGAAGGCCTTCATAGGCAGATATATCTATTCTAAGGATTATGCTGTTGATCACAAAATTTGCTTGTGATGTACGAAGTACGAGTTTTTATTTTTTACTTTTATTTTATTTTTCAGTTTGTGAATCATGTTGGGAATGAAAAAAGTTTTAATATTTATGTTCTTTTGTTTTACTTCAAACATTTTCCAAAGGAAACCATTGAAGGCAGAAAAAATAAAACTGGAAGTAAAAGAAGTAATAGCAATGAGAATCAGTAGTAAAATTTGATCTCATTGTTCTTATAGGTGTACTAACTGTTAAACAAAAATCAAAGTTTACAGGAAAAGCATGTTGTGTATCCCTGCTTCCTTGGGCCAAAATATTTCAAGATCTCTGCTGGGATCAGCCCTTGCGAAACTACTGAAGTGGCTAGTGGAATAAAAATTTTACTAGCCAAATGACAAAATCCACTGGCCATGCAAAGTTAAAAAAATAATTCAGTAACTTCTCTACTTATGTTTCTATGAAATTAAATGGGTGAATGTTTTTTTCTTTCTTTCAAATGAGAGACCCTTCTCTTAAAGATCCAGACTTAGAAATTTTGCTAGTAGACATTAGCCACGAAGACCAAAATTGTTAGTGGCCATAAAAAAAAAGTCAGTGTCCAAACTTTGAAAAAATATTATTTTTATAAAATTGCTTACTATAATATCAATATGTTTTATTTTGCATATTTCAATTATAGTATGCTTAAAATTTGAAACTGAAGTAATAAAATACATAAATTATTCTTTGTAGTTTGGTCAACAAGATTTCACGCTATCCTCCCACCATAGTTTTATCCCATCTTCAGGGTCAAAATTACTCATTTTTATTCCTGATGTTTTGATCCTAATGCGACTTTCAAGTCTGTTCTTTTTCATTAGAAGGCTTTTTCACTTAATTGTGTTTTTAACTGCTGGCCAGAGACATTCTACATGAGCATTTAGCAGCAGTGCTGTTAAAAGCACAGTTACTAGATCTCTCATGATTTCAAAAGGCTTTAGATTACCGTATATACTCGCGTATAAGTCGACCCCCACTTTCAGAGGAAAAAATCGTAAGAAATCGGAAACTCGCGTATAAGTCGATCACGGAATGAGAAAAAAAAATTTCAATGAATTTATTCAAAAACATTTGAAAATGAAAAAAATTATATATATAATACTTAATTTAATTTCCGTACCCAAAAACTTCATCGGAACCCTTCAAAATCCGATTCCGAGTCAGACTCGCCAAACAGTTAAAAAAGTCTTTCTCCGTCATCAGCGCGTCATCATAAACATCAGTATTCCCATCTATGCCTGTGTCATCAGAATCACTGTTATCATCACTCATAAAAATCTCATCATCCTTTGTGCCATCAAGTTTGTTACTAATGCAACATTTCTTGAATGATTTCATGACCATTTCCGCAGGTATCGCATCCCAAGCATCCTTGACCCATCGCGCAATCAAAACGATATCCGGCTTTTTTAGATTTCTGCCCTTGGTTTCAGTTGGTAAATCGGAACTTATCCAATCTGCCCAATACCTCCGCACATTGTCCTTGAAGGGCTTATTAAGGCAGACATCTAGTGGTTGAAGAACAGATGTCAACCCACCTGGGATGACAGCAAGAGTTGTTTTTGAATTTTCTGCAGTTTTTCTCACTTCTGCACAACGGTGTGCAACAAACATATCCCACACCAAAAGAGAAGGTTTCCTCAAAAGTGCACCTGGCCTTTTGTTCCACACATTCTTTAACCAGTCAATTGTTCCGGATTCGTTCATCCAGCACACCAGACGGAAAAACAACGCTTTTCGGCAGAGTTTTGCGTTTGAAAATAATTACCGGAGGTAGCTTACTGCCGTCGGCCAAACAGGAAAGAACAACCGTGAAACTGGATTTTTCTTGGCCAGTCATTTTGATCAAGATATTTTTTTCGCCCTTTTGGTTCACCGTCTTATTTCCAGGAAGGTCGAAACACGTGGCGGTTTCATCCATGTTCCCTATTTGGGAAAGTCCAAAAGCAGTCTCTTTCTTCTTTTGAATTACATACTTTTGAAATTCCATTATCTTTGCTTCGAGGTCACGAGGTAACTTTTGTGCAATTTTGGTGCGCTGGCGTAGACACAACCCATAGCGGTTCATGAACCTTGTGCACCAACCTGGTGAGGCACGAAAAGTGTTATTTGCGGCTGCAAACTTTTCATCTTTTGCGAGCTTCATTGAAACATATACCAGTTCGCGTTACAATGTAACCATTTTGTCTGCAGTCCACAATCCAATCATTCAAGACACTTTCCAGCTCTGGGAAAAATGTCGTTCCACGGCGCAGCACCTTTTGGGATTTTCACCAAGTCCGGTTTTTTTTTACGCCAATCTCGAATCAGTTTTTCGTTAATGCCAAATTGACGTGAAGCAACACAGTTGTTAGTATTTTCTGCAAAAAAAAACACTTTCAACTTGAATCCTGCATTATAGGACATCCGTTTCTTTACACAATCCGTGTCACCCATAATAGGAGAAGCGAGACACGTGCGATTAAGAACAAGCAACACCTAACACTGGCTGTCGCATGGCTCCGTTACGTCGAAGGTCAGCGCTATTAACTGGTAGTCGGAAGGGCGGAGCTTTCTATGTGCGACTGCGCTGTGGATACGCAAAGCCAGGAGAGAGGAGATTTTTCAAAGCGCGGAGAAATTTGGAGGGTCGCGATTTCGTAATTCTACCACATTGGTGGTTTTTCTTTCTTTCTTTCTTTTTTTTTTCTTTCGGAGGGTTGCGATTTCGTAATTAATACCGCATCGGCATTTTTATTTCTTTTGGGATGGATTGCCCTTTGCCTCACAGGAAGAACTTTTGGACTTATGATTTTTTTAGACCCCGCGTATAAGTCGACCCCCTTACTTTGAAGCTCTCATTTTGTCCCAAATTTCTCGACTTATACGCGAGTATATACGGTATCTGAATTCTCTAATTTGTGTAACAAAGCATTTGAAATACATGAAACTCTGTTAGGATTCAAACTAACAGGAATCTTCTTGATTTGAAGCCACTATTCCAAAGCACGATCAGGGTTAAACTTTAAAACTTTGATTATTTCAATTATTGCATCATCACCAGGATTGATTAGGCCTTCAGAAGATTTGGGAAATAGCACCTCATCTAAAGAGCAGACATATATTTGCAGAAAACAGATGTTTGGACATTATTAAATCTTTTTTTCAAGTTTTTGTACAATTCTTTTTCAATAAATCAATGCTGTTATCTGTAGAACTTAGTCCTATACCTTCATCATCTGCAACACATCTTCGTTGATTACATGCTGCGCTGATCTGGTGACTTTGAAATGTTGATGGCATGTCATCATTTTGAGACAAAGATTCCGTAAAAAAGGACCAATTTGTCCCTTCATCTGCGGATTTTAAAACAGCCAACTCTAGTTCGGCAACATAGCGCAAAACACTACTGATGTCCACGTCAGTTTTTTTTCCAGCTTTCTGGATCATTCGGCAACACATGAGATTATGTCAAAAAATCAATTGATCCTCTGAATGGATATATATATAACCAAAAGTTGATTTAAGAAAACTGAGATAGAAATTAAAATTCCAAAAGATGGTCATGTAAGAAGTTCTGTGGGTTTCATCATGTTTTTTTAACTGTGCTACTGCCTGTTTTGCAATTTAGGAGTTTTTAACCATGTCTAAAAAACTATCAGATTCAATTATTTTTACCACAAGTATGTATTTTGGTAAAAAACCTATGTAATTTAATGTGAACCTGTTTCACATTTTTCAAAAAGGAGTTTGAAAAACATGAAGAATGTTAAAAAACATTATGTTGCAACATAAAAACTTTATCTTTCATTATATTGACATTATGTTCCAACATAGAAACTTTATCTTTCATGGAAATTAGGAAGTGGGATGTTTTTCTTGAGGTACTATTGAAAGCACACTGATTACAGTAAAAAGTGCTTGGGAAGGCAGATAATATGAAAAAAAAAAAGTCTTTGCTTTTTGCCGACCTTGATAAGTCATAGATATAAATCAGGAAAAATATCCAGATTATGTTATTTGGGGTTACCACTCATTTTGCCAAATTAAATTCCCTGAGTTTTCCCATCTGCAGACAATAGTATTTTTAAAAACCAAACAAACTGTATTTGAATTGGATGAACAGTATTACAGAAACAACACTAACAGACAAAACTTGAACTACATCTGCTGACTGTAAGGTGAAAAAAAGCAGTCTAACACACGAAAAAGAAAAATCTTCGCCGATCTTGTAAACATCAGAACTGGGATAAAAAGAAAAAAAGTACTTGTGCACAGGAATACCATACCTGCCAACATTGGCAAGAGCCTTGTCAGTGGTAAACAGCATTATTGTGTAGCATACATAGACGCTTTTTACGAAACTATGCATCTCTTTGTGAAAAAGAAATATGCATCACAACAAAACATTACAACAAACAAGGACACTAATGAAACTAACACATGCAAAACACAAAGTTGATTCCTTTGGCGAGGGCATGATAGGTAACATTGTGAGTTTTAAGTTCGAAACTTCCACCAGTAAAAACTAGTCAGATGCATTCTAAATCCCACAATGCTTGACAGACAGGAAATCCAAGCAAATGAACAGGCAGTGCATGAATCTCCACTTACCGTATAATCATACTGCCTCTGAAATCGTAGTTTATGTCAAGACAATACCAAAGAAGGAAAAAACGCTGAACAAAACACACAGCAAGAATGTGGACTACTGTCAGTTTGTCTTTTGTTGACTGCAGCTGCACAGCATCCATTGCTTAATTTTTCTTTCTGCTGATATCTTTCTCTCCCTATTTCTTCATTGACGCTTTTCTTTCCTTTCTTTTTTATGCCCTCTGATAACAATAACTTCATCCATCATGCTGAAAGAAATTTCAGCCTGAAGACCATGAGTGCGTGATATCAAAGCTTTAACTATTTTAGATAAATGGTGTAACTTTGAGAATATCGGTACTTTTGAATACAAATTTTCCAACTTTGTCACTTCCATTTTTGTGAATTTCTCCCTCCCTTATCAAGCTTAAATGCAAAAACTTATGGGACGGGGGAATGTTTAACAAAGCTGGGAGAGAGGGATCATTGCGGGGAAGGGGTGGGGGTGGGGAGGGGGTGCCATTACGGTAGAAATCTTTGCACTGTCCAACTTCCGGTTTTGAAAATTTCTCCTCTATTTTCAAACTGAAAGACAAATATTTATGCAGTAAAATGTTTTTTAACAATAATACTGGGCAGAGATAACATCGCGATAAAAAAGGAATTACAATTACGGAAAAAATCTGAACTTCGTCGATCTTCCGTTTTCGAAATCTTCGTAAAGATGGAATTCCGTCCTCCGACTAACATCCCTCCCAAATTATGTTCCTTTGTGCGTTGATCTCGCGAATGACCAAAATAATAACGAAAAAGGGGTAATTCCTCAGTTTCGCGGAAGAACCTGATGCCTGAAGATTACGGGGAAATTTTTGCGGCGTCCAACCTCCGTTTTCGCAAATTTTTGCCTACAGTTTTCAAGCTGAAGTACAAACATTTATGCAATAAAATCATATTTAACAAGAAAACTTGACACAAAGGCAACATCGGGAGAAAAAAATATCATGTTACGATAATGTTTTCACACGGTTTTCAAAAGTTCTGAAACACGAAATACCGTCTCCAAACGCCCCCCACTCCGCAAATTGTTTTCAGTTTTACACTGATCCTGAGAATGATCTAAATGATGACAAAAAACGCGGAATTCCATGAATCCGCTTAAGAATCTCTTGTATATCATAAAACAATAGCAAAATGAAAAAAAAATTAAGCAAAATGAAAATTCGTAGAATCCGTAGTTTCGACAGCGAAGTCCATAATTCCGTAGTCAGACAAATAAATCCGTAGAAACTACGGACAATCTGTAGTAGGTGGCAGGTATGCGAATACTATTACAGTACAACCTCAAAAATCCGGAATCGTCCGGACTTTGCTGATTCCGGAATTTAGAAATCCGGATTATAGAGTGTGGTTAAAATTCAAACTTAGTATTCACTAAATACACTATAAAACACTATATTTGGTAAAAATAATGACAAAAAGCCAAGTTAACCAATAATTTTTTTTTCTTCTTAAAGTGAGCATGGAAAGCAAATGGAAAACTCGGTCAGTATTAATTCGTTAAATAAATTGTTTCTTTTTAGCTGGCCGCTACGCGATGCTCAAAAGCCTGCAGGTGCACACTAAATTCGGCACTGGAGATGGTAGCGAGATAGTATGGATTATGCAGGCTTTCAGTGAGCATTCATAAAAAAAAAAAAAAAATGCCTAACTTCTAAAGTTTTATTCGGATTTTGACAAAATTTCACATGGGAGTTTATTTTGACGTGTCTTGGTGACTGTAAAATTTTCATTAGGTTATATAAAAAATTGGAGATTTTGTTTTTTATAAAAATTTCTCCCAGTACGACTTCCCCAAAGGGAAGAAGCTTTAATTCCCCCGCAACCTTGCGAACTCTTTCTCCCACGATGACCCATCATCAGCCTTGCTTGGTGCATTCTTTGTGATCAAAAACCGACGCGACGCCCTTGCCTTTTTCTTATAACTTTTTTGTTCTTTTCTGCTGTTCAAGCAGAATAGCTTCTGTACGTACAATTTCCGTACATTTGGAGTAGAAAATTTCAAAAACGGGAGAGTTCCGCACAAGTTAAATAAAATAAAATAATTTTTTTTTCAATACCGGTACAGGTCGCCAGAATTGGCGATTTAATCAAACATTTTTAGATATTGCACATGCTTTTGTTCCAAAATGATTGATTTTTTGACAATTTATTTTCAGTGCTGTAACATCATTACTCTTACTATCTTAATTTACATGTACATAATTTATTTTCGAGAGGCCATTAAAGTTATCATCATCATCATCATCATCAATGTCAACCATTATCAATCCACTGCTGGACGAAGGTCACCCCAAGTTTCCTCAACAACGGTCTGTCTTGTGCTAGTCTCCTCCATGTCACTCCCGCATACTTTCGAATTTCATCCACCCATCTTCCATGTGGTCTTCTTCTGGGTCTTTTCCTGTTCCTTGGAATCCAATCTAAAATTTCGGCTGTCCATCAATGGTCTGTCCTTCTGGCAGTATGTCCAGCCCATTACCATTTCAGGGATTTAACTCTGATCATGATGTCTTCCACTCTTGTCATTTTTCGGATCCACAAGTTCCTCTTCTTATCTCTCCTGGTTACACCAAGCATGCACCTCTCCATGCTTCTTTGAGTTGTCTGCAGCCTTTGTATGTCTCTTTTAGTTAAGATCCACGTCTCTGCACCATATGTAAGCACTGGAAGGATGCATTGATCAAACACTTTTCTTTTAAGACATAATGGCATATTGCTCTTGAAAATTATGCTGTTTCTTCCAAAAGCTCTCCAGGCAAGTTTTGTACGCCGATTAATTTCTTCATCAATGTGACCCTCACTTGATATCTGCTGTCCAAGATAAACGTACGTGTCTGTTATCTCCAGCTTTTCTCCATCAATCGATACATCTTCATTTCTTGTAAAAGCATTGAACATCACTTTTGTCTTCTGAAAGTTCACTTTTAATCCCACTTCTTTACTCTTGTCAGCAAGTTCCTAGATTATACTCTGCAGCTCTGATGGGGTAGTTGCAAAAATGACTATGTCATCAGCAAAACGAAGGTGGGTTAGATAATCTCCATTAATCTTTATCCCTTTGTTTTCCCAGTTCAGTGATTGAAAGACATTTTCCAATGTGGCATTAAAGAGCTTTGCAGATATGGTGTCACCTTGTCTCACTCCTTTTCCAATTTTTATGTGTGTTGTATTTTCAAACAGCCGAATCTTTGCCCTTGCATTTTCATAGATGTTATTAATAATATTAATGTACGCATCTTCAATACCGCAGGATTTCAGAGCCATTGTAACTGCTGATGGTTTAACCGAATCAAAGGCTTTTTCATAATCGATAAAAGCCATGCACAATGGAAGTTCATATTCCCTCGCTCTTTCAATTAGTTCTCTCAGTACGTGGATATGATCTATTATGCTGTAGCCACTCCTGAATCCAGCTTGTTCTCTCGGTTGAGCCATGTCCAGTGTCACCTTCAAGCGGTGTGAAAGAACTTTAGTGAAGATTTTATAAACCACTGATAGGAGGCTGATAGGTCTGTAGTTCCTGAGATCCTCAATGTCACCTTTTTTATGTAGCAAGATCATTGTAGCGTTGTTCCAATCCTCAGGAATCTTCCCTTCATTAAGGCATTGAGTGAAAATTTGGGCGAGTACTGTTTAGATTTCTCCACTTGCTTCTTGTATGATGTCTACAGTAATTCCATCTTCTCCTGGAGCTTTTCCCCGCTTCATTTCTTGATTGCATTTGCAACTTCTGCTTTGAGGACTGGAATAACTCTGGTACTGGTACCTATCATGATGTCTGGAGTACATGTATCATCCCTTTCATATAATTTGGAGTAGAAATCTTTCACACTTGTCAAAATTTCGCCTCTATTTCTTGTTACAGAACCATCTTCCTTTCTCAGTGCCATAATCTGTTTTCTTCCCTTACTGAGATGTCCCTTTGCTATCTTTAGGCTTTGGTTGTTTTCAATTGCTTTCCTTACTAGTTCACAGTTGAATTTCCTTACGTCTTCAGTGATACTTTTTCGTACTGTCTTGCATAGCTCTATATATTCCACTTTGGAAGTCACATCTTCTTTAGTTGTCTTCATCTCTCTTCTTTTTTGCATCAACATTTTGGTTTTTCCTGATAATTTGTTCACATGCAACTTGTTCTTAGACCCAACTAATTTTGTTGCTGTTCCCATAAGAGCTTTGGTTACTTTTCTGTTAACTTCAGAAATATCCACTTCTTCTGATGTTAGACCTTCTAAAGCAGAGAATCTGTTCTTCACTTCCAACTTGAAGGCATTATGGTGTTTTTTAAGGTTGGTTATGTCAATAGATTTTGTTTGTCTTATGAGCTTGCCACGTTCGAGTTTAGTGTTGAGGTGCATCTTACATCTCACTAATCTATGGTCACTACCTGTGTTGAACTTGTTTAGCACACTGCAGTCTTCTATGACGGATTTTTTGTTACACATAATAAAATCAATTTCACTTGTCGTTCCCTTTGGATGTCTCCATGTCCATTTTTTTGTGTGGCTTTTTCTTGAAAAATGAGTTCAAGATGATGAAAAACCCTTCTCCCTCTGCAAACTCAACGAGAGTATTTCCACGCTGGTTTCTGTTGCTGTGACCGAATTTACCTACTGAAGTTTCATTCTGTTGCCGTTGCCCTACTTTTGCATTGAAATCTCCCATAATTATCTTCAAGTGCTGCTTCCCTTTATTATTTAGATGACGAATTTCCTCATAAAATTCTTCAATTTCTTCTTTAGGATGACTTGTGGTGGGTGCATAAATTTGAATAATCTGAGCCTGGTATCTTCTCGAGAGTTGGATAACGAGTCGTGCAGCTCTGTCAGA
This sequence comes from Macrothele yani, assembly GCA_039090855.1. NCBI lineage: Eukaryota > Metazoa > Arthropoda > Arachnida > Araneae > Macrothelidae > Macrothele > Macrothele yani. The sequence continues at coordinate 141,727,138 of CM076993.1, read as the reverse complement.
GGAACTTTCAACTTCTACAACTTTATCCTTCAGTTTCTTGTTTATTATAAATCCAACACCACTAGTTCTGCCAGTATCTGTCCCACGATAGTAGAGGAGATGTCCACTTTTCAGTTCAGTGAGATCTTCTCCGTTTCTCCTTACCTCACTTAGCCCGACGATGTCCCACTTGATCCTTTGTAGTTCCTCTTCCAATTCAAGAAGCCTTGAATCAGAAGATAGGGAGCGTCCATTATACGTAGCCAAGGTCAGCATCAGATGGCAGCCTAGTCCGGTCCTGCGGGGATTCTTAGCACCCTCTGCCTTCATGTCGCACTGGCCGCTGCCTTGGCCAGGTACATTCCAGCTGCCGGAGACTGAGGACCAAGATTTAAGTTGTGGAGTCATTTTGGAGGAATTTGGCCATAACTCACCACGCTGGCCAAGCGGGTTGGTGAGTGTGGGATAGAATTTCCTCTAATCCCGATGGTATAGTTATACCGCTATTGACGGTTGTCAGAGCCCCTTTAGTGGGAACAGGATGTACCACGAGAAGGCGGGGTTGACATTTATCAAGGAGAAGCCTGTGATGTTACGCATCACCTGACCTTACATCCTAATAAAGTTATTATATATATATATCATCATCATCATCATTGTCAACCATTATCAATCCACTGCTGGACGAAGGTCTCCCCAAGTTTCCTCCACAACGGTCTGTCTTGTGCCAGTCTCCTCCATGTCACCCCTGCATACTTTCGAATTTCATCCACCCATCTCCCATGTGGTCTTCTTCTGGGTCTTTTCCTGTCCCTTGGAATCCAATCTAGAATTTCGGCTGTCCATCGATGATCTGTCCTTCTGGCAGTATGTCCAGCCCATTGCCATTTCAGGGATTTAACTCTGATCATGATGTCTTCCACTCTTGTCATTTTTCGGATCCATGAGTTCCTCTTCTTATCTCTCCTGGTTACACCAAGTATGCACCTCTCCATGCTTCTTTGAGTTGTCTGCAGCCTTTGTATGTCTCTTTTAGTTAAGGTCCACGTCTCTGCACCATACGTAAGCACTGGAAGGATGCATTGATCAAACACTTTTCTTTTAAGACATAATGGCATATTGCTCTTGAAAATTATGCTGTTTCTTCCAAAAGCTCTCCAGACAAGTTTTGTACGCCGATTAATTTCTTCATCAATGTGACCCTCACTTGATATCTGCTGTCCAAGATAAACATACGTGTCTGTTATCTCCAGCTTTTCTCCATCAATCGATAAATCTTCATTTCTTGTAAAAACATTGAACATCACTTTTGTCTTCTGAAAGTTCATTTTTAATCCCACTTCTTTACTCTTGTCAGCAAGTTCCTGGATCATACTCTGCAGCTCTGATGGGGTAGTTGCAAAAATGACTACGTCATCAGCAAAACGAAGGTGGGTTAGATAATCTCCATTAATCTTTATCCCCTTGTTTTCCCATCTCAGCGACTGAAAAACACCCTCCAATGTGGCATTAAAGAGCTTCGGAGATATGGTGTCACCTTGTCTCACTCCCTTTCCAATTTTTACGTGTGTTGTATTTTCAAACAGCCTAATCTTTGCACTTGCATTTTCATAGATGTTATTAATAATATTAATGTATGCATCTTCAATACCGCAGGTTTTCAGAGCCATTGTAACAGCTGATGGCTTCACCGAATCAAAGGCTTTTTCATAATCGATAAAAGCCATGCACAATGGAAGTTCATATTCCCTCGCTCTTTCAATTAGTTCTCTCAGCACGTGGATATGATCTATTGTGCTGTAGCCACTCCTGAATCCAGCTTGTTCTCTTGGTTGAGCCATGTCCAGTGTTACCTTCAAGCGGTGTGAAAGAACTTTAGTGAAGATTTTATAAACCACTGATAGGAGGCTGATAGGTCTGTAGTTTCCTGAGATCCTCAATGTCACCTTTCTTATGTAGCAGGATCATTGTAGCATTGTTCCAATCCTCAGGAATCTTTCCTTCATTAAGGCATCGAGTGAAAATTTGGGCGAGTACTGTTTCGATTTCTCCACTTGCTTCTTGTATGATGTCTACAGTAATTCCATCTTCTCCTGGAGCTTTTCCTCGCTTCATGTTCTTGATTGCATGTGCAACTTCTGCTGGGAGGACTGGAGGAACTCTGGTACTGGTATCTTTCATGATGTCTGGAGTGCATATATCATCCCTTTCATATAATTTGGAGTAGAAATCTTTCACTCTTGTCAAAATTTCGCCTCTATTTCTTGTTACAGAACCATCTAGGGATGTAAGGTCAGGTGATGCGTAACATCACAGCCTCTCCTTGACAAATGTCAACCCCGCCTTCTCGTGGTGCATCCTGTTCCCACTAAAGGGGCTCTGACGACCGCCAATAGCGGTATAACTATACCATCGGGATTAGAGGAAATTCTATCCCACACTCACCAACCCGCTTGGCCAGCGTGGTGAGTTATGGCCAAACCCCTCCAAAATGATTCCACAACTATATATATATATATATATATATATATATATATATATATATATATATAATATGTAACAAGAAATAGAGGCGAAATTTTGACAAGAGTGAAATATTTCTACTCCAAATTATATGAAAGGGATGATACATGTACTCCAGACATCATGATAGGTACCAGTACCAGAGTTCTCCCAGTCCTCCCAGCAGAAGTTGCATATGCAATCAAGAACATGTAGCGGGGAAAAGCTCCAGGAGAAGATGGAATTACTGTAGACATCATACAAGAAGCAAGTGGAGAAACCAAAACAGTACTCGCCCAAATTTTCACTCAATGCCTTAATGAAGGGAAGATTCCTGAGGGTTGGAATAATGCTACAATGATCTTGCTACATAAAAATGGTGACATTGAGGATCTCAGGAACTACAGACTTATCAGACTCCTATCAGTGGTTTATAAAATCTTCACTAAAGTTCTTTCACACTGCTTGAAGGTGACACTGGACATGGCTCAACCGAGAGAACAAGCTGGATTCAGGAGTGGCTACAGCACAATAGATCATATCCACGTACTGAGAAAACTAATTGAAAGAGCGAGGGAATATGAACTTCCATTGTGCATGGCTTTTATCGATTATGAAAAATTCTTTGATTCGGTGAACCCATCAGCAGTTACAATGGCTCTGAAATCCTGCGGTATTGAAGATGTGTACATTAATATTATTAATAACATCTATGAAAATGCAAGTGCAAAGATTCTGCTATTTTTAAATACAACACACATAAAAATTGGAAAAGGAGTGAGACAAGGTGAGACCATATCTCTGAAGCTCTTTAATGCCACATTGGAAAATGTCTTTCAATCACTGAGCTGGGAAAACAAAGGGATAAAGATTAATGGAGATTATCTAACCCACCTTCATTTTGCTGATGACGTAGTCATTTTTGCAACTACCCAATCAAAGCTGCAGAGTATGATCCAGGAACTTGCTGACAAGAGTAAAGAAGTGGGATTAAAAATGAACTTTCAGAAGACAAAAGTGATGTTCAATGCTTTTACAAGAAATGAAGATTTATAGATTGATGGAGAAAAGCTGGAGATAACAGACACATACGTTTATCTTGGACGGCAGATATCAAGTGAGGGTCACATTGATGAAGAAATTAATCGGCGTACAAAACTTGCCTGGAGAGCTTTTGGAAGAAACAGCATAATTTTCAAGAGCAATATGCCATTATGTCTTAAAAGAAAAGTGTTTGATCAATGTATCCTTCCAGTGCTTACGTATGGTGCAGAGACGTGGACCTTAACTAAAAGAGACATACAAAGGCTGCAGACAACCCAAAGAAGCATGGAGAGGTGTATGCTTGGTGTAACCAGGAGAGATAAGAAGAGGAACTCGTGGATCCGAAAAATGACAAGAGTGGAAGACCTCATGATCAGAGTTAAATGCTTGAAATGGCAATGGGCTGGACATACTGCCAGAAGGACAGACCATCGATGAACAGCCAAAATTTTAGATTGGATTCCAAGGGACAGGAAAAGACCGAGAAGAAGACCACATGGAAGATGGGTGGATGAAATTCTAAAGTATGCGGGAGTGGCATGGAGGAGACTGGCACAAGACAGACCGTTGTGGAAGAAACTTGGGGAGACCTTCGTCCAGCAGTGGATTGATAATGGTTGACAATGATGAGGATGATGATATATAATATATATGCACCACAAAGTGACACTTTATGCATATATATAATATATATGCACAAAGTGACACTTTTTGCATATATATACACTATATTGACAAAAGTCACGAGACACCCCTTCAAAGTCAAATGAATGGACCCGCTGCGTTGTTAAGATGCGCAATACAGCTGCAAACGGTATAAAAACAAGCCTTCACCTGACTGCGATCATATCACAGTGTGAGGTTGAGCAACAATGCCGCAGTGGAAGAGAACTGACTTTGAGAAAGGAAAGATTGTTGGGTGTTATATTAGTGGGTTGTCCATAAGAGAAAGCAAGAGGCATTAAAACATACCCAAGTCAACTGTTTGGGATGTACTGAATAAGTGGATGACACATGGCATGCCTGAAGCAGCAAAACGTACCGGCAGACTAAAGAAAATCATTGATAGAGGACGTCGAAGCCTCAGGAGAGTCGTTACAGCTAATCGACGGAGTACTGCACAAGACCCCGGTGTACAGGTGAGTAAAAATGCTGGAACCTTGGTATGTACATGTACCATTCGCAGAGAACTTCATTTCATGGGCTACCGTGGTTGTGCGGCTGCTCATAAGCCTTTCATCTCCACTGGGAATGCTACTCGTCATTTAACATGGTGTAAAGAACATTTATCGTGGACCGTAGATCAATGGAAATGGGTCCTATGGACTGATGAATCCAGATACACGATCTATCAGTCTGATGGCTGTGTATGGGTATGGTGGCAGCCGGGGGAACGCTCTTTACCACAGTGTACTGTTTCTACGGTCAAGTTTGGAGCTGAAAGTGTAGTGTACTCTTGTGGGGATGTTTTTCGTGGTATGGTCGCAACCCATTGGTTATCGTGGACAAACCTGTTAACCAGCATGTCTACCTCGATATTCTGGACAATTATGCCATACCAACTCTGTAGCAATACTATGGAACCGAGCTTTGTTGGTGCCAGCAGGATAATGCGCTAAGCCATAAAGCAAGGACTGTTACAACGTGGTTTGACAATAATTTGGTATCGTGTGTGGACTGGGCAGCAAAGAGCCCTGATCTTAATCCCATAGAGCACCTATGGGATGAATTAGAGTGCCGCATATGAAGTTTGGAACCAAGGCCTACTACTAAGCAACAGTTAGCAGCAACATTATGTACTGAATGGAAGCGCATACCCATCGCTGTGTTCCAAAACCTTGTCGAAAGCATGTACATCCAAAACAGTTCAGTACATCTAAAACATTGTGTTTCTCTTCTAGGTGTCTGGTGACTTTTGTCAATACAGTGTATATATATCCATATACAGGGGTAGAAAAATATTCTGAAATCTGGTGGCCAGCTAAATTTTTTAGTGGCCAGACACCGGACCCGAGGGATTGGGGGGTGGTTGTTTGTATATCAAAGTCATGTACACTGTTCTACCCTCAGCTTATCACTCCCTGGCAAATATTAATAAAAAGGAAATGGTACTCTTTTTTATTTTTTTTATTTTGTCTGGGGCTCGCAAATTCTTGAATTACCTTAATTTTTGTCATTTATCCCTAGACCCTGGAATTCGCACAATTTTTAATTACCTTCGTATAATCTGTGCCGGCTTATAATCCGCAGATTGTGACATTCAGAAAAAAAAATTGCTGTGTAATCCACACATTAGAAATGCTAATCCAAAAACGAAATTTCCGACAGAAAAGTCGGTCACATAAAGACCCCAGAGTCCGAAGAAATAATAATAAAAAAAAACGATCTTATTAAATAAAGAAATTCATTTTTAAAGGAAACTTTTAAAATGATATTTTTATCTTCAGGCACAAAAGAAGCTTAGTGGCGTGGCATCCATAGAGCACAAAATTTAATCACGCCGATGCAGAAGCTCCAGTTGCATTACACATTGCCAATGATGAAACGCTGATACAGAACAATTAATAGAAACACTGTATATACTCGCGTGTAAGTCGAAAGTTTTTGGAAGAAATCCTGCTTTTAAAGTAGGGGAGTCTGCCTACGCACAGGTAATAAAACATAGAGCTGGACATCAGTGAATTCTCCCGCGGATTTACCAACGGGTTCGTTTATGTTTTTTAGACCATGGCTTTTTGCGTGTCACTGTGCGCTAGTTTTCTGATCTTTTGAAAACTATCGCTTAGTGACAAGATCATATCCTCAGCTGTGCCCTCATTTTAAGTTTAAATTCGGCAGTGTAACTGAAACGTTTCCTTTTCGAAGACATCATAAATACTAGGTATGTACTGTTCTTAAAAGTCCTTAGGAATTCTTTATGTTTTTTGGATGCTCCCAAGGGCCCTTATAAAGTACTTAAAAACTCCTTATTTTCGTTAAATGTTTTTAAGGGCCCTTAAAAAGTCCTTAAAATCTTTCTGAAATCTGCAGTTTTCTACATTGCTTTTTTTAATTTTCTAGCAGGAACAAATGCTATTTATCTTCATGGTTCATACGCGTCCTGGAAATGTCCTAAAATTCTGTTACTTGTCCTGGAATTGTATCCATTCCGGCCTTTTTGTCCCTGCGCGATGTTTTGTATTGAAGATTTTTCTACTGACGTAACTTATGTTTAACAAATTTTCCTCCCCACCCCCTACAAAATGCGCGGTGGGGGAGGGCTGTCGGTTTTCTTGTCTGTTAGGACGACTGAAGCTGTGTTATTAGCATCTTTAGGCGTCGTGCTTATGTTATTATGTTATCACTTTGTCTGTCCGAACGGGAAGACCATATCTCTGCAATTATTAGTTCGATTTGTAAAATTCTTTTTGTATTGGAAAGCTTAAAATGTGAGAATGATGAGCCGTTTGTTTTGCCGCTAGGGGGCGCAAATGAAAGTCATATCGAATTTAAAATGCATTTTATTTCATACATTTGCTTCTAAATATCCAATTGAAACAATTCTTTTTCCTTTCGATGGCATTTATATCGACCACTGTTTTAGTTACAGTCCCTTTTTCAAATAATGCATAAATTTTCCGCTAGGGAGTGTAATGGTAAATCACATTTTCCCTAATATCTCCGCTTCTAAAAGTCCGATTTGAAACATTCTTCCTGCGTTGGATACAGCTCTTCGGGGGAAATGTCTTGCATATAATTCCTGATTTTTGGTAAAGAATGTTTTGGCCGCCAGGGGGTGTAAGTGTTTATTTTTGCTTCTGATGTATCTGCAATAAAATTTGAGCTCAAAACTAGATTGAAAAAATTCCTCTGTGGACCGATACGGCTCACCTCCAAAAACTTTTTGAGAATATCTCCTGCTTAAATAGTGCATAATTTTCCTACCAGGGTGTATACGTATGACTTATTTTTGTCCATATCTCTGTTTCTAGGAGTACGATTTGAAAAATTATTTCTTTGAGAACATTTTTGGTGCAAAATGTTTCTTATATAATTTCAAATATTTCTTAAAGCACAAGTGCGCCACTGGAGGGCTTAAGTTCATGTTTCCGTTTACAGCAATATCTATGGGACTAATAACCCGATTGACAATATTCTCTTTCGACCAGATACTACCAACTATGAAAACTCTTTGTGTGTATTTTCTTCCCAAAAATAATTCACAATTTTGCTGCTAGGGGATGCAAATATTTAATCTATTTTTCTCAATATCTGTACTTCTAAATGTCAGATTAAAAAAATTATTTTAGCAATAGATGCAGTTTACCTTATGGAACACTTTAGGTTTGTATTTGAGGAGGTTTGTGGTTCACAATTCTGCTGCCAGGTGCTGTTTATGTACTTCCATTTGTAGCCTATCTCTGCCTCTAAAAATTCTATTGAGAAATTTCTTTTTTTACTGTATGCCATTCAAAGAAAGAGCCTGTAATCTCGGGGAAGAGAAAAAAAACAATGTGATGACCTAAATATGTTAAAAACTAAAAGGATTAAATTAGAAAAGGATTTAATCCAATTGGAAAAGTCTGCTGATAACATGGCTGAACAAGCAGAAGCTTTAAGACATGCCAATCTTTTTATAAAATGCAACAATTTTTAAAAAATTACTGAAAGATAAAAAATTAGAACTTGAAACCACTGATTCAAAGATAGAACTCAAAAAATAACCTAAAAATTAATTTCTTTTTCATTAAAGGCTTGTTGACAAAAATTAATTTCTTTTTCATTAAAGGCTTGTTGACAAAAATTAATTTATTTTTTATTAAAGGCTTGTTGACAAATAATTGTACCTTGTAAATTTTTAATTTAATCAAATACAGTAATCACATGCAAAAATTGTCCTTATTTATGAATGTATGATAATTGATTATTATAAATGATTAAAAATCGTGTTACTTGAACGATCTTTGCTGTTTTAAAAGTATGTTTTAAGGGTGTTTTTTAATATGAATGCCCTTTTAAAAGTGGTAAAAATTGACTTATAATTCCTTATAAAATTAATTAAGGTCCTTAAAAATTGCTTTTAAAGTCCTTAAAAAGTCCTTAGAAACTCCTTATTTTCAATTTCTGAAAACGAGTATGAATTTTGAAATAGCAGTGAAGGAAAATATCAGCAGCAAAGACTTTGGTCAAAATGGCGAAGGACGAACTAAAATACAAGGCACAGCACAGCGCACACGAGATCCAGAACAGGGAACTTTATAATGAGGCATGCATGTGTAAGTTCGTGCAGTGAGCACTGTACATACATTTTTATTGGCTGATTGATGAAGAGGGCACAAGCACAGTCAGTGTTTTGTCTTTACCAACAATACAAAGACAAAATAACTCCCTCCCTCCCTCCCCTACAGCTTTCGCGGTCTTCATTATGACACCCCTCCTCTCCGCTCTGTACAAACTCCTGAACTGAGGAGAATTTTTCCGAGGGAGTTCCTTTCCAATTTTACCCCCTCTCCTGCACAATTACCCTGCAGATTTATTTATTTTTTAATCAAAGAGCCGCAAAAATGTTTTTTTTTTTTTTTTTTTTTTTAAATCAGCGTTTATTTGCGGATTATATGGCGAAAATTACTGTACATGTATATCAGTGATGTTTTCCGTGGTGGCCCGGACAATTTTTTTGGTCGCCCTGGGTGACCACGCGACCGCATTTTTCGACCCCTGTCCATATATCATCATCATCATTGTCAACCATTATCAATCCGCTGTTGGACGAAGGTCTCCCCAAGTTTCTTTCACAACGGTCTGTCTTGTGCCAGTCTCCTCCATGTTGCTCCTGCATATTTTCGAATTTCATCCGCCCATCTCCCATGTGGTCTTCTGGGTCTTTTCCTGTCCCTCGGAATCCCGTCTAAAATTTCAGCTGTCCATCGATGGCCTGTCCTTCTGGTAATATGTCCAGCCCATTGCCATTTCAGGGATTTTACTCTGATCATGATGTTTTCCACGCTTGTCATTTTTCTGATCCACGAGTTCCTCTTCTTATCTCTCCTGGTTACACCAAGCATGCACCTCTCCATGATTCTTTGAGTTGTTTGCAGTCTTTGTATGTCTCTTTTAGTTAAGGTCCACGTCTCTGCACCATATGTAAGCAGTGGAAGGATGCATTAGTCAAACACTTTTCTTTTAAGACATAATGGCATATTGCTCTTGAAAATTATACTGTTTCTTCCAAAAACTCTCCAGGCAAGTTTTGTATGCCGATTAATTTCTTCATCAATGTGACACTCACTTGATATCTGCTGTCCAAGATAAATGTAGGTATTGGTTATCTCAAGCTTTCCCCCATCAATCAATAAATCTTCATTTCTTGTAAAAGCATTGTACATCACTTTTATCTTCTAAAAGTTCCTTTTTAATACCACTTCTTTACTCCTGACAGCAAGTTCCTGGATCATACTCTGCAGCTCTGATGGGGTAGTTGCAAAAATGACTACGTCATCAGCAAATCGAAGATGAGTTAGATAATCTCCATTAATCTTTATCCCTTTGTTTTCCCAGTTCAGTGACTGAAAGACATTTTCCAATGTGGCACTAAAGAGTTTAGGAGATATAGTGTCACCTTGTCTCACTCCCTTTCCAATTTTTATGGGTGCTGTATTCTCAAATAGCAGAATCTTTGCACTTGCATTTTCATAGATGTTATGAATAATATTAATGTATGCATCTTCAATACCACAGGATTTCAAAGCCATTGTAACTGCTGATGGTTTCACCGAATGAAAGGCTTTTTCATAATCGATAAACGCCATGCACAATGGAAGTTCATATTCCCTCGCTCTTTCAATTAGTTCTCTCAGTATGTGGATCAGCCCTTGTGAAACTGTTGAAATTTCTACTAGGCAATATGGCTAGTGGAATAAAATTTTTACTAGCCAAATGACAAAATCTACTGGCCATACAAAATTTAGAAAAATAATAATAATTCAGTAACTTCATTACTTATGTTTCTATTAAATTAAATGGGAGCATGATTCTTTTTTCTTTCTAATGAGAGACACCTCCCCCATTAACTACATAAAAACAGATGCAGAGCAGTTACTGCATAGGATTATTTTTGACTGCAAATATAGCATATGCTTTTGTTCCAAAATGATTGATTTTTTGACAATTTATTTTCAGTGCTGTAATATCATTACTCTTACTATCTTAATTTACACATACATAATTTATTTTTGAGAGGCCATTGAATTTAGATGTCTGATTTCTTTTAATAATATTTAAAACAAAGGGACAAAAACTAGGATATATTTAAAGTGGCACTAGTAATGTTGATACAGTTTACCACTGATACGTACTGTGTCTGATCTTCCCATCAAAGGTATCTGCCCACCACAATTGAATAGCATGTTGAAAATCAAAATTTTCAATTGAAGTGCCATTGCATCTAATCATCATTCAGTCGTTTAAAGTATCACTATTCAGACATGCCCAATTACTGGTTTTTATGAGGTTCATTGCTGATGCTCCACGTCAATGGGCACATGCGTCGCTGCCGCCGAAGTGCTCATGCGCTGGGCCGCGGCAATTTCCTTTTGCTCCCGATACTTTCTTGTGTGTTCTGCAGCGGACATTGCGATGCTTATCGAAATCTGACGAGTTGTTCTTCCGCGTAGACTACGTTTGATGTATTTCTGCTTGGCTTTTCGATGAGTATATGCCGACATTGTGAAATTTTAAAAGTTTTTCAACTTCGATCTAAAGTTTCACAACCAACCAACACTGTATTTGATTTCATTTCTAGTGTTTTAAATTGACAGATCTCGACGTTAGCTTTCGTTTGATACCAATTTCGACGTCGTAGCACTTTGCAGTGCCGAGTTATACGGTTAGAAGTTTGCATGGCGCAGCACAAAGTCCCCTCTTTCGTCCTGCTAATCGCTGTGCAGTAACACAAGGTCACTAACAAGTCTTTGTTCCCTTAGCTATCGAATGACACTAGGTTGGTTTGGTTCGTGTTGTTAATATAGAAATTATTAGACTGAACTCGATGCCCATTTTTTCGTAACGCTCAACTTTCCGTACTGGCCGCCTAGTACTGGTTTGATTTTAAAGACGTATTCAGGTCAAAAAAACCCTGCCACATACTTCCAATTGTTCCTAAGCTGTGGTGAATTTCCGAGATCCGACGCGTGGAACATGCGGCCTCTTTATAGCATCATCGATGCACGGAGGCCCGATAAGAAACCTGTTTAAACATTGTGATGGTGTCACTACAATGTCCACAATTACTCGCCTGGCATGAAAATTTCTGATGAGCAATCCTCTTATGTAGCATTTGGAACGGGACACAAGCGAGAAACTACATCGGAGACGAGCGCGTGCATGAGAATTGAGGATCAGCTGATGATATTCACGTGTCTAGGACTGGGAAAACCGGTTTGAACAACAGTGCTCGGTCACAGCTTGGTGGTGCGTGATGGCAATTACATCGCGAGCATTTACATCACGGTGGTGATGAATCGTAGTTTCCTCAGTCGAAACACCATAACATCGATGTTATATTTACACCAGTTTTTCGCAATGTATTGATACATTGCCGAGTCCTACAGGGGGAAAAAGTTGGACAAAATAGTTGCTCACTTGGGAGAAAAATATACTCTCCATCATAGGTTACTATACTAAAAAATTTACTAGCCACTACGAAATATCTGGTCGCCATTTGACGACTGGCGACCGACATTCACGAGGCCTGATGTGGATATGATCTATAGTGCTGTAGCCACTCCTGAATCCAGCTTGTTCTCTTGGTTGGGCCATGTCCATTGTCACCTTCAAGCGGTGTGAAAGAACTTTAGTGAAGATTTTATAAACCACTGATAGGAGGCTGATAGGTCTGTAGTTCCTGAGATCCGCCTCAATGTCACCTATTTTATGTAGCAGGATCATTGTAGCGTTGTTCCAATCCTCAGGAATCTTCCCTTCATTAAGGCATCGAGTGAAAACTTGGGCGAGTGCTGTTTCAACTTCACTTGCTTCTTGTATGATGTCTACAGTAATTCCATCTTCTCCTGGAGCTTTCCCCTGTTTCATGTTCTTGATTACATGTGCAACTTCTGCTGGGAGGACTGGAAGAACTCTGATACCTTTTGTAATGTCTGGAGTACATGTATCATCCCTTTCATACAGTTTTGAGTAGAAATCTTTCACTCTTGTCAAAATTTCCCCTCTGTTTCTTGTTACAGAACCATCTTCTTTTGATGGGTTCCATTTCAACTCGGGCAGGGTAGTACCATCATGGTCTCAGATTTCTCTAAAAAAATTAAGGGGTGTTCCTTGACTAAAATAAGGAGACCTATATTTTTTCTTTCGGCAAGAAAAAATTTTCCCTTTGAGATAGAGGGTTTCAAATCTTGCACCGTCAAACAAGCTCTATAGAAAACGGTTATTTTTCCTAACTTCAGCAAGTCATTGCAGCAGAGTTAAAAAAGATATCGTGTTCTTGTATTTTTTTGTACATTGTGTGTATAACATATAATAATATATGGTGCTAATATTTGCTACACATCGTATGATTAAAATTTTTAAAAATCGTAAACTTTGTGATTTAAAAAAAATTGAATTTTTAAAGTTTTTTTTAAACAGGTTTGGATGGAGTTTTTTCTATATTCGTTTTTTTCGTTAAAGACATACAAATGCGCACTTTATTTGTGATTTTTTGTGTGTCTGTGAAACTGCTAGTTTCCACGTTTCGGCAGCGTTAAAAACAGCCGATTTTGAAAAATCTTCAAATTTGCCAACGATTTTCTCAAAAAGGCCATTTTTTAAAATTCTAAAAATCAAATCCCTGTTTTATTATCAACAGGAGAATAACTGTGTAAATTTTCACGGAACTAAAAACACCCGTATCCGAGTTAGACGCGTTTGAATTTGGTTTGAAAGCCTACGATTTCCCGTGTTCTAAAGGCGCCATTTTGGAAAAATCTCAGGCGCAAAGTACGTATTCTCTTACCCGAATCAAAGCGTTAGATATTCTTTGCCCGAATGATGGAATGAGAGCATTGGGTCAGCTGGCCCTGGTTAGATACGTCCACCTCACCTTTCCCCGAGTGATGACATGCCATAAAACTGTCGAGGTGAGGGGGGGATAGCAAATACATAAAGAAAATTCTTGCTGCTCCACTAACAAAGTTGAGTTATGAAAGACAGCAGCAGTTGTTTGTTTGTTTGTTTACGTATATACTTTAGCATCGCATAAGAAAAGACTATGAAAGAGTAGAAAACTGTTGTGAAATAATTTTAAGAAAAAAGTGCAGGCACGTGTACTGTAAGTTAATTTTCGATGGCTAAACACCCTCGAGTTTTTCTGGGAGTTGCTAATTGTAGGCTACTGTCAGAAGAGCAGTAGCTGTTTTGTTATAGTTGCTAAAATTAACTTCTCAGTTTTTCGTAATAGTAAAAATATTCGCTCAAGAGAGTTTTGTCCTCTGCGAACAGGGGGAGAAGGTGCAATGTTCTTGACCTCGGTGCTGGGTTGATAGCGGTAGTCGCTACCCAAACTCTGCATACCTCCTCTCCAAAACGTAATGGCAATTGTCTAATCTACTAAATAAATAACAATTAACACATTATTCATAAAATGTAAGTAGAGTATATTTCCTGTTCAATCAGCTGATTTTACAAGTAGAATACATATACAACTTATGCGCTTATAATGGTGTAAAGATTTTTATCTATTTAAAACATATTCAAAGATTTCAATTTTTTTAAAGAGGGGGGATTGTGGTCTTAGTGATTTCCACCTGGGCCATGATAAACCATGCACTCCCCATGTCCTCTGTTCCCTTAGAAGATAATCCTGGATTGATGGCAGACCAGCGGAGTTTTTACACCCCCCCCCCCTCACGTGGTAGTGAGGTGTCTCGAAGCTAGGTAGCTTTCAAAAATGTTTCAACTTAGTTGGCTGGTAACAAGAGAGGGATTCCATTTCAACTCTGGCAGAGTCGTACCATCACGGTCTCAGATTTCTCTAAAAATTAAGGGGGTATTCCTTGATTAAAATAAGGAGACCCATTTTTTTTCTTTTGGCAAGAAAAATTTTTCCATTTGAGACAGAGGGGTTCAAATCTTCCACCGTCAAACAAGCTCTCTAAAAAACGATTATTTTTCCTAACTTCAGCGAGTCATTGCAGCAGAATTAAAGATATTTTGTTCTGGTATTTTTTATTACATGTGTGTATAACATATAATAATATGTGATGCTAATATTTTTTACACATCGTATGATTAAAATTTTAAAAAATCGTAAACTTCGATTTAAAAAAAAAATTGAAATTTTAAAGATTTTTTTAACTGGTTCAAATGGAGTTTTTTTTTTCTATACTCGTTTTTTGTTTAAGACATACAAATGTGCTCTTTATTTGCAATTTTTTATGTGTCTGTGAACCTGCTAGTTTCCGCAGCGTTAAAAACAGCTGATTTTGAAAAATCTCCAACTTTGTGGAGGAAACTTGGGGAGACCTTCGTCCTGCAGTGGATTGATAATGGTTGACAATGATGATGATGACGAATTAAAGTGTCACTATTCAGACATGCCTGATTACTCGTTTTTATGAGGTTCATTTCTGAAAAGACACTCACTAGGAGCAGTACTACATAGCATTAAATGTAGCAGCTTCATCATCTTAAAAACATTGCCATAACAGTTTGTTTATTTTTGTTCAGCATATATGTGGCTAAACAGAGATTCAAAGATAATTCTTTTTTACCCCTAGATGACTATACACTTTGTGCAAGGTATACCATGGCAAAGATACATACTCGTATACCATGGCAAAGGTTGCTTTAGTAACCTTGACCCTTTGGTCACTCCAGGCTCATCCGTCATCAAATTAAGTTTCTCTCGAATCCCACCATTACTTCCATTCATTTTTGAAGCAGCTGCAGGAACACGGGCAAGAAAACTGAACTCAATATTCATTCACAAGTGAGAGAAAGTTGTACAAAATAGTTGCTCACTTGGGGAAAAAAATCTACTGGCCATGGTTGGCTACGATATTAAAAAAATTACTAGCCACTACAAAATATCTGGTCGCCATTTGGCCACTGGCTACCGGCATTCACAGTGGCTTGCTGGGATGTTAATTGCCTTGTCCATTAATAATTTAATTGTAATCCTCCCCCTAAATATAAAACAACCGAGGATATTTCTGCATAATCTACATGGCCATCGCAGTGGCGCAGTGGTCTAAGCGATGGCTTTTGATCAGTCGTCTGAGATGAGTCTGGATTCAAATCCTGGTTAGGCATGGATGTTGTGTTTGCCTTATGGCACTGGATCTCTCCCTTTCCTGGAACCAGTAGCCCTAAATTAGGGATGGGCAACTGTTTTTAGCCCATTGAGTTGCTCACAGTGGTTGTTAAACCGCCAATAATAAAAAAAAAAAAAATCCCAGTGGGTGATGATCAGAGGTCATCAGGCATTGGTCAAATAATCCAAGTTGGACCTGAGTTTTAGTTCAAAATGAAGCATGAATTGCTGCCCCAGTGGGGCAGCCTAAGCGATGGCATCTGATCATTCGTTGGAAAGGGGTCCGAATTCGAATCCCGTTGAGACATGGATATTGTGTTTGTCTTACGGCACTGGCTCTCTCCTTTCCCTGGAACCAGTGGCCCTAATTTAGAGACAAGCGCCTGCTTATAGCCCATTGTGTTGCTCACAGTGGTTGTTAAACCTCCAATCTAAAACAAAACATGAATAATGCAATACTGTTGCACTGGCGTTTTTCTTTTCCCTGAAACCATTGGTCCTATTAGAGATGGATGTCTCCTTAAAGCCTTATAACTCTCCCCCTTCAAATAATACAGGTGCATTTTTATATAAAAAAAAAAAATTCAGTCTGCTATGTGGTAGTGCTCAGAGGCTATGTCAAGTATCCATATTAGGCTTAGCTAAGCATGATTATGTATTGGCAAGTTTGTCATTACATTTAGCTAGTATCCACATCTTTTATAATTTCAGTATAATTTAATTGTAATGAAAAGCTTGCTGTGGGGTACAGCAGACTACTTTGCATAAGCCTATCGTTGATGCTGAATATATTCTTATAATTCTTTTGTGCTAAGGAATGATGTCCAGTTATGCCGCCTCGGTGGCGCAGTGGTCTAAGGCGTTGGCCTTTGATCATTCGTCCGTAAGGGGTCCGGGTTCGAATCCCGGTCAGGCATGGATGTTGTGTTTGTCTTACGGCACTGGCTCTCTCCCTTCCCTGGAACCAGTGACCCTAAATTAGGGACGGGCGACTGCTTATAGCCCATTGAGTTGCTCACGGTGGTCGTTAGACCTCCAATCAAAAAAAAAAAAAAAAAAAAAATGTCCAGTTATTAGCTATGTCTGAATTATACAAAAATATCCAACCTGGTTACTTAGGTCTTAACTCAGCTGAAAATGTATTACAAAATTTTCTTTTTCTTTTCTTTTTTTCTTTTAAAAAAAAAGAACAGTGAAGTAATCAAGAGTCTCAAAAGCGAGTTTTTTTTTTAATGGTGCATATTAACAGATGATGTTCAAACCTCTATTTGTTAGTAAATAGTAACATTGTACTAGTGATCCAATTTATTGGCATAGGAAGTAGACACATTAGCGTTTCCAAGCTTTCGCACATGAACCAGATGGCTTTTTCAAGGAAGTTAGACAGAAATTGCAACTGAAAAATAGAACACATTAACAATTTGAATTAACAATCTGTATCTTTAGGGGTAGAGTAGTTAGCTAAGTTCTTTATATCGTCCCACATAGGAGTAGTGGACTTGAATTTCACTTCTTTGGATAGTGCCGTGGCTGCTTTACCGTATTTTGTGTCTCTTAACTATAGATATGACGTTATATTCATTTAAAGATATAACGCATCACGTTGGTTGCACGCGCGGTATCCTAGTAGGTAGAAGGCTTTACCTGAAGAATTGGTTCCAAATTCGTGGCAACTCGAGTGTGTTGGTAACGATCTCCAAGGTTTCCCGAATGGCTGTATCTTTAGGGGTAGAGTAGTTAGCTAATTTCTTTATATCGTCCCACATAGGAGTAGTGGACTTGAATTTCACTTCTTTGGATAGTGCCGTGGCTGCTTTACCGTATTTTGTGTCTCTTTTATGCTCATTGACTCCGATTCCAAACGAACTGCTTGGTCATTCCAATGTAGTATCGTTTAGAGCCATCCGGATACTGTAGGGGGATCGCATAAACACCTGCTTCGCAGGAGAGAGGTGGTTTTTCCCTACTTCCCTTTCGCATAGTATATAAAGATGCAGGAGACCTTATGCCGACACCGTAGTTCATCTTCTTCAGGGCGTTTTTGAGTTTGTAAGACACATTTGGTATGTAGGGAATTGAGCCTAAATAACATATCTGCGGCACAGGAAGATTAGAATGTTTGACCCTGTATTTTTGGATAAAGTTACATATCTAATTCAACGAATATCCTGCATCAGTGGCTAACTTGATGACGCTTTAAATTTCGTGTTGTTTAGAATGGGTATCGGAGGAAACGGTGATGGCTCTTCGAATTCGAGATCGGAAGTAGCTGTTTTGTATTCTGCGGGACAGAAAGAGCTGCTAAGCATCAGGTTTGAGCATCTCTATTTGTTCATAAAAGCCTATTTTCAGGCTATAGAAACCAAACAGTAATCTCTGCCAGATCCTTCAGCTCAACTTTCCCAAATCCTAAGTTTTTTATTGAATGATGAGACTGCTGCAAGTGACCAGTCTTTTTAAGGGCCCAGCAAAAACATAACTGATAGATTTGAAAGGTCAATTGACAGAACCTAATTTTCTGATAAAAGAAGTTTCTTTCAGAAATCTTGTTGAGAATAGGTTCATTAGTCAAAATCTCAACCCTATTACAGAATAAGCTACACAAACACTGTTTCCAGGCCTGTAGCCAGATGTAGAAGTTGAGAGGGGCAGCTGATGGTTGAGGTCGGGCAAAAGATATAAAGAAGGTTGAACAAAAGATATGAAAGAGGTCAGGCACTTGACTGTAGTGCAAGTATGTGCAAAATGAAACGCAGGTTAAGTGCCGCCTAGCCTAGCCCTCTCCTGACTACAGCCCTGACTTTCATGTGCTTCATAATTATACTACTCACATATCCCTTTTCAGCAGGCATACATTGTGCTCCAATTCTTGATTTCAATTTTCAAGCTGTTTGTTTGATACAGTGATTTTCACCTGATGATAGAATCTTGTAAATAATGTTGCATTTTTTCTGTAGTATCTTTCATTTCCTTTAATTTGCTTATATTAGCCATTTTATAATAACTGTAGCATTTACTGTGATGTCAGTTATAAATTTAGATTTCCCAAAATCTACTATTAAGCTTGTTATTGAAATCTTGATAATTTTACAAAGGAATACCCATTAGATCTTTTAGGAAAGCAAAGAATAATTCTTTTTGAGTAATCATTGCTTAGAAGGCTCATTCCGTGTCAAATCAACCAGTGACTGTTGCTTGACATTTTTAAATATATTTTATTTATTTTGCATACAATATTCCCAATATATTGACACTTCAAAAATAGAATTTTTTTTTTTTGTTACAAGTCATAGTTTTTTTCTGGCGGCCATTTTTGTTTGACTCAGCATGGCATTTTTGACCAAAATTGCCGTTTACGTAAAATTTAGCAATTGCTTTACTACTAGAGCTATCATGTTCAAATAAAGATAATTCCTTTTTATATGAAATGTTCTACATTTTTGACTGACAATAGTTTAGCTACCTCTAATAGATGCAATGGCCCTTACAAAATGTTTAATAATTTTGCTCAAATTTCTGATTTCAAGCATAATTTTTTAAGAATGGTAAATAAAAGTCTCATGCTTCAGACTTTGTATGTTTACATGTATCTAGTTGGACTATTAATAATAGCACAAAGTTTTTGAAACCTGAGACTCTTGTCCTTTTTTTCTATGGACCTCCAAACATAGCCCAAACCTTAAAATGGTCACTTTTTTAGGCCTAATATCTTTAAAGGGACAGCTCCTAAAATTCTAATATTTTTACACAGCAATGTGGTCTTAGGGGTAACCTGCAGTAAAAATTTAAACTTGTAGATGTAAGTACGAGGATAGATAAAAAAAAAAAGTTACAAGGGTCATAAAAATGATTGATTAACAATAGACAGAAAATTCAAAAGGGAATTACGAGGCATTCCTGCCAATCACTTTTCCACATAATCACCAAATCTGTTCAGACATTTATCGGAACGCATGACCAACTTGTTTAACCCGGCTCGGTAGAAATCACGTCCCTGCCCATTGATCCAGTTCTCGGCCGCTGTTTTCACATCACTGTCGGAAGAGAACCTTCTTCCAGATAAGTGTTCCTTCAATTTCGGAAAAAGGAAGTAGTCACTGGGTGCCAAATCTGGGCTGTATGGGGGGTGGCTCCAGACTTCCCACTTGAACTTTTGCAGCAATTCTTGAGTTTTGCGTGCAGTATGGAGCCTAGCATTGTCATGCAGGAAGATGACACCATCACTCAACATGCCAGGCCGTTTGCGTCGGATGGCTTCACATAACCTTGTCAAAGTGGCACAATAACGATCGGCATTAACGGTATGTCCACGCTCCAGATACTCGATAAGGATAACACCGCATGCATCCCAGAATATGGTTGCCATAACTTTACCGGCAGAGGGTGTAACCTTAAACATCTTTTTCGTTGGTGATCCAGCGTGTTTCCACTCCATACTGGCTCTTTTGGTTGTGGGGACGAAATGATGAAGCCACATTTCGTCCCCAGTAACGATGTGATCAATGAACTGCTGGCCGTCGGCATGGTAACGCTGCAGAAACATGAGGCTGCACATCATTCGTGTGGCTTTCTGCTTCTCGGATAATGCACGTGGTACCCAGCGGGCACAAACTTTGGAATATCCCAAAACATCAGAAACGATACGCTGAACGGTACCATAGCTGAGTCCCAGCTCTGACACCGTTGCACGCACAGTTACTCGTCGATCATTTTGAATCCTTTCGTTAACTCGTGCCGTGTTGATTTCTGTGGTTGACGAACTTGGACGGCCGCTTGCTGCCCTGTTGCGGTTTTCCACATCCTCTCTGCCCGATTGAAAAGAGCGACCCAATTTCGCTACATGTTGTCGGCTGATTGCTTCTTCACCATAAACTTCCACTATTTGACTGTAAATTGCAGATGCAGACACATTCTTTGCCCATAAGAACCGAATTACGGCTCGCACCTCAAAGTGGGACCACTTTTCTGAACGTCTTGCCATTTCAATCGCTCTCACGCGTCTGCGAACTTGCACTAACTTTCCAAACAACTGCTGTCAGACAACTAGCGCCATCTGTCTCCACTCTGGGCAACAAATGTATCCTCCACACTAATTACTTTTCCAATGCTGCTGCTTGTAACCTATTTTTTAATCTATCCTCATAGTTTTAAGGAGCCTGTGTACATCAAAATAATGGAAAATCACGACCATTTTTATTTGCGAACTTGTGAGCCAGGGTTGCTTTTAAATCATCTTAAATACATACAAGAAAAATTATAAATAATATAGGGTCATTCATTCCATGCGAAATCAACAAATTGGGGTTACTTCATAGTCATGGATTTTGCTGTGATTTTAATCATGGATAGTATATATATATAGAAAAGACAAAATCCAAAATTTCAATTTTTTTCAGTGTATAGGGGAGATTTTGCCCTCTACTTCATTGAAGGGCATATTTTTGAAAAAGTGGTGCTCATTGTTTTATTAATAAAATTGCTTGTATTTATCCTAAACAAATCATTCAGGTGTCATTTTAAAGCTAAGATTGCGGTCTTTCTGCAAGTAAGTCAGATGATTTTTTTTTAAATTTTCAAACCTATTTTAGTAGATTTTTTTTTCAAATTTAAATATATTTTTTTTTAAAATCAAAAATTTATATCTTTGACTTGCAAATGACACCAGCCATAGGGCTTGGCCTATTTGAAGAGTTAGAACTACTTTGTCTCCACAATTAATTTCAGGTTCATAATTCTAAAATTTTCTTGGCTTTTTGGGTTGCTGAACTTCAAAGAAATTGAAAATTGACAATTTTTACACCACAAAAACTTGATGTGGGCAAGGTGATAAACATTTGAAAATTGTGTCAATGAAGGGATCAATGTTTCTAGATTTACACCTGAAAGTTTCATTTTGCATCTCTGACTGTTTCTATTTTTTTTTTAAATAAATGTGAGGGACATTCCTGTTGAATTTCTGTGATAATAGGAAGTCCCGACTACCTTCCTATTGGTTTTTTATGCTAATAATTTTTATCCTCTTTGTACACCTGGGAGTTCTATACTATCACTATTAATTTCATGAATATATTTCAACATAATCATTGTGTTACTGGTACAAAATTTATATAAAAAAAGTTATTTATGCTAGGAAAACATAAATAACCCACTTTTTTTATATAAATTTGGTACCAGTTTTTTTTTTTATAAATTTGGTAGCAAGAGCATGCTGGGAAAACTGATTAACAAAAATTGCTTCGTGTACTAATGCTGGACAAAATTACTGGATTCCTGTCAAAAAAGCCTCGATGTATCCAGATTATGTAGCAGATCCCTTAAATCATACATGTGCTTTAGAATACACAAATTTCAACTCTTCTTAACTTTGAAAAAACATTTCAAAATGTTATAATCTTTTTTAAGAAAATCTAAAAAAAATGTTTCAAAGGAAAAAATTAGAGTTAAAAATCAGTGTTAAAAATAGTCTAAACTGTAAACAAGTAAAAACAATGTTTATGCAAGAGACTAGTTTATACAGAAAACAGTTTGCAACAATGCTGAAAAAAATATTGCTTAAAATCTTTTGTATTAAATCATTTTGGAGAGAGCTATCCTAAGAAGTGTCTTGTCACCTTCAGGATTTTGAAATAGCTGCAGAATAGCCTTTTTTTGCCACCCTCATGGTAAAAGTCCATGTGATGGTATTGGTGGGACTCCGAAAAGACTTGCTGGTAAAGCTAGTTTGTAGCATTCAGTAAATAATAAAAATTTAACTCCAGTGCAGTTATATGAATTTGCAAATCAAGAAATTAAAGGGATTAAATTCTTTTTTGTTTCTTCAGAAGATATTACTACTACTGAAAAAGAGATGAAAATGAGATTTCAAAGTGCAATTGCCATTCCACAAACTCGAAAGTACCATAAATTTGTACCTACAGCAATAGGAAAATTCAGATTAGTTCAGGTTTCATCTTCTGAAAGCCTAAGAGTATGTGTTCTACAGAACTACAAGGGAAATGAAATGTTTATGCTTGATGACATACACAAGTCATCATACCCAGAGTTGTATAAAAATAAAATGTATCTGCATACACAACCATTGAAACAGAAAACTTGCTGCAAACCCGTGAATCACGATAACAATAGAATAAGATAATTTAAAGAAAATTTAATATAACAATAAATAATTATTAGAACATTACAGATCCCAGAGAGGACAAAAGTACATTACGACTGAATGCGCAGAAATGTGTGTAAAATGGACCTTAAGGCCAAAACTTTAAAATATTGGACTATGAACCTCATAAAAACAAGAGACTAATTAAAGAACATTTTTATATCTAGAAACGCAGTTCCGTTAATGAACTTTCAAAAATTATAAATGGCATTTTCAACAACTTAATTCAAAAATAGTAGACTTATAAAACATACAAGGAAAATATTTTAATTTAATAACTGGCAACTGCAAGAGGAACCTGGCAATAGAATTTAAAGTCTTTCTGTGTAAACAAACCTTTTGTTACAGTTCCTATATATTGAGAACAGGCCTTGATAAAATCAAGAGGCCAGAAAAGGTCTGATTGCTCAAGCAAACTTCCAAAAATTTCGAAAATGTGCTTTTTTATACCCCAAAAAAGTCATGTGGGACAGGTGATAGAAATTTGAAAATGCTAGAATAAGAAGCCTTTATCATCATCATCATCATCATCGTCAACCATTATCAATCCACTGCTGGACGAAGGTCTCCCCAAGTTTCCTCCACAACGGTCTGTCTTGTGCCAGTCTCCTCCATGTCACACCCGCATATTTACGAATTTCATCCACCCATCTCCCATGTGGTCTTTTTCTGGGTCTTTTCCTGTCCCTTGGAATCCAATCTAAAATTTCGGCTGTCCATCTATGGTCTGTCCTTCTGGCAGTATGTCCAGCCCATTGCCATTTCAGGGATTTAACTCTGATCATGATGTCTTCCACTCTCGTCATTTTTCGGATCCACGAGTTCCTCTTCTTATCTCTCCTGGTTATACCAAGCATGCACCTCTCCATGCTGCTTTGAGTTGTCTGCAGCCTTTGTATGTCTCTTTTAGTTAAGGTCCACGTCTCTGCACCATACGTAAGCACTGGAAGGATGCATTGATCAAACACTTTTCTTTTAAGACATAATGGCATATTGCTCTTGAAAATTATGCTGTTTCTTCCAAAAGCTCTCCAAGCAAGTTTTGTACGCCGATTAATTTCTTCATCAATGTGACCCTCACTTGATATCTGCTGTCCAAGATAAACATACGTATCTGTTATCTCCAGTTTTTCTCCATCAATCGATAAATCTTCATTCCTTGTAAAAGCATTGAACATCACTTTTGTCTTCTGAAAGTTCATTTTTAATCCCACTTCTTTACTCTTGTCAGCAAGTTCCTGGATCATACTCTGCAGCTCTGATGGGGTAGTTGCAAAAATGACTATGTCATCAGCAAAACGAAGGTGGGTTAGATAATCTCCATTAATCTTTATCCCTTTGTTTTCCCAGTTCAGTGATTGAAAGACATTTTCCAATGTGGCATTAAAGAGCTTCGGAGATATGGTGTCACCTTGTCTCACTCCCTTTCCAATTTTTATGTGTGTTGTATTTTCAAACAGCCGAATCTTTGCACTTGCATTTTCATAGATGTTATTAATAATATTAATGTATGCATCTTCAATACCGCAGGATTTCAGAGCCGTGGTAACTGCTGATGGTTTCACCGAATCAAAGGCTTTTTCATAATCGATAAAAGCCATGCACAATGGAAGTTCATATTCCCTCGCTCTTTCAATTAGTTCTCTCAGTACGTGGATATGATCTATTGTGCTGTAGCCACTCCTGAATCCAGCTTGTTCTCTCGGTTGAGCCATGTCCAGTGTTACCTTCAAGCGGTGTGAAAGAACTTTAGTGAAGATTTTATAAACCACTGATAGGAGGCTGATAGGTCTGTAGTTCCTGAGATCCTCAATGTCACCTTTTTTATGTAGCAGGATCATTGTAGCATTGTTCCAATCCTCAGGAATCTTCCTTCATTAAGGCATCGAGTGAAAATTTGGGCGAGTACTGTTTCAATTTCTCCACTTGCTTCTTGTATGATGTCTATAGTAACTCCATCTTCTCCTGGAGCTTTCCCCGCTTCATGTTCTTGATTGCATGAGCAACTTCTGCTGGGAGGACTGGAAGAACTCTGGTACCTTTCATGATGTCTGGAGTACATGTATCATCCCTTTCATATAATTTGGAGTAGAAATCTTTCACTCTTGTCAAAATTTCGCCTCTATTTCTTGTTATAGAACCATCTTCTTTTCTCAGAGCCATAATCTGTTTTCTTCCCTTACTGAGATGTCCCTTTGCTATCTTTAGGCTTTGGTTGTTTTCAATTGCTTTCCTCACTAGCTCACAGTTGAATTTCCTTACGTCTTCAGTGATACTTTTTCGTGCTGTCTTGCATAGCTCTATATATTCCACTTTGGAAGTCACATCTTCTTTAGTTGTCCTCATCTCTCTTCTTTTTTGCATCAACATTTTGGTTTTTCCTGATAATTTGTTTACATGCAACTTGTTCTTAGACCCAGCTAATTTTGTTGCTGTTTCCATAAGAGCTTTGGTTACTTTTCTGTTAACTTCCGAAATATCCACTTCTTCCGATGTTAGGCCTTCTAAAGCAGAGAATCTGTTCTTCAGTTCCAACTTGAAAGTATTATGGTGTTTTTTAAGGTTGGTTATGTCAATACATTTTGTTTGTCTTATGAGCTTGTCACGTTCCAGTTTAGTGTTGAGGTGCATCTTACATCTCACCAATCTATGGTCACTACCTGTGTTGAACTTGTTCAGCACACTGCAGTCTTCGATGACAAATTTTTTGTTACACATAATAAAATCAATTTCACTTGTCGTCCCAATTGGATGTCTCCATGTCCATTTCCTGTGTGGCTTTTTTCTTTGAAAAAGGAATTCAAGATGAAAAATCCTTCTGCCTCTGCAAACTCAACGAGAGTATTTCCACGCTGGTTTCTGTTGCCGTGACCGAATTTACCTACTGAAGTTTCATTCTGTTGCCGGTGCCCTATTTTTGCATTGAAATCTCCCATAATTATCTTCAAGTGCTGCTTACCTTTATTATTTAGATGACGAATTTCCTCATAAAATTCTTCAATTTCTTCTTCAGGATGACTTGTGGTGGGTGCATAAGTTTGAATAATCTGAGCCTGGTATCTTCTCGATAGTTGGATAACGAGTCGTGCAGCTCTGTCAGAGGAACTTTCAACTTCTACCACTTTATCCTTCAGTTTCTTGTTTATTATAAATCCAACACCACTAGTTCTGCCAGTATCTGTCCCACGATAATAGAAGAGATGTCCACTTTTCAGTTCAATGAGATCTTCTCCCTTTCTCCTTACCTCACTTAGCCCGACGATGTCCCACTTGATCCTTTGTAGTTCCTCTTCCAATTCAAGAAGCCTTGAATCAGAAGATAGGAGCGTCCGTTGTAGGTAGCCAAGGTCAGCATCAAATGGCAGCCTAGTCCGGTCCTCCGGGGATTCTTAGCACCCTCTGCCTTCATGTCGCACTGGCCGCTGCCTTGGCCAGGTACATTCCAGCTGCCGGAGACTGAGGGCCAAGATTTAAGTTGTAGAGTCATTTTGGAGGTGTTTGGCCATAACTCACCACGCTGGCCAAGCGGGTTGGTGAGTGTGGGATAGCATTTCCTCTGATCCCGATGGTATAGTTATACCGCTATTTGCGGTCGTCAGAGCCCCTTTAGTGGGAACAGGATGCACCACGAGAAGGCGGGGTTGACATTTGTCAAGGAGAGGCTGTGATGTTACGCATCACCTGACCTTACATTTATAATGTACTTTAAAAAAAAAAAAATCTTGTAACTCCAAAGTAACTTGTACAGAAAACTAGCGGATAATGCTTACCTTGGCATTCCTTTCTAGCGACGGGGACATTTCACGCACGTATACCTCGAAAAAGAAATTATTCAAAATTTACCTGAAAAACCAATACTTTATGCTCGATATGTAGACGACATTATTATAATGTCTAAACTTAACAAAGCCGAGCTACAAGATCTAGCACAGCAGTTTAGCAAAATCTGTAACACCATAGAGCTAACTATTGAGTTTGAAGAGGATAATTGCCTATCTTTCCTGGACATTCAACTAAAGATAAACAAAAATAGTTTTGAATACTCTGTGTTCAGAAAAGCAACTTACATACCTGTACTGATACCATACTCGTCGCACCATCCAGTGATACATAAAAAAAACAGCATAGTAAACGTGATACGGCGAGCGTACACACACACATCTAACAACAGGCTAAAAAATCAAGAGCTAGAGTTTATCTCGAAAATATCACAAGAGTATGGGTACCCGAGCAAGCTAATTAATAAATGGATACATGAGAGTAAAAAGCATATGATTCAGAGTAAAGAAGGCCAAGAAGTGCACAACCAAAGGAAGATGAGAAATTAAAAATTGAAATACATTGGAGCTTTCCCATACCTGGAAGGAGTGAGTAAAGAAATCAATAGGCACTGTGCTAAATATGACTTACAACTAGGAAGCTCAGTGCACACCGTGAAAAGTATGACTGTCAACAAAAAAACAAGAGGAAAAAATGCTAGAAGAATCAGGAACCTACAAAATTCCAATAGCACACATACCCCCAATATCGTACATTGGAAGTACGAAAAACAGATTAAAAAAGACTTAAACAACACATATCTAACTGGCAAAAAAAGAAGCCAAAACGACTTTAGTGCAATTCTGCTTGGAAAACCGGACATTCCCAAAGTTCGATGAAATTAAAATGCTAAAAAAGAATAAAAAATCGGAAAGGCAAATGAGGAGGGAAGAAGCAATATTAATCTACAAAAATAAAGCAAGGGTATGTAACCAGAACGACCCTAACACATTATCGGGCCTGTGGAAAGAACTAATAAGACAAGAAAAACAACAACAAAAGAAAAACAGGCAAAAAAAGACAAGAAAACCAGGATAGGAGAAATAATTAAAAAAAATAAAAAAATAAAAAAATACTGAAAAAAAAAAGTGTTCTTAACGAAACATAGATGGCGCCAGCCGGGCTTGATAACGAAATATATCCAGGAAAGTTTTTCCGACGAATGGCAACAAGGAGTATCGGACTCCATTAGCGCGAAGTTAACCACGAACATTGGTGGTAAAGTCGCCACGCTCCTGAAGATGCCCAGAGTATGGGCGAAAATTTCGAGTATAAAGAACGGTAAAAATTGATGTTTGAATCCTAAAGCAAAGATCCAATGAGTATACCCAGCGAAAAGTGTGAGAAGTAAAGCCAGTCATCGCATACAACGGACTTTAGGACAATAACCTCAACAAAGACCGGAAAACACGTGCGTGAAATGTCCCCGTCGCTAGAAAGGAATGCCAAGGTAAGCATTATCCGCTAGTTTTCTGTACAAGTTACTTTGAAATATCGCACGTAAAAGAGAATAGTACAATAATTAGAGCTATATAATAGTCAGAAGTAGAACTACTAAGTGGAATTGTAACTCCAAGTGATAGAGAGGAGAGCTTTTGAAGAAACAAAAAAAAAAAAAAAAAAAAAAAAAAAAAATGTTCTCTAGTGTAAATGGGCAAAGCAGACAGGATAATTACCATCAAAATTTACTTAAAATTTATTTACATAAAGTACAAAGTGTGTATTTAAGAATGAGAATTGCCCTCAGATATGCAAATTTCTGCTTTTTTGGGAAATTTTTTAGTAAATTTCCACATTTTAGCTATTTGTAAGCTATTGTCATGGCAATTGCAGCTATTTTCAACTTTTCTATTTAGGAACCATTATCTTCCCTGGCTTATTAGATGTACTGCATTGAACACTATATTATACACTTTGAAATTATATGTTAACTTTTAATCTATATAATTTATATAAGTATTTATTTATATTTTTAGGTGGGTTGTGGTGGTTCTAAAATACACTGCCGGAAAATGAAAAAGAACACCATTAAAAATTGCAGCTGCATCTATGAGATTTATATATTAGCAACAACTTGTTAAGACAGGAAAGTGATTACACGTGTAAAGTGATTCAAAGTTTATTTTACGTTTTGATGCATATTACAGTGTACAGAAGGCACATTTTTATAAGGTGTTGCACCTTCTCCAGCTGCAATACAAGCTTCCAATCTGGCATGCAATCGGTCGTACAAATGCTGGGTATCATGCTGGTGGATAACATTCCATGCGTTTTCAACTTTGACGCATAATTCAGAGATGGTCGCTATCTGCTGGGGTCTGTGGAAGAGTCTTTGTCCGATCCAGTCCCAGATAGACTGGATTGGAGACAAGTCCGGAGAGCGTGCTGGTCAAGGGAGTTGATGTACAGCCTGAAAAGCATGTTGAGTTGCCTGGGCTGAGTGTGAGTTGGCGTTATCGATCTGCTGGAATATCTCATCGGGGATCGTGCTGGAATATCTCATCGGGGATCGTACTAAAAAATGGCAGGACGATCGGCTTCACGATATCGCTGATGAGAGTGATAGCTAATCACTCCCCACACCATGATGCTCGGCGTGGGGCCTGTGTGTCGTTGGTGGATGTGCGATAGCAGAAGCTGCTCACCTTGTCGCCTTCGGACGCATACACAACCTTCAGATGTTCTCATGCAGAATCGGCTTTCATCACTGAAGACCACTGACCGCCATTCTTCCTTCCAATGAACTCGTTCTTGACACCACTGCAAACATGCTCGACAGTGACCAAGGATCAGTGGAAACTGTGCCAGCGGCATGTGTGCCTGTAGTCCTGCTTCCAACAAACAATTCTGTATCATTCTGGTAGACACCCTTGGTATGACAGAGGATCGAATTTGTGATGCCATAGCCGTCCGCTCTGCCAATGCTGCCCTCCTGATACGCCGATCCTCTCATGCATCCATAACTCTGTGTTGCCCGGAACCACGTCTGCGAGTGTGCGAATGCTCCTCTGACCACCGACGCCACCATATTACCATGATCCTCTCGTCCCACTCGATCCACAATTTAATGGAAGGACCATCCTCCTTCCTGCAGACCCACTTATACGGCCTCTCTTGAACTCTGCTAACTGAACAAATGTTGTGCACCTGCATCTTCCAGGCATTGTAGCTTCTTCAACGAGCACTGAACAACATGACACCAGATGAATGACTTCGTTCTGCACACCCTAGTCTTTAAATATGCGTTGTGTACATTTACATGTTGTCATCCGCAGTGATGTCATTATTTTATTCAATGACATTCCAACTTAAATCGCAGTTTCTGCTGCCCTTAACAATTAACATATTATAATATGACATTCCTACCGGCATTCCTTCTGTGTGTTCTTTTTTTCACTTTCTGGCAGTGTACAAGGAAAATGAAACACTAAAAGTTTTCTAGATTAAACTGTAGAATAAGTTCTAGTCTATACTTGTCTGGACATGCACTATTCACAGGAGTGTTTCTGCCTGCATGTCGCTGCTGATTCAAGTCATGTTTTTTACATTTGCATGTTGTCATCCGCAGTGATGTCATTATTTTATCCAATGACATTCCAACTTGAATCGGAGTTTCTGCTGCGCTTAACAATTAACATGTTATAATATGGCATTCCATCTGGGTGTTCTTTTTAGCACGTCTTTTGTAAAAAAGATTGTGCTTATGTTACCGGTTTGTCCATCCGTCCGTCTGTCTGTACCCATGATATCTCTGCAACTATCAGTCTAATTTGAAAAATTCTTTTTGCATTGGGAAGCTTGAAATATGCGAATGGGGATATTTCATTTCGTTTTTTTTTTATGATGTACAATTTCACCGCTAGAGGGCGTAAATGCAGATGATGTTGAATTTAAAAATACGTTTTATTCCACATATTTGCTTCTAAACATCCGATTGAAAAAAATTATTTTATCTTTCGATTCCATTTATGTCGAAGAGTATTTTAGGTATAGTTACTTTTTCAAATTATGCATAGATTTTCCTCTAGGGGGCGTAAAAGTAAATTACATTTTTCACGATAACTCTTCTTCTAAAACTCCGATTTGAAAAATATTTTCTTCAGAGTATACACCTCCTGATGGAAAATCTTTTGCATATAATTAAAAATTTTTTAGTAAAGAATACTTTGGCCACCAGAGGGCATAAGTGATAATTTTTGCTTCTGATGTATTTGCCATAAAATCTGACCTTCTAAAATATTGATTGAAAAAATTCTTTCGTGGGCTGATGCCACTCACATCGATAAACCTTTTCGGAATATTTTCTTCTTAAAATATTCTAGTACCTCCGCCCGGGGGCGTACATGTATATCTTATTTTTGTCAATATCTCTACTTCTAGGAGTCCGATTTGAAAAATTTCTTCTTTGTTGGATAGTGTTTCCAGTGTGACATGTTCGTATAATTTCAAAATTTTCAAGTAATTCGTAGACTTTTCTCTAGGGGGCGTAAAAGTAAATTGCTTTCCCCTAATATCTCTGATTCTAAATTTCCGATTTGAAAAATTCTTTCTGCACTGGATACAGCTTCAGATGGGAAATCCTTTGCATGTGATTTCTAATTTTTGTAAAAAAATGGTTTGACCACCAGGTGGCGCAAGTCTTAATTTCGCTTCTGATGTATTTGCAGCAAAATATGAGCTTCTAAAATCTCGGTTGCAAAAAAGTCGTTGACCGATACTACTCATGTCGACAAACCTTTTAGGAACATTTTCTTCTTGAAATAATGCATGGTTTCTACGCCAGGGCGTAGATGTATATCTTATTTTTGTCAATATCTCTACATCTAGGAGTCAGATTTGAAAAATTCCTTCTTTGTTGGATATTGTTTCCAATGCGAAATGCTTTTCATATAAACTCAAAATTTTCAAGTAAATCATAGACTTTCCGTTAGGGGGCACAAAGGTAAATTGCGTTTTCTGCGTTATTTCTGCTTCTAAAACTCCGATTTGAAAATTTCTTCCTGTGTCGCATGCAAGACCTGATGGAAATTATGTTTCACATAATTTCTAATGTTTGGCAAATAATTTTTTGGCCACCAGGGGGCATAAGTGTTAATTTCTGCTTCTGATGTCATCATCATCATCATCATCGTCAACCATTATCAATCCACTGCTGGATGAAGGTCGCCCCAAGTTTCCTCCACAACGGACTGTCTTGTGCCAGTCTCCTCCATGTCACTCCCACATACTTTCGAATTTCATCCACCCATCTTCCATGTGGTCTTCTTCTGGGTCTTTTCCTGTCCCTTGGAATCCAATCTAAAATTTCGGTTGTCCATCGATGGTCTGTCCTTCTGGCAGTATGTCCAGCCCATTACCATTTCAGGGATTTAACTCTGATCATGATGTCTTCCACTCTTTGTTATTTTTCGGATCCACGAGTTCCTCTTTTTATCTCTCCTGGTTACACCAAGTATGCACCTCTCCATGAGTTTTTGAGTTGAATGTAGCCTTTGCATGTCTCTTTTAGTTAAAGTCCACGTCTCTGCACCATACGTAAGCACTGGAAGGATGCATTGATCAAACACTTTTCTTTTAAGACATAATGGCATATTGCGATTTAAAATTATGCTGTTTCTTCCAAAAGCTCTCCAGGCAAGTTTTGTATGCCGATTAATTTCTTCATCAATATGACCCTCACTTGATATCTGCTGTCCAAGATAACGTACATGCCTGTTATCTCCAGCTTTTCTCCATCAATCGATAAATCTTCATTTCTTGTAAAAGCATTGAACATCACTTTTGTCTTCTTAAAGTTCATTTTTAATCCCACTTCTTTACTCTTGTCAGCAAGTTCCTGGATCGTACTCTGCAGCTCTGATGGGGTAGTTGCAAAAATGACTACGTCATCAGCAAAACGAAGGTGGGTTAGATAATCTCCATTAATCTTCATTCCTTTGTTTTCCCAGTTCAGTGATTGAAAGACATTTTCTAATGTGGTATTAAAGAGCTTCGCAGATATGGTGTCACCTTGTCTCACTCCTTTTCCAATTTTTATGTGTGTTGTATTTTCAAACAGCCGAATCTTTGCCCGTGCATTTTCATAGATGTTATTAATAATATTAATGTACACATCTTCAATACCGCAGGATTTCAGAGCCATCGTAACTGCTGATGGTTTCACGGAATCAAAGGCTTTTTCATAATCGATAAAAGCCATGCACAATGGAAGTTCATACTCCCCCGCTCTTTCAATTAGTTCTCTCAGTACGTGGATATGATCTATTGTGCTGTAGCCACTCCTGAATCCAGCTTGTTCTCTCAGTTGAGCCATGTCCAGTGTTACCTTCACGCGGTGTGAAAGAACTTTAGTGAAGATTTTATAAACCACTGATAGGAGGCTGATAGGTCTGTAGTTCCCGAGATCCTCAATGTCACCTTTTTTATGTAGCAGGATCATTGTAGCGTTGTTCCAATCCTCAGGAATCTTCCCTTCATTAAGGCATCGAGTGAACATTTGGGCGAGTACTGTTTCAGTTTCTCCACTTGCTTCTTGTATGATGTCTACAGTAATTCCATCTTCTCCTGGAGCTTTTCCCCGCTTCATGTTCTTGATTGCATGTGCAACTTCTGCTGGGAGGACTGGAGGAACTCTAGTACTGGTACCTTTCATGATGTCTGGAGTACATGTATCATCCCTTTCATATAATTTGGAGTAGAAATCTTTCACTCTTGTCAAAATTTTGCCTCTATTTCTTTTTACAGAACTATCTTCTTTTCTCAGTGCCATAATCTGTTTTCTTCCCTTACTGAGATGTCCCTTTGCTATCTTTAGGCTTTGGTTGTTTTCAATTGCTTTCCTTACTAGTTCACAGTTGAATTTCCTTACGTCTTCAGTGATACTTTTTCGTACTGTCTTGCATAGCTCTATATATTCCACTTTGGAAATCACATCTTCTTTAGTTGTCCTCATCGCTCTTCTTTTTTGCATCAACATTTTGGTTTTTCCCGATAATTTGTTTACATGCAACTTATTCTTAGACCCAGCTAATTTTGTTGCTGTTTCCATAAGAGCTTTGGTTACTTTTCTGTTAACTTCAGAAATATCCACTTCTTCTGATGTAAGGCCTTCTAAAGCAGAGAATCTGTTCTTCAGTTCCAACTTGAAGGTATTATGGTGTTTTTTAAGGTTGGTTATGTCAATAGATTTTGTTTGTCTTATGAGCTTGCCACATTCAAGTTTAGTGTTGAGGTGCATCTTACATCTCACCAATCTATGGTCACTACCTGTGTTGAACTTGTTTAGCAAACTGCAGTCTTCTATGATGAATTTTTTGTTACACATAATAAAATCAATTTCACCTTGTCGTCCCATTTGGATGTTTCCATGTCCATTTCCTGTGTGGCTTTTTCCTGAAAAAGGAGTTCAAGATGAAAAACCTTTCTGCCTCTGCAAACTCAACGAGAGTATTTCCACGCTCTCTACTTCTATGAGTCCGATTTGAAAAATTCCTTCTTTGTTGGATAGTGTTTCCAATGCGAAATGCTTTTCATATAAACTCAAAATTTTCATGTAAATCATAGACTTTTCCGCTAGGGGGCACAAAGGTAAATTGCGTTTTCTGTGTTATTTCTGCTTCTTAAACTCCAATTTGAAAAATTATTGCTGTGTCGCATACAAGACCTGATGGAAAATATGTTTCACATAATTTCTAATGTTTGGTAAAGAATGGTTTGGCCACCAGGGGGCATAAGTGTTAATTTCTGCTTCTGATGTATTTGCAGCAAAATCTGGGCTCCTGAAAACTTGACTTAATTTTTTTTTCTTGGACTGATACCGCTCATATGAAAAAAAACTTTTGAGAATACTTTCTTCCTAAAATAATCCATGGTTTTCCCACCAGTGGACGTAAAGTCACATCTTATTTATGTTGATATCTCTGTTTATAAGAGTCCGATTTGAAA
The DNA here is from genome assembly GCA_039090855.1 of Macrothele yani. Classification (NCBI taxonomy): domain Eukaryota; kingdom Metazoa; phylum Arthropoda; class Arachnida; order Araneae; family Macrothelidae; genus Macrothele; species Macrothele yani. The sequence continues at coordinate 141,692,408 of CM076993.1, read as the reverse complement.
AATTCTTTCGGTGTTGCAGAGCGTTTCCGGTGCAAAATGTTTTTCATATAAATTCATGTTTTTCCTAATGCACAAGTCTGCAACCAGTGGGCGTAAGTTCACGATTCCATTTACAGCAATATCTGAGGGATTAAAAACCCGATTGAAAAACTTATTTCTTCCGTCAGATACTATTGTTTTCCATGCCGGTTCCATTGACTTTGAATAGCTTCGATAAATTTAATTTGCGTCAAAACAGATTCAAAAGACGTGCTTATTACACCCGAAAATTCGGTGTCATCTTTCTTGTTTCACTTTCTGGCAGTGTATGAGGAAAACAAAATACTAAAAGTTTTCTAGATTAAACTAGAATAAGTTCTGGTCTATACTTGTCTGGACATGCACTATTCACTAGAGTGTTTCTGCCTGCATGTCCTGATGATTCAAGTCATGCTTTGAACATGCATAGCTTCACACTGGTTCAGCCTCTCTGTTCAATGTTGTTCACTTACTGAGTTGACTCAGAGCTGATAGGTTGTGTTTGTGCTTCAGTGTCTTTTGACCAGTTTCTTCCTTTTATTTTAAGTGTTGAACACATGTCATTGAAATTATATGATGGAGTGTTCTTGTTCTATTGGCATCTTCAAAGTAGAGGTATGTCATAAGTTATCTCTACTTGGAGAGGTATGTCATAAGTTAAGGAGAGTTTGTCATAAGCTAAGTCTCTAGGTGTTCAGTACACCATGCTATTTCTCAGTTCACTGAAGAACAAAAAATATTATTTTCAATTAGAACTGGGTGCAATGATACAAAAAATGTTTGCACTTCTCATAAGGCTGAATTTTTAGGCAGATACTTCCATATTTATGGAAAGTCTTGCTCTGACCCCTACTATGTTCACTCAAAACCTATTATAAAATCTCTCAGGCAAATATTAATGACTCTTTCAATGTGCAATCCTGAGCTGAAATTCATCCCATGGAAAGCACTGTGTGCAAAATGTTTAAAAAAAAATTCAAAATCCAAAACAAGTCACAGATACTGGCAGTGAAGATGAATGCTTAGACACTTATGAGCCTGAAACTGTTCTTGTTGAAACAGTTAATGAAGCTTGTTCAGCCCTTGGCATTTCTCCAGTCAAGGTGCAGAAGCTGTCAGTTGAAGCTAGTCCCTCAGTGTTAAAGAAGAAAGTTAGTAAAATGGCTAAATCAGTAACAGAAAAGTTAAGTGAGTCTTTTGATTTGAGCATTTTCGAATGATAACAAGGATTTTTCAGTGAACATGCATGCCAATTTAACAAATGAATACGAGCAATTGATTCACAAGCTTAAAAGAAAAAAAAAATATTAAAGCTGCATCTTCTACACAAGAAAAGGTAAACATTTTAAGTTTAGGCCCTAGGAGTAAGTCCTAACAGTTAGTATTAGTAAAGTTCAGAGTGAGTTTGTCAGTCAGTACCTAGTCCGGCAGTCAAGAAATTTAGTGCAAAAGAATGGGATTCTGCCACAAATTGGGGAGAACAGGGCTAGAAATAAACTTGAAGTTTCAATCAAAACTATAAAACTGTTCTTGTTGAAACAAAAATGATGAGTACCTAGAGCAGAATGATGCCAGGAAAAAGTGATTGTGTATCTGCTAGAGTTCCTGATGGAGAAAAGGTTAACATCCAGAAAAGGTTAATATTATGTAACCTTAAAGAGACAAATTTTGAAGATGACAATCCGATTTTTGGCGTAAATGTGACAAGGATGGTAAGTCAGATAATATTTGAAAACTTGAAAATTTTTATCGTCCTGGAGCGGGACTCGAACCCGCGTCTCCCAGAAAATGCCCGGGTATACTAACCACTACGCCACCCAGAATGACCAAGTTTCAAGTTTCTGATCAATTTGAATATAATCATCACTGCTTTTAAAAAATACCCAATCATGAAAATCAGGTTTTCAAAGTTTCCAGAACTCAGACCCAAATTATGAGTCTTAACCGGTGCGTCAGGCAGTCATTCTGTCTGCATGTGCATTATGCATCAGAATATAAAACTGATGCTTGCAGCCATTAAGGCAGGTATGGACTACAAACATCTCCTTACCTGTATGGTCTGCAATGTTGATAATGAGTCGTGCATTCTGTCAAAGTGTAGTGAATGTCCAGGGAATTATGGGCTGCGCACATTACTTGAAAAAGGGTGGGAAGATTTTGAAAAGGATGAAACAGAATTTAATTTCAAACAGTGGGTGTCAACAGACCATTGTGAGCTGTCTACTTGTGTTCTTCCTTTCGAAGAGTACTTGGAGAAGCTATTGGAAATGTTTGAGCAGCTTAAAAAGTCCATCATTTTATTGCAAAGAAACAAACAGAATTCCTTAAGGCTGTCTTTGAATGAGTGTAACAGAAATTCTGTCCTATATCTGTAATGCAAATTCTTTTGGCCGCCCCGGTGGCGCAGTGGTCTAAGGCGCTGGCCTCTGATCATTCGTCCGTAAGGGGTCCGGGTTCGAATCCCGGTCAGGCATGGATGTTGTGTTTGTCTTACGGCACTGGCTCTCTCCCTTCCCTGGAACCAGTGACCCTAAATTAGGGACGGGCGACTGCTTATAGCCCATTGAGTTGCTCACGGTGGTCGTTAAACCTCCAATCAAAAAAAAAAAAAATTCTTTTGTACACATTTTCTCAAAAACTATTACTTTGTAGTTTGAAATTTTGAGCACAAATAAAAACGACCCATAGCTAATATGTGTCACAGTTATTTTTCCGAAAAATTAGTTAGAATTTTAAAAAAATTCAAATTATCTGACTCGAAAGTATTCCAATTTGGCGCTAGATGGCGCCAGAAGTTAGCTTGGCAATGTTTCTGTATGGAAGAAACAAAATCTCTCATTTCTGTCTGATTTTTTTAATTATCAAGGCCAAATAAAAATCAAAGAATGGGCACTGAAGTGAGATTAGAATCTTGTCTTCTATAGATCATCTTAAATTCTACTGTACATTCATTTTTGAAGAGAAAATGTCATTCATTACCAGAAAACACTTAACTTTAAGACAGAAACTACGCCTACCTACTAAGCTCCACCCCCAAAAATGTAATTGGTTAAAACATCTTTTCATTTTGGGGTGTTGGTGGTGGTGGTTAACTCTTTTTGTTTTAGGGGATTGATTAGACTTTTCTAGAACGTCTTTGGTTTTGTGAGAGAGGTGTTTTTTGCTAGTGAATTTAATGATACTAGTTATTTTATTAAGCGTGATAGTAATAGCTATTTGGGTGAGAGATTGATGAGAAGGTCCTGCCCAAGTGTAAATTGCCAATTTTTTTTTAAAATTCAAATTATCTGACTTGAAAGCATTCCAATTTGGCGCAAGATGGTGCCAGCAGTTAGCTTGGCAGTGTTTCTGTATGGAAGAAATGAAATCTCTCATTTCTGTCGGAGTTTTTTAATTATCTAGGCCAAATAGAAATCAAAGAATGGGCACTGAAGTGAGATTGGAATCTTGTCTTCTGTAGATCATCTTAAATTCTACTGTACATTCATTTTTTGAAGAGAAAATGTCGTTCATTACCAGAAAACACTTAAATTTAAGACAGAAACTATGCCTACCTACTAAGCTCCACCCCCAAACAATGTCATTGGTTAAAACGTCTTTTCATTGTGGAGCAAACAAGAGACCGCTTCCATTCTGAATATGGTTAGGTCTTCAGTCATTCGCTGACGCCAACTTCTGGGACAATCCTTCAAGACGTAAAAGCCACACCCAAGGAGGGATATTTTGTGCCATCTATCGCAGAAGATGAAGCCTAACACTCATTCAAAGACGGCCTTAACACAAAGAATACATGTCTGCAAGAGTATGATTGCATACTAAGGAGACTTTTCTGAAAATTTTTCTTTTTTAGCACAAGATAAGGTACAAGCCTGCCATTAGTTGAGTAACCAGGAAGCGGTACACCCCTTCATGTAATACTTAAAAGAAAATGGAGAATTACAAAACCGTTGCTTTTGTGTAATTAGTGATTCATTAGAACACAACATCACAGCTTTCCATGCTTTTCAAAAATTACTCGTTGGCAGTTTAACATCATCCCATCCTCAACTGGAAAAAGTGATTTACTTTTTCAACAGGTCAGCTGCCCAGTATAAGAACAAAAAAATTTCTTAAATTTACGTCACCATGAACAAGAATTTGAAATACAAGCTGAGTGGCAATTTTTTGCCATGTGCCATGGGAAAGGACCATGTTCCAGTAAATCGATTAAAAACCTTTGAAGCAAATATAAACGTTGGATTGTCCCTTGAATTGGTTGAATCAGGATTTGACCAAAGACCAAAGACGATCGGTTAGATCTCGATTTGCCTGGGCATATTTCGAAACACCAAGATACATTGGGCTTTGCCTGAAACTAGTAGGCACATAATGATCTCTCTGGAATTCTGCATTTGCCGTAACATATATATGTTAAAATTTGACTATATGTGAAACTACTTCATCAGCTTGACTAGCACAGTGATGGAAAGTTTGCGCCAAATGTGCCGAACTGCGCCAATTTCATTATCTTGCAACAAACTGCTACAAATAACGAAAAAATTAATATTTGCGCCCAACTGCGCCAAAACGGCAATCCACAGCAAAAATTGCCAAGCGAAAAAAATGTTTTCACGGCAAAAAATGCTGTTTTAAATGTCGAATCGAATGGCGCTTTTTTAAGGTCTACGCGTAATTTGGTGGAAACGACGCTAAATCAACACGTACTGTACTGCCAATCCCAAAATTTCGGAATGTTTTTCACCTACCTTCTAATTCGTTGTTTTTTCGGCAAAAGTGACGAAAAAACAACGATTTTTGCGATGTAGGAAATTAAATTGTTTTTGCTTATGTAGGAAGAGTTTTGTTGTAATCACGTGGTATGTAGGAGAAACCATGTTGTACGTTATGAAATCCTGATGAAGATTGTTTACTGATAGTTTGGTGGTCTTTCGGAGTGCTGTGCAATTGAGATTGTTTATATGTCCCCTTCTCTTTGGGATAACACAGTTATTTCATTCCGGGCGATGTGCGCGATTACGTAAATACAGCGTAAGGTCAGTCATTAGCTATTTCGTCGACGTGGAGGACGACTGAAAATGGCTCTTCCGTGGCAGGATACAATGGTTCTGTTTCTAAAGGATTCATAGGTATTCAGGGATGCCAACTTTTTCGGATTTTCACTCCATCTTACGGTTTTATGGAAGTCACCCGAAAAAACTACGGAAAAGCCCTCGCAAGATCCCTACACGCAATTTCTATTTTTTTTTACCGTCTTTTAGTCGAAAAAACGCACTTTACAGATAGTCCCTTATGTGCCTTCGATGTTCTGACTTCTCCTGCCAACGGACGCGCAGTTTGTCACGTGATTCCCCTGTACAGCCATTTGAGAGTACTGTGCGCAAAAGTTGAGAGGGAACTCAGCTCAGCACCTTTTGCCAACTCTTTACATTGATTGCATGTGGCTTTGTGCTTGTGAAAATTTCGGTGCAAACATTTTAACCCTTTCCACTCAACTGTCGGGTGACACCCAACATTACGAAATCGCCAAATAGTTCACCCGCCACTCCGATGACGCCTCTATAGCTCGCATGTCGGTGGTTGCGATACATTTCTTTTTCGTCGAATAGGTTGGGTGTCATTCGCCACACAGATGACGCCCCTATAGCTGGCATGTCGGGGCTCGCGAGACGTTTCTTTTTCACCGGATAAAGAAAAGAAACGTCATCTGCGTGTCGGGTGTCACCCGCCATGCCGATGACGTCTCTATGGCTCGCATGACGGCGCTCGCGAGGAATTTCGTTTTCATCGAATAGCTCCGGTGTCACCTGCCATGCCGATAACGCCTCTATGGCTTGCATATCGGTGCTCGGGAGGAATTTCGTTTTCACCGAATAACTCGCGTGTTGGGTGTTATCTGACACGCCTATGACTCTTCTATAGCTCGCATGTTGACGCTCGCGAGACATTTCTTTTTTGCCGAATAGGTAAGTTGTCAGCCACCACGCTGATGATGTCTCTATAGCTCGTATGTCGGGGCTGGCGAGCTAAAGCTGATCTTTCACTGCTAAGTTGTGGCCTTTACTGCAGAAAAAAAAATGCGAGTTCTGTGTGAGTATGGGTGAAAAGTTATTCGAGTGGAAAGCGTTAATTTAGATTACAACAAAACGAAACGTAGCAGTGAAACAGCTATGACAACAAAAAAGAACGAAGTCAAATAAAACTTATCGTCAAGTGTATCACGGTATGTATAGTTCTTTAATGGCCTTTTTATGAAGCATCTAAAGTTTTGCTGAATCACTTTTTATAAGCCATGTGGCTGCGATTTTAGCCTGTGGCAAGGCTGCCGCGTTGATTGTAGTGTCATGCGGAGAACAAGAAGCACAAAGATCATGTCAAAAGATTAAATGGAGATGTGAGTAAAATTAATGTAACTAATAAACTTCTGACAGCTTATAAAGAATCCTGGAAAAAATATCAAGAGCAGATTAGTGATGGAAAAATGCAGCAAAACAAGCAAAAAAAGAGAGAAGAAACTGAATGTTCACAAGGTGATTTGAAATGGGAAGCTGAACATTTGCAGCAGTTGGATTCCCTCATAAAATGTTAAACGATGCTGAGATGAACATTGAATGTGGCATAAAAAAAGACATGAGTGCAATAGAAAGTGGACAGATACTATTAAAAGGATCAAAACAAAACATTGCTAACTATCTTAAAAAATTAGAAAAGAATATAAGTGAGCAATTAAATATTGAGAAAAGCAGCGAAAAATTAAACATTTTTTGTAAAATAAATTAATAATAGAATCCTGTTATGGCTACAAATTTTTTTATCTATTTGAAAACTAAAATGTTTGCATATGTGTGTGTGTATTTCAATGCAAGATGTTTTAAATTTGAGTAGGGTGCATCTATTTCCAAAACATTTTTTGCTTAAGAGTTTGTTCTATCTACTAATATTTTACCTGCTGTAAAAAATGTTTTCTTACACCAAAAATGTATTTTATCTGTTCCAAAAATGCATTTTGTTGCTTCAAAAATGTGTTTCACCTGCTCCAAAAACACATTTTGCTGCTCCAAAAATGCATTTTGTTGCTTCAAAAATGTGTTTCACCTGCTCCAAAAACACATTTTGCTGCTCCAAAAATGTATTTCACCTGCTCCAAAAACGCATTTTGTTGCTCCGAAAATGTATTTCACCTGCTCCAAAAATGCATTTTGCTGCTCCAAAAATGTATTTTACCTGCTCCAAAAATGTATTTTACCTGCTCCAAAAATGTATTTCACCTGCTCCAAAAACGCATTTTGTTGCTCCGAAAATGTATTTCACCTGCTCCAAAAATGCATTTTGTTGCTCCGAAAATGTATTTCACCTGCTCCAAAAATGCATTTTGTTGCTCCGAAAATGTATTTTACCTGCTCCAAAAACGCATTTTGTTGCTCCGAAAATGTATTTCACCTGCTCCAAAAACGCATTTTGTTGCTCCGAAAATGTATTTCACCTGCTCCAAAAATGCATTTTGTTGCTCCAAAATGTATTTCACCTGCTCCAAAAACGCATTTTGTTGCTCCGAAAATGTATTTCACCTGCTCCAAAAATGCATTTTGCTGCTCCAAAAATGTATTTTACCTGCTCCAAAAATGGTTTTGCAACTTTCCATCACTGCTAGCAGCTAAAGCTAATTTATATGCTTGATAGTGCACTGCTATATGTGAATTATATTCTCTTTGAGCCTTTTAACTACACCATTTCAGCACCCTGTCATCATTGCAGCACCATCTGTTGCGATGTCTACTAGTTTTGATAGTGGCATATCATTTTCCTAAAGGATATGCATCACATCATACTTCAAGAATGTAAAGGTCGGCGAAAGAGTTCTGATTTTATGTGATGAGTGGGCTTGCAGGCAATTTGTGTAAACAAATTACCTAGTTCCTCACTTTATCTGCAAATGTCTGTGAAGCTGCACATCTGTCTTAAGTTCTATAGGTTGCATATTTGTGCAAATAGATGTCATTCAATTTCAACAACCATGAGTTTATTATTCTTTTGAGAATTTTTCTAAAATATTATTTTTTATCTCACAATGAGCATTTATTTGGGGGTATTTTTAATTTTGTCAACTGAAATTTTTTTCATCTTTGCTACTTGACACAGTGACCCTACATGCACGTTGATTTAAAAAAGCTGTTTCCTCCTCTCCTAATGTTTGTTTAATTTGCATTAATTAATTTAAAGAATTAGTGAAGGAGGAAATATTCCTCATATCACATGGGAAATTGATAGAATATTAAAGGCAAATAAATTATAAATTCCGAATTTGCTTGTACCACTTGCTGGTCATCCATATAACAGTTCTCAGAAAACTTATCTCAGAAAACTTAAAAATTTCATTGCCCTGGAGTGGGAATTGAAACCGCACCTCCCGATTTCCGTTTGAGAGTGCTAACCATTACACCACCCAGGACAGTGAAGTTCCAAGCAACTGAGACTAAAGCAAACTTAGCTTAGGAATCTGAACATCCTCAGATTTTTGCTAGTTGAATCATGGCTTCCTCATAGCATTTTGACCCAACTGCTACCTGGAAACGGCTATAGGTTGGAAATCACCAGTACCACAGATAAACCAATTAAAGACATTTTCTTCATAATATGTGGAAATTCCATAGAATATTCAAAGCAAACAAGTTTATAAATTCTGAATTTGCTTGTAACATTTACTTGGTCATCCATGTAGCACCTCTCAGAAAACTTGAAAATTTCATCGCCCAGGAGCCGGAATCGATCCTGCATATCCTGATTTCTGTTTGAGTATGCTAACCGTTACACACTTGAGCGAAAATTGGGAGATGTAGGTTCGATTTCTGTTCCAGGGTGATGAAATTTTCAAGTTTTCTGAGAGGTGTTACATGGATGACCAGTAAGTGTTACAAGTAAATTCAGAATTTATATTCTGTTTGCTTTGAATATTCTATTTTAAAGAAATTAATCATTTGGGGAAAAGTATGATCTGTGTATTTCACTATGATGATGTAGATCAGGATTCATAGTAAATACACTGTGTAAAGAAATTATAAATACAGTGACATTTTTCGATAGGCAAATAGAATGGTCCTTAGTGGAACAAAAGAAACAGTGCAGGCTTTCTTTATTTGCATTAGAAAACAAATGTTCAATAACTGAAAGCAAATAAGGCTAAAAACATATACTTAATTTTTAAAAATAGAACATTCAGTCCAGAGCCACTGTAAAACAGTTATAAATACAATTCAGAAAACAGCTTTAAGAAACGACATATGCAAATTTTGCTTTAGTAGCTTATGTTGCATATATACTATGCAGATCCTTCTCTTTCCTTTTATTGCAAGTAAGCAGCCTTCTACTACATTTTGCATTGACATGCCGAGGGGTACAACAGAGTTATGTTAGATAGAGGTCAGAAAAGTGTTATTTTATTTTGGCCAAAGCAAATTTTATAGAGAAACTGCCAAGTTAATTGGAAGATTTTTAGAAGCAGAGCAAAACATTGTAAGGAATAAGGATGAACCCAGTAAAACAACATGGATAGGACGGAAGCCATCACTGAGTGCAAGAGGTAAATGACTTACTTTTCAGTTTGTACATACATACATACATATCATATCATTAATGAGATTCAGAGGTTAGTTCCTTAAAGAAAGGCCTTGTGCCAAGTACACATTTAACTGATAAAACTAAAATTTACTTATTATTGTTGGTGTATCAAATGTCTCCATTTATATGTCTACAAGACAAATTGTTTGATCTTTGCCCGAAGAAGTAAGTGTCTCATACGACAGTCGCAAAAACTTTTAAAACAAAACAAAAATGCTGTGTACATTAAAGTGAAAGCAATGCCTTTACTCACTGGTGAACATAAATGCATAAGATTGGACTGGGCCAAAAGCATAATGACATGGTCTGAAAAATGGAAAAGTGCTGCGTTCTCAGATAAGAAAACACTTAATTTAGATGGCTCCGATGGAAATAAATGTTACTGCACGATTTGCGGAAGAAGCCCAAGAATTTTTAGCAGACAAATGGGAGGTGGTGGTGTGATGGTGTAGATGGTGTTTGGCTGTGGTGGTAAATCAGGCTTTGCCATTATTGATCACAGTATGGCATCCAGGAGTTACCAGGCTATGCTGCATGAACATTTAATTCCATTTGAACCCCTACTAGGTGGGAAAAGTTGGGTTTTCCAACAAGATAATGCAAACTGCCAGGTTTCTAATTCCACAAAACAGTGGTTTACACATGAAAAACCACATGTAATGGAGTGACCATCTTGGGGCCCACACTTAAACCTGATAGAAAATGTCTGGTTGTTACTTGTCAGGCTTGTATATGAAAAAAACAAACAAACAGTATTCTTCATTACAAGAATTGTAAGTTGCAATATCTTGCTATTGGGACAAAATCAATGTTTGCATATTACGTGACTTGGTAACAGTAAGACTAAACATGATTTATTTGCTAATTAAGGCAAATGGAAGTGTCATAAATTATTAATTCATAAAATATTATTTTTTGCTTTGTAATATCATATGTGTATTTATAAAATTCTTTACAGCAGGATGTGCTTGTTAGCTTTACTTTTACTTATGTTTAATGATGTAATAAACTTCTTGAAGCACCATAGGCCTATATTTTAACAGTAGCAATATTTGCTAGTGGCCTTATTTTTTACTAGCAAATTGCATTATCTACTAGTGAAAGTTTTATTAGCATTATACAAAAGAAACTTTATCATGTCCCTCTCCATTAGTGCAATTTTTTGCTGATATTGGAATTGAAACTAAAAGAAACTTTAACATGTCCCCATCCAACATCTGCAATTTTTTTGTAGATATTGTGATTTGTTAAGATAAGAATATACCCCAAATTTCACCAAAATGCATTGATAACTTTTAAAATTAAGTCTGAATTTTTTATTAAGTCTAAATTCTGTTTTTCTTACGAAATCACAGTGCCTTTAAAAATTCACATAATTTTCTTAAATTTTTGAGAAAATAAAATTTGCACATTTTTATTCCAATTCAAACAGTGAACAGCAGATGTGATTCTGGCAGGTCGGATAGACAGGGTCGAAAGCAGGGGAGAATTAATGCTTTTGGTGTTAAAATGTTTAATTCCAGAAAAAGGAAGTAAAACATTTGCCGCGTTTTAAGATAAAGGTGATCATAGTGCCTAATTTGTTACAGTTTACCGCATTGTGGGAGGTGGGGTTGTACAGTGAAAAATATTTTAATCTTGGCAATGCCTCCCAGCTTTCACTCAGGAGTGAGTGTTAGTCATTCAACAAGTTTTGGGAAAGGAACGCACAGCTGTTGATGTCAAAAAGCTTTGACTTGTGACATATGGATGACAGAAATATCATCCATATGTCAAAAAGCTTTGACAAGCAGTTTAACATATCATCCATATGTTAAACTGCTTTGACAAGAATTTCTGGACATTTGTCGTTATTTTTTGACACATATGTTTCATTTGAGAATCAAATTTCAGTGGGAGTGTGTAGGTGATTCCATGTCAAATCAACCAATGAATTTACCTGACCGTTAAGTCTGCTGTGAAAATGAGCTGATGTGAAATTTAGATTTCTGGTACAAAAATTTTCTGAGATATTGGAATCTAAAATTTCCAAAAAAAAAAACGTAAATTTGCACTCGTCAGTCAATAATAAAATTGACATAGTTCCTGTTCTATAGAAGTTAGAAAGTTAAATTTAGTGGTATTTGAAAGCTCTTTTAGAAGATATTTTTCAAGGTCAAATGCAAAAATTTGACCTTGAATTCCCCCCCCAAAAAAAAAACAAACAAAAAAAACAACCCCCCCCTTTTTTTTCAAGATTTTTTTAAAAAATATCCTGCCATTACTCAGTTCTACTGAATTTTAAAATGGGGTTATTAATAGCATAGGAGATATAAATTTTGGTATGTGTGTATGTTTGTCCTAGTTCTAGTTCATATTTGAATGATATCTATCTCACTGTACATATTAGTAAAGATTCAGACTTACAAATATTGCTGGTAGACATTGGTTACCAAGACCAAAATTGTTAGTGGCCATAAAAAAAAAAAAAAAAAAAAAAAAAAAAAAAATCAGTGGCCAAACTTTGAAAAAAAATCAAATTGTATATTTCATACTATATTATTTTTATAAAATTGCTTAGTAATAATATCAGTAAGTTTTATTTTGCATATTTCAATTTTAGTATGCGTAAAAGTTGAAACTGAAGTAATAAAATACACAAATTAATCTTTGTAGTTTGGTCGGCGAGAGTTCACACTATCCTCCCACCATATAGTCTTATCGCATCTTCAGAATCAAAATTATTCATTTTTCTTCTGATGTTTTGATCCTAATTTGACTTTCAAGTGTGTTCTTTTTCATTAGAAGGCTTCTTTCACCTAATGTATGTTTAACTGCTGACCAAAGACGTTCCACATGAGCACTCAACTGCGGTACCGTTAAAAGCACAGTTACTAGATCTCTCATGATTTCAAAAGGCTTCAGATTATCTGAATTTTCTAATTTGTGTAACAAATCTTTTAAATTAGACGAAATTCTGTTAGGATTCACACTAATGAAAATCTTCTTGAGTTGAAGCCACGATTCCAAAGCACAATCAGGGTTAAACTTTAAAACTTTGCATATTTCAGTTATTGCTTCATTATCATGATTGTTTAAAGCTTCAGAAGATTTGAGAACTAGCACCTCATCTAAAGAGCGGACACATTTGCATAAAACATATGTTCGGACATTATTAAATCTTTTTTTTTTTTCAAGTTTTTGTGTAACTCTTTTCAATAAATCAATGCCATTTTCTGTAGAACCTATATCTTCATCACCTGCAACACATCTTCGTTGATCGCATGCGGTGCTGATTTGGTGACCTTGAAATGTTGATGGCATATCATCCTTTTGAGACTGATTCCTTAAAAAGGACCAATTTGCCCCTTCATCTGCAGGTTTTAAAACAGCCAACTCTAGTTCAGTAACATAGTGCAGAGCACTACCGATGTCCACATAAGTTTTTTCCAGCATGAAATTATGTCAAAAACTCCGTTGGTCCTCTGAATGTATATATATATAACAAAAGTTGATTTAAGAAAATTGAGCTAGAAACTGGAATTCCCGAAAATGATCATAGAAAAAATTTTATGGGTTTCATTTGTGTTTTTTTTAATGTGCTGCTGCCTGTTTTGCGATTTAAGAATTTTTAAACACATCTAAGAAACTATCAGCTTCACTTATATTATTTTTACAAGTATGTATTTTGGTAAAAAACCTATGTATTTTAATGTGAATCTGTTTCACATTTTTCAAAAAGGAGTTTGAAAAATGTGAAGAATGTTAAAAAGTGAATATTGGCATTATGTTCCAACATAGAAACTTTATCTTCCATGGAAATTAGGAAGTGGGATATTTTTCTTGAGGTACTATCAAAAGCACACTGATTACAGTAAAAAGTACTTTTGGAAGGCAGATAATAAGAAAAAATGTCTTTGCTTTTTGCTAGCCATGATAAGTCGTAGATATAAATCAGGAAAAACATCCGTATTATCGATAATTTGGGGTTACCACCTTTTGCCAAATTAAATACCCTGAGTTTTTCCATCTGCAGACAATAGTATTTTTAAAAGCCACACAAACTGTATTTGAACTGGATGAACACTATTACAGAAGCAACACTGACTAACAGACGAAACTTGAACTATATCATCTGCTGCAGTAAGGTGAAAAAAAAGCAGTCTAACACACAAAAAGAAAAACCTTCGCTGATCTCGCAAATATCAGAACTGGTGCAAAAAGAAGTATTTATGCACAGGAATACCATAACTGCCAACATTGGCAAGAGCTTTGTCAGTAGTAACCAGTATTATTCTGCGGCATACATAGACACTTTTTTACAAAACTATGCATCTCTTTGTGAAAAAGAAATACGTCCCACATCAAAACATTACAACAAACAAGGACACTAATGAAACTAGCACGTGCAAAACACAAAGTTGACTCCCCTGGCGAGGGCATGATAGGTAACATTGCGAGATTTAAGTTTGAAACTTCCACCAGTAAAAATCAGTCAGATGCGTTCTAAATCCCACAATGCTTGACAGACAGGAAATCCGAGCAAGTGAACCCGCAGTGCATGAACCTCCACTTACCATATGATCATACTGCCTTTAAAATTGTAGTTCATGTCAAAATGAGACCAAAGAAGGAAAAAAAACACTGAACGTTTTAACTGGGTGAAAAATCAAAACACAATAAGAATGCGGACTACTGTCAGTTTGTCTTTTGTTGACTCTGCAGCTGAAGAGCATCCATTGCTTAATTTCTCTTTCTGCTGATATCTTTCTCTCCCTATTTCTTCATTGATGCTTTTCTTTCCTTTCATTTTTATGCCCTTTGATAACAATAACTTCATCCATCATCCTGAGAGAACTTTCAGCCTGAGGACCATGGGTGCGTGATCATATCAATGTTAATGTGGAAAAAACATTCTTCTCATAATACATGGTCAATACGTCATGATAATTAACACAGCAATCAATCAGACATCGCTGAATTGACTGTAATTACTGTTTCGCACATAATATCAATCACATCAGAAAACTTGAAAATTTCATCGCCATGGAACTTTCCTTGTCCTGGGTGGTGTAATGGATAGCATACTCGACTGGAAATTGGGAGATGCAGGTTCGATTCCCGCTCCAGGGCGATGACATTTTCAAGTTCTCTGATGTGATTGACATTACATGCGAAACAGTAATTACAGTCAATTTCACTGAACAGTGATGTCTCATCGCTGTTTTAATTGTCATGAAAGCTTTTATTTTAGATAAATGGTGTAACTTTGAGAATATTAATACTTTTGAACACCATGCATCAATTTTTACAAATTTTTCAACTGTGTTACTTCCATTTTAGGGAATTTTCATAACCCATATCAAGCTTAAATGCAAAAACTTCTGGAACAGGGGATATGTAACAATGCAGGAGAGTGGGAACATCGCGTGGGGAGGGGGTGTTATTACGGGAGAAATCCTTACACCATCTGACTTCCGGTTTTGGAAATTTTCCCACTATTTTCAAGCTGAAATACAAATATTTATGCAGTTAAATATTATTTAACATTAATACTAGGCAAAGGCAACAGCACGAGAAAAAAGGAATTACGATTGCAGAAAAAAGCTGAACTCTGTCGACCTTCCGTTTTTGCAATTTTCGTAAAGATGGAATTCCGTCCTCTGACGAACATCCCCTGTCACCCCCCTCCTCAAATTATGTTTACTAGTGCATTGATCTCGCAAATGACCAACAAAATAATAATGAAAACGGCGGAGTTTCTCGATTTCATGAAAGAATCTGATGCCTGAAGATTACGGGGAAATTTTTGCAGCGTCTAACCTCCGTATTCGCAAATTGTTGCCTACAGTTTCAAGCTGAAATACTTTTATGCAATAAAATAATATTTAACAATAAAGCTGGACACAAAGGCAACATCGGGAGAATAAAATTATGATTACAGTAATTTTTTAACTTTGTTCAACTACCGTTTTCAAAAGTTTTGAAACACGAAATACCGGCTCCAGATGGAATCCCCCGCAAATTGTCATTGATCCTGATAATGATCTAAATGACAAAAAATGCGGAATTCCATGAATCCACTTAAAAATCTCGTGTATATCATAAAACAATAAAATAAAATTTTTTTTTAAAGAAAATAAAGATTCGTAGAATCCGTAGTTTCGTCTGCGAGGTCTGTAGTTCCATAGTCAGACAACTAAATCCATAGAAACTACGGAATGTCCGTAGTAGTTCGCAGGTATGGGAATACAGTACAACCTTGAAAATCCGGAATCGTCCGGAGCTCCGGACTTTCCCGATTATGGATTTTAGAATTTTCCTATGGACTACGTAAGCTTTCAGCAAATATTCATTAAAAATAATAAAAAGAAAATGCCTAACTGCTAAAGTTTTTATTGGATTTTGACAAAATTTCACATGGGAGTTTATTTTGACGTGTCTTGGTTACTGTAAAATTTGCATTCGGTTATTTAAAAAATTGGAAAAATTTCTTTTCATAGAAATTTCTCCCAGTAGGACTTTGCAAGAAGCTTTCATCCCCACCGCAACCTTGGGAGCCTCGTTCTCCCCTGATGACCCATCACCCTTGGCGCATTCTTTGTGATCAAAAACTGATGCCCTCGCCTTTTTATAAACTTTCTTCTTTTCTTTTCTGCTTTTCATGCAAAATAGCAGAATGAAAAAGGTGATGGCTGACCTCCGTACAACTAAAATTTGTGCCACTTTGTGCGATTTCCGTACATTTGGAGTAAATTTTTTTTTAAAAGTGCGAGTTCCGTACAAGTTAAAAAAATTTCTGTACAGTACAAGTAAAATAAAATAATTGTTTTTTTCGTACAGGTCACCAGAATCGGTGATTTAATCAAACATTTTTAGTTGCCCCGACGATGAAGTTTATCGCCATTGGCGACCATGAGTCTGGATCTTTATCTTCCACCCGCAAGAAACAAGGATTTTGAGTGCTAATACCCCATTTCCAATCACATGGCTCAGATATACAGATGACATCTTTTTCATCTGGATGCACCAGCAAGATGAACTGAACCAATTTCTCGACTTTATGAACTCTGCGCATCCGAAAATCAAGTTTACTATGGAATGCGAAGCCAATTGCTCGCTACCCTTTTTGGAAATCTTTATAAAAAAAACAACAACTGGTTACCTTCATACGGAATTATGTTACCCTTCCTATGTCCCAAATGTCATCTTACCAACTTCCGCATGTCCTACTGCACTGAAGTTAGTTCTTTTCTGATATAGGGGCAGAAGAGCATTCGTACTTACCTCTGATGACACCTCGCTGCTATCTGAAATCGAATCGCTGCAAACACTGGTGGCTTCTGCCGGCTTTGATGCCCAAATAATTGAGTGTGTCATAATGAGAGCAAAAACCAGATTCGCTAACCTTGGCAAGCACAGCAACGGCACCCCGTTGTGCTATGTCGGATCATGCCCATACGTTCTGGGATTCATATATTTTCTAAAGAACTCTCTTAGGAAGTTCGGAGTAAGAGCATTGAGACCGTTATTCTCATGGCTCACATCAAAGAGCGCTGTAATGAACCTTGCAGATGCAGGAGTGTACTCCATTCCCCTTGAGCACCCGAACGGGACCACGAAATACTATATTGGAATGACAAAGCACTCCTTCTGCCTGAGACTGGCTGAGCACAAGAGAGACATAAAACTAGGGAGGCTAACAATAGCATTGGTGCATGAAGTGAAGAACAACTCCGCCACTGCTAAATGGAATGGGCTAAAGAAGTTGCCCTGCACACAAACGCCAGAGCTACTGCTTTCAGAGAAACTGTTGAAATTCTAACAAACGAGAGTGTATGCAATGAAGGAGTATCAGTCGACCTTCCAGACGCCTGGCGCACCATTCTGTGCGAGCCGCGTTTCTGATGCATTGCATTACCGTGAAAAGCATGCGACCTGCTTGGTGGCATTTGTTACCCTTCTGCATAATACCCAATATCTAGTGTGTTTTTGAATTGTGTTTAGAATTAATAAATTTGCTTTAGCCGGTAATGCAGCCTGACGAAGCCACACGTTTGGTGGTGATAGCTTGCTTGCCCCGCACGGGGATAACTGGTTTTCCAGTTATTTGGGGAGCGGCGCCCCCACGGCCCGAGCTGACCTTGTGACGGATCAATTTATCATTTCGTCTTGAACGATTATGTAACCGAAGGGACAGCTGTTCATCCAGCTGCTGGGGGATGGCATCCCTGCGGCCCGAGCCGACATGTGCTATATGTGATGATTTTCAAATTTTTCATGTTTTTTTTTGTTTTGTTTTTTTCACTTGACACGCTCCGGCCTCAGTTGTAGGCTGCTGAGGTTGTGATTATGCGCCAGCTCTGGATTATAGTTTCTTGTTTTCTATCCTGTCTTCTCCATTTCATGTTCCTTTTGTTTTTCCGAGCTGGTTAGCTAGACCTACCCGCACGTTTGCCATGTGCGGTGACCCGTAAGGTGGAAAAGGGGATGCTGGAGGCTGAGGTTTCTGGGGGCCTGGGTGGTGTTGTTGCCAGTTGCCAACACTCCTCTTTGCCCCCTGCTTCACCCTAAATGGGTGGCTAGGAACTAACCCACTCCTAGTAATGAGGTCTGTGGCCGAGTGGAGCCCAGACCTCTAACGGCTTGTCGTCTCGTACGACAGGGTGAGTCTGGGGATAGGGTGGGCATGCCAAAGGGGTGGTCCCCAGGCATGGGAAAGTCTGGGTGCTCACCGAGCGCATGTCTGCCCTATCAACTTGCTATATCCACTTGCTATCCCTAGTATCGTGTCCTGCGTCCACTTGGGCTTGCGGACCTCTGGCTCTCCCCTGTTGGGCTCGGTAGTGGGTGGGGACGTCGGCGAATGAATCCTTTATTTTTTTTTCATGGAAGACAATAAAATTTCCCACGAACCCAAAACTAAAAGAGGTATGGAGGAAGGTTCAGGTCCTTCCGCCAAAAAAATTTTCGCTGATGTTTCCAATGCTAGATTCTTTTTGTGCACTCATTGGACCCTTCAAAGCCTTTGAGTGCCAAAAGTCCATTTTGGATCCATAAAGCACTCCAATCAATCGCAAGCTCTCCTAAGAGTGTCAAGAAGCTCCAGTCTGGAGATCTTCTTGTTGAGATGTCTACTGTGGCCTACAGTTCCACACTTATCAACACCAGCATGCTGCTTGAGACTCCGGTCAAAATAACACCACACGGTTACCTAAATTCATCTCGAGGTGTCTCCTCTCGGGATCTTATTGAATGTACTGAGGATGAACTTCTCAAAGAACTGAGGAGCCAACATGTTACGGGTGTACGGCGTATTTCTTTCAGGAGGAATGGGCAGTTTGTCCCATCCTGGAACATTATCTTGACATTCAACAACCCTTCCCTGCCTACATCCATTAAGGCAGGGTATCTCCACCTCAAGGTACGACCGTACATTCCTAACCCATTGAGATGTTTTAGGTGCCAGTCATACGGCCACTCTCAGCAGTCATGTAGGAGTACTCCTAGGTGTGGACGCTGTGGTGCCACAGAGCATCTACTTTCAGAATGTGTGGCCGAGGCTGAGTTTTGTGTGAACTGCAAGGGTTCACACCCAGCATCAGCCAAGGATTGTCCCAAGTGGAAGGAGGAGAAGGAAATCCAAAGGCTCAAAACGGTGGAAAATATTTCCTATCCTGAGGCCAGAAGAAGAGTGGTTCCTGTTACAACTGATCGGCGATCATACGCTTCAGTGGTGGTTGCCAAATCTACAGTTGCCATTCAGACCGACATTCAGATCCCCCTAAATGTCCATACAATATAGAAGAAATCATCGCAGCCGGACTGGAGGCACTCCAGTTGTGAGCTAGGGGTCTGAAAGCGGCACCCACCACTTCACCGAAGCAGACTTACTCCAACACCAGCAAGGTAACTCAGGCCACTTCTTCTGGCAAAAACACCAACACCAAGGATAAAAAGAGCGTTTCTTCTCCTCCAAAGTCTCAGCCAAACAATCAATGGCGAGTGAATCCCGCTAAGACACTTGGGACAAAGCATTCACCAATCTTGGCCCCTGGTCACACACCGCCAAATCTGGGGGAACACTCATTAGAGGAAATGGAGGCTGACCAAGTTTAGCCATTTCCTTTTTCATTTCATTTTTACTCATGGGTTCAATAATTCAGTGGAACTGCCGAGGTTTTCGCACCAGTTTTGATGACGTGAAACATCTGCTTTATTTGTACTCTCCGGTGTGCCTTTGTCTCCAGGAGACAAAGCTTAAACCATCGGACCTGCTTTCAGTTCGAGGCTACAGTACATTTCGGACAGATAACTCGTCTGGAAATATAGCCTGTGGGGGTGTCGCTATTCTTGTCCCTCACAGGGTTCCGGTATCTTCCGTCGCGGTTTCCACAACTGTGCAGGCCGTGGCGGTTCGTATTTCTATGCCTGTGCCTCTTACTGTTTGCGGTGTCTATCTGCCACCGGATGAGGATGTTAGCGTCTCTGTTCTGGAGAGCTTGATTGATCAGCTGCCTTCACCCTTCCTTCTTTTGGGTGGGGTGACTTTAATGCTCATCATCCTTTGTGGGGTAGTGTCAGCGCCAGCGCGAGAGGTCGTCGCATAGAATCTCTTCTGTGCTCGGCCTCTGTGTGCCTTTTAAACACCGGTGCTGACACTTACTTCCATGAGCCGACAAGATCCTTCAGTGCGATCGATTTAACCTTGGGTTCACCATCGATTATTGCTGACTGGTCGTGGACGGTGTGTAAGGATCTCCACGGGAGCGACCACTTCCCAATCGTCCTCTGGCACCATGCAAATGTGCCATCTTCTGCCTCCCGCCCACCTCGATGGAAGATGGATCGTGCCAGATGGGAGATTTTCACATCGTCCGCGGTGATATCTTCTGAAATGGTGACCCAAGAGTCAATCGACGCAGCTGTACTTGAAGTCACAACTTGTATTCTTCAGGTAGCTGATCTTTCAATTCCTAAAACATCTACGAAGCTCCCCAGAATTCCGAAACCTTGGTGGAACACTGAATGCGCAGCGGCTAGGAGAGCTCAACATAAGGCCTGGTCTACTTTTCGGCGTTATCCAACCGATACTAATCTCGTTGCTTTTAAACAAGCTAAATCCTATGCTCGGTTGGTGCGTCGACGTAGCAAGAGTGAGTCTTGGATCCAGTATGTGTCATCTCTCACTTCACGTGCCAGTTCGAAAAGTGTGTGGGACAAGATTCGTAAGATCCGGGGTAACTACAGCTCTCACCAGATTGCAATTCTCGAGAGTAACGGCTGCACATATGCTGAAGTCGGGAAGATTGCAGATTGTTTAGGGGAGGCGTTTGCCTCCGTTTCGAGTGATCTGGCGTATCCGTCCTCCTTTCATAGGATTCAATCCCCCGCGGAACGCCAGAGAATCTCTTTTGCGCCGTATACTGACACTAGTTATAACTCCCCCTTCAGCATGTGTGAACTTCGGGTGGCTCTGCATCGGTCCGGGGCTACTTCTGTCTGTCCCGATGACATCCACTACGACATGCTCCGTCATCTCTCGCAGTCGTCTCTCGAGAACCTTTTAATCTTATACAATCGCATCTGGTTAGAACACAGTTTCCCGGAGTCTTGGCGAAAGGCTTTTGTTCTACCTTTTCCGAAGCCTGGCAAGGATCCTAAGTCTCCCTCTAGTTATCGCCCAATTGCTCTCACTAGCTGTCTGTGTAAAGTTCTCGAACGCATGGTTAACTCACGATTAATTCATTTTTTAGAACATCATCAATTACTTTCACCATCACAAAGTGGTTTTCTGCGTCATCGTTCACCTCACGATCATCTCCTGCACCTTGAGACATCTGTGCGTGAGGCGTTCCTGTGTAGGCAGCACCTGGTTTCTGTATTCTTTGACATCGAGAAAGCCTATGATCGTGCGTGGCGGCACGGGATTATCCGTGACCTTCATGCGTGCGGATTGCGAGGAAATCTTCCGACATTTATTGTAAATTTTCTTCGCAATCGGGTGTTCCAGGTGCGCCTGGGTACGACGCTATCGACAACATTCCATCAAGAACAAGGTGTTCCTCAAAGTTGCATTTTATCTGTCACATTGTTCATCCTGCGCATTAATTGTCTCCTCACAAATCTTCCTCCTGCGGTTTTGGCTACTGTGTATGTCGATGACTTGCACATCTTCTGCTCGTCATCGAGCAAGCGTTTTATTGAAAGGCAGTCTGCAATTAATCAGATTTTTAAAGCGGCGAAATAGCAATGGTTTCGTTCTTTCTCCCGACAAGACAGCGTGTGTTCATTTCTGCCGGAGGCGTGGCCTCCATCCTGACCCCGAGCTGTATTTAGACCGTGCAGCCATTCCAGTTTTGCCGGAGACCAAGTTCCTTGGACTGACCGTCGACCGTGCGCTTATGTTCCGTGCGCATGTTCGGCGGCTCAAGATTTCCTGTCTGCATGCTCTTTCTATTCTAAAAATCCTTTCGAGAGTTTCGTGGGCGCAGACAGGATCTCTTCGTTTCGCATTTACCACTCCTTAATTCGGTCAAAAATTGGATTATGGCTGTATCGTGTATGGCTCGGCTCGTCCTTCCGTTCTCCGGCCTTTGGACGCTGTTCATCATCAGGCGCTGCGTCTTTGTACGGGAGCATTTCGAACATCTCCGATTCCCAGCCTTTACGCTGATGCGAACGAACTATCGCTTGAATAACGCCGTCTGCAGCTTTCTGTTCACTTTTATTTAAAACTTCCAGACCAGCCTTTGTACGGTGCAGTTTTCCGTCCTCAGCATGCTCGTTTATTTGAGAACCGGCCCTTGTGCATTCCAACCTTTGGTCTTCGTATGGCGGCCGTAGCTCGTGGTGCAGGGCTCGACTTGTCACTTGTTGCAGCGACCAGAGACTTTGGGGATCCTCCATGGCACCCACTTGGTGTCATGGTTGATACCACCTTTACGTCTTTTGACAAATCCTCAACCCCTGCGTCAGTGTACCAGCAGCTCTTCGCTGAGCACCGTGCCCTCAATACTGAATACACTCCCATTTTCTCTGATGGCTCCAAGATGCATGGAGTCGTTGGATCCGCAGCTGTCTGTGTTGATGATGTGTCAGTAGCGCTGGTCCCAGCTGAGGCCGCGGTGTTTTCGGCGGAGATGCATGCTGTGTATCTTGCACTTCTTCATGTTTAGTTGAGTTCTCATCATAGTGCTATGGTCTGTACGGATTCCTTAAGTGTCCTGCAGTCTTTGTCATCGCTGGACTATTGTAATCATCCTTTTCTTTTGAACGTACGAAGGCTTCTTCGTTCTTTGCTCGAGGCCGGTGTCCAGATTCAATTCTGCTGGATTTCTGGGCATGTTGGAATCTCGGGTAACGAGTGTGCTGATGCGGCCTCTAGATCTGCTTCCTCTTTGGTCGTCACACCCTTGCCACTCTTTCATCGCGATTTTCGATTTCTTTTTCGTGATCATATCAAACGAACGTGGCAGTGTCTGTGGGACCAACAGGTGGAAAATAAACTGCATCATATAAAACCTATTCTTGAAATCTGGAACTCCTCATCTTGTCGGAACCGCAGGGAGGAAGTGGTGCTTGCGCGTCTCCGCATTGGACATTGTCGTTTCACTCACCGCTTTTTGCTGTGTGGCGACACTGCACAGATGTGTGAGACGTGCAATTGCCGACTCACTGTCATTCATCTTTTGTGTAGCTGTGTTCGTTTTCGTGGTGTATGTTTTCACTATTTTCATTCTCATTTGTTGACAGAGGACGGCGCTACTCTGCAGCGGGTCCTGGATGACCACTGCGATACTGTCGCTGTGTTTTCCTTTTTAAAAGAAAGTGACTTTTTTAAACGCATTTAGATTTTAGCTCTTCCATCATCCTCATTTTTCAGTTTTAATGAATCAGCCGAATTTTAAACATTGTATCATGTTTTTAATGCTGTTTGTTTCATTGCCTTTTCACCCTTCAATCACTCTCATTTTTCACTTTTACTTAATCAGCCAGATTTTAAGTTTTCTACCATATTTTTAATACTCTTTGTCTGTCCTGTGTCTTGTCTTGTCTTGTGTTTGGCACACTTTGGCCAGGCATGGCCCTTTGCACCATAAAACCTAACCAACCAACCATAGCTTGCTTGTGCACTTTATAAGTATACACTGATAAAACAGATTTTTTCATCGTTTTTCATGTCGCTTCTGGCATATCTACCCATCGTTTTGTTAATAAACCTTTTATTGTGAAAAACGTTGCTAATTTTATTGTAATAAAGAAGTTTGTTGAAACTAGGGATGGTGGTTTCTTTTGTAACACATTCAGCAATTTCAAAATGTGTAAAATAATGTTATACAGTGAAACCGTTGAATGATGGTCACTGCTCAGACCAGGAAAAAAGTGACCATTGTTGGGAGGTGTCATTGTCTGGAGGTTAGGCCTTAGTTAATACTATTTTGCAGTTGCTTTTATATAAAAAAAAAACAGCAACTGTAAGAAACTCAAGCGCATAGAAAGTGGTTGCAGTGCTTTATATATATATATATACAGTATATTGACAAAAGTCACTGGACACCTAGAAGAGAAACACATCATAGCATATATTGACATACATTGGTATGGTGCCGGTCCACCTTTGGCCTTAATGCATGCACTGACCCTTCGAGACATGCTTTCGACAATGTTTTGGTACACAGCGATAGGTATGTGCTTCCATTCAGTACATAATGCTGCCGCTAACTGTTGCTTAGTAGTATGCCCTGGTTCCAAACTTCTTATGCAGTGCTCTAATTCATCCCATAGGTGCTCTATGGGGTTAAGATCAGGGCTCTGTGATGGCCAGTCCACACATAATTGAGAATTTTTGTCTAACCACATTGTAACAGTCCTTGCTTTATAGCTTGGTGCATTATCCTGCTGGTACCAACAAGGCTTGGTTCCATAGTATTGCTACAGAATTGGTAGGGCATAATTGTCCAGAATATCGAGGTAGACTAGCTGGTTAACAGGTTTGTTCCACGATAACCAATGGGCCGGGACCATACCACAAAAAAACACCCCCACACGAGTACACTGCAGCTCCAAACTTGACTGTAGGAACAGTACACTGTGGTAATTAGCATTCCCCTGCTGCCGCCATACCCACACATGCCCATCAGACTGATGGATCGTTCAGACTGATGGATCGTTCCATTGATCTACAGTCCATGATAAATGTTCTTTACACCATGCTAAACGACGAGTAACATTCCAAGTGGAGATGAAAGGATTATGAGCAGCCGCACGACCACAGTAACCCATGAAGTGAAGTTCTCTGCGAATGTTACATGTACATACCGAAGTTCCAGCAGTTTTACTCACCTGTACTCTGAGGTATTGTGCAGTACTCCGTCGATTAGCTGTAACGACTCTCCTGAGGCTTCGACATCCCCTATCACTGATTTTCTTTAGTCTGCCGGTACGTTTTGTTGCTTCAGGCACGCCACGTGTCTTCCACTTATTCAGTACATCCAAAACAGTTGACTTGGGTATGTTTAAACGTCTCTCGATTTCTCTTGTGGACAACCCACTAATATAACACCCAACAATCTTTTCTTTCTCAAAGTCAGTTCTCTCCCTCCGCAACATTTTCACTCAACCTTACAGTGCTATATATGATCATGGTCAGGTGAAGGCTTGTTTTTATACCGTTTGCAGCTGTACCGCACATCTTAACAATGCAGTGGATTTGTTCATTTGCTTTTGAAGGGGTGTGCAGTGACTTTTTGTCAATATATTATATAGTGTATATACACATACATACACATATATATGTACACTGCTGGACAATTGCTAAGGACGGATCATAAACGGCTATATAGCGCATAAAAAAGTAAGTGTGGTTGGATGCCAAGTGAAATAAAATAATGTCAGAATGCCAGGACATTACAAGAAAGACAATTTATTGTGTTCTGAAATCCAGAAGGCTTTGGAACGTGTTCAAGGAACAAACAGGCCATTTTGTGCAGAATACGTAAACGTGAAAAAAATGCAATTACCGTCCGCAGGCGTTCCGGCGTAAGATGTCAATACGGGATATGGCCACCATGGAGGGCGATGCAAGATTCTACACGTCGTGTCATGCTTTGCACAACATTATCAAGCAGCTGTTGGGGTAATATTTCCCATTCCTCTGTCAGTGCCCGGATGAGGTGGTCCTTGTTTATTGGAGGGCATTGGCGACCAGCAAGACTCCTCCCCAAAGCATCCCACACATTTTCAATGGGATTCAGATCTGGAGAACGTGCTGGCCATTCGAGGCGTTGAATATCCTCGCTCTCAAGACACTCCTGGACAGCGACTGTTCGATGACATGTTGCGTTGTCGTCCATGAAAATGAATGTATCACCGACAGCACCACGGAACATGCGAACATGAGGTAGCAGAACATCATTAAAGTATCGCTGGCCAGTCATAGTCCCAGTTGGAAGCACACAGAGGGACGTACGGCCATTGATCATGATGCCAGCCCATACCATGACACTACATGTCGGATATCAGTCCCTTTCCTGTATGTTTGCTGGACAATATGCAGTACCACTATCACGCCAGATCAGTTGTCGTCGACAATCAGACGATAGACTGTATCTACTCTCATCTGAGAAGAGGACAGCAGACCGGTCGTTATCAGTCCAATTGAGATGTTGATGGCACCATTGCAAACGGGCGGTACGGTGACGTCTGGACAATGGGATGCACACAACAGGACGGCGGGCGTATAGTCCTCCTTAATGCAAACGTCTGGCGACAGTTTTTCGGGAGATTCGCTTGCCAGTAGCAGCCATAAACTGATTTGCTACCTCACTAGCTGTGCTGCGCCGGTGTCTTTTTGTTGATAGCACTATGTACTGATCTTCTGCAGGTGTCGTACTGCGAACACGACCTCCCCCGTGACGTTTGCTACACTCTCCATTTGTTTGAAATGATTTGCAAAGCCTTGAAACAACACCATGGCTGACGTCAAACTCCCTGGCAACATCTTTTATTTTTCGCCCTTCTTCAATCTTGCCAATAATACGGCCAAACGTAAAATCATCTAGGTGATGTCGGGAAGACATACTGAAAATTGCAAGTTTGTCAATTGATTCTTTCCCTTTCAACTTTGCGTTTGAACAACAACGGTCAATACCCGTCAAATCCTTTATATCTCTTATCAGCGCTATGACGTCACGAACAAGTTCGGCAATCCAAAATTTGCACACGCACAACACGTCTTACTGTATCCCGCACTTATGCTAATTTCCACATTTTCCTGCCTTCCATTTTATGGTTGCTATCATTGCTATTGTCATCCATCCGTCCTTAGCAATTGTCCGGCAGTGTATAACAATTACCTCCCATAATTTCTTGTGTAAATTACTGTCATTCTGTTTTAGTGAAAAAATCACAAGTCTGAATGTTACTAAAATTTGCAAAATTTCTTTGTAGGTTTTCTCTCTACAGTTGCCAGTTTGTCTCTATCTCATTAACTTCTTTTTCACTTTGATCCCCTGAAACCTTTACACTAATAATTTATTCAGTAAATCAGTGATTTGTGTCCTTCCACAACCATGACATTCTACTAAGCGGCAAACACTTATTCCTTTTTCACTCTCTTCAATAGCTTTTACCTTTTCTGCAAAGGTCAAAAACTTCCTCTTTCAGTTTTTCACTAATTTTCATGATAGTGCAAGAACTCATGAATTTAAACTGCAGAAAAATGTGCATTTTATGAATGTCAAAAAGGCATCCTGAATATTGCAAATCTTCTGCTTTGTGTATGTGAAACCAGCCTTCTGCAAAATGGGGTGAAAAGAGACACTTCCATGGGAAAATAATTTCTGTGTGCCAAATAATTCATCAGTCAGTTGAGTTGAGCATATTCTGAAAGTCAATACAGAATTAGAGATTGATGTACTCCGCACCTCTATCAATGAGATAAGAATACGTACGTGATTCTGTGCCTACGAAAAAAAAAAAGCAAACAAACTGAATTTAGTTCAAGAGTGACATTGTCCAGATTCAGAAGTCCAGAGTAAAACAACTGATTTTATCTTAAAAGTACATACAGTTATATAATACGGGATTACACTAAGATGACACAAAAATTACTTTTTTGTCACATTTTCCGGTTGCACACCAACCCAATATTGGGACTGACTCAAGATAGTAGGTGCTGCCGCTCAGGCGGTATACAAAGCTATTATGTTCATTAATTGTGGCACTTCTTACAATTTGTAGACTTTCTTTAAATTTCCATTTTACACAGTGCCATTGATGTGAGAGAATTTTCAAAGAGTCCCAGTTAATCGAATGTCCAATACTCTGTATGTGTTTGGTAAGGCCTGTCTTGTTAGAAATGCTCCTAATAGCACCTTTTATGTTCAGCCACACAGGTGCGAAGTTGTCTTCCGGTTTCTCCTACATATGTTACCACAATTGCAGTGTACACTGTAGAGCACTCCATCTTGTAGAAGAACATTATTCTCTTTTTTGTTTAATGGAAGGGAAACATTTTTGAATTTTATTGTTTAAATGTGGAGCAAGTCGAATCTACAATTTAAAGCTAATCCTATGAAGCTTTTCAAATATACCTTCATTGTTAGTGGTCTTTCTAGTAAGTTTAATGTTATTTCTTGGTTGATTACAATTTGATTTTTTATTGATTACTATTTGATTTGATATAATTGATTATGATTTCATTTACGATTTGATTGATTTTTTAAATTATGATTTAACTTTATTTAAAAAATTAAATAAAATCATAATCAATCGAGAAATAACATTAAACTTAAAGGTCACATACCATAAAGCTCTATTTGAAGAGCTTCAGAGGATTAGCTTTACATTCCAGATTCGACTTGCTCCACACTTAAACAGTAAAATAAAATAAAAAAATCCCTCCCGTTTAACAAAAAGTGAATAATGTTCTGCTACAAGGAGGAGTGGTCTACAGTGTACTCTGCAATTGTGGTAATATATATGTAGGAGAAACTGGAAGACAACTTCGTGCCTGTGTGGCTGAATATAAAAGCTGCTATTAGGAACGATTCCAACAAGGCAGGCCTTGATAAATACATACTGAGTACCAGACATTCGATTAACTGGGACTGTTTGAAAATTTTCTCACATCAACCGCACTGTGTAAAACAGAAATTGCAAGGAAGTCTATGAATTGTGAAAAGTGATATAAATGTAGTGAAACAACCAACTTTTGGTTTTTTCATCCCTAATTTTTCTGTTACGCGTGTTAAATGCTAGATAATGTGGCCATACCTCTCACTTGCAATTTCCATACCTTGAGATATATATTAAGTAATAGCTGAGTAAAAAAAAAGGCATTTGCACTTACCATAGTTTGCAGTTGGTCTTCATTTGGTGCTGCTTCTTTGTCTTTAATATGATGTTGAACATTGCAGTTGACTGACCATTGAAATTTAACTTGTCATTCGTCCAAATTGTATTATTTATAAATGGGCTAAGGTTTAATTAAAAAAAGGAAACACATATGTTAAATATCGTACAAGGTCACTCGGAGAATAAAGCAAAGGTCCAATTTTTGGTATATATATATATATATAGCAAAATCAAATAATGTGAAACAACAAAAAACACCATTGAACAGATATACATTCTTTTATTCGGTACTTTGCATCGTTTGAAGCTAGCCTGGTTCGGGTGAAGTAATTGGTGAATGTTGGTCTTTCAATTATTTTTATTTCTCTTGTTCAAAATTTTGCTTTGTTTTGATTGCCCTATATATATCATCATCATCATTATCATTCTCAACCATTATCAATCCACTTCTGGACGAAGGTCTCCCCAAGTTTCCTCAACAACGGTCTGTCTTGTGCCAGTCTCCTCCATGTCACTCCTTCATACTTTCGAATTTCATCCACCCATCTCCCATGTGGTCTTCTTCTGGGTCTTTTCCTGTCCCTTGGAATCCAATCTAAAATTTTGGCCCATCGATGGTCTGTCCTTCTGGCAGTATGTCCAGTCCATTACCATTTCAGGGATTTAACTCTGATCATGATGTCTTCCACTCTTGTCATTTTTCGGATCCACGAGTTCCTCTTCTTATCTCTCCTGGTTACTCCAAGCATGCACCTCTCCATGATCCTTTGGGTTGTCTGCAGCCTTTGTATGTCTCTTTTAGTTAAGGTCCACGTCTCTGCACCATACGTAAGCACTGGAAGGATGCATTGATCAAACACTTTTCTTTTAAGACATAATGGCATATTGTTCTTGAAAATTATGCTGTTTCTTCCAAAAGCTCTCCAGGCCAGTTTTGTACGCCGATTAATTTCTTCATCAATGTGACCCTCACTTGATATCTGCTGTCCAAGATAAACGTACGTGTCTGTTATCTCCAGCTTTTCTCCATCAATCGATAAATCTTCATTTCTTGAAAAAGCATTGAACATCACTTTTGTCTTCTGAAAGTTCATTTTTAATTCCACTTCTTTACTCTTGTCAGCAAGTTCCTGGATCATACTCTGCAGCTCTGATGGGGTAGTTGCAAAAATGACTACGTCATCAGCAAAACGAAGGTGGGTTAGATAATCTCCATTAATCTTTATCCCCTTCTTTTCCCAGCTGAGCAACTGAAAGACACCCTCCAATGTGGCATTAAAAGAGCTTCGGAGATATGGTGTCACTTTGTCTCACTCCCTTTCCAACTTTTATGTGTGCTGTATTCTCAAACAGCCGAATCTTTGCACTTGCATTTTCATAGATGTTATTAATAATATTAATGTATGCATCTTCAATACCGCAGGATTTCAGAGCCATTGTAACTGCTGATGGTTTCACCGAATCAAAGGCTTTTGATAATCGATAAACGCCATGCACAATGGAAGTTCATATTCCCTCGCTCTTTCAATTAGTTCTTTCAGTACGTGGATATGATCTATTGTGCTGTAGCCACTCCTGAACCCAGCTTGTTCTCTCGGTTGAGCCATGTCCAGTGTTACCTTCAAGCGGTGTGAAAGAACTTTAGTGAAAATTTTATAAACCACTGATAGGAGGCTGATAGGTCTGTAGTTCCTGAGATCCTCAATGTCACCTTTTTTATGTAGCAAGATCATTGTAGCATTGTTCCAATCCTCAGGAATCTTCCCTTCATTAAGGCATCGAGTGAAAATTTGGGTGAGTACTGTTTCGATTTCTCCACTTGCTTCTTGTATGATGTCTACAGTAATTCCATCTTCTCCTGGAGCTTTTCCCCGCTTCATGTTCTTGATTGCATGTGCAACTTCTGCTGGGAGGACTGGAAGAACTCTGGTACTGGTACCTTTCATGATGTCTGGAGTACATGTATCATCCCTTTCATATAATTTGGAGTAGAAATCTTTCACTCTTGTCAAAATTTTGCCTCTATTTCTTGTTACAGAACCATCTTCTTTTCTCAGTGCCGTAATCTGTTTTTTTCCCTTACTGAGATGTCCCTTTGCTATCTTTAGGCTTTGGTTGTTTTCAATTGCTTTCCTCACTAGTTCACAGTTGAATTTCCTTACGTCTTCAGTGATACTTTTTCTTACTGTCTTGCATAGCTCTATATATTCCATTTTGGAAGTCTTATCTTCTTTAGTTGTCCTCATCTCTCTTCTTTTTTGCATCAACATTTTGGTTTTTCCTGATAATTTGTTCACATGCAACTTGTTCTTCGACCTAGCTAATTTTGTTGCTGTTTCCATAAGAGCTTTGGTTACTTTTCTGTTAACGTCAGAAATATCCACTTCATCTGATGTTAGGCCTTCTAAAGCAGATAATCTGTTCTTCAGTTTCAACTTGAAGGTATTATGGTGTTTTCTAAGGTTGGTTATGTCAATACATTTTGTTTGTCTTATGAGCTTGCCACGTTCAAGTTTAGTGTTGAGATGCATCTTACATCTCACCAATCTATGGTCACTACCTGTGTTGAACTTGTTTAGCACACTGCAGTCTTCTATGACGGATTTTTTGTTTCACATAATAAAATCAATTTCACTTGTCATTCCATTTGGATGTCTCCATGTCCATTTCCTGTGTGGCTTTTTCTTGAAAAAGGAGTTCAAGATAGAAAAACCCTTCTGCCTCTGCAAACTCAACGAGAGTATTTCCACGCTGGTTTCTGTTGCCGTGACCGAATTTACCTACTGAAGTTTCATTCTGTTGCCGTTGCCCTATTTTTGCATTACAATCTCCCATAATTATCTTCAAGTGCTGCTTGCCTTTATTATTTAGATGACGAATTTCCTCATAAAATTCTTCGTCTTCTTCAGGTTAATTGTGGTGGGTGCATAAGTTTGAATAATCTGAGCCTGGTATCTTCTCGAGAGTTGGATAACGAGTCGTGCAGCTCTGTCAGAGGGACTTTCAACTTCTACAACTTTATCCTTCAGTTTCTTGTTTATTATAAATCCAACACCACTAGTTCTGCCAGCATCTGTACCACGATAGTAGAAGAGATGTCCACTTTTCAGTTCAATGAGATCTTCTCCTTTTCTCCTTACCTCACTTAGCCCGACGATGTCCCACTTGATCTTTTGTAGTTCCTCTTCCAATTCTATATATGGCCATTCCATAAAATATCACATGATTTCAATTAAATTGTTTGCTGACACATTTTAGAAAAATGTTTTATTTTTATCATGGAATAGCATGGCGTTATATGTAGATTTCAGAAATGCATTTATAAATTTTTTATAGGCCACCATGTTGAAGAAAAAAATCAAAATGGCCACCTCCAAGAAAGCAAAATTGAGTCCTGCAGTCGTGTTTGCTTTTTATAACATCTCCCAAACTATTAAACATAACAATTTCAAATAAAATCCAGTAACTTAAGCATAGTCCGAGCTATAAAATGAAGTATTAACATTGCATTTAATATGTTGTTCAGTACCAGAAAATTTGACATGCGTTTTCAGTGCAAAATTGAATATTTCACTAACTTTAAGATTTTTTAACTTTTGAAGGAATTACATACACCAAATGAAACTCTACAGTTAAATTAAGTGCATGTAGTTAAACAATTTAAAAATGTTAAACTCAATATTAACACCCTCCTTATTAAAAAAAATTGTTTAAAAACTACACTTTGCAAATTTCGGCCATATTTGGTCAGCTGTATCTAAAAAGGGAGTGTACGAAAAAATCTGAAAATTTTATAGAATGTAGTTCTAGTAGAGGTGTCAGTATTGTGTAAGTCTCATATTGTGGTTTTGATCTGTATAGCTGCTGTAAAATATTGAAGATCATAAAAAATAGCAAATTATGGAATATCAATTTTGCACATCGTAATAACTTATTTTTGGTATTTATACTATTATTTGTATCCTATTAAATGTTAGGGGATTTTCATGTGAACTAATATTATTTATGGGCATGTTTCAGTTACCTGCATCTATTCCCCACTTTCGCAGAAAATGGAGTGCGGAATTATGCTAGTCTGTGAGTAAGTAATTGTGCGCTGATTTCAGAAGAAATATTCCGCCAATTTTAACAGTTTTCAATAAGATTGATCCCCAGGTGTAGCTTAGAAATATGCTAAACTTTCATCGAAATCGAAGTAATTTACCTGTTATCCTGTTCAATGAAAATTTCATTCGGGTCTGATTTCTAATTAAATTACAGTCCAATTTTAATGATTTTCAATAGGGTAGATTCCCAGGCGTTGCTTAACAACATACTAAAATTTCATCAAAATTGAAGCATTTTTACGTGAGTTATCATGAAGACTGACAAAGCAAGAGCATTACTGCTTCTTCCACCTATACAGATGTGCCAACTCTCCGGATTTTGGTGGGAGACTCCGGATTTTCAGCCCTCTGGTAGAATGTCAAATTCTCCCGATTTTTTGCTGATAATTAGCCGTTACGATGGTCGAAATTCCATCAACCACCACCTTGGATAAACACAGAAGAAAAAGATTTTGAACTGTCTATGAAATCTTTTTCTTTCTTCGTCGAAACAAGACGGCATTACAGTCATCGGTTTTGTACTTTTCCTCTCCTCATATCTGCAAAAAGAAAGCCGCCCCTGATGGCGCAGTGGTCTAAGTGCTGACTTCCGACAAATTGTCTGAGATGGGTCTGCGTTTGAATCCCGGTGAGGCATGGATGTTATATTTGTCTTATGGCACTGGCTCTCTCTCCCTTCCCTGGAACCAGTGGCCCTAAATTAGGGATGGGCTGCTTGTAGCACACTGACTTGCTCACGGTGGTTGTTAAACCTCCAACCAGAAAAATAAAGCTCGATACTTCCACATCTGTTTTGACAGATACCGCTGTAATACTACATCATTTTACTGTTTCCAAAAAGAACTTGTTTTAGAATTACAGCATTTTTTTTATTATATTACAAAAATATATTACTTTTCGGATGGGTGTGCCAGACAATATAAAAATCGCAAAAACTTTTTGAATTTATGCTACCATGAAGAAAATTTTGGATTACCTGCTCAGTGGCACTTTTTCCCATTGCGCATGGATAAAAGCCGTGTGACGGCAATGGAGGCATTGTTAAATGGTTGGTTAGAAAAGCAAGTCTCGAAAACCCATTTTGAAAATCAAATTTTAACTGCTGAAGATATGTACATTTTTGTAATGAAAATATTACTGGAGCACATTTAAGTTTTCATCTACTACAGAAATAGTTCAAATACAGAATCTTTTGGAAGAGAATATCACTATTTCATCCCGAAAAATAAATTTACGTTAAAAGTGGGCATTATTTCTGGATCAGCAACATGTACAGAAATAAATTAAAAAAAAATGACTTTTTAGCATGCGATATAAACATTAATGACTTTGTATGTTGTGTTTATGACAATAAATGATGGCTAGGTGTAGTTGAAAATGTATCTGTCAGCACAAATGACTTTTTCATTCATTTTTTTCATCCTTGTGGTCCAAACACTTGCTTTAAACTATCAAGAGATGACAAGATTTGGGTGAAAGCTGAAAATTTATTAAAGAAAATCTCACCATTGGAACTCAGTACAGCAACAGGACGGACTCATAACATTAGTTGTGATCTGAACACAAAGTTGTCATTGTTGCTACAGAAAAAGTGACCTAAACGTTGTTTGTGGTTTACAGACTGAACATTTAATACTCAAGATTAACTTCAAGATTGTCAAAGAAAAAGTTTCTAAACAAAACAATCTTAATCAATCACGTCAACTATAAATAAAATGTAAGCAGCAAGCTTTGTTTTGAAAACCCAACTTTTTTCAGATAATTTTATAGAACTTATTATATTTCCTACTTCCTATATGACTATAAATAATAATATTTCACATGAAAATGCCCTAAAATTTTATAGGATACAAATAATAGCATAAATACTCAAAATAAGTTATTACGATGTGCAAAATTGATATTCTGTAGTTTGCCATTTTTTATGATCTTCAGTATTTTACAGCAGCTGTACAGATCAAAAACACAATATGAGACTTATACAATGCTAACATTTCTGCTGGAAGTACGTTCTATTAAATTCTCAGATTTTTTCGTACACTCCCGTTTTAGATACAGCTTGCCAAATATGGCCGAAATTTGCAAAAGGTAGTTTTTAAACAATTTTTTTAATAAGAAGGAGGGTGTTAATATTGAGTTTAACATTTTTAAATTGTCTAACTACATGTACTTTATTTAATTGTAGAGTTTCATTTTGTGTATGTAATTCCTTCACAAGTTAAAAAATCTTAAAGTTAGTAAAATATACAATTTTGCGCTGAAAACGCATGCTAAATTCTTTGGTACTGAATAAAATATTAAATGCAATGTTAATACTTCATTTTATAGCTGAGACTATGCTTAAGTTACTGGATTTTATTTGAAACTGTTATCTTTAATAGTTTGGGAGATATGATAGAAAGCAAACACGACTGCAGGACTCAATTTTGCTTGTCGGAGGCGGACATTTTGACTTTTTTCTTCAACATGGTGGCCTATAAAAAATTTATAAATGCATTTCTGAAATCTACATATAACAGCTATTCCATGGTAAAAATATAAAATTTTTCTAAAACGTATCAGCAACCAACCCCATGTGATATTTTATGGAATGACCCTATATACACTGAAGTGCCAGAAAAACTGGCACACCAGTCTAATGCTTGGTAGGTACCCCAAGAGAGTGCAGGATTGCAGAAATATGACAGGGCATGGACTCCAATAGCTTCTGGAAATATGTTGTAGGCAATGCACACCATACTTCCTGCTGAGCATTCTATAATTCAGGTGTATTCCGAGGTCTCGGATTCCTGTGTTCGATAGCGCGTTGCATGGCATCCCAAATGTGTTCCATCACGTTCAGATCTGGGTACTTGGGTGGGAATAGCAACACCCCAAACTCAGATGAATGCTCCTCTAACCATAATGTGGTGTCCCAACACTTGTGGTGTGGAGGTGCATTGTCCTGTTGGAACAGGCCCAACCCATCAGCATGAACAGGTGTACCTCGCCAGAAAGGATGCGCACATAACGTTGGCCAGTCACAGACATTTGTAGATGTACCAGGGGTCCCAGTGAAGTCCAGCTAAACACACTCCATACCATTACGGACCACCTACCAGCCGGTACAGTTCCATGTTGACAGGTGGGATCCGTGGCTTCATGAGGTTTGCGCCACACACGAATCCTCCCATCTGCCCGATACAGTTGGAAATGCGACTCATCAGACCAGGCTACTTGTTTCCAGTCATCAAGTGTCCAGTGGCAGTGTTGCCGTGCCCAAGCAAGGCGCATAGCTCTGTGTCATGCACCCATCAAACGGACTCTAGTTGGGCGCCGGCTCCCAAAGCCCATATCGTGCAGGGTACGTTGCACAGTCCGGACGCTGATGCTTGTTGAGGCTCCAGCATTGAATTCCGATGATACCTGCGAGAGTGTTGCACGCCTATCGTGTGAAATGATTCTTGACGGCCGACTATGGTCACGTTCACCCAATGTATTTTTGCGGCCACACTGGTATCGTAAGTTGGAGGTTTTGCCGGAATTCTTGTAGTCACGATACACCCTTGCAATAGTCGTCCGTGAAATTCCGAACTTCATTTCTACCTCCGAAATACTATGGCCCATCTCACGAGCGCCAACTATGACACCGCGTTGAAAATAGCTTAAATCATTATTACTTGTCATTCTCATGTTGAAAACAACTCTGACAGCTGGCAAGGATGTCTATCGCTTTGTATACGCACTGGCGGACGCAACTGAGTATGCGCATAGGCGATGTTGCTATGTATTTTCCATAAGCTCATCTGTACCAGTTTCTCTGGCACTTTAGTGTATATACGTATATCAGGGGCGGTTCGTCATTAGGGGCCAGAGGGGCCAGGTCCCACCTAAAAATTTCTATTTCTAGAATTTTTTTTTTTTTTAATGCCCTGATGATTATTCTTTCTCTTAACTACATGGTGATAAAACTTTCCCTTCAAAAACCATTACCTAAGGGAAAAGTTTCCTTCAAAAACGAAAAAATATTCCCTGAGGAAAGAGATCACGTTCAGAGTTTGAGGTTATTGGGGCCAGCTCAAACAGGCCCCAGTAACATCACTACGCAAGCGAAGAGGAAACGATTTCCTCCCCGTCTCATTCAGTATGAAGATCTACATACAACACTGTCTTAACTGTGTGTGCAAAAAAAGCTGTGGGGCCAGATCTATCTGGCCCCGCGCTAATTTGATTGGCCGGGAGTGTATCCATTTCCTTAACGCCGTGGGTTGACAGAGAAGCTTACCCCGACCAAGCTCAAAGGTGGCGGGAGGGATTTAAATGTCGTAGCAAAGTTCAGTTAGTTGTTTTTTCTGTGTGTCTCTCTTTCTCGGTGATGTGTTGTTTCTTCGTGTCATGACTTTTTTGCTTGTCGAATACAATGAATGGAGTGGATATTTTGTTAAAATCTCCGTTCTTTGCTTTAAATCTGAAAGAAAAGCTTCACTTAAAAAAACTCAGTGCTTATCACCTCAAGAATGTTTAGTTTGAGCTTCATTAAAAAAAAAACAGTGCTCATCAGCCCAAGAATTTGAGTCGAAAAGCTTCACTTAAAAAAACTGTGCTTATCAGTCCAAGAATTTGAGTTTCCAAGAGTATGAAGTTTACAAACACTTTAAAGAACTAATTTCAGTTTTAACTAAGATGATTTTCTATGTTAAAAATAAATAAATAAATGAGAAAACATGTAAGTATAATTTGCACATGAGTACATATATGTTTTTAGGTTTCACAAAGGTTAAACCTTTCAAATAATGCAAATGGTAGTATGGTACTCATCCTATATGGAACGAAATTCATGAAACGTTCCCTCCCTGCATATATTTGGATTTATTATTTTTTCATTACATTTTTTTATCCTGTGAATCCTGTGATTATTCCTTAATTGAGAAATCTGAAGAAACACAAAGCACAACTAACATAAATTTAATGCTCATATATTTTCAGGTAAAAAATTTATTTAAGGAGTTTTAACATTTTTCTGTTAATAGTTATGCATTCTAATCTGAGGAATTTTTTTTCGTGTGCAATACAATAGTTGACACATTCCTACCTTATTTGGGCATTATTGTGAGTCAAGGGGGTAAACAGAGGCAGAGTAAAGGAATCTTGGGGGTGGGGTGGGGTCTGAATAGTTGGCCTAATAATGACAGTTTTTTTTTATTTCATTGTTTGACTTCGGCTACTGACCCCACCTGTTTCAGTTGTCACGAGCCGCCACTGACGTATATGCATGTATATACAATTTGCAACCACTCTCAATCTGGCACTTAAGTGTGTATCATCATTGTCAACCATTATCAATCCACTGCTGGACGAAGGTCGCTCCAAGCCTCTTCCACAACGGTCTGTCTTGTGCCAGTCTCCTCCATGTTACTCCTGCATACTTTCAAATTTCATCCACCCATCTCCCACGTGGTTTTCTTCTGGGTCTTTTTCTGTCCCTTGGAATCCAATCTAAAATTTCGGCTGTCCATCGATGGTCTGTCCTTCTGGTAGTATGTCCAGCCCATTGCCATTTCAGGGATTTTAATCTGATCATGATGTCTTCTACTCTTGTCATTTTTCTGATCCACAAGTTCCTCTTCTTATCTCTCCTCGTTACACCAAGCATGCACCTCCCCATGCGTCTTTGAGTTGTTTGCAGTCTTTGTATGTCTCTTTTAGTTAAGGTCCACATCTCTGCACCATATGTAAGCACTGGAAGGATGCATTGATCAAACACTTTTCTTTTAAGACATAATGACATATTGCTCTTGAAAATTATACTGTTTCTTCCAAACTCTCTCCAGGCAAGTTTTATATGCCAATTAATTTCTCCATCAATGTGACCTTCACTTGATATCTGCTGTCCAAGATAAATGTAGGTATTGGTTATCTCCAGCTTTTCCCCATCAATCAATAAATCTTCATTTCTTGTTAAAGCATTGTACATCACTTTTGTCTTCTGAAAGTTCATTTTCAATCCCACTTCTTTACTCCTGTCAGCAAGTTCCTGGATCATACTCTGAAGCTCTGATGGGGTAGTTGCAAAAATGACTACGTCATCAGCAAAACGAAGGTGGGTTAGATAATCTCCATTAATCTTTATCCCTTTGTTTTACCAGTTCAGTGATTGAAAGACATTTTCCAGTGCGGCATTAAAGAGCTTGGGAGATATGGTGTCACCTTGTCTCGCTCCCTTTCCAATTTTTACGTGTGTTGTATTCTCAAACAGCTGAATCTTTGCACTAGCATTTTCATAGATGTTATTAATAATATTAATGTATGCATCTTCAATACATCCATGCCTTTGCCAGTGTATGTCTTTAAATATTGAAATATTTCCCTTGAAAAGATTAAGTAAAGCTTCCATTCTTCTGTAGTGTTTAATATTTCTTACAAGGCTGGACTACTTTCTGACCTTTGCAGTGATGGTGGTTGTTACTGTAAAATGTAGCACAGTTGGGTTACTTAATTCAGGATTTATAGTGATGAGCAGGAGTATAAAAAATATACTTGTTCATCAGTCGGCAGAAAATGTCACTAGTCAGAGATTTCAGCATTTATGATACCAAAGGTGATGAACATTATGGCTCGCATTTTGCCCGACAGTATACACTGCTGGCCACCCAAAATACAACACCAAGAAGGACACGAGATAGCAAAGCCAGATTTACTGGACACATAACAACAGATACAAAGATGAAACGATTGAGCGTACAGGCCTGTGCGACTTGTGGAACACGCAGACATCAATAGTTTGTGTGGCCCCCATTGCTGGCAATAACGGCCGCTACAAGCCACGGCATCGAACGAAAGAGGCTTCGGATGTGGGGCTTGGGGTATGTCAGTCCAGGCTGCTTCTACACGTTGCCACAGTTCATGAGGTGTAGCTGCAGGTGGTGCCTGCTGGGCCACTCGGTTTCCAATCAGCGACCAGACGTGTTCGATGGGCGACATATCGGGAGTACAGGCGAGGCACGGCAGCAGTGTCACCTGGTGGGCCGTGAAGAATTGTTGCATGATGCGTGCCACGTGTGGGCGCGCGTTGTCCTGTTGAAATGTGGCTTCTGGCAGGTCCTTCAGGTAAGGGAGGACTACAGGTTCCAAAATGTCGGAGAAGTAGCGGTGGCTGTTGAGTGTACCGGCGGCTGTTGAGTGTACCGGCGATGCATACCAGAGGGGTGCGGGTGTCATATACAATTGCGCCCCAAAACATAACGCCAGGCGACGGACCGGTATGGCGATGCAGAATGCAGGCGGATCCGACCATCGTGGTGTTGCAGGCAAAAGCAGGATTTGTCGGAGAAGACAATGTGGTGCCATTCCGTAGTCCAGGTGTGGCGTTAAACGGCCCACTGCCGCCGCACTCTCCGGCGGTGTAACATCAATGGTAATCGGAGCAATGGGCGCCATGCGACAAGTCCCCGCTCTTGCAGACGACGTCGAACGATACGTGCTGACACAGGTTGTTGCGCAACACACCCTAATTCCTGCGTTAACATTTGTTATGTGGTGGTGTGAGCCGTCAATGCCCGCCGCACAACATGCCAGTCCTCTCGTTCGGTGGTGTGCCGCGGCTGTGGCAATCTCTCACGTCGGTCCGTCCGTCCCTCCTGCACCCACAGAATCCATACTCGCCTCACTGTGGCTGGATGTTGTCCCACATGGGTGGCGATGTCTTGGTACGATAAACCGCTGTCGCAATAAGCCACTATTCGTTCTATGTCGAACTCTAAAACGTGCTGGAATGACTGCCGTATTCTGCGACGAGGCATCAGGAAGTTTCCCACGCACAGGTCCGGCAGCACAACACACTTCCACTACTTACACCCCGCCTTCTGTGCACCTTTCTTATAGTTCTTCTCGGTGGTCTGCCGAGCGCACATGATTTGCATATGCCCTGCAATGCTAATGGTTTGCATGTTCTCTTGCGGGCGACGCATGCTGCGAATTTCAGGCCAATCGGATGCTTCCTTCTTGGTGTTTAATTTTGAGTGGCCAGGAATGTATATTTTACCCTAATATTTTTTGTTGGATCTAATTTGTTGTCACAGCAGGATGTAAATATTTTATTTCATCAATGGATTACCATCTGCCAATACATTACAACATTTGCAATTA
This sequence comes from Macrothele yani, assembly GCA_039090855.1. Taxonomy (NCBI): domain Eukaryota; kingdom Metazoa; phylum Arthropoda; class Arachnida; order Araneae; family Macrothelidae; genus Macrothele; species Macrothele yani. The sequence continues at coordinate 141,651,210 of CM076993.1, read as the reverse complement.
ACAACCTTTTAAATTTGTTTATTGGAATCTTAAAAAAGAAACATTTTAGCGTACATTAGCTTCATCTATCTGCAAAGCTGATTCAGTCAGTCAGTCAGTCTTATCTTGTTACTATGGAAACCAAAATTAAAAAAAGAAATATTTTTTTGAATTCTAACAAAATTAATCACAGGTTATAGGGCACCATGATCAGTAATTAATGACAATCTGCAAGGTTTCACCTAAAGCTGTTTAAAACTTCTTAAAATATGCACACTTGATTTTAAAAAAAACCCCACACACATTCAGACAGCTTGTTTAAAATCAACATTATTTTTATTTCAGTTTGCAGTACTGCAAAATTATCTTTTCCTCCTCTACCCCCATTCTTCCTAGGAGGGGTTGCAGTGCTTCTAGATTACAACTGTATTTTTTTCCACCTTTGCAAATATAAAATGCCTATTACTGACCGTCAGATTAACTCACCCACCCCAACCATTTTGCTGTACACAGTTCAGACGAGTTATTGTTCCAAGGGATGGAAAGCCCGAGCATAAGTGCTCTTTTAAATTATACTTGGGATGCATAAAAAAAACCAAAAGATTCAGTTAAATAATGGAAAATTGTAATATATACCTGAATATGTTCTTGAGATAAGACACAGCACAATATAGACCTGAATATGTTTTTGAGATAAGACACAGCACTTACATCAATGTTCAAAAAATTGCGATATTTTGGGGTTTGGCTAATAAGCTGTGGTGCATATACAGCTGCGAGTCAGGCCGAAATCTGGAATTTTTAAGCATTATGTTGGGCAAGTGATTTCTCTCCAAGCATTACACTATCACATTTCTTTCCTCAGTAACAAGACAGCCCTCCCCATCAACTTCTTGCATTCTCCAGTCCTCCCATGACATCTCCTTCCCCACCTTAACGTTTCATGTGCATGCTCTTTGTTCTATATTTTACACCGGCACAGCTCAAGATGCTGGGTAACTTGCTGGCTCTCCTGGCGCGGCTGTTAGAATTTGTAGAACAAAGCTTCCACTTTTATTCTTTGCCTTAAAGCAAGAAAGTCTATTTTCAAAAATGCAGAATAAGAAAATTAGTCTGATTTTTGCACTTGTTATGGAAGAAAAGTAGGGGGAAAAAAAAAGAACAAAAAAAGACAGTGATTAAAACTAGTGGGTTTAAATTGGCTGGAAAAATGCTTGCCTTGTACGTCACTCCTGAGCTATAATTTTTGAATCATCGTGGACGAGTGTAATTTTGGACACCTGGTGATGGGTGTACCCTTCATTTCCTACTTTCCCATTTGAAAAGCAAATTTAGGGAATTTAGAAAATAATGTATAGAGTACAGTTACTTCTTTGTCAGTGATTCTGAGGGTGTGTAATTATACTAATAGAGTATGCTGGAAATATAAGGAAGTGAATATTATGGGAGAGGAATTTAATATCTTTATATTAATTTTTATATTAACATTACTGTGAGTGTTAGTGAGTGTTAATATCTTTTTTTTTATACATACATTATGAGCTTTGTGTAAGTCTGGTCTCTTTTTTTCTTTCAGGTAAATTATGTCTTTTGTTTCTAGCTATCTTTGACTGTATGGCTTCATTTGGTGCTTTTTGTGGAAGTAAGTGTTGAACTTGACAAAAGTGAGACAAGACAGCCATTATCATATAGTGCTGAAAATGAAGACATAGTTTGTGAAAAAACAAGAAACACTGTACTACTTGTATCATCATCATCATTGTCATCAACCATTATCAATCCACTGCTGGACGAAGGTCTCCCCAAGTTTCCTCCACAACGGTCTGTCTTGTGCCAGTCTCCTCCATGTCACTCCCGCATACTTTCGAATTTCATCCACCCATCTCCCATGTGGTCTTCTTCTGGGTCTTTTACTGTCCCTTGGAATCCAATCTAAAATTTTGGCTGTCCATCGATGATCTGTCCTTCTGGCAGTATGTCCAGCCCATTGTCATTTCAGGGATTTAACTCTGATCATGATGTTTTCCACTCTTGTCATTTTTCGGATCCACAAGTTCCTTTTCTTATCTCTCCTGGTTATACCAAGCATGCACCTCTCCATGCTTTTTTGAGTTGTCTGCAGCCTTTGTATGTCTCTTTTAGTTAAGGTCCACGTCTCTGCACCATATGTAAGCATTGGAAGGATGCATTGATTAAACACTTTTCTTTTAAGACATAATGGCATATTGCTCTTGAAAATTATACTGTTTCTTCCAAACTCTCTCCAGGCAAGTTTTGTACGCCGATTAATTTCTTCATCAATGTGACCCTCACTTGATATCTGCTGTCCAAGATAAACGTACGTGCCTGTTATCTCCAGCTTTTCTCCATCAATTGATAAATCTTCATTTCTTGTAAAAGCATTGAACATCACTTTTGTCTTCTGAAAGTTCATTTTTAATCCCACTTCTTTACTCTTGTCGGCAAGTTCCTGGATTATACTCTGCAGCTCTGATGGGGTAGTTGCAAAAATGACTACGTCATCAGCAAAACGAAGGTGGGTTAGATAATCTCCATTAATCTTTATCACCTAGTTTTCCCAGCTCAGCGACTGAAAGACACCATCCAATGTGGCATTAAAGAGCTTCAGAGATATGGTGTCACCTTGTCTCAATCCCTTTCCAATTTTTATGTGTGTGGTATTTTCAAACAGCCGAATCTTTGCACTTGCATTTTCATAGATGTTATTAATAATATTAATGTATGCATCTTCAATACCGCAGGATTTCAGAGCCATTGTAACTGCTGATGGTTTCACCGAATCAAAGGCTTTTTCATAATCGATAAAAGCCATGCACAATGAAAGTTCATATTCCCTCGCTCTTTCAATTAGTTCTTTCAGTACGTGGATATGATCTATTGTGCTGTAACCACTCTTGAATCCAGCTTGTTCTCTCGGTTGAGCCATGTCCAGTGTTACCTTCAAGCGGTGTGAAAGAACTTTAGTGAAGATTTTATAAACCACCGATAGGAGGCTGATAGGTCTGTAGTTCCCAAGATCCTCAATGTCACCTTTTTTATGTAGCAGGATCATTGTAGCGGTGTTCCAATCCTCAGGAATCTTCCCTTCATTAAGGCATCGAGTGAAAATTTGGGCGAGTACTGTTTCGATTTCTCCACTTGCTTCTTGTATGATGTCTACAGTAATTCCATCTTCTCCTGGAGATTTCCCCCGCTTCATGTTCTTGATTGCATGTGCAACTTCTGCTGGAAGGACTGGAGGAACTCTGGTACTGGTACCTTTCATGATGTCTGGAGTGCATGTATCATCCCTTTCATATAATTTGGAGTAGAAATCTTTCACTCTTGTCAAAATTTCGTCTCTATTTCTTGTTACAGAACTATCTTCTTTTCTCAGTGCCATAATCTGTTTTCTTCCCTTACTGAAATGTCCCTTTGCTATCTTTTTTAGGCTTTGGTTGTTTTCAATTGCTTTCCTCACTAGTTCACAGTTGAATTTCCTTACGTCTTCAGTGATACTTTTTCTTACTGTCTTGCATAGCTCTATATATTCCACTTTGGAAGTCACATCTTCTTTAGTTGTCCTCATCTCTCTTCTTTTTTGCATCAACATTTTGGTTTTTCCTGATAATTTGTTCACATGCAACTTGTTCTTAGACCCAGCTAATTTTGTTGCTGTTTCCATAAGAGCTTTGGTTACTTTTCTGTTAACTTCAGAAATATCTACTTCTTCCGATGTTAGGCCTTCTAAAGCTGAGAATCTGTTCTTCAGTTCCAACTTGAAGGTATTATGGTGTTTTTTAAGGTTTTTTATGTCAATAGATTTTGTTTGTCTTATGAGCTTGCCACGTTCAAGTTTAGTGTTGAGGTGCATCTTACATCCTGCCAATCTATGGTCACTACCTGTGTTGAACTTGTTTAGCACACTGCAGTCTTCTATGACGAATTTTTTGTTACACATAATAAAATGAATTGCACTTGTCGTCCCATTTGGATGTCTCCATGTCCATTTCCTGTGTGGCTTTTTTTTTTTGAAGAAGGAGTTCAAGATGTAAAACCCTTCTGCCTCTGCAAACTCAATGAGAGTATTTCCACCTGGTTTCTGTTGCCGTGACCGAATTTATCTACTGAAGTTTCATTCTGTGGCTGTTGCCCTATTTTTGCATTGAAATCTCCCATAATTATCTTCAAGTGCTGCTTACCTTTATTATTTAGATGACGAATTTCCTCATAAAATTCTTCAATTTCTTCTTCAGGATGACTTGTGGTGGGTGCATAAGTTTGAATAATCTGAGCCTGGTATCTTTTCGAGAGTTGGATAACGAGTCGTGCAGCTGTGTCAGAGGAACTTTCAACTTCTACAACTTTATCCTTCAGTTTCTTGTTTATTATAAATCCAACACCACTAGTTCTGCCAGTATCTGTCCCATGATAGTAGAAGAGATGTCCACTTTTCAGTTCAATGAGATCTTCTCCTTTTCTCCTTACCTCACTTAGCCCGACGATGTCCCACTTGATCCTTTTTAGTTCCTCTTCCAATTCAAGAAGCCTTGAATCAGAAGATAGGGAGCGTCCATTATACGTAGCCAAGGTCAGCATCAGATGGCAGCCTAGTCCGGTCCTCCGGGGATTCTTAGCACCCTCTGCCTTCATGTCGCACTGGCCGCTGCCTTGGCCAGGTACATTCCAGCTGCCGGAGACTGAGGGCCAAGATTTAAGTTGTGGAATCATTTTGGAGGGGTTTGGCCATAACTCACCACGCTGGCCAAGCGGGTTGGTGAGTGTGGGATAGCATTTCCTCTAATCCCGATGGTATAGTTATACCGTTATTGGCGGTCGTCAGAGCCCCTTTAGTGGGAACAGGATGCACCACGAGAAGGCTGGGTTGACATTTGTCAAGGACAGGCTATGATGTTACGCATCACCTGACCTTACATCCCACTGCTTGTATACCAGTCATTAATTAGGAAAAGGGCAACACACCAAAAACTGTGCTTTCCTGTTTTATTCAGATGAGGATATCAACAGCATAAACTGCAGATGAAGAAACCTTCCAGCAGCTGTGCAACTCGTAATGCAAATACAGTGGCAGCTGCATGTTTAGTGACAAGTGAATGACAGTTATAAATCTGAAGTACTTGATCTTTTCCAAACTTCTTAACTCAAAGTGTGTATCAAGACAAGATTAAAAAATAACTGATCAAGGGAAGGTTTGTATCATTTCATAAGTGAAATGATACAAACCTTGCATTTTTGCAAGATAGTCTAACAGTAGCCGCAGAGGAAGTGTTTGCATGCCGATGATCCTTTATCATGTTGTTCTTTTGAAGGGATGAACCATTTAGTTCTGAGGTATCAGTCAGAAAATGTACATGTTTATTTTCAGCTGCAGTGAGTAGGGGTATTCAACTGGTCCACCATGATCAAAAGCTTTAGGAGAGAAGTGATTACAAAAAAAAAAAAAAAACATATTTGCTAAATCATTGGGTAAACTGGGAAAAAACATTACTGCCAGTTTATGTGCAAGTAAAGGACATTATCTTTTCTTCCCCATGTTATGTTTGAAGAAAAAACAGGTAAGCTGTTTGGTCATCACCTGAAAATTACTCAGATAGCAGATCCAAATAGAATTACTTCAATCTAATTGAGGTAGACTCACCTTTTTGGGTTAATTCCTCTTATTAACATTTTGAGCACATGTATTTTTAGCAGTCTTGTCACTACTCATAGGGGTTTTTTGTGATCTTTACATCTGTCATCCTCGTAGTGTCATGTGTTTACTCTGCTGGTCCTGGAGTCAATTTTTTTTTCTTTATTTCCACTCTTGAGCCATTTAGGACAATTCGAGAATTATATATATATATTATCAGTTGTTACCTTTTTAGAATTACTTCAGGTAGACAAAATTTTGAAATTTGGAAACTGTAAATTGTGAAACTGTGCTGTGCTTTGCCATCAGTGTTGTGGTGGAAGGAACTTCAACTCTGCATCATATTTGTTTTCACCTCTCACTCACTCTGAGGAATAACTGCCGCTATTGTATTTCCATCTCATTCATCATGACCACTTTGTCCATTAAGATTTGTTCCCTCTTAATATGAATTTTGGTTTGCACTGGGTGACTGAAGTGAGCTATTTTGAGGTACTTCCTGTTGTATTTGAATCATTTTATGCTCTTTGCTTTTTAATTTTGCTTCTCCATTCTATGTGATTGCATTTATTCTTTTTGTTACCAGGTGTCCCATAAGATTCGTACCAATTACACTACAACGGCTGCAGAGAACATAAAGAAAGTTCAACATGGTACTCAGAGATAGTTGGAATTTCTGGTGTACCAGTGTTTCTGTTTCTTTGCAGGATTTGAAAAGATGACAACATATACCACAGAGCAGCGTGCCTTCATCGTTGAAGAGTGTTATCGGTCATTGGAGAGTTTGGAAAAGGTGAGGAGGGCATGCCAGAAGAAGTTCAGCATCAAAGATAGATGAAACAGACACGCTATAAGGAATATTGTCACTAAATTTCACACAATGGGGTCAGTGTTTGACAGTCTCACCCAAGTGGCAGGCCCTCCACATCAAGGATGGAAACCAACATTGATAGGGTGTGATAAACATTTGACAAAAGCCTGAAAAAGTCTATCCGATGGGCTGCACAACAGTTGGGACTGACACACAGCAGTGTTCATCGCGTTCTCATAACAAATCTGCATCCTGTACAAGATCCAGACACTATAGCCTCTAACAGCAAGGAATACAGGCCTGGAGTTGGCATTTGCTGAGACAATGCTCAACAGAATTCAGACACAAAACATCTACACAGGACTCATCTGGTTTTCGGATGGGGCTCATTTCCACCTCGATGGTTTCGTCAACAAACTGAATTGGTGGTTTTGGGGGTCCACAAACCCACATTTTGCTATTGTTGAAACCCTTCACACATAGCGTGTGACTGTGTGGTGTGCCTTGCCACAATGTTGAAACTTCGGGCTCATCTTCATCAGTGAAACTGTAAGATCCATGAGATATCGGACAGTGTTGAAAACAGCTTTCATTCCATGTGTGCAGGGTTTCATAGGTGGTGACCTGCAAGGTCACTTTTTTCACGTAAGGTGGTTCACATCAGCATCGTACTACAGCTCTGGTATTTGCACTGCTCCAAGAGCATTTCGGAGAGTGTGTCATTGCTTTGAACTGCTGCACCCCACACGGGGATAACTGGTTTTCCAGTTATTTGGGGAGCGGCGCCCCCACGGCCCGAGCTGACCTTGTGACTGTTTTTTGCTTTCTTGTATTTGTGCTTTCACGTTACCGCAAGGACAGCTGTTCATCCAGCTGATGGGGAGTAGCGACCCCACGGACCCAGCCGACATGTTATGTTTGGTTCTTCCCATTACAACTTTGTGTTGCCACCACCTTGACAGCACCCACCTCAGTTGTAGGTTGCTGAGGTTGTGATTATGCGCCAGCCCTTTCCTTTCCTCTCCCTTTCCTGTTTTTACTTTCTTCTCCACTACCTGTTCTTCTTTTCTTCTCCATTTTCTACTCGACTTGCTTCTCCATTTTCTGTTCCTCTCTTGTTTTTCCGGGCTGGTTTGCTAGACCTACCTGCACGTTTGCCGTGTGCGATAACCCATAAGGTGGAAAAGGGGATGCTGGAGGCTGAGGTTTCTGGTGGCCAGGTTGTAGTTGTCGCCAGTCGCCAACACTCCTCTTTGCCCCCTGCTTCACCCTAAACGGGCGGCTAGGAACTAACCCACTCCTAGTCAATCGGCTTGTTGTTACCCGTAAGATGGAAAAGGGGATGCTGGAGGCTGAGGTTTCTGGTGGCCAGGTTGTAGTTGTCGCCAGTCGCCAACACTCCTCTTTGCCCCCTGCTTCACCCTAAACGGGCGGCTAGGAACTAACCCACTCCTAGTCAATCGGCTTGTTGTTTCGTACAACAGGGTGAGTTTGGGGATAGTGCGGGCATGCCAAAGGGGTGTTACCAAGACCTGGAAAAGTCTCGGTACTCGCTGAGCGCATGTCTGCTCTATCAACATGCTATATCCGTTGCTTAACCTTAGAGTCGTGTCCTGCGTCCAATTGGGCTTGCGGACCTCCGGCTCTCCCCAGTTGGGCTCGGTTGTGGGCGGGGAAATCGGCGGACGAACTTTTCACTTCTATTCATGGCTAACCAAAAAAATTTCCCAAGAACTTCAAACAAAGCGGCCCATTGAGGAAGGTTCACCCCCTTCCAACAAGAAACCTACACCTGATTCTGCCAATGTTCGGTTCTTTTGCATCCACTCCTTGGACGCTTCAAACCCATTAAACACCAGAAGCCCCTTCTAGATAAATAAAGCATTGCAATCAATTGCCAGCTCTCCTAAGAGCGTTAAGAAGCTCCAATCTGGAGATCTTCTTGTCGAGATGTCGAGTCCCAGATATGCTACAGTGCTTTTAAACACTACCTCTTTTTTAGATTGTCAAGTAAAAGTTACCCCTCACGGCTACCTCAATTCCTCACGAGGTGTTACCTCTTCTCAAGACCTTCTGGAGTGCAGTGACCAAGAACTTCTGGAGGAACTGAAAGACCAACAAGTGAGTGGAGTCCGGCGCATCCTATTTCGGCGAAATGGTCAATCTGTCCCATCTCGAAACATCATACTGACCTTTAACACCCCATCCCTGCCAACATCAATCAAGGCAGGGTATCTACACCTTGAAGTGCGCCCCTTCATACCAAGTCCTCTACGATGCTTCAAATGCCAAGCATATGGTCACTCCCAGCAGTCTTGCAGGAGCACTGCTCGGTGTGGGCGTTGTACAGCAACAGACCATACTTTGCAAGATTGCCATGCCGAGGCCGAGCTGTGCTTCAACTGCAAGGGATCTCATGCAGCATCATCGAGAGACTGTCCAAAGTGGAAAGAGGAAAAAGAGATCCAACGCATTAAGACCGTTGAGGGAATCTCCTACCCAGAGGCCAGAAGAAATGTCGCTCCAAATCAATCAAATCGGCGATCCTATGCATCAGCGGTTGTTGCAAGGACTACAGTCGGTACACAGACTGATAGTCAAATCCCAGTGAATTGTCCCTACAAGCTAGACGACATCATAGCTGCTGGTCTGGCAGCACTGCAATCCCGAGCTAATTAGGGACGCGAAAGCTCTAACAACCACTGTGCCTAAACCTGCTGCAACTAACACCAGCACCACCGGGACTTCAACAACCCCGGGAGGAAAGAGAAAGGAAAAAGAAAAGGAGAAGAAATCTCCAAACTCTCATCATAAGAACCAGGATTGGGCAAGATCATCTGCGACACAGGAACCAAAATACCGCCCCATTTTACCACCAGAGACTACAGGGCGTCGGGACAAAACAGTCCCAAGCGCAAATGGACATTGCTGACGAAATGATGGAATCGGACAACTATTAGTTGTCCCAGTCTTTCTCGGGTTTTGTTTTTCGCTTTTCTTTTTCTCATTCACCACACTTCAAACCATGGGTCAAATCGTTCAGTGGAACTGTCGAGGCTTTCGGACAAGACATGACGACGTGAAACATCTGCTTTCGTCATACTCTCCGATGTGCCTTTGCCTCCAGGAGACAAAACTGAAACCATCAGACCTCCTTTCAGTTCGAGGCTACAGTGCATTTCGGAAAGATAATGTTTCAGGAGATATAGCCTGCGGGGTAGTTGCCATCCTTGTCCCCCACAGTGTTCCAGTTTCTCCCGTTGCGGTCTCAACATCTTTACAAACCGTTGCGGTGCGTATCTCCATGCCTGTGCCTCTAACTGTTTGCAGCGTCTATCTGCCGCCGGATGAGGACGTGAGCGTGTCCGTTCTTGAGAGCTTAGTTGAGCAGCTGCCGTCACCTGCTCTTCTTCTGGGTGACTTCAATGCTCATAATCTATTGTGGGGTAGTGTCAGAACAGACACACGAGGCCATAGGATCGAATCTCTTCTTTCCTCGACCTCTTTGTGCCTGTTTAACACCGGTGCTGACACTTACTTCCACGAGCCTACACGAAGTTTCAGTGCAATCGATTTATCTTTGGGTCAACCATCGGTTATGGCCGACTGGTCGTTGACGGTGTGTGACGACCTCCATGGAAGCGACCACTTCCCAATTGTACTTAGGTATAATGTGAGCGTGCCATCTTCTGCCTCCCGCCCTCCTCGTTGGAGGATGGATCGTGCCAAGTGGGAGGTCTTCACATCGTCCGCAGTGATATCTTTTGCAATGGTGACCCGGGGGTCAATTGATGCAGCTGTTACTGATGTCACAACGTGTATCATTCAGGCAGCAGATCTCTCTATCCCAAAAACATCAACGACGCTCCCAAGACGTCCGAAGCCTTGGTGGAACCCTGATTGCGCAGCGGCTAGGAGAGTTCAACATAAGGCCTGGTGTACTTTTCGGCATTATCCGACCGATGCTAATCTTGTTAAATTTAAAAGAGCAAAATCTTACGCTCCGTTGGTGCGTCGACGAAGCAAGAGGGAGTCTTGGATGAAGTACGTTTCATCTATCAATTCACGTGCCAGTTCAAAAACTGTTTGGGAAAAAATTCGTAAGATCCGGGGAAACTATAATGCCCGCTAAATTTAAATTCTTGAGAATAACGGCTGCACATATGCTGAAGTAGGGGAGATTGTGGATTGCTTGGGCGAAGCGTTTGCCTCAGTTTCTAGTTCTCAGGCGTATCTCCCGTCCTTTCAGAGGATTAAAACAACCGCGGAACGCCAGAAAATCTCCTTTGCGCCTTTTTATAACACTGAGTATAACTCCCCTTCAGCATGGTTGAACTACGGGTGGCTCTGCATCGGTCCGGTGCAACATCTGTCGGTCCCCGACGGCATCCACTATGACATGATCCGCCATCTCTCGCAGTCTCTCGAGAATCTGTTAATGCTTTTCAACCGCATTTGTTTGGAGCACAGTTTCCCGGACTCTTAGCGAAGAGCTTTTGTTTTACCTTTTCCCAAGCCTGGCAAAGACCCCAAGTCTCCCTCTAGTTATCGGCCAATTGCCCTCACTAGCTGTCTGTGCAAAATCCTTGAACAAATGGTTAATTCCTGGCTAATTTATTTTCTAGAAGAACATCGAATACTGTCTTCATCACAAAGCGGCTTCCGCCATCATTGTTCAGCTCCTGACCATCTCCTGCTCCTTGAGATGTCTGTTCGTGAGGCGTTCGTACGTAGGCAGCACCTGGCGTCTGTATTTTTTGACATCGAAAAAACTTACGATAGAGCGTGGCGTCATGGTATCCTCCGTGACCTCCACGAAAATGGGTTGCGTGGAAACCTCCCAACATTCATTGCCAGCTTCCTTCATAACCACGTGTTCCAGGTGCGCCTGGGTACAGCGCTCTCTGTCTTTTTCCATCAAGAACAAGGTGTCCCTCAAGGCAGCATTCTTTCGGTGACTCTGTTCATCCTCCGCATAAACTGTCTGCTCAAAAATCTTCCTCTAGCGGTTTCGGCTACCATTTATGTTGATGACCTTCACATCTTCTGTTCGTCATCCAGCATGCATTTCGTTGAAAGGCAGCTGCAGTCTGCAATTACCCAGATTGTTAAAGCGGCTAACAATAATGGGTTTGTTCTTTCTCCCGACAAGACAGCCTGTGTCCATTTCTGCCGGAGGCGTGGCCTCTATCCTGATCCAGAGCTCTATTTGGACCGTGCAGCCATTCCAGTTTTGCCGGAAACCAAGTTCCTTGGTTTGACCGTTGACCATGCTCTCACCTTTCGCTCGCACGTATGACGGCTTAGGACTTCCTGTCTGAGGGCCATGTCAATCCTTAAGATCCTTGCCTCAGTCTCCTGGGGTGCAGACAGGACTTCCTTGTTCCGTATTTACCATTCTCTCATTCGGTCTAAGCTGGATTATGGCTGTATGGTGTATGGCTCTGCGCGTCCTTCCGTTCTCCGGCCGTTGGATACCATCCACCATCAAGCGCTGCGTCTTTGTACGGGAGCATTTCACATGTCACCCATTCCCAGCCTTTATGCCGACGCGAACGAACCGTCGCTTCATTTACGCCGTCTGCAGCTGTCTCTTCAATTTTACCTGAAACTCAAATCTCTCTCAGACCATCCTTTACACGATGCAGTTTTTCATCCCCAGCATGCTCGTTTGTTCGAGATCCGTCCCTCGTGCATTCGAACCTTCGGTCTTCGTATGGTGGCTGTAGCTCGTGATGCAGGGCTCGACTTGTCACCTGTTAGAGAGACCAGGGGCTTTGAGGATCCCCCATGGCACCCTCTTGGTGTCATGGTTGATACCAGCTTTACATCTTTTGACAAGTCCTCAACTCAGTGTACCAGCAGCTCTTCGCTGAACACCGTTACATCAATGCAGACTTTATTCCTGTTTTCACCATTAGATCTAAGGTGGCTGGTGTTGTTGGATCCGCCACCGTCTGCGTTGACGAAGTTTCTGTTGCTCGTATTCCTACTGAGGCCACAATGTTTTCGGCGGAGATGCATGCTGTGTATCTTGCACTTGTTCACGTGCAGTCGAGCTCTCATCAGCGTGCTATTGTGTACACTGATTCGTTGAGTGTTGTGCAATCATTGTCATCTTTGGATTTCACTGGCCACCCACTTCTTTTTACCGTACGGAGACTTCTTTGCTCGAGGCTGATGTCCAGATTCGGTTCTGCTGGATTCCTGGGCATGTTGGGATCCCAGAGAACGAGTCTGCTGATGCTGCTGCTAGATCTGCCTCTTCTTTGGTCGTCACACCCTTGCCACTGTTCCACCGTGATTTTCGCTTTCTTGTTCACGATCATATCAGACGAACGTGGCGAAGTCTGTGGGACGAACAGGTGAAGAATAAACTGCACCGTATAAAACCTAACCTTGGAGTCTGGAAATCATCGTGTCGCCGGAACCGTTGGGAAGAAGTTGTTCTTGCGCGTCTCCGCATTGGGCATTGTCGCTTCACGCATAGCAATTTGCTCTGTGGCGACACTGCCCCAATGTGTGAGGCGTGCGACTGTTTACTCACCATCTCTCATGTTTTATGTAGTTATGTTCGTTTTCGTAATCATCGGTTTCACTATTTTCAGTCTCATCTACTGGATGACGGCGCAGTTACACTGCAAAAGCTTTTGGGCGACCACTGCAACACTTTTGCAGTATTTTCGTTTTTAAAGCAGATTGACTTTTTAAAACTTATTTAAAAAAAATACAATAATTATAACAGTGAATTAATAAATTTATATATAAACCTAATTAACTAACTAGTCTTCACAGTTTTTATCATTCTCTTTTCTAACTTTTACCAAGCCCGTCTGCTCTTAATCATTTCACCCCGCTTTTAAAAATCTTTAACTGATAGTTCTGTGTCTGGCGCTCTTTGGCCAAACCTGGCCCTTGCGCCACTAAAATCAATTAACTAACTAACTGCTGCAAACACTATGGCACCAGAGTGGATTGGTTACCCTATTCTCTGGACCTCAATCAGTGTGACTCTTATGGGGTTATCCTTTAAGACCAGGTGTACTGATCTAACGTGTGGACATTGGAGGAGCTCCAAACAACTGTTGAACATGAAATCTATGACATTTCCACTGATCTCGTGGACCGTGTGGTCTCCAATTTCGTACTGCAGTTACATAATGTTGTTGCAGAGTAAAGCAGACACACTGAACATGTTATTGTGTAAATTCCTGGCATTAAAGATTCCTGCACACTTAAGATTCCTCTTTCTAGTCTTCATTCGTCCGTCATATCGCCTTACTCTTGGTAGGTATATTTTGGAATACCCTGTATATTTTTAACATCAACTTCTAAGCAAGCTTCTACGTGTCAGATTTATTGCCCATTTTCTTGTCTTTGGTTTTGGACTTGTGCATACCTTCCAAGTTTTATAGATTTCATGGAAGTTTTGTAGATTTTGCTGTTGTCTTCTAGTTTTTCAGTCAGAAAAAGCTTATCCCTGGGTGTCCTCACATTTCTGTATCTGAGAATGAAAAATAAAAAAAGTGCATGAAAATTTATAGATATAGAATTTTTATTAATTCATTTATAGATTTTTTTAGGGAAGATTATGATTACGTTAGGAGCTAGGTTCTCAAAATTGGCCACCAATAACCAGAGATCTTCATGTTCAGACTAGTGTTGAATTTTTTTCATTAGAAAATAGTAAAACTATAGTAGTGATCTGACTTATTGGCATAGGAATATATACACAAGTGTTTCCAAGCTTTCACACGTCAACCCGATGACTTTTTCAAGGAATTATTATATTTGCACTTTTAAGGTATTAACCTCTTGCAAAGTGCGCATAGTTTACGTGCAATTCATATATGAAAAAACCATGAGGAATAATCACTCACTCACCATAAAGATCATGGTAACCTCCAATGACCACACACTTCCAACACGTCATTCATCGTGATGTAACTGGGCTTCCACAGGTTTACAGACTTCTTGCTTACGCTTCTTATTTTCGGGTGTGAAACATCGTTTTTGTTTTTTCCTTTGCCTTATAAGATGTTACTATAATGCTTGTCAATTCGATAAAAAACACTCATACAACTCATTCATACAATTCAAGTAAAAACTATGTACATAAACCTTACATTCACAGGCGATTAAACCTTGGTCAACTCTAATTATGGAACTCCTCCTTCTGTTTCACAACCTCTGCTACTCCCCCTGCAAGTAGTACTAGAGGATTGGATGTGCGGGGCTGAATGGGTGTGACACTTGCAGGGGGAGTAGCAGAGGTTGTGAAACAGAAGGAGGAGTTCCATAATTAGAGTTGACCAAGGTTTAATCGCCTGTGAATGTAAGGTTTATGTACATAGTTTTTACTTGAATTGTATGAATGAGTTGTATGAGTGTTTTTTATCGAATTGACAAGAATTATAGTAACATCTTATAAGGCAAAGGAAAAAAACAAAAACGATGTTTCACACCCGAAAATAAGAAGCGTAAGCAAGAAGTCTGTAAACCTGTGGAAGCCCAGTTACATCACGATGAATGACGTGTTGGAAGTGTGTGGTCATTGGAGGTTACCATGATCTTTATGGTGAGTGAGTGGTTATTCCTCATGGTTTTTTCATATATGAATTGCACGTAAACTATGCGCACTTTGCAAGAGGTTAATACCTTAAAAGTGCAAATATAATAATTGAGAATTACACGCAAAATTCTGAGCTGGGATAGTTGAGGTGTGGGGTTTGCAGTCGCTATCATACTCTGGGATTATGCGCTATAGGAATCAATTTCACAACTTCGAGATGAGAGATATTAAGGCGTTTAAGAAGACTAAAATTAAATTAGTAAAGTCAGAAAATCAAGAAGAATTTTTGGTGACGTGCCGTGACCTAGAAATAACACCAAAGTATTTAAAAATACGGAATTGCCCAGTCACTGCTAAGGATAATAGAATAATCCAGGAGTGCCAAAAAAAGAGATTAAGAGCTGAAATTGTCAATAAAAGGAAACTGATTTTTAACTTGAATACGAAATGTTTACATTTAATCGATTTGATATGTTATAAAAAGTATAGAAAGTTCGACGGTAATTGGAAAGATGAGATTTTGGATGTAACCTTCAGAGAAATTTTTGACATCGTGGAATACGAAAAAATGCTCAAGAGCAGTCATGGAAAAAAAGTTGCACGTGATGATTGACAGACAACGTGTACAAGAACAACGGGAGAATATGTATGAGGTATATCAGAATAACTCCAACTTGACCTTGAGCTTCACGCAAAGAATTATTTTGCAGAGAGGTAAAAAATTTGCGTTTCCATGGAGCCTGCCGAGGACGGAGGAATTAATACCCAACTTAGAAGAAATGGCACGCAGTGTACCAGCAGAAGAATGTGAAAATTTTCGAAGTAAACTGTATAGAATTGTTTTGAAGGAATTTAATGAAAAAAGTAAGAAAAAGAAATATCATATAGATAAAATTCAGTATGAGAAAGAACAACTGATTAAATTAAGAGATGACCCAACAGTTAAATTCTGTGAAGCTGATAAAACAGGGCAAATTGTAATATTAAACACAACTGAATATGATCTAAAAATGAATAGAGCTATAGAAGAACTAAATTGCAGCATTCTAACAAAAGACCCAACCGAATCTCAAGTAAGGTACTTAGCTAGAATAAGAAATCACAGCACCTTGCCTGATGAAATAAAGAAAGCATACCCACCAATGGGTACTGGAATACCAAAAATGTTTGCAAAAATAAAAACTCATAAGCCTGATACACCTATGAGAGTGATTGTATCAAAAAGGAATTCCCCACTAATAAAACTAGAAAAGAATATCTACAAATTTTTGGCACCTGTGTTCATGAAGACAAGGTTCACTGTGAAGAATACATACGAATTTATTGAGAAAATTAAAGTAATTAAACAAGATTTAAGTGAATATCATATGGCTAGTATGGATGTGAGAGCTCTTTTTCCTAGCAGACCAGTACCTCAGGCAATAGAAATAATTATTGAAAAATTGTATGTGCTACAGACAATGAATGCAATACAAATAGAGGAGTTAAGAGAAATTTTATTGTACATATATGAAAATAACATTTTTAAGTTTAACAACAAGATGTACAAACAAAATCATGGTGGACCTATGGGGTCACCACTGTCAACTTTATTTGCTGAAATTATAATGAGTGACATTGAGGAAAAAATAATAAGTAAACTCGAGGATCCACCACTGATATACTGCAGATATGTTGATGACATTTTTCTGTTATCCAAGCTAAAAAATGATGAACTTGAGGACTTGACAAAAAAGTATAGTGAAATTTATCCATCTATTGAACTGACAGTAGAACAAGAACATGACAATACTTTGGCATTTTTGGACGTTTTGATTATTAAAACAGAGGAGAATATACAATTCAGAGTGCATAGAAAATCTTCATATATCCCAGTACTTATACCATTTCAGTCATCACATCCATTAACACATAAAATAAATAGTGTTAAAACACTAATTAAAAGAAGTTTAACACATTCATCAATTGAACAGTATAGAAAGGAAGAAATTGAATATATTGAAAAAATTGCATATGCTTTTGGATACCCTAAACAGGTATTAAAAAAATGGATTTATGAAGTAACTCAAGGTTACAATAAGGTCAAGACTGATAAAAAACTTGTAAAATATGTGGGAGCAATACCACATATAGAAAATGTTTCAGCAGAAATTAATAAAGTTTGTGGCAAGTATGGCATACAGGTAGGAAATCAGGTATTTACTGTAAAAAATTTAGTGATTAAAAATGAAAAAATTAGCCAATTAGATAGAGCAGGAATTTATGAAATCCCAATAAACCAGCAATCACCTGTGTCATATATAGGCAGCACCAAGAATAAATTAAAGTATAGATTGAACCAGCATATTAATAATTGGAATAAAAAAGAGGCTAAGACAGCATTGACCCAATACTGTATGGAAAATCAAAAATGTCCAAGGTTTGAAGATATTAAAATTATTAAGAGCTGTAAAAACGAAAAGCAGTTAAGAATTGCAGAATCAGTGTTAATTGAAAAAAACAGATCAAGATTATGCAACTTTAATGAGCCAAGTAACCTAAACGAACAATGGAAAGCCCTAATAAAAATTGAACAGCAGCGTAAAAAGAAAGAGGGAAAAAAGAGCAGCAGGGACAATAGATGGCGCCAGAGACACAACGATTCAGAGATAGCGACTGGAGCCCAGGCCTCGATGGCTCTGCTCACTTGAGCTGTGGTGGGCGGGTGAGACACACCTGCCTCCTGAAGATGACAGGGACCTGTCGAAAGTACTAGAGGATTGGATGTGTGGGGCTGAATGGGTGTGACACTTGCAGGGGGAGTAGCAGAGGTTGTGAAACAGAAGGAGGAGTTCCATAATTAGAGTTGACCAAGGTTTAATCGCCTGTGAATGTAAGGTTTATGTACATAGTTTTTACTTGAATTGTATGAATGAGTTGTATGAGTGTTTTTTATCGAATTGACAAGCATTATAGTAACATCTTATAAGGCAAAGGAAAAAAACAAAAACGATGTTTCACACCCGAAAATAAGAAGCGTAAGCAAGAAGTCTGTAAACCTGTGGAAGCCCAGTTACATCACGATGAATGACGGGTTGGAAGTGTGTGGTCATTGGAGGTTACCATGATCTTTATGGTGAGTGAGTGGTTATTCCTCATGGTTTTTTCATATTTTTCAAGGAAGTTAGACAGAAACTTGAAAAATCTGTCTAACTTCCTCGAAAAAGCCATCTGGTTGATGTGTGAAAGCTTGGAAACGCTTGTGTATATATATTCCTACACCAATAAGTCAGATCACTACTATAGTTTCACTATTTCTGCATAATTGGTGTACTGTTCCTTATTATCAATTAATTTTTTTCATTAGCCTTAGACTACTACCATCAACACTTGTGTGATTATATTTCCAATACATTAACTTATTGTCTGGCATAGATTCTCCTGTAGATTTCAGGAAATGAGAACAAAGGATGTCTTAATTTAATGCTTATGTCATTCAAAAAAGAAGCACAACCCATATAGAATATGTATAGATCAAAAAGAAAACAGCAATATTTAAATGTCCGTCCATCAGACTTTGTGTGAGAGAGTCCAGATCTTCACCATTTTCCTCCTCCTGTGAATATAAATAGTGATAAATCAAACTTGAGTCTAACTTTTTGTCTTTGCTGGCTGTTGGTTATATGAGTCATCTGTATGACATTCCTAACTAAGGCACCGTACAGCTTTTTTTAAAAAAAACTTCTCATTTGAAACAGGCATTCATCATCATTTATAATTACTGAAGCCATTTCCATGGGTGAAACATGTATCTGCAGGCGAGAGCCTCAGACAAAACAACTACAACAACAAAAAAACTGATAAATTTATTTCCCGTAATTTCCTAGAAAAAAAAAAAAAATGTGTGTGTGTAATTTACAATCATGAAGATTTACTGGATTAAAGTGTGCTTTTAAATTTCTCAAAAATATATTAAATCATTTTAAAATTACACTGGGGAACAAAGTTTTTATTGCATTGATACCAGCATTTGTTCTTACCTAATTTGAGTGTGCTGAATTCAAATCTTAAGTTAGATTTTCTCTGTAAGCTTGACTTTTTGCAATTCAACATTTTCATTTATCGCGAAATTTTGACGCCTCTCACATGATGACAGTGTCTATCTGAGGAATTTATGGTCATGCAGTCTTAAAATTAGGCTTAAACAACCTTCTTGACAAATATATTTTTTATGTATTCACGGAAACATATAGGTGTATATCAATATGCATTAAAGTTTGAAAAAATGCATAAAAATCGCTTGTATGAAGTAAAACATGTAGCTCCACTTGTCAAATCTAAAGCATTTATCCATTATAGTCAAATATGAGTATGCACTGATACTTTTTACATTGAATTAACATATATTTTGACATAAAGATGATAGATGATTCAGAACAACTGATAATAATAGGATGCAAAGTTCAAATATGTCCTATTCAGGCAAGAATTTGCACTTGTAACTATAGCGTTTGTGGACTTTCTCAGGGCAGTCTTGTTTGATGCTCCAGCAGTAGTCTGCTATCATATTTTTGTCCCATCGCCCTTGATAGCGCTGTTCCATTGTCACGAGGTCTTGATAGAAGCTCTCTCTTTGTTCATCACTAACAGCCCCAAGGTTCTCAGGGAATCGATCAAGGTGACTATTCAGGAAATGGAGCTTGACAATCATGTTGCACCCAAGATCGCAAAAAGCCAACAGCATTCTAGTAATGAGAACCTCGTAGTTATCTGCCTTTTTTGTTACCAAGAAAGTTTTGTATAACTGCCACAAAAGACAGTCATGTTGCCTTCTCCTTGTCATTCATTTTCCTGACAAATTCCTCATCATGTACAAGGGCCCGGATTTGTGACCCATCGAACACATCTGCTTTGATCTTCTCGAAAGACCAAGCAGGAAAAGCAGAAACTATATGTTGAAAACATTCACCATCAGTACTTAATCAGTAATGCCTTCACGAACTGTTTCATCAAGCCGAGCTTGATATGGTGTGGGGAAAAAATAATCTTCTCTTGGCTGACGATTGGGTCATTCACAATATTTGACATGCCTGCTTCTAGAGTTTCACTGATGGACCACTCCTTCTGGGTCCAGTATTTCTCTCAAGCTCGGCTGTCCCACATGCAGAGATAGCATAGAAACTTCGTGAAGCCTTTCTGTTGACCAAGGAGGAAATTGACCATTTTGAGGTCCACACAAATGATCCAGTTGTGCTTGTGATACTTGAGTAAGTCAGTGACCATTTTTATGCCATTATGTTCTTCTCACAAATGCCCTGAGTGACCAACTGGAACCGCTCCATAAACATTTCCATTGTGCAAGAGAAACACTTGAGGCTGCACTTTAAGCTGTCCAGAAATAATCGCCATTCTGTTGGACTATACCGAGGTAACACCTAATTGCTTGAGAAGACCTGGGATATCATGGCAGTAAGTAAACTACTTGTGTTCTGAAAAACAGTCCACAAAAGTCTGGTCCCGCTTTCGGAAATAAACTTTTACAGAGCGGTCAAGTAGATTTTTTCTTGCAGCCTGGAGGCTAAAATACCTCAGCTGCTTTCTTGGAAAGCCCCAAATCATGCACTAAGTCATTCAATTCCGGTTAGCTAAACTGCTGAGGGGCTGATGACTGTTTGGTATCAGATGAAGAGTCTTCGGATTCTGAAAACATTTCTTGAAGCTCGTTATCACAACCCTCGTGCTGTTCCTGATCATGTTCACTGCCTTCATCTTCAGATGAGGCAAAACCATTAAAAACTGGAACTGGGAGTTCCTCAGAATACGGAGTAGGTCAAATAGCTGAGGGAATACTGGGATAGGAGATCTTATGCCAGTTTTTCTTGCTGATACCCTTCGTGTTGACCAGGCAAAAACAGCAGTCAGTTATATGGTCCTTGGGTTCTCGCCAAACCATGGGAACTTCAAAAGGCAGACCGTTTCGTTTTCCTTTTGTCCAGTCACGAAGTATTTCCTCACAATTATGGCACACAATATGAGGAGCCTATTTCTTGCCTTGGTCGCCAAGGGGAACTTCAAAATAGGCTTTATAGGCACGCCTCTCAAAAAAAGTTATATTGCGCCTTTGATGAAGAAGTGTGTAGCAGCCACATACATAACAGAATACATCAGGATTATTTACACATTTATACTTGAGGAAGCCATGATCAGATCTGAAAAAGAAAAACAGGTGTTATTTTTTGTGTAAATCGGATGAATCTCTAGATTCCAGAACTAACAATAAAGATAAAGAATTTTGAAGATGACAATCCGATTTTTGGCGTAAATGTGACAAGGATGGTAAGTCAGATAATATGCGAAAACTTGAAAATTTTCATCGTCCTGGAGCGGGACTCGAACCCGCGTCTCCCAGAAAACGCCTAGGTATGCTAACCACTACACCACCCAGAATGACCAAGTTTCAAGTTTCCGATCAATTTGAATTTAACCATCACAGGATTCGCTAGTCGAAGCAACCGGCATTCATGTTTAGCGAATCTGGAGGTTAAATCTGGAGGTTCTTTCAAGATAAAGAATGTTGATGTTTGTAAAAAACTTAGCCTAATTAGTCTAAGGTTAGGGTAGATGTAAGCCTAGTTCTCAAGCTATCTCTAGTGTAAATAGCAAGGGGTATCCTTTTTTTGCAAAAATCACAAGTTTCAAATTGCATCAAAACTAGAGCATGTAGAGAAAAACCGATTTCAGATTTGAAACAGCATTGAAAAAATACTTAAAATCAGTTTAAAAATCTCATGCAACAGAAAATAAGAAAAAAATTGTTCCTCAGTGTTATTAATAAGCAAGTTAATCATGGCATATGAAGAAGCCATATTAAAAAGTATTGCATGTGTAACTTCTGAAGTTCTGAATGCATTTGGCGAAATTTCATTTAATTGGAGTTTTAATTTGATGTATCTTGACCACTGTACAAATTTTCACTTTTTTTAAAATTTGGGAAAAATGGGTGTTAAATTTTTGTTGGTCATTTTTGACACCGAGAGCTCTGAAGTGCCAAAGAGAGCAAGTGCATACCTGCCAGGTTTTATGATTTGCCCGTAAAATTTATGGAAATCTGACTTGTTTTATGGGCAAAATTGTTAATTTTACGGATTTGTTGATTCTCCCAGATTTTTTTTTTCTGATGATTTTGCACCCACCTTTAAAACTATTTATTATTTTACTTAATCCATTTAAAACGAAGCACCGATGTAAGGTAGGAACAAACTTTTCAGTTACATGTGTTTATGTGGGAACATTTGTCTTCAGTTTTCCCACATTTTAGGTTTATTAATGCTAAAGCTTGGGCAGCGCATAATCTGAACCTCCCCAGCTGGGCTTGTTTATCTCTCGCAAGTTTCCCCTTCCCCTTCTCAGTTGGCCAGCATGGTGTTGTCCTGCTTTGGAGCACAGAGCATGTACGTGTCTTTATTACTCCCAGTTCGAAATGCAATCTCAGAACGTAGTTATCGTAGAAAAAAATTCAAACGGATTTTAAATCTATGGAATTTTTAAGCTGATATCAATACCCAACGTGATGAAATGGAACAGAAGCTGCCAGTTTTGTGATTTTAAAAATGCATTTAGGGCATGGTTTCGTAACTTATATTCTCTGTTAATAAATTTGACCTAACGAAAGAATGCGGTATAATAGGAAGTTAAAAAAAAAAAAGTCCAATGTTCATTCGACCCAGTGCTTCTTCAGCAATGATTTATTTTGCTGGTTGGTTAGTCAGTAAGTTTCCTACGCTTTCCAACCACACTTTGTTGTTGGCATGATAATGCATGAAAATGTCTTGGCTTGATTCGACAAAATTAATATGTTGGGGTCCACACTAATTCATCAAATCCTGATTGAAAATGGTCAAAGGTTAGGTCAGAGGAGCGGGATTAATTCTTCCTCCCTTTTGTGTGATGACTTACGTAAAATCAAAGCACGCTTGTGATGAAGTTTCGGTACACTGTTCAGCACCCATAGTGGACCTATCCTATTGAAAATGGTTATTATCAGCATTCACAGGGCAGTGCATACATGCACAAGATTTGTTTGTCAGAATTTTTGCACAATAACTTGCGTGGAAATTAACCGATTTGGATGGAATTCTTATATAAAACGACGCTTGTGCGGTAGCTTTTTATCTTAGAAATTAACAGGCACAACAGAAAAAAATGATGTTCCTACAATAAAGCAAAATATACAGCCTATCAATTAATTCATATTAAGGGATTCATTCGTAAAGAAAACAAAGTATCATAGAGAACACTGTTTCTTTTGCAAACCCACACTTTTTCTAGGTATGAAATTTTTGGCTTTTAGAAAACAACTCTGAATTTTAAAATATCCGGATTTTGACTGTTTGAAAAAAAAAAAACCCACTATTGATTGGTTTCATAACTTCTATCAAACCGAATTGCATGATATTTAGAGATTTTTATTTTCTAAACCAAAATGCATGCATTTTAAATTTAGTCAGCCATGTTAAGCCATTTTTTTTTTTCAGAGATATAAGATTGAATTAAAACCCCAGTTCCAATGTTTTGTGCCGTGGCTACGCCTCAAAGGGAGGAGGGGATGAGATGTGGAGGAAATTGCCGACAAAAGCGGCTGTATCTGTAAATCTTGCAGGGGGGAACGTTGTGCTAGTTATGCCACTGGCTAAAAGGGGTCGAATTTGGTAAAACTTTTAACGCTGCTGCAAGGCATCAATCGGCCTGTAAGGAATGATGTGCAGGAAGGGGCTTCTAGGTTAACATCTGCACTTTCCCCACAAATAGATTTAAAAGAAATGCCATTTTTTTTTTTAAATCCATCAAGCCAGCCAGCCAGTACTGGCCTTAAAATAATTTTTCCCCAATTTAGTGGCAAATTCTTCAGCTTTAGCTCTAATCAGGGTGCCACTTAGTCAAATGCTTTTGCCACATGCCTGCTTAAACCACTTCAACAAGCTCTCCTCAACATCAGAATTGTCTGGTCCTCTTACCCTTTTCCTTTCTCTACCACTACGCTGAGTCCCAAGAGTATTCAAAAATTTATCCTTATTTTTTAGACAAGTGGGTAACATATTGGGAAGAATGCCAAAGTCCTTTGCAATCTGGGCCTCTTTTTTAAATCCCTTTTCCACTTCATGAATCACTTCCGCCTTTTGCTGGCTTTAATGTGGACTTTTCAGCTGGTTCTTGTAATACGTGACCAATGACAAGCAGCATTGGTCACGTATTACAGTTTTATACATATTTCCAGTTATATTTGATATTTACATCCTCGTTTTCTGTATTTGCACCTTCCAAATATTTGAAATAAAAAGAATGATGACACCGAATTTTCTGTTTTAATGAACACATCTTTTGAACCGTTTCTGACACGAATTAAATTTTTCAAAGTAAATTAAAGTTAATGCAACCAGTTAGAAAATATCAATCCGATTTTTACAATCAATAAAAAAACCAGAAATAGAAACAGCTACATATCTTCTAACACCATCTAA
This sequence comes from Macrothele yani, assembly GCA_039090855.1. Taxonomy (NCBI): domain Eukaryota; kingdom Metazoa; phylum Arthropoda; class Arachnida; order Araneae; family Macrothelidae; genus Macrothele; species Macrothele yani. Next base: position 141,626,701 of record CM076993.1, on the reverse strand, counting down.
AACGTACGTTAAAAAAAATTAACAAATAGCGCACAAAAATTTTCTCATAGCAGAAGAATATTGGAGACAAACAGATTTTCAAATCGAACAGTTAAAAGAACAAATATAGAAAGAAACATGATATAATTCTGCGCCTTCTAGCTCAAGAATTTTGAATAATAGGAAAATTGAAAGTAGGCTTAAAACATTCTTCATGGAAAAAGCTATGCTAAGGAAAAATAACTTTTCAAATTTTCAAATACGTCTCCCACAAGCAGAGGTAGCGAAAAAAAAGAAAAAGAAACATTGACATTTACACCATCTAGTGGGAAATTTGTGCATTATTTAAAGAGGAGAATGTTTCGCATCTCTATTGTCGCGAATGGCATACAGTAAAAAAGCAATTTTTCAATAGGGGTTTTAGAAGCAAAGATACAGCTGCAAACAGAAGTATACGAGCACCACCTAGCAACAGAACTGTGAACTATAACACTCCTCAAATACTAACCTAAAGAGTTCCACAAGATGAATGGCATCCGATGTTGAAATAATTTTTTAAATAGCACTTTTAAAAGCAGAGATAATAAGAAAATCATTAGCGTCCTCTAGCGACAAAAATTTGCATTAATTTGGTCAGAAAATATGTTCACAGAGTTTGCACATTTAGTAGTATCTGATTGAAGAAAGACGTTTTTCAGTCAGGGTTTTAGTCCATCAGATATTGCTGTAAACGGAAATGTGAACTTACACCTTCTCGTGGCAGACTTCTGCATTAAGAAAAATTTGAAATTACATGAAAAACATTTTAGCAGCGGATATGGTCTCGAACAAAGAAATAATTTTTAAAATCGGACACTTAGGAGTTTTTAGGAGCAGAGATATCGACAAAAATAAGATATGCATCTACGCCCCTAGCTGAAAAACTATACATTATTGTAAAAAGAGAGTATTCTGAAAATGTTTCCCAAAGAGAGCGAAATGGGTCCTCGAAAGAATTTTTTCAATCGAGTATTCAGGGGCTCAGATTTAGATGCAAATGCATCAGAAGCAGAAATAAACACTTATCAGACGTGCCAACTCTCCGGGTTTAGGCCGGCAATGCCAGATTTTCTTACACTACTTCCCGGAATTCTGGATTAAAAAATAATATTGCCGGATTCCATCATAATTTCCGTAGCGTAAATTAAAAAGTAATGAGAAAAGCTCGAAGTTCTCCAAGGCATCAGATAACTTCGATGATTACCGTAGCGTAAATTAAAAAGTAACGAGAAAAGTTCAAAGTTCTCCAAGGCATCGGAGAACTTCGTTGATTACCATAGCGTAAAAAGTAACAAGGGCAAAAGTTCGAAGTTCTCTGAAGCATCGGTTCATTAGCGAAGAAGCGACCTTTCCCTTCTGAGTCAGCAGCCAGCAGTTTTGCTCTGCCGTTGCATAGCCGTTTGCAGTGATGTTTACTCTTCTGTCCGCTAATGATCTCTGGCGCTGCACGCACGCAGTAGGAGCGGGCTTGGCCTTGGCGCGCACCGTACATACTGATGCAGATTTCTATCGTAAGCACGCGATAGTGTTTTGGTTTGTTTTATGTACTTCGTCTGTCTTAACAGGAATTTCGAAGAATTTTTTGTGCGCGCGTTTAAATAAGCAATGGCTGGTAAAAATATCAATCTGTTTTTAAGAAGTGTTATACGACAGATTATCCGTGTATAATCAAATCAAGGAAGGGCCAACGATTTGCCTTTTGCTCTATTTGTAGATGTGATTTTTCCGTTGTCCACAAGGGCAAAGGAGATATCGTTAATCACATTCGTATGCAAAAACACGTGGCCAATTCTAAGTGCGTGGAAAATAACAAAACATTAAATTTTGCTCGAGATAGTTCCTCTTCCGATCGATTATCCATGCTGAGTGCTTGGTTACTTCATTCCTCGTGTAACATAACTTGCCTTTAAGCTGTGCTGACCATGCAATTGTGCTTTTTAAGAAAATGTTCCCAGATAGTAACAATGCAAAAACATCGTGCATTGTTGCCGAAATGGGGAAATCTTCAAAAATAGACTTGCATACTTGCCAACTTTTACGGATTATCCGTAAAATTATAGAGGTCTTTTTTAACAGATTTTTTTAATATTTAGATTGTTCAATCGAAATATTTCAACCCCTTGCAACCATCCACTTAGATTTTCTACCAGATCTTACGAGCGCTGTGTCACGCGATGATGTCATCTTTGACTCGCTGGCTTTGTGACATCGTGTGGTAGCTCTCTCTCCACGGGAGTGTGTTCAAGTGATGTGCCGACCAGAGTTCGCCAAAATGCGTAATTGCGCATTTAGTATGCATTGAAATTTTACCAACGCGTAAAAATACGCATCGGGACGGTAGAGAAACGGAAGTAAACGAAATAAAGGTTTTCTCCGTAATCATAATTTCTTTTTCCTGTGATGCTGCCTCTGTCCAGTATTGTTGTTATATATCATTTTATTCCATAAATATTTGTATTTCAGTTTAAAAATAGAGGAAAAATTTCCGAAATCGGAAATTTGACGGCAAAAAAATTTCGCTGTAATCTTTAGGCATGAGAGTCCGACGGCTTCGAGCAATTTCTCCTTTTCCGTTTTAATTTGAGTTATCCTCCAGATCGATGCATAACTTGACATATTTTTTTTAAATATTTGTTAACAAATTGTTTTACATGTTTTATATGCCTTAAAGTAACATTAGTGCTTCAAATTATGTTTATTGATATTTCAAACATGCGAAAATAAGCTTGCAAGATTTCCACAGAAAATTACAGGATTTTCTCTTCTTAAGGTTGGCAAGTCTGACTTATGCACCCTGGTGGCCAAACTATTCTTTACCAAATATAAGAAATTATATGCAAAACGTTTCCCATCATATGTGATACAGCAAATTTTTTTCAAATCAAAGTTTTAGAAGCAGAGATATCTGAAAAAGCGCAATTTATCCTTACACCCCTAGCGGAAAGTCTATGAATTACTTGAAAATTTTGAAATTATATGAAAAACATTTTGTATCAAAAACTATATGCAACAAGAAAGGAATTTTTCAGTTAGGATTGTTAGAAGCAGAGATATTAACAAAAAAATGATATATATCAACGCTCCCTGGCAGAGAAACCATGCATTATTTTAAGAAGAAAATTCCGAAAACATTTATCGACGTGAGTGGTACCGGTCCACGAACGAACTTTTTCAATCCAGATTTTAAAAGCTCAGATTTTGCTGCAAATACATCAGAAGCAGAAATTAACACTTACGCCCTGTATTCTTTACCAAAAATTAGAAATTGAATGCAAAATATTTCCCACCAGGAGCTGTTTCCACTGAAGAAAGAAATTCTCAAATCTGAGTTTTAGAAGTACAGAAATTTGTGAAAATGCAATTTAATTTTCACCCCTTAGTGTAAAATCTATGTGTAACTTGAAAAAGTGACTATACCTGAAATGCTTTTCAACATAAATGGAATCGAAAGGTAAAAGAATTTTCTGAATTGTATGTTTAGAAGCAAATATATATGTAATAACATGTGCTTTGAATTCAATATCATCTGCGTTTAAGCCCCCTAGAAGCGAAATTGCACATTGAAAAAAAGAAAAAAAAAAAAAAAAAGAAAAATAAAGGATCACATTTCAAGCTTCCCAAGACGCAAAAAATAAAATTTCAAATCAGACTAATAGTTGCAAAGATATGGTGTCCACAGACAGACGTACAGACAAGCCGATAACACAAATACAATCTTTTTTTTTTTTACAAAAGACGTTCTAAACAAGTTAGTAAAATCATGCAATGCATTGATTATGATACGCTTTCCAACATACCAGAATGTTTTTTTTTTTTATTGGAAGTTTAACGACCACAGTGAGCAACTCAGTGGACTATAAACAGTCGCCCATCCCTAATTTAGGGCCACTGACACCAGGGAAAGGACAGAGCCAGTGCCGTAAGACAAACACAACATCCATGCGTCACCGGGAGTTGAACCCAGGCCCATCTCGTACAAATGATCAGAAGCCGTCGCTTAGACCACTACGCCACTGGAGCGGCTTCAAAAATCATTACTCAAGTTATGAAGACAATGGCTGTGGAATAAATCTCGCTCCTGTGCCCTGACCTTTAACCCCATTTCGACGATATTCAACATAACCGGTTCAGTATACTTCCAGAACAACATGATAAAGTTTTGTTGCAATCAAAGCATTTTTACTTAAGTTATGTATGACGCATAAGGGCGATGGAATGGATCCCACTCCTATGTTCTGACCTTTGACCCTATTTCGTCCGTTTTCAACAGAGGTTGTCCCCTACCACATACTAAAATTTCATCAAAATCGAATCATTTTTATGAGAGTTATTGTGCGATCAGACAGTCAGACGGACAAAGCTGGAGCATATATGCTTCTTCAACCTATGGTTGGAAAGCGTAAAAATCGGATTTTGTGGTTCTGCTTCAATTTTCTATTATGAGACAACGTTTCAGTGATACGTGAATGCTCAGTGCCTCGAGAAAGTGTAAGGATCGGAAACAAGAAAATTCAAAACAAATTTCAACTTGCACAGATTTGGGTTTTCGTTTTGAGAAAAATACATACTGTTTATTCTAATATTAATTCAAGTAATTAGCATGAATAAATGAAGTTGTTATAAAGAAAACGGCAAAAGTAAATGAACTCCGTCCCTGGATGGCCCAAGTTACCGTACAAATCAGTCGGGGCCTTTGCTTTGTATTCTGCATTCAATTTGTCTGAGGTTCGGGCAAGACGCCAACTTTTCAGCATTATCACTGTCCTTGCAGGGAAAGAAACATTCCAGGTGTGTTTCCAAGATGTAGATATATGGATGCCAATCTAACTTTATTTGCAAATATCTTCGCTATTAATCATCTGATTTGGACGATACTTCAAATTTAAGGGTTTTTCCATGTGCTAAATAGAATGCACATAGAATAGCATACCCCTTATATGAAAAAATTTGGATAGTGAGCTAATTAACATGCTAATTAGTTTAATTAGCATTTTTCTTCACATCACATGATAGTTCCATTCGAGTGCTTTCCAACGGTACCTTACTTGTCTATCTGCGGCAAATGGTTCCAAAGTTAAAAGGGGTGGCTCGTGTTATTTTTTTGAGGTCTGTACACATGTATAATTCAAAAGAATAACTGAAAGAGTTTTATATCATATGTTTCAAGCTGAGTTTGTTCAACAGCTGTTCATGCCTTGAGGTTGTCAATTGTTCCTGGAAATAATGGGGAATGTAAATCAATAATGGCGTAAATCATTCTTTCTTGGGAGTTCATCATTCACACAAAAGTCATTCATGAATGATCATGGAAAGGAATAACCACCCAATTTACAGGTCGTCACTATGCTCACTGAGTAAATCTTCACTGCAGGCAGCCAGTGTTTATGACCAAAGTGCTTTCAAAACCACAGCTTTTTTCTGGCAAAATGCCCAAAAGAGCTCAAGCTCTTCACCATTCACAACAAATGATGATTTGTCACTAGCCGGACTGTGGTAAACAATTCAGGCATGCCATTCAAATGAATGGCATTTACGTATCATTTCTGTTCTTAAGTTTTACCGTTCTTTTCTAGCTGACTGCTGGTTGCTTGCTCACATAGCAGTTGGCACTTATTATTTTTTAACATTGCTCTTTTTATTGGGAATTCATTTCCAAACTTATATGGTTGAAAGAAAAAAAGTTACACTTGCTATGACTTCAGTATGTGATGCTGTAATGCAGATGTGAATGATCATTCACAGTGGTAAGAGTGAACCATTCACAGTTAAGAGTCATTCATTGTGAACAGATTGCTGACAAATGGTCCATCACTAATGTAAATGTAATCTCTTACAAAGTCACACTGAAAGAAAGTCAAGAGGAGAGGGGAAATGTGTCAATATAGAAACCAGACAGTGAATCTCCCATGGCTGATCTTGCTGTTAGTCAATAATGTCGCATAATTTTGCCCCATATTGTTGGAAAACAGCAATGGGTTTGCCTTTAAATGGTTGAGGTACCAACTGCAGCTAGAATCTGTCATGGTATAGAATTCTGTATGTCATTTTTACACAATGAAAATAGGTCTGCCCACTTTATTACAGGTTATAATAGCTATTAATATTTACTTGTGTGGACCCTTTCCATCTCAATTCAGGCAGGGGGTGTCAGTTGACAACCTCCAATTTTTTTGAAAACATTATGGTAGCTACTCCTAATAGAGGTATAAAGTACTGCAAAAGGATTTTTCATAAAGTTTTTTGGTTGAGCTACAGCATTTTGAAAATAGGCAAAACATACACCTGTGATGAAAATAATGTGAAACACCAAATTTTTAAATGCACACTGCTCCTGTGTACTATAACAGGTAGAGACTTGAATTTTTTTTTTATCTTGAAGCTATTGAATTGTCTTTTCTTTATGTTCACAGAAATCGATCAAAGGAATGTTGCTAGATGATGGCAAAAAAAAGTCTATATTTTATTACAAAATTTTTTAATTTTCCACAAATTTAGGATTTTTTTTTTTTAAAAGGAAAAGACTTATCAGGTGGGTAAGTGTGCCAACCTGCACTCCTACTAGGGTTGTCTTAGCAGTAATTTTATTTTTATCCTGTGATGCATGCAACTCATAAAATTAATTTTTAAAATATACAAAATGAAAAAAAATCAACATTTTTGAATTGCTGTATCTCAAAAACCTAATTTTTAAAAATTCAGAAATTTTGTTCAAATAATGTCCTAATGGTAGTTAGTTAACTGGGGGAATCAGGCTACTGGATTTTTGCCTTGAAATTTTCCTACACATTTTTGAAAATGCACTTCTCTCCTGCTAAACCTTACGGTTGGGTTATAATTAAAAAACAAAACAAAACAACAACTTCGAAAGATATTTCTGAAAAGTTTGCCTGAGTATATATTGCAAATTGTAGTGTCAATCTATATTTTGAAGTCATTTTTATGATTTTTAATAATTGCCACCTATGTACATGTTTAATTTTTTATAAATCCATAGTTTTATACACATACAATACATTATCTCAGTTGCAGTTAAGATTCAATTCCTATTTACATAAGAAAAGAGGCCTAAAAAAAATTATGAGCTTACCATCATAACTACAAATTATTCAAACTGAGAAAAGCTGCTGAATTTTTATTGATTTCCTTCTCATCAAAGGTATGAAGTCGTGCAGAACATCCAACAGGAGTTGGGGCATTCACCTTTAGAAGTACATTTTTTAAGGGCACTGGACACTTATTGTTTACTTGCCACATTCTTCTGGCCACTAGAAACCTCTGGCTGGTCCATGAGGGTGCATGAAAGATACTTTTATGTCCTTGAATTTTTTAGATATGTTCGTAATCTGTCCCATTCATCCATCCAGTTATCGTCAGTAATGCATCCTATAAATTCTCCTATTTGAAAATGGATTGCACTGCTTTATGTGGGTGCTGGACTGTTCTGGCCATTGATGGTTTATTTCTTTGTACTAATCAGGAATGCTGTGACTGTATTCCAACAGATGGTTTTATTGTATCCCACTCTTCTACTGTGCTGGTTTGATAGGATTGAATTTCATAAATTGTGAGGAGTAGAAGGGGGAGACAGTTTCAGCAAATGAAGGTGCATCTCTTATAGCTTGTGAAGCTCCTTTCTGTAAGTTGAATTTAGTAGCAAAATGTTTGCACAGGCCACCCACACCATCACATGTACTCTTGCATTGGCCTGTGGCTGAAAAGATCCACTTCCTTGTTACCTTTGGGTCCCCCTTCATAAGTTCATAGAACTGATATTTGTCTTTGAAGTGCCCAGCTGCTCCATCTGAGATGTAAACAATTGTTTTAAATTCTTTCAAAGGACAAGTCTTAGTAATTTCACTTTTTATGAGCAGATGGCACACAGAACATGTGCTGTGTCATGGCTTATGTCATTGTATGCTACCACAAAAGACTTAGTCTCATTTGGAAAGTATGCAATGCATGTAAAGAGTGAGATCTGGACATTGTTTGCCAGTAGTAAGTTTGCACTTCATCAGGTAGAATTACAGATCAGTTCTGAGCAAAGTCAAAGTGCAACACCAACACTGGACTATGTGCTGCAGACTGATTAACCTCTGCTATCCCATTTCTCTGGATCCGCTCATTGTAAATTACGGAAGAGTTTCTTCCCTCTCGATATCCCCTCCTTCAGTAGCTCTTATTTTTATTGACTCCCCCAATGACTCTCAACAGCCTTAATAGGTGTTTCACAGTCATCCATAAAAATTACACCGGGCAGCACCATTTTCAGTCCCACAGCTTTGGAAAACTTTGAAATCATATCAGCTGCAGTTTAGCCCAAAAATTACCACAAATTGCAGTTTACCCATGAGTCAAAAATTGCCTAAGTTTCACAAAATAATTCACCACCATTTTCTCTGTTACTAATTTTTTCTCGCCATTTTCGGATTTAGTCACATTTGGCAACTTGGTGAATGCTTAGTGCGAGTCCTGCTGGGAATTGTGTTCTCCTGCTATTAAAAATTTACTAAATAATGTTTACAGTTCTCATTTTTTCAATGAATTCAAAATTTTGAAAAAAAGTGCCATTTTTCAAAAATTGGGAGAAAAAAAAAAAGAAATTGAAAAAAAAGTCATTTTCAAAAATATGTAAGAACATTTCAAGGCAAAAATCCAGTAACCTGACCCCCAGTAAACTGCCTACCATTAGGACATTATTTGGACAAAATTTCAGAATGTTTAAAAATGAGGTTTTTGAGATATTACAATTCAAAAATGTTGATTTTTTGAAATTTTGTATATTTTAAAAATTAATTTTATGAGCTACAAGCATCACAGGATAAAAATAAGATTACTGCTAAGACAACCCTAGTAGCTGTGCAGGTTGGCACTCTTACCCACCTAATAAGTCTCTTTCTTAAAAAAAATAAAAAAATCCTAAATTTGTGGAAAATTAAAATTTTTTGTAATAAATATAATTTTTTTTGCCATCTGGCAACATTCGTTTGACCAATTTCTGTGAATTTGAAGAAAGGCCAATTCAATAGCTTAAAAATAAAAAACAATCGAGTCTCTACCTGTTATAGTTCAGGAGCAAGTGTGCACTTAAAAATTTGGCGTTTCACATGATTTTCATAACATGTGAATTTTTTGCCTATTTTCAAAATGATATAGCTTGACCAAAATTTTTTTTATGAAAAATATTTTTGCAATGCTTTACACCTATATTAGGAGTAGCTACCACAATTTTTTCAAAAATATTGGAGGTGGTCAACTGACACATGTTGGTCACACCTGCCTGGATTGTGATTGAAATGGTCTGTGGGCTTCGCACTGATGAGACCAAACATAAAAATTAATTTTCTCACTCGAACATAGTTTTCCGAATTCCTCCTCTCCATGCAGTTACTACTTACTACCAGTTTCTTTAAAATTGAGATGCCATTTCCGGATAGATTTTGATGTTGCCAGCATGTTGATAATTGAAATTTTTGTTGCACTGCTGTCGTGGGGTGCGTTCAGCTGACCCCCAAAGCGTAAACCCCCTCTTCCCTTTTCCTGTTGATTTACTGTGTATATTCTGTACAGTGCCCTAATAACAAACATAATTCAGGTACACACACAAGCAAAACTCTGTGAGTGTCTTGTACGAATGTCTTTAATTTTGGAACAATGTAGGTGGAAGTGAAAAATCGGACATTGATGATTGAGAAAGCAGTATATTAGAGGTAGAAAATCTTGTGAATGGACTGAAAAAGATACTAAAAATTTGTTGCTAACCAGAATTTTTTTATTTTTTTTTATTGTTATTGTCATTATTTTCTGTTATCTGTGCCAGTAATATGCTTGTACACCATGTAGGGTAGACCTGTGTACCTAGGGCTATCGTGTATCTAGGGCCACATCCCTTTATTTTAATAATATTTGGGTCTAAGTTTTATTACTCACTTGGGTGAGTGGCAACACCAGTTGTTATTTTTGTAGCCATTTTGAATTCTAGGAGGAGGAAACTGTGAGAAGTTGCAGGTGGAAAACTGTTTTGTATGCATAGAAGTAAAATTTTGCAGCTCATCTCTTGTACTATTTTACAGATGTAAGTTAAGTACTTTTCTTTTAACTACATCACCTAATTTTGGTTGTAATCTGAAGTACTAAATGAGATAGCAAATAAGTCACAGAAATTTCCATGTGGGTTTTTTAGTAGAAGCCATTTTGTATAAAATCACCCAGTCTTGTACCTAGGGCCACATAGTTGTCTTGTACCCCTAGGTCCATGGCTCTAGGTACAATGCAACCATATTCGTCACGTTGTTTATCTTTTTTAAAAAGTTTTCGTAATAATAGATAAGAAAATAGCCTTTTTTATTGGACCATTTTGATTTATTTAAGTTTTATTTATGCAGTTAGTTACTAGGATGAGTGTTACTACTGGAGTTAAGTAAAATGTTCTCAGTTTTCAATATTTCTTATTTTTAATCTATATTAAGCACTTAATAAAATTAACTGCATTTTAACAAATTTTGTTGTTTTAGATGCCCAGAAGTCCTGATGGAATAAAGCCACTGAAACCTAATGCAAAAATGTAACTGCATCTACAACAGCTGTTCTAAATGATGGAGTTGCAGTGTGGACTGCAGCACGGCAGTTTGGAGTATCCAGAACAACACTGCAAAGACACATTGATTTTTGTAGGAAGACTAATTTCAGGAAATATGGAATTAAATTATGCATATTCGAACAGATGTGCTGTTAATTTCTTTCAGCATCTGGTTTCTGCTGTAACCACAATTTTCCATACATCTTTGGTATTTTTATAGGAATTTTTCCTGTTAAGAGTAAATTTCAATTTTTTATTTCATGATACGTTAACTTCTGCAGATTGAATTGGAAATTTTTTTAGCACTGGCTAATTCTATTATCCATATTATCCAAATGCTTCTTATTTACTAGATGCATTGTTTTCACAACATTAGCTTAAATATATTTTCATTTATTACCATGTGTGTATACTTCTAAAAGTCCCTTTTCAAAAGTTATTATTGCATTGGATTACTGTAATCATTTCATAGATTTTTTATGCATTTTCAAGGTTTTTTACTTAGAAATTTTGATATAAGGTCAAACTTTTTACAGAATCATATTGATTGCACAGTAATTTAAAAAAGCAAAGCAAAACAAAAAACCCACAGGCTCAAGGTATATGAAAATTTGGTGTCACTTTTCTTGTCAAGACTGTAATGAGACCATCATCCTGTATAGGGCCATTATTTGTTCAATGACAAGATCTGTAAAGAAGTAGTGTCACTGAAATGATGTTAACATGGATGTGCAGTGTTACCAGAAAGAAATGATACAGGAGTGGAAAGACACATGTAATGGTTAACATGATGAGAGTTTCAGAGAGGAGGTTTGAGGAGATTGTGCTAGTGTGGTTATACATTGAGAAGCTACAAAGTCTACATGGGTTACATTGTTACAAATGTAGTGTGGTGATAAGCGATGAGGCAAAAAGAGAGTGAGAGGGATCAGAGTTCAGTCTCTTCCAAAAGGTCATCAACACTTTGTATTTCTCTCTTCTGAATAAGCTGCAGGCATAATGCTTAATAAAATAAATTCTGAAAAGTTTGGTTATGCGTGTAATTATTTGAAATGTAAATATGCTTGAGACAAAATGTGGGATTCGAAAGTATTGCTACATATGCTGTATAGTGTGTTATGCTACTACAAGTATTGGGTTGTCGGAAAAGTCATGACATATTTTAGCCATGTTTTGCAAAGGTCATTTATTCATAGAAAGAACAAAGATCAATCAATGATATAATGCCCGTTTTGTTCGATAACCTTTTGTCATCTTTCAGTAAGCTGCAGAATGCCTTATTCATAGAAGAAACTGTCTTTCGTGGCGAAAAACTGTACAAGGTGCTGATTTACAGCCTCATCTGAATTGAATGTTATACCATGCAAGGACTGTTGAACAGAGCGAAACAAGTGAAAGTCTGACGGCACAAGGTCAGGCAAGTATGCTGGGTGGGGCAACACATCCCACCCAAGCTCCAATAATTTTTGGCAGGTGATCAAACTTGTGTGTAGTCTCGCGTTGTCGTGATTGGACACAACACCTTTACGACAAAAGAGCTCTGGACGTTTCTGGATGATGGATTCGTTCAAACTGACCAATTGCCGACAGTACACATTCGAATTGATTGTCTGGTTCCATGGTAGGAGCTTGAAAAACACGACACCTTTAAAATCCCAGCACACTGAGACCAGAACCTTCCGCTGACGAATGTCTGCTTTAGATGTCGTTTGAGGCGAAGCAGCACGCCCGGACCAAGACCGTTTGCGCTGCACATTGTTGTACACAATCCACTTTTCGTCACCAGTTATCAGTCGCTTTAAAAAGGATTATTTTCCTCGTGTTTAATGAGCATATTGCAGATGTTTATATGCGCCGTCAATTGAGCTTCTTTGAGTTCATGAGGAACCCACACATCGAGCTTGCTTACGTATCCCAGCTTCTTCAGATGGTCGTGAACGCTTGAATGATGGTTGTGCAATGTGTCTGCAATCTCTCGTGTTGTGTAACGTGGGTTTGACTCGATCAATGCCTTGATTTGGTCATCATCAACCTCGGTGGGCCTCCCCGACCGAGGAGCCTCGTTGAGGTCAAAATCACCAGCACGGAATTTTGCAAACCACCACTGGCACTGACGTTCTTGTATAGCATTATCACCGTACACTTTACGCAACTTTTCACAAGCGTGATGCGCATTCTTCCCTTTACGGAAGTAAAACAGTAAAATATGGCGAAAATGCACAGTTTGGTCTTTCATCTTCAACTTGATATCAAATCTCCACAAATCAACAAAATCGCTCACTATTCCTTTTAGAATGCAGCTAGAACTGTCACCTGTCGATTGCCATAGCGATAACAGAGCTGCGCATGCCTCTAGTATTCTAGAACTTCCAAAACCGCCCAACCGCCATCGGGTGCCAAAATACGTCATGACTTTTTCAACAACCCAATAGTACATAAATACTTGCATATAAATATATCTTAAACAGTTCTGGCTACTTGAAATCTATTTTTCACAGGGATTTTATGCATCCATGTATTTACATAAATAAGGTATGGAACCTGAAGAGCATATCTTCTTTGGCACTTTTCACTTGACAGGTTGCAGTTGTTGGTTTCTTAGTGCAGAGACTCTGCATTGTGGCTCTGGCACTCAGGACATTCACAGTGTTAGTGTGTGGAAAGCACATGGCCTGTACCTAACTACAGTGTTGCATTACTGTTAGAAGATTTTTTTTCATACTATTATTATGTGATCACTAAACTATGAAAAAGTTTCTCTTTAGTGTTGGATTTTTTATGTTCTGCATTCCAAATAACATAAACTGAAATTTTGGATTTGAAAAATAATATATTATTATTATCATTTTAATGTGCTCATTTTATTTTCAGGTTTCCTGAAGCACCTGAAACAATTTTTTTTCAAGATGTTTGAATTCAGAGGAAAATGAAAAAAAAAAAAAAAATGTTGTATATGCTTCAATAAATTTACACTGTTAGTAGGACTGTGCGGTATATTATCATATGTAATTTGGAGAAAAATGCTGAATATGTGTTTTAGCATATATTAATGAGTAAAATGAGGTTGTAAAACACAACTCAAAAGTAATGAACAATTGCTTTATTGTTTAATTACCTGGTAACTAATCATACTTATATGCTTGCTTGGCTACAAATATAAACAGTGTTTTTAGACATTAAAGAATGATAAGGCTGAAAACAAACAAGGCAAAGTGGCACATTGCACATCAGACACACGGTAGAGGTTCGAAATTCTTTTTTGGCTTTTGCACAATGAGCTCACCTCCTCCACGCCGTTCCTTTTATTGGCAGATGATCACAGACATTTGCCATGTCCTTTGATGCTGTTGATGGGCGAATGGTGCCAAGTTTTCATTTGAAAGCAGCATTCCCTTTGCCATGCACAATCATTTGTTCAGCTAGCGGAACTAGAAATTTCAAAAATGTGGCCTTTTCGTGACGGAGTACTTGATGGATAATCCAAGTGTTTACAGCAGAAGTCAACAACAGTTTGTAATACACTTTTCCCCCGCCACTTTGCTGACTTGCGGGCTAGGTCATAGATTGCCACTTTTTGGTCAGATAAGTCGACCCCACCCATAACACAGTTATAAAATGATATTGCTTCCGGGCAGTCGATTTGTTTGTGGGATCCATCCTGCATCTGATGTTGGACTTATGTTACTGATGGCATACGGCAGTTGCTGAGCACAACGACCTCCCTGCAGTCCAACCACCGTGCACAGAGGATACGTGAAGGTGTGGTGCGGAACTCGAAACTGCCTCTCTCTTTTAGTTTAGCAGTAAATTTTGGAACACGTTACTCGAGTCTTCATACACGTGCCGACAACGGGAAAGGAAATTAAATTCAGGAGGTTTATGGATGTGAAAAAATGATCAAATGCTAAAACAACCTTTTGTCCAGACCTAATGGTACTTGTGAGTTTCGACACAACTCTTTTGCCGAGAGTTCCGTTGCGCACGTCATGATCTTTTCCAGCATATATATTGAAAATCTAATCTTTCCCACATTTTGATTCCTCATTTCACAGGCTTCAAAGGCATGTATTTTTCATTGTTGACCTCCCCTTGAATTTCGCTATAGACTGATCTGTACTCTGAAATATGCTTTCACTTTGTACCTTGGGAAAATTGTGCTTGAAACATGATACCAGATCCTCTTATGTAGTACAACTTTCCAGCGTCATCAGGCTTCTCTGATGGCGAAAAGTACATTTTTGATTATAACAGCTGAAATCTATCGCACAATATTACTATCTTTACCATCGCGTTGTCGAGAGAAAGTTCTTGTAAACAATAACCATGCACACTTGGAAGTTTGTTGTAGCACATTAATGACTGACAGCCAATAACCACCATAATCTCGCCTGCATCGGTCTGAGGAATCAATTTTCCTAACTTTCTTTAAAAAAATTTGAGATGCTTGTTTGTACAGTCCGCAATGTACACCATCAAACTTCGCAGGAACAGTTGCTGCATGATGTATAACTCACTCAATGATCGATTTCCATTTGCAAAAACAATAGGTGGTACTTTGTCTAGAATACTTTTTTTTGGGGCTTGAAATTAGTTGCAGGTAGTGACCATATAACATTTTCTGAAGCACCCTTATCTGTTTTAACAGCAGATGCATTTTCTTCTCTTTTAGTAAAGCTGCTGGGTCATCTACCTGTTCACCATCACTTTCACCAGAGCTCATCAGTATGCGCGTATTGCTTTCAGAACAGCTGGAGACATAAACAAATTTTGGATCCACATCATCATGATCATCAAAACTGTCCTCAGAATCGTATTCTGATATCTCTCTCACCTGCGAGACTTCTTTCGAAAGCACTTTTCGGCACTTACTCATAGTGAAAATTCTGTGGAAATAACGAAAGAAAACTCATGTCAGAACATCAAATAGATACTACATTGAATCATATGAATGTGAAATAGTAGGAACAATTTATGTACTTATTAGCATTGCTCATAAAGTCTTAGACTAAAACTCACCAAATGAAACTGTTCCCGACTGCCATTATGATTTTGAGGACTGGTGGACACTATATTACCACAACAATGTACTGTTGGGACGCAATGTCGCATTGAAGTGCACATTTGGTCTCCCACCAGGAGTATTCAAAGATCGGTTGGGACATATGTGTCCCTTTAGGACTCATATGGTTCAATTGTACCCTTGTTCCGCAGGATATTGTCTCTATGCTATGATATTGTAATCACTTATTACCATCGTAAAAAGTGATTACAATATCACTTATCTGTAATAAGTGATATTGTAGTAATTTATTATAGATAAAGTTTCATTCGATTCCAATGGCTCCTTCTTGGTGCATAACTTTCTTTTGGTCAATGAGTGTATAACCATTTCGCGAGACACAACACTGTTTCGCAAATCAATGGTACACAAATAAGGTACGAATACCATTGTTTCTGTCCCCAGGGGTATATCATAAAAGACAAGTAATAAAAACAAAGATTCAATGGTCTGAAGAATAACAATTTTTCTTGTAGTATCTGGACGTTTGCTTTCCTGTAATTTTCGGTCATTGTGCTGGTAAAATCTTATTACAGGGGTTCACCCCATCATGCAGCACACACATTAAAACCCGTACAGGACATATGTGTCCCGTCAGGACTATAAGGGTTAAAACAGGTAAATGTAAACCAATTATAGTTTGCATTATATGCTGTAATTAAAATAGATGGACTATTGAGGTTAAGTGGTGCTACATATCCTAAAAAGGCAGAGGAAAACAGACAAGGGGAGAGTAAAATATTGCAAAAAAGCTCCCAGACTGGACGTGGTATTGGCAAAAATGAACAGTGTAGGCCTTATGGTGGAAAATACTAAAAAATCAGAAGAATTGATTCTCCAAGTAAAAGTAATCAGAGTCATGTGTACTTGGACGTGCCTTGTGATAGCTTAACAATAGCAAAATATGAACCAACTAGCACTGAGATGGCAGAATGTTTTTATAAACTTGTAAATTTCTCAGTTTTATGGTTTATTCAATTGTGTTACAATATTTCAATACAATAGAAAATTAATGAGCATTTTTTTAAAGTTTTCACAACCATATATCTGCTAGTCAATACTGTTAGCAGGTAAGAAGTGATGTTGGCGTTTGAGGGGGTGGGGCATAAAAATAAATAAATGCATAGGGGCATAACATATCCTAAATACAGGCCTATTTATAACAGTAGATTTTTTTTTTTTTTTGATAAGTTTTGAGTCAGTTTTCCAAATCACCACGAAACAGCACATGGAAAAAAAATTGAGAATTAGTTTTAGAGAAAGAAATGTTCCTCAACTATCTTGGAAGAAAAGGGCAGACCATTTGATAAATAAAGTGTCACCTTTAAGCAGATATACAGCAATAGAAATTAATATTTGACTCAGGGTGAGAAAAAAACATATCTCCTGATTTCTGTTCAAGCATGCTACCATTACACTATCGAGGACAGTGAAGTTTCAAGTAACTGAAGCTAAGCAGTTATAACCTAGAAACCTGAACCAACTTCTCATTTGTGCTACTTAAAGCAATCCAATGCTTCCTTGTAGCATTGATGATCCTTTCATATCCTGGAACAGTTGTAGGTCAAAAATCAGCAGTACATCAGATTTCTTCATGAAATTAAGAAAGAAATGATCTTCACAAATACACTGCTTGACAATGAAATTGCCCCACCCAGAAAGAGTCTGTGTGTTGGCATACAGCCTTGTAGGTATTTGTAGGCAGATGGGATACACAAATTATTTGAGTATGCAACCAATACATATGTAGTAGAGTTCCTTACGAATTTTATAATATAAAAAGCAGAGGTCATAAGGAAATTTGTAATTTGCATTTGGATGTATATGAAAATTGAAATAAGCTTTTTCTTAAAAGTTTAAAGGTGAAAATACTCCAAATACGTGGCGACAGTTAATAAATAAATACATCGCTCTTTCCACGTTCCAGAAACACACAGCAACCGAAAAATTGTTTTTCAGCCACCGCTGTGGAATTGAACCAACAGAACTCTCGATATCGCGCCGAGTGCGTTACATTTACGCAACGGTGGCCAACAATCCACGGTGCTATGTTTATTTTTAAGTCAGCTTCTGACATCATAAATCCGTAAGATGGGCTCAGCTACTGAGACGTCTCCATCTGGTGGGCATTATCGGCACTAGCTGTATATATTATAGCAGATAAATTCAAAGGGCGAGATCCAAGGTGAAAATACTCCAAATACGTGGCGACAGTTAATAAATAAATACATCGCTCTTTCCATGTTCCAGAAACACACAGCAACCGAAAAATTGTTTTTCAGCCGCCGCTGTGGAATTGAACCAACAGAACTCTCGATATCGCGCCGAGTGCGTTACATTTACACCAGGAAACCTGCGTAAATGTAACGCACTCGGCGCGATATCGAGAGTTCTGTTGGTTCAATTCCACAGCGGCGGCTGAAAAACAATTTTTCGGTTGCTGTGTGTTTCTGGAACATGGAAAGAGCGATGTATTTATTTATTATCTTAAAAGTTTAGCTCAGCCTACGGAAATGTGTGTGACTAATCTTAGCTTATCTGAATCTTACTATGCTAACTAGAAAAAAAGTACAACTTTTTTTATGTGTAAATAACAGGAAGATATTCTGTTTGAATATGTGCTTTAAAATGGATTAACGAAAAACTGAGTTTTAATTTTCAGTGCCTGCGAGCCAGAGACTATTTGTCTTAACCTTTCATTGTTTTAGTAAACACAAAATTATTTTTCTTAAATATTTCATTTTTTTGTAAGTTCATGACAGATTATTTTTCTAATTAATTGCACTGTTTAAATATTCATGCCATGAGTTAATTGATTGCAGTACCAAAAGCTTGGAATTGTACTAAGTTCCTTTAATTGCATGTTTTTTTTTTTAATTTTCCCAAGACCTTGGTAAACATTTTCAACTGTGATTGAAATTACTTTTTTTTTTTTACCCACGAATTCTCTTCTAGAACATATAATTTTAATATTTTTTGAAGTGGAGTTTTTCCTCTGTAAAACTTGAGTGGCAATTTTTCAGTCATGGTGTAGTGAAGTTTTGGATTAACTTGTGTACGGTAAAGTTGGTAAAGATAAACAGTTATTTAGTACTGATGCTATTTTTCATTATACTCAGGATATTGCACATCACAATTTTTTATTCAATCTCATCTTTGTACACTACTTCTCCAGTGCATGACTTAAAACATTAGAGCAATACTATACACATGTGGTACTCAAATTTATATGGAACCTTACTATGAACCACGCACATCAACTATTCACGTGAGCCATCTGTGGAGTTAACATGTTTTGGATTTTTAATGTGTGTAAAAGGGAACTGTGAAAGTACAAATGATGGACTAGAAGAAGAGTTAAAATAATTTTGTTTGTTTTTACTGACTTTAGTGCATTAATGGCATTTAACATCATTATGAAAAATAAAATGATAATTTGGTTCTCAAAAACTTTATCATTGCAAGCAATAAATTAATGATTTTTCCACTAAAATTATAATTTGGTTCTCAAAAACTTTATCATTGCAAGCAATAAATTTATGGGTATCCAGAATCATTGTGCAAATTATGCCTTTCAGAATTTCACGGAATTTGTAAGACATAGCTGGTAAAAATGACTGAGATTCTTATTACATGATCTGTAGTTGTCTTGGAGATACTAGAAATCCTGGAAAATTCCTGAAAATGTCCTAAAATTTTGTTAGATGTCCTGGAATTTTGTCCATTCCTGTTTTTTGCCCCTGCACAATATTTTGTAGTTCAGGATTTTTGTAGTGTTTTACTTATGCATAGCTGCCAAGCGTTTCAACTTAATCAAATTATGTATGATTTTCAAAAGTGTCCAGGTAGCCGTTTTTTTTGGTTTTTTTTGAGAAAATATTTGTTTTGTGTGGAATTTTTATAAGTCGTAATTTTTTGTTCATTTTTTGCTGTAATATATTTCCTGTTTACTACCATTATAGACATTCCAAGTACTACGAATTCTCCATTGTCACTGTGGGAATTGCTGGTGTTCTATGGAGTACAGGAAACATCGAATATACTACAGAAATAATAAATCTCAGTGAAGTAAAGTTGTTCAACATCTGTGTATTGTCGTATTTTCAAGATTCTAACATTTATTAAACATTTTTAGCTTTGTTTTTTGGATGTTTTTAGTATCACAACATTTCTTTGATGTTTGTTGCTATTTTTCTGGTGTTTTCATGCTGTCAGCCTGCTGAGAATGTTCTGAACCATGCTCAAAATAATAGTTCTAGCAGGGATTAGAATGTTCCATGATTTTGGGGTATTTCATTTCTGGCATGTTTCTAACAGTCTCTTCTTCAAAACCAATCACTAGAGCAGTTATTTTGGCCCCCTGCCTCCCTTTTTTCTTTTAAAAAGTGAAATTTAATTTCAAAATCAATACTTAATCTGTCCACGGCGGAATCCCAGCCATTTACATGGCCCATAAAATTCTTTTCATGACACAGTGAACAATGCAGTTCTGATTTCATTAATACACACTTGAAGCATGTGTAATTAATTTTTAGATATTTAATTACACTTAAAACATGTGGGCAAGCATGTTTTGTTTTTGTTTAGAGCAAAATTGTTCAAAAACTTCACTGCATGCTCACCATGCAGATAAAATGACTTCATGGGGAACAAAAGACTTCAACTGATAGTTGAAGTTCCGATTTGGAACTTTAATTATTTTGTAAACAAAAAGAGAAGTGCATGCTTGTTTTGTCTGTTGATAGAGGAAGCAAGTAACTAAGTACCGTAATTTTCGTCATATAATCCGCGGATTATATGCTAAAAAAGTTGAAAATATAAGTTCTGTGGATTATACACCGACGCGGATAATACGCTGATTTAAAAAAAAAAAAAGAAAAAAGTTTTATGGCCTTTTGATTTTTAAAAAAATCCACAAGATAATTGTGCAGAAGAGGCGTATAATTGGAAAAGAAACTACCTCAAAATTTTTTTCCTCAGGTCAGAAGTTTCTACGGAGCGGAGAAGAGGGGTGTCCTAATGAAAGATCGGAAAGTTGTGGGGAGGGACGGCAGGGGTCATTTTGTATCGTTGAGAAGGGCAGTTCTGACTGTTGTGCCATCTTCGTTTTTGGCAGCCAGCCAAATAAGTATGCACAGCGCTTGCTGCACGAACATATGCGTCCGTCCTTTTGGATCTCAACGCGCCGTGCCCTCCGTTTAGTTCGCCCTTTGCCATTCAAAAATCTGTTTCTCAAAAATCCATCATTTCTCCAATGCCTTTGCTGCTGATGTTTTCATTAATTGCTATTCATGATGTCCTTGAAAAGGAAATGTTTCAGTTACACTGCCGAATTTAAACTAAAAATGGTGAACACAGTTAAGGATATGATTGAGTTACTGCGCGATAGTTTTGAGGTCAGAAAACAATCGTGCAGTAATACGCGGAAAGCCGCTTTGCCGCGATCTAAAACATAAACAAATCAGTCTGTAAATTCTGCGAGAGAATTCACGGAAGTCCATCTCTATTTTATATTTGGCCCACGTATAAACCGATCCCCCCCAACTCTGAAAGCAGGATTTCCTCCCAAAACTTTCGACTTGTACGCGAGTACATAGGGTATTTGGCGGGATTGAAGGTTTAACGACCACTGTGAGCAAATCAATGGGCTATAAGCAGTCGCCCGTCCCTAATTTAGGGTCACTGGCTCCAGGAAAGGGAGAGCCAGTGCCGTAAGACAAACAGAACATCCATGCCTCTATTTCTATGACTTGTTCAGTATCAGCCTTTCGTCATTGGCAAGGTGTAATGCAATACTCTGGAGCTGCATTGTCGCTATCTATGGATGCCACACCACTGAGCTTTATCTGCCCAGAGATAAAAATATGAAAAAGTTACCTTTAAAAATGAATTTCTTCATTTAAAAAAATCATTATTTTCTTACTTCTTCGGACTCACGGATCATTGTGTGACCGACATTTCTGTCGAAAATTCCACTTCCCATTCAACACCTATGATGTGCGGATTATACAGCAATCTTTTTTTCTGAATGTTACAGTCTGCGGATTATACGACGAAAATTACGGTAATAGGAAACTAAAACAACTGTACAGATCACAGAAATGGTGCAATTTTTAACAAGAACAAATGAAGTAATGATTTTTAATTTGAATTTTGCTTTAGAAAAAAAAAAAAAGAAATGCTTACACCATATTTCACCTTTCCTTGTCATTAAATTCCCTGTGTATTATTCCAAAATATTTAAATATGAGCAGTATTTAGTTTATATATTGATTGTGATATATAAAAGCATTTCAATTATAATGACACATTTATGATATAACTATAAATTTTATACCTATATACAATATTTTTGAGTTTTATATTTTTTATTGTATATAATTTCTTCAATAACTGAACTAAAGCTAAAGCAGTAATAAATTTGTTTCAAAATCATGGTAGCATAATATACATAAAAGTTTTGAAGAAATTTAACTTGTTTGCATTTTTGAACTTCACTTTTAGTTGGTAAAGTTCGATGAACACTTACCGCACGTGAGGCTTGGCTTTCAATCCATATTTCCGTTACGTGGATGCGGCACGGGATTTTTTCATTTGGCCACGGGTCTGCTTCTTCTTTTTTTTTTTTTTTCTTCGTTGGAATTTATTTTGTCTCATCACCAAATGAGTTTTTCCTTTGCTGCATCCTCATTTACTTCAATATTTATTCATACCCGAGTACTTTCGGTACTACTACTATACCGTCTTCGAGGGGGACATTTTGCTCCAACTAGCACGGACCGTGTCAGCTGGGCATTTCGGTGGTTCTCGCGGGCTGCTTCTGTCATCTGCTATCGCTTCTTCTTGGGCGTTGTGGCGCCATCTCTTGTTGGTCAGTGATCTCCTTTTTCGAACTTTTTCTTTTTTTGCTCAATTTTAATTAAATTTCTCCAGCTGTTTCTCAAATTATTAGGGTCATTGTGGTTGCAAACTTTTGTCCTATTTTTTTCAATCATTACCGACTCTGCTATTCTGAGGTGTTTTTCGGATTTACAGCTTTTAATGATTTTTATATTTTCGAATTTTGGATATTTTTGGTTATCCAGACAGTATTGAATCAGTGCTGTTTTTTCTTCTTTTTTCTGCCAGTTTTTTATGTGTTGTTTTAATCTGTGTTTAAGCTTATTTTTGGTACTTCCTATATAAGCCATTGGAGGATTTTCAGTAATAGGAATTGAATAAATACCTGCTTTTTCTAACATTCTTATTTTATCATTATTTTTTGTTACTATATTTTTGATGGTATTTACTTTTCCTCCAATTTGAATGTTATGCTTTTACAAATATTATTAATTTCATTGGTAGTGCCTTTAATGTAAGGAAAACCATTTAAATATTTGATTTCTTTTAATTACTACAGCATTATTTTTTTTTATTTTCTTTATTACTTCTGTGTCCCATTTTTTTATTAAATGGTTAGGATAACCAAAGCTGCTTGCAATTTTTTTTATGAATTTGATTTCTTCATTGATGAACTGACTATTTTCAGAATGCGTATATGCTCTTTTAATTAAGGTTTTTATACTATTGCATTTTTGAGGATATGGATGTGCTGAATTGTATGGGATTAGGACCGGAACAAATGAACTTTTCCGATAAACTCTGTATAGTAACTTATCTGTGGATTTGATAACATGTACATCCAAAAAGGCTATTGCATTATTTTTTTCCATTTCAACCGTGAGTTCTATAGTTGGATATAATGCGCTGTAACGTTTTGTTAATTTTTTTAATTCTTCTTCGTTCAGTTTTGATAGAATGAAAATGTCATCTACGTATCGACAGTACACTTCTGGTTTTTCTTCCATATGATGTAGGACATTTTCTTCAATTTCGTTCATCACAACCTCAGCATATAGAGTTGATAATGGTGAGCCCATTGGGCCTCCTGAATTTTGTTTGAATATTTTGTGCCTCCTGAATTAACATTGGGCCTCCTGAATTTTGTTTGAATACTCATTTGGTGATGAGACAAAATAAATTCCAACGGAGAGAAAAAAAAAAAAAGAAGAAGCAGACCCGTGGCCAAATGAAAAATCCCGTGCCGCATCCACGTAACGGAAATATGGATTGAAAGCCAAGCCCCACGTGCGGTAAGTGTTCATCGAACTTTACCAACTAAAAGTGAAGTTCAAAAATGCAAATGCATTAATGCACGTTAAATAATTAACCTCCAATATCGGAAGTAAATTGAAAATTTAACTTGGTTACATTTTCATTGGCAGTTTTGGCAATTTTTAGCTGTCTTTTGCAAAAAAAGATGTGTATATTTTATCACTTTCATCTATGGACACCTTATCTTTGCAACCATTAGTTCGATTTGAAAAATTATTTTTGTATTGGGAAGCTTGAAATGTGAGAGTGATGATCCTTGCTTTTCAGTTTTTCTAAAGTGCACCATTTTGCCACCAGAGAGTATAAATGCAGATGCTATCATTTTCAAAATAAATTTTATTCAATATATAACTGCTTCTGAACATCCAATTAAAAACATTTTCTTCCATTCAATACCATTTGTAATGAAGATTATTTTGGTAAGTTTCTTTTTCAAGTAATGCATAATTTTTCTGCTAAGGGTGTAAAGTTAAATTGTGATTTTCCTGATATCTCTGTTTCTAAAAGTTTGATTTAAAAAATTCTTCTTGCATCGGATAGAGCACCTGGTGGGAAATGTATTGCACATAATTTTGAATTTTTGTAAAGAATAGTTTGCCACTAGGGGCATAAGTGTATATTTTTGTTTCTGATACATTTGGAGCAATATGTGCTCTTCTAAAAGTTCAATTTAAGAAATTACTTCACAGTCAGATACCACTCACTATGACAACCTTTTTGAGAATACCTGATGATTAAAATAGTGTATAAAATTTTTCTGCCAGGAGGTGTAGATGTATATCTTATTTTTATCGATTTCTTTGCTTCTACGATCCAATTAAATTTTTTTTTCTTTATCAGATC
This sequence comes from Macrothele yani, assembly GCA_039090855.1. NCBI lineage: Eukaryota > Metazoa > Arthropoda > Arachnida > Araneae > Macrothelidae > Macrothele > Macrothele yani. The sequence continues at coordinate 141,602,051 of CM076993.1, read as the reverse complement.
ATGTTTTGGGTGTGAAATATTTTGTATGTAATTTCAAATTTTTCTTACTCACCACATGTGCCACTAAGAATGCATAAGTTTACATTTCCGTTTGCAACATATTATCGAGAACATCTGCGCGTGTAAAAACCCAATTGAAAAAGTCCTCTTTTCAGTCAGATACTACTAACTGCCAAAACATTTTGTGTACATTTATTGCCAAAAATATTGCACAGTTTTCCCACTAGGGGTGCAGACGTCTTATCGGTTTTTGTTAATATCTCTGCTTTTAAAAGTTTGATTTAAAAATGTTTTTTAACACTGTATGCAATTTACTTTGCGAAAACTTTGCCTCTACTCGTGGGGTTTTGTAGTTCACAGTTCTGGTGTTGCATCTGTTTGATGCTGTATCTGTGCTTCTAAAAATACTTTTGAAAAAAAAATTTTTTTCTGTGTGCTATTTAATTTGTTACAGCAGAGATGGGGAATATTATGTTTTTAAAATAGTGCACAGTTTACCTACTAGGGGACAGGAATGTCAAAACTGTTTTTCTCATTGTCTCTGCTTCCAAGAGATGTATTTGAAAAATTATTTTTTCTTAATATAGCTTTTGCTGTGAAGAACAACACCTTTCATATATTTTGTACTTTCCCATTATTCAAAATTCTTCTGCTAGGGGGCATACAGTTAGATCATGTTTTTCTCTATGTCTGTTGTTCTAACTGTTTGAGTTAACAGCTTTGTCTCTGCTGTGTTCCTTCAGCTAAATAATTTTTTTTTAGCACAGTTTGTTAATTTTCGTAACAGACTTTTCAGTCGCTAGTGGGAGAGAATAACTATTTCTTGATAACGAGGAATAGTACACCAATTGTGTAAAAAATAGTAAAACTATACTAGTGAAAAACCGTGAAAGAAAACCACCTGTTTCCAGTGAAGCAGGTGTTGATGTGATCCCCCTACAATATCCAGACTGCTCTAAACGATACTACATTGGAATGACCAAGCATTCATTTGGAATCAGTCATCGAGCATAAAAGGGACACAAAATGCGTTAAAGTAGCCACGGCCCTATCCAGAGAAGTCAAATTCAAGTTTGCTACTCCTATGTTGGATGGATGATATAAAAAAATTAGCTACATACTGTACCCCTAAATCTATAGCCATTCGAGAAACTTTGGAGATCATCAACAACAGTGGTACTTGCAATGATAGTGTCTCACTTGAGTTGCCATGAATTTGGAACCAGTTCTTCAAGTAACGAAATGAAGAAATTTCATGCTGTAGTTGAAGTAAAATGACAACTGCTGTCTTAGCATGATCTTGAAGTATAAAATATTTAATATAAAAACTTTAGTTAAAATCATATACAGATTAAAAGCACACGAGGTTAAACCTACCAATGAAGTGGCAAAGGTTAGAAATGAAGAAATTTCATGCTGTAGTTAAAGTAAAATGACAACTGCCATCTTAGCATGATCTTGAAGTATAAAATATTTAATATAAACTTTTAACATATTTATATATTCAATATAAAACTGTTTAACCTCATGTGCTTTTGATCTGTATATGATTTTAACTAAAGTTTTTATATTAAATATTTTATACTTCAAGATCGTGCTAAGACGGCAGTTGTCATTTTACTTCTTCAAGTAATGCCTTCTCCCTACTAGAACACTGCGTGCTCAGCTAATGTGATACCTTGTATCTTTAATAAATGAATACCTTGTATCTTTAATAAATGAATATAGTGTCGTATCTATTTATTGTCAAGTCACCACGTTCAAATTGTTAAAGCGTTCTATTATTCAGTTTGCAGTTTCTGTCTAACTTTTTTAAAAAAAGCAATCTGATTGATGTGCGAAAGCTTGGAAACGCTTATGTATATATTCCTGCGCCAATAAATCGAATCACTAGTATAGGTTTAACTATTTCTATTTCTGAATGTTCTATTGATCGTAGAAATCCCTTTGATTTTTTTTAATGTGTTCCATTGTCTATGAATGACTTTTAAATATTTTATTCATGTCAGAAAGGATTCAAAAGACATGCTCATTACAATTAAAAATTTGGTGTCATCTTTCTTGTTTTCTGCGATTCTAATCTAAGTTTCTTATTAGCTGCAGCAAACATCATTTTCAACATCGTACTTAAGCCTGTAGGAATTGTTTATTGTAGTTTCAGGTTGAACAGACCTGTTAATTCACTATATTTTTAAGTAGGAGTATTTGGATCGTGTGTCTTGAAAGAACTGTGATTGAATAAGATTATGGATCATGTCATTAAATGCTAATAATGTGGAAAATTGAAAATATCTGTGGTCGCTGCAATGCACCTGAAATTGTAATTTAAGCTATGTACCCCATGGGCACTGTTGGAGGTATTGGGTTGTCGGAAAAGTCATGATGTATTTCAGCCATGTTTTGCAGAGGTCATGTATTGATAGAAAGAACAAAGATCAATCAATGATATAATGCCCGTTTTGTTCAATAACCTTATGCCATCTTTCAGTGAGCTGCAGAATGCCTCGTTCATAGAAGGATCTGTCTTTCGTGGCGAAAAACTGTACAAGGTGCTGATTTACAGCCTCATCTGAATTGAATGTTATACCACGCAAGGACTGTTAAAGAGAGCAAAGCAAGTGGAAGTCTGACAGCGCAAGGTCAGGCGAGTATGCTGGGTGTAGCAACACATCCCACCCAAGCTCCAATAATATTTGGCAGGTGATCAAACTTGTGTGTGGTCTCGCGTTGTCGTGATTGAACACAACACCTTTACGACGAAAGAGCTCTGGACATTTCTGGATGATGGATTCGTTCAAACTGTCCAATTGCCAACAGTACACATTCGAATTGATTGTTTGGTTCCGTGGTAGGAGCTCGAAAAACACGACACCTTTATAATCCCACCACACTGAGACCAGAACCTTCCGCTGATGAATGTCTGCTTTGGATGCCGTTTGAGGCGAAGCAGCACGTCGGGACCAAGACCGTTTGCACAGCACATTGTTGTACACAATCCACATTTCATCACCAGTTATCAGTCGCTTCAAAAAAGGATCATTTTCCTCACGTTTAATGAGCATATTGCAGATGTTTACACGCGCCGTCAATTGAGCTTCTTTGAGTTCAAGAGGAACCCACACATCAAGCTTGCTTACGTGTCCCAACTTCTTCAAGGTGGTCGTGAACGCTTGAATGATGGATGTGGAATGTGTCTGCAATCTCTCTTGTCGTGTAACGTGGGTTTGACTCGATCAATGCCTTGATTTGGTCGCCATCAACCTCGGTTGGCCTCCCGGACCGAGTAGCATTGTTGAGGTCAAAATCGCCAGCACGGAATTTTGCGAACCACCGCTAGCACTGACGTTCTTGTAGAGCATTATCAACGTACACTTTACGCAACTTTTCACAAGCTTGATGCGCATTCTTCCCTTTACGGAAGTAAAACAGTAAAACATGGCGAAAATGCATAGTTTGGTCTTCCATCTTCAACTTGATGTCAAATCTCCGCAAATCAACAAAATCGCTCACTATTCCTTTTAGACTGCAGCTAGAACTGGCACCTGTCGAATGCCATAGCGGTAACAGAGCTGCGCATGCCTCTAGTACTCCAGAACTTCCAAAACCGCCCAACCGCCATCGGGTGCCAAAATACGTCATGACTTTTCCGACAACCCTATAGTTAATTGTAAATTCAGTTTAAAACATCCATAGCAGAAGCCACAGTTGTTTTTAAATTTATGTGCATGCAATTATAATACACTGGCGGAAAGTGAAAAAAGAACACCAAGAAGGAGACGTCTGATACCAACGAAATTTATACAGCATAATAACGGAATACAGAGGATAACGTGATCAAAACATTATGGCAAAATACAGCTGTATTTGCTGGTAAACTGAAAAATAACAATATGGTTAGTACGAGGTTGAACCTCCATGAACTGCGTCACACTGTGCAATTCTGGCATGGAGTCTGTCGTACAGATATTGAATGTAAGTTTGGAATATTGATTTCCAAGCATCCTCAATTTGGACGCATAAATCGGGGATGGTCGTGGCTGGCCGTGGAGACCGGATAAGTCGTTTCATGAAATCCCACACGTGCTCAATGGGGGACAAATCCAGTGAACGTGCAGGCCATCGAAGTTGTCTTGCACCCTGAAGTGCATGTTGCGTTGCACGTGCCGTGTGTGGCCGCGCGTTATCTTGCTGGAAAACACCAATGATGGACCGACCTTACAAATGGCACAACAACGGGCTGAATGATGTTGTTGATGTAGGAGGTGCTGTTTAACGTACCCGTTACAAACACTATTTGTGTACGGGAGTAATAGCTGATCGCTCCCCATACCAGGAGACCAGGTGCAGTCCCTGTGTGTCGCTGGCGGATGCAAGAAGGGTGGAGACGCTCCCCTGTGCGTCTGCGAACACGCATAGGCCATCGGAGGCTCCCAAGCAGAATCTGCTTTCATCGCTGAACACGACAGATCGCCATTGCGTTCTCCAGGGCAGACGTTGGCAACACCACTGCAGCCGTTCCTGACGGTGGGCTGGAGTCAGAGGTACACATGCCAGAGTCACATGTGCACGTAGTCCTGCATCCAGTAGACGGTTGCGTATTGTTCGCACAGTCACATCAGGTGCAACGGCAGCTCGGGTTTGAGTCGCAGTGGATGTTCTGCTTGACAACGGCGCTCTTCTTATGCGTCGATCGGTCCGCTCATCAGTCCATCTGTGACTCCCGGTTCCACGTCTTCTCGTGTGGGAATGTTCCTCAGACCATCTACGCCACCATCGTACCACCACCAATACTTCCCGTCCAATTCGCTCCGCAATACGATGATACGACCACCCTGCCTCGCGGAGTCCGACTAGACGACCTCGCTCAATGTCCGATAATTGCTGAAATTGTACACGTCTTCCATGTCCAGGCATTGCAGCTTCTTCAGGGTCTTCGCACGTGTCCGTATGCCGACGACTGATTACATTCACTTCGCTGTACTCCTTAAATACCACCGACGATAATTTACATATTATGCCGTGCTGTGGCGTAAGCGCTCACCGGTTGGTCCCGAAATTAACATCACACCTCCGTAAACTCGACCCCATTAACATATGTAAATTTCATGATCGTCTGCCAATTCCTTCTTGGTGTTCTTTTTTCACTTTCCGCCAGTGTAATTACAAGGTTGCTTACCTTTTTCACATTTTACTGCAGGTTTTATTCTTTTGTTGTCATGCTTGGTTTAAGCCTCCTGTGTGGTGTACTATTTTTTTTTTTTCTTCAGGTTCTTTCAAATGTTCTACGCATGCTCAAGTCCATGAAGTGCCTTGCTGTCCAGGTTGCAAAATTCTATCCTCCCCCCTCCCCACCCTTCACATCCACAGTGTAAAACCTAACCTTCGTCAACGAAGGTTATTATCTGACTTACCAGTCTTGTCACATTTACGCCAAAAAACGGATTGTCATCTTCAAAATTTGTATTATATGGCGTAATCCCGTATTTCTTTCATGATTTATCTGCTTCTCCGGGCAGTCACGGGATAGGATTATTAACCTCCACATTCGCTAAACATGAATGCCGGTTGCTTCGACTAACGAATCCTGTGATGGTTAAATTCAAATTGATCGGAAACTTGAAACTTGGTCGTTCTGGGTGGTGTAGTGGTTAGCATACCTAGGCGTTTTCTGGGAGACGCGGGTTCGAGTCCCGCTCCAGGACGATGAAAATTTTCAAGTTTTCGGATATTATCTGACTTACCATCCTTGTCACATTTACGCCAAAAAACGGATTGTCATCTTCAAAATTTGTATTATATGGCGTAATCCCGTATTTCTTTCATAATACCTCATTATTCAGTCTTGGTGTTTGGACAGAATGACAAGAAAGTCATTACTCATCAAGCAGAAGTCAAAAAGAAAATTGAAGGAAGGCTTTGAAATAAAAAATGGACATCATTACATTAGTGATCTTTTAATTTTTTCACATCCAGAACAATGCCTTCTAATTCACAACTGTAACCACATAGAAATAAATGTTGCTGATTGTGAACTTCAACCATTGAGGAAGTAAATATCATTGAAGGCTTAATAGAGAAGTGACATACATTTCAAAAATTAGTTCAAAATAATAATTAAATCCTTTGAAAAATTATTTCTGTGATTATTAGTTTTAAGAACAAAATTTTAAATTAGCCATAGAATCTTTTCAGTGCTAGAATATCTTGATCTGTTTTGGTTTGCACATTTAATTTTGAATAATTTTAATAATTAATGATGTCTTTGTTTTGGCTTTCTTTTGATGCTAATGGTTATCTTTTCTACTTCATGAATTTGAAGAATCATACTTGATTGTAAGTACAGAATGGGAAATTGTAGCTTCACAGGCATAGAAGGCAGCACGATACCAAGCAGAATGTTATTGTATGATTCATATTCCACTGAATACGCAGCAGGAGAGGAGGAGGTAGGGACTAAACAATAGTGAAGTGATAAACATTAATGAAAAATATATCTTTATATTTTTACCATTAATGCTATATTCGCTGCTTAATCATGTGACCAAGTCCTTGAACACTTGTTGCTGTTTCAAGGAGGCATGGATGTCTTAACTAGTACCATCCCTCTAGATGCTTTGTTCGTGCACTATACTTCAGGTGCTTGGAAATTCATTGATCTAGATAACTTAATGTAATTGAATAGAAATAGGAAGATATGGTGGATGACAGTTTTCTATTTTCTGTGGAGTTGGCCATATTGATAAACAATGGATTATATTTTAATGCCAAAAACAATGAATGAAATTTTAGAGTAACTTTTTTTAACTCCTGAAATTTTATTTTATAATTGAATATATATATATATATATATATATCAGAGTTAAATCCCTGAAATGGCAATGGGCTGTGCATACTGCCATAAGGACAGACCATCGATGGACCGCCAAAATTTTAGATTTGATTCCAAGCGACAGGAAAAGACCCAGAAGAAGACCACATGGGAGATGGGTGGATGAAATTCGAAAGTATGCGGGAGTGACATGGAGGAGACTGGCACAAGACAGACCGTTGTGGAGGAAACTTGGGAAGACCTTCGTCCAGCAGTGGATTGATAATGGTTGACAATGATGATGATGATGATATATGGAGGAAACTTGGGGAGACCTTCATCCAGCAGTGGATTGATAATGGTTGACAATGATGATGATGATGATATATATATCATCATTGTCAACCATTATCAATCCACTGCTGGACGAAGGTCTCCCCAAGTTTCCTCCACAACGGTCTGTCTTGTGCCAGTCTCCTCCATGTCACCCCTGCATACTTTCGAATTTCATCCACCCATCTCCCATGTGGTCTTCTTCTGGGTCTTTTCCTGTCCCTTGGAATCCAATCTAAAATTTCGGCTGTCCATCGATGATCTGTCCTTCTGGCAGTATGTCCAGCCCATTGCCATTTCAGGGATTTAACTCTGATCATGATGTCTTCCACTCTTGTCATTTTTCGGATCCACGAGTTCCTCTTCTTATCTCTCCTGGTTACACCAAGTATGCACCTCTCCATGATCCTTTGAGTTGTCTGCAGCCTTTGTATGTCTTTTTTAGTTAAGGTCCACGTCTCTGCACCATACGTAAGCACTGGAAGGATGCATTGATCAAACACTTTTCTTTTAAGACATAATGGCATATTGCTCTTGAAAATTATGCTGTTTCTTCCAAAAGCTCTCCAGGCAAGTTTTGTACGCCGATTAATTTCTTCATCAATGTGACCCTCACTTGATATCTGCTGTCCAAGATAAACATACGTGTCTGTTATCTCCAGCTTTTCTCCATCAATCGATAAATCTTCATTTCTTGTAAAAGCATTGAACATCACTTTTGTCTTCTGAAAGTTCATTTTTAATTCCACTTCTTTACTCTTGTCAGCAAGTTCCTGGATCATACTCTGCAGCTCTGATGGGGTAATTGCAAAAATGACTATGTCATCAGCAAAACGAAGGTGGGTTAGATAATCTCCATTAATCTTTATCCCCTTGTTTTCCCAGCTCAGCGACTGAAAAACAGCCTCCAATGTGGCATTAAAGAGCTTCGGAGATATGGTGTCACCTTGTCTCACTCCCTTTCCAATTTTTACGTGTGTTGTATTTTCAAACAGCCTAATCTTTGCACTTGCATTTTCATAGATGTTATTAATAATATTAATGTATGCATCTTCAATACCGCAGGTTTTCAGAGCTATTGTAACTGCTGATGGTTTCACCGAATCAAAGGCTTTTTCATAATCGATAAAAGCCATGCACAATGGAAGTTCATATTCCCTCGCTCTTTCAATTAGTTCTCTCAGCACGTGGATATAATCTATTGTGCTGTAGCCACTCCTGAATCCAGCTTGTTCTCTCGGTTGAGCCATGTCCAGTGTTACCTTCAAGCGGTGTGAAAGAACTTTAGTGAAGATTTTATAAACTACTGATAGGAGGCTGATAGGTCTGTAGTTTCCGAGATCCTCAATGTCACCTTTCTTATGTAGCAGGATCATTGTAGCGGTGTTCCAATCCTCAGGAATCTTTGCTTCATTAAGGCATCGAGTGAAAATTTGGGCGAGTACTGTTTCGATTTCTCCACTTGCTTCTTGTGTGATGTCTACAGTAATTCCATCTTCTCCTGGAGCTTTTCCTCGCTTTATGTTCTTGATTGCATGTGCAACTTCTGCTGGAAGGACTGGAGGAACTCTGGTACTGGTATCTTTCATGATGTCTGGAGTGCATATATCATCCCTTTCATATAATTTGGAGTAGAAATCTTTCACTCTTGTCAAAATTTCGCCTCTATTTCTTGTTACAGAAGCATCTTCTTTTCTCAGTGCCATAATCTGTTTTCTTCCCTTACTGAGATGTTCCTTTGCTATCTTTAGGCTTTGGTTGTTTTCAATTGCTTTCCTCACTAGTTCACAGTTGAATTTTCTTACGTCTTCAGTGATACTTTTTCTTACTGTCTTGCATAGCTCTATATATTCCACTTTGGAAGTCACATCTTCTTTAGTTGTCCTCATCTCTCTTCTTTTTTGCATCAACATTTTGGTTTTTCCTGATAATTTGTTCACATGCAACTTGTTCTTAGACCCAGCTAATTTTGTTGCTGTTTCCATAAGAGCTTTGGTTACTTTTCTGTTAACTTCAGAGATGTCCACTTCTTCCGATGTTAGACCTTCTAAAGCAGAGAACCTGTTCTTCAGTTCTAACTTGAAGGTATTATGGTGTTTTTTAAGGTTGGTTATGTCAATAGATTTTGTTTGTCTTATGACCTTGCCACGTTCAAGTTTAGTGTTGAGGTGCATCTTACATCTCACCAATCTATGGTCACTACCTGTGTTGAACTTGTTCAGCACACTGCAGTCTTCTATGACGAATTTTTTGTTACACATAATAAAATCAATTTCACTTGTTGTCCCATTTGGATGTCTCCATGTCCATTTTCTGTGTGGCTTTTTCTTGAAGAAGGAGTTCAAGATGAAAAACCCTTCTGCCTCTGCAAACTCAACGAGAGTATTTCCACGCTGGTTTCTGTTGCCGTGACCGAATTTACCTACTGAAGTTTCATTCTGTTGCCGTTGCCCTATTTTTGCATTGAAATCTCCCATAATTATTTTCAAGTGCTGCTTACCTTTATTATTTAGATGACAAATTTCCTCATAAAATTCTTCAATTTCTTCTTCAGGATGACTTGTGGTGGGTGCATAAGTTTGAATAATCTGAGCCTGGTATCTTTTCGAGAGTTGGATAACAAGTCGTGCAGCTCTGTCAGAGGAACTTTCAACTTCTACAACTTTATCCTTCAGTTTCTTGTTTATTATAAATCCAACACCACTAGGTGCCAGTATCTGTCCCACGATAGTAGAAGAGATGTCCACTTTTCAGTTCGATGAGATCTTCTCCTTTTCTCCTTACCTCACTTAGCCCCACGATGTCCCACTTGATCCTTTGTAGTTCCTCTTCCAATTCAAGAAGCCTTGAATCAGAAGATAGGGAGCGTCCATTGTAAGTAGCCAAGGTCAGCATCAGATGGCAGCCTAGTCCGGTCCTCCGGGGATTCTTAGCACCCTCTGCCTTCATGTCGCACTGGCCGCTGCCTTGGCCAGGTACATTCCAGCTGCCGGAGACTGAGGGCCAAGATTTAAGTTGTGGAATCATTTTGGAGGGGTTTGGCCATAACTCACCACGCTGGCCAAGCGGGTTGGTGAGTGTGGGATAGCATTTCCTCTGATCCCGATGGTATAGTTATACCGCTATTGGCGGTCGTCAGAGCCCCTTTAGTGGGAACAGGATGCACCACGAGAAGGCGGGGTTGACATTTGTCAAGGAGAGGCTGTGATGTTACGCATCACCTGACCTTACATCCCGATATATATATATATATTGTTTCTGGTGATTATCATTTTCGAATGGCTGGCTGGAAAGGGAGTCCGTAGAAGTTATTCAGACTGAAGAAATACATAAATGTTTACATGCTATAGTGAGAATTTATAAAAATTAAAAAGAATAGAAAATCAAATGCACAACAAGTATTCTTGCATTGTATGCATTTTTATATATAGGGATGGGTGATTTTTTTCTTTTGTTTTAAGTATGAATTTTCTCTAAGATATCAGGAAATGAAGGTTTAAAAAAGAAAGTTCCTGTAATCCCATTTGAAACTGTGAGGAGCAGTTCTCTAAAAAATATTCAATGTCTCTTGTGGGTAAACTTTTTTTTTTTAGATTCTGTGTGTAGTGCTTTTATAATGGACCCTAAGAAACAGTTAGGGGATCTGAAGTGTCAGCAGAGCATTAAATAACTCAGAAAGTTAATTCTAAAGTTTCAAAAAGCAATTTCAGCTGTATATTGTGCACTTGTTATTAAATTGTGCAAAAAGAAAATTTAGTGGTTAATATGGTATGTTAATAGAAATAAAGCTGCTCTGAACCCCTTTCCCCCTGCTTTGAGTCCTATTATGAAACTTGTATGTATGAGTGAAATTTATCATTGCTTTTGTTTTATGAATTAGTGTTCTTGAAATTTTTGCACTATGAAAATAATGTGCCTTAATTTTACAGATGTTGCAGCTGTTGGTGAAAATTATAACAAGACACAAATGTTCCTGGGGAACATTCTGGCAACAGAGAGTCCATTTTTCAGAGCTGGTGACCGCACTTTATTCATATGTGAAATATGCATGTATACAGCTGGCAATAGGAGTGCTTTGGATCAGCATAAAAGAACTCATTCTGGAGAGAAGCCATTTATGTGTAAAAATTGCAAGAAAGGATTTTCTCAGAGGGGTTCTCTTACACGACATTTGCTCATTCACTCTGGAGAAAAACCTTTTCAGTGTAATGTCTGTAAAAATAGATTTTCACAAAAAATCCACCTTATCAGACATGCTCATTCACACAGGGGAAAATAATGTGTGTATCCTTACTATCGTGTGCTGTGTATTTGTGTCATGAGACTGTAATGCAGTTTTAAGTTGTAACTTATTTAGTGTGGCTTGAGAATTGCACTGTAAGTTGTAACTCAAAAGTTGTGTGCCTAACTGGGAGTTATTAAGCTGCATTTATAGGAGTATTGCCTCTCTGAATCACAATAATATGCAGTTGGCCAGCCAGTATGTTCGATTTTTCATTTAAGCGCTGGTGTATACCCCATGCTCGCATGAATTTTTTGTGCTGTAAGCTCAAACATACTTACCACTCTGACAGAGAAAATTACAAGATACATTTATGAAAAATGCCTGTTTGTGTAATATCTGCATTTATGTATATATATAATAAACAGAAATGGAAACAGAATGTTTAGACATAGTAACCAAAACTAAGACAAAACAGTAACTTTGGACCCCAAGCATTCCCACAGGTTGGGTAGTTGACCTGAAATAGAAGGAAGGCTTGTCTGATTATGTTGGCTGTTGTGTTTGTTTTACGGCACTGGCTCTCTCCCCTCCCTGGGACCAGTGGTCCTAAATTACAAAGGAATGACTGCTTATAGCCCACTGAGTTGCTCATGATGGTCGTTAAGTCCACTATAAAAAAAAAACCAGAAAACTGTTTTTGTTCTTTGTACGGTAATTTTTGTAACCTTTTAATTTATTTCTGCAGTGTTATATTTCTCTGTCAGCTCCACACATAGCAATACAAACAAAACAATAATACTGTGTGGAGATGGAACATGATCATAATGATTTGCTATATTTGGGAAGGAGCTAAATATGGAGCTTGATCTATGTTCAGCTATTTATCCATTGTTGCATTTCTTAAACTCTTAACTAGTATAATACATAATGTAATTAATTCATATTAAGTATTTCAAAAGTGTATTCAGAATTTCAAATGATAATAAATTTGAAGGGTAATTGATTGATTGTACGTTCCAGACAGACACCATAAAAAATTTCCACAAAAAATGCAAAAATAAATAAAAACATATTGATTTGAAGCACTTAAGTAAATAAACTTTTCTTCTCTTTTCACAGCTTTGAAACTGTTTTGGGATAAATTATATATATCTAATATAGATGATCCAGAGTGCTGAAAATGTTTTCTCAGCAACTGACGTTATTGGTGACTAATAAATCCCTTTGGGGTAATTTATATATATATAGATATATATATATAATATAGATGATCCAGAGCATTGAAAATGTGTTCTCAGTAACTGAAGTTATTGCTGACTAATAAATCTCTATATTTTGCAGAATATTAGGCTTAAAAATCTTGTTGAATTACAGTTATAAATTTAACTGCTAATGCTGAAAGTCCATTAATTAATGCTAAACAGATGAACAAAGTTAATAATTCAATTATAATTGTGGAAAACATGTGGAGTTTCTCTTATTGTTGTTTATTCATCTTTGTTTCCACTGATACTGGGGAAACACAAAGCCCATCATGTACTAATTCCTAAGGCCTTTGGTGGAAGTTTCAAACCACGTATAAGTTGTAGCACATGCAATATCAGGGGAGTAAGCCACCACTGCATGTTACTATTGGATCATTCCGTGTCAAATCAACCAGTGAAATGGCTATTTTCAACCTGACCCCTTTTGATTTCCTTGAAATTTGGTGTGCTTGTTAGGCATGTAGACTTATGTATACATCCCAAATTTTAGCTGTCTACCCATGTGGTTTCAAATTATATGACCTTGAAATTTAGAGTCATTATCTCTGGACAATCTGTGAGTAGTTGTATCTCATTACCTAATTGGGATAGAAGGTTGAGATTTCTGTCTTTTTATAGCATTTTATATGATCTTTTAAATCATGTGCTGAAAATAAAAATAGGTTATCCTTTTCAAACTGACAGAAATAACCTTTGACCTTAAATGTTATCAAAAACTGTAATTTAAAAATTTTAAAAACATTATATGGCATCATTAAACTTTTGTTTACTAGTATGCCAACTTTCAAGTGGGGACTGCAATAAAATCATCATTTATAAAATATTTAACTGAACTGAATCTGAAATAAAAATTCTTCAAAAAGTGATTAAAATGACATTTGCAAGTATTTGACAATTAATTAACAAGTTAAACCTGATATATTTATAAAATGCAAAGTTTGGCCATCATATAATGTAACAAATGCATCTCTAATCTAAAGCAACTTATGGGAATTTACTAGGAAATGTTTTCATTTATAGCAAATTTTCGGAGAAAACTCTTCTCCTTCTTCAGGCTCTCTAGTTGTTGTCACTTTTTGCTTGTCACTATCATGGTTACGGTTTACCTTGACGGTTACGGTTAACCTTGACGGTTTAGGTTATTTTTCACCAAATCCTGCCAGATGTTAGGCAGGGAAAATCCTTTGCAGTCATTGATGATGGAATTTTGTTTTTTCTCAATCTCTATTCCTTCTTTCAGTTTTCTTTTTGGAAATTGCTTTGGAAACTGATTACTTTAAGGGAATTCCAATCCATGCTGTGCCCTCTTAAATACATCAATGCATCTCTTTAAATACATTTAATAAATGCATCTTCCCGTTGCAGGTATTGTATGTGTAAGGGGGGGACTTCTGGAGTAAAAATGAAAGATCCATGTTAAAACTAGATCATGAAAATGTGTTTTTGTGACAAATTTTTGTTTTGTTCCTTAATAGCATAGGATTACAAGTTTTCTGATTTTTCCAGGTTTTTAGCAAAAACATTAGTATCTCCCCTGAGGTTTGACTGATTTTTTGGGTACCAAGTTTTCCCACTTGTATTTCACTGCTTTCTCGTGGTGGCATACAAACCCTGCTATCCCTTCTAAACCAGAAACACCTTAAGATATGACAAATAGCAAGTTTAATTTTCAGTTTGTTTTTGACTTTCATTTCTTAAGCACAACTTTGTTTACTTTTTTTAGTCAAATACACAGTCAGCTCCAACCATCTCACACTTTCGGTTTCATTCTGTTACTTGTTACAGGAAGTCTTTAATCTTTAATATGCTATTATGCTCTAAGCTGTCATGCTTTTTTTTTTTTTTTTTTTTTACTCTTTTGGTCTCAAAATTTATTGCATGTAAATCAGTAGTTTCTTTTTTAAAAAAATAGTACTGGTATTTTTCTGGGAAAACTGTTGAATTTTTTCCCTTCTTTAAGTGTTAAAATGTCACAGATTTAAGACCTTTGTCATAACTCTTTTCAAGAAAAGGGACAATATAATGTGAAAAAAATATACAGGGTAATTCAAAATGATTGCCCCGATTACAAATGACAGTAATGTTTTTATGAAGATAAATAGACAGCTGATATTCCTACACAAGAAAGAAGGAAGTTTAAAAATTTTTTGGAACCTACTGCTGTGTTGGTATGGTGACGTAGGAAAGTGAGCTGCCCGTGCGCCAAAGCCAGTGGGAAGAAATGGCGTCCACAGCAGAAAAGGCGTTCTGCGTGCTGGAGTTCAAAAAGTGTCATTCTGTTGTTACAGTACAGAAAATGTTTCGTAATGGCTACAAATGTGCTCCTCCAAATGCTAAGAGCATAAGAAGGTGGCATAGGCAGTTTGTAGAAACAGGATGTCTTTGTAAAGGGAAGAGTGCTGGCCGACCATGCGTTTCAGAGTGGAAAACGTTGACAGAATTCATCAGAGTTTTGAACGCAGTCCACGCAAGTCTACTTACTGCGCCAGACTGGAGGTGCAAATGCCACAAACAACTGTTTGGCGTGTTCTTAAACGGAAGCTGCAAATGAAACCCTACAGAGTTCAAATTTTGCATGCACTGAAGACTGAAGACAAGGTGCAGCATGCTACCTTTGCTGAAACCATGCAGGAAGCCATAGAAGATGACACATTTACTTCACACCTAATTTTCAGTGATGTAGCTACCTTTCATATCAGTGGGAAGGTAAACCGCTACAACACTCGCATATGGGGCACAGAAAAACCTGTTGCTGTGATTGAACATGAGTGTGACTCGCCGAAAGTCAATGTGTTCTGCGCAATTTCCAGTGTGAAGTTCTATGGACCTTTTTTCTTCATTGAAGATACAGAAACGGGTAACATTTATCTAGATATGATTCAGCAATGGCTGCTTCCACAACTGGATGACAATTCCGCGGACTACATCCTACAGCAAGATGGAGCACCCAAACATTGGAATATGCACGTTTGCCAATTTTTGAACAAAATTCTTCTAAACCATTGGATTGGTCATTGTGGACAGGATGACAGGGTTTTCTGCAAGTGCCCCCCCCCCCCCCAGGTCTTCGCAGCTTACTCCTTGTGACTTCTTTTTGTGGGGGCCACCTTTGTCGCGAACACTGCAGGAATTAAAGATGTGCATTCAGCTTGCACTGGCATCATTGACTATGGACACGCTTCATAATGTGTGGTGTGAAATGGATTACCGTTTAGATGTTGTCCACATAACCCAGGGGAATCATTTAGAACATTTGTAAGGTATGGAAACAAAACTCTAAACTTCCTTCTTTATTGTGCAGCAATGTGATCTATGTTCATAAACCAGGTATTGTCATTTGTAATTGGGCAATCATTTTGAATTTACCTGTACATCCTGTTCCTCAGAGTGGATAGTTAACTTCCAATTCATAAAAAAAATCTGTGGCAAGTTATGAAAAAATCTTTTAAAAACTAAATATGCCTGTGATCTTTGAACCGATGACAGCCAGTTATGCTCACATGTTGATGAAGCTGACACTTAACCTATCATAAGCCAGAGTAGTAAAGGTGAAATAAGTAAGGAAACTTCTGAAAGTGCAATACAGATTTTGAATATGTTTTTATGGTTAATTAGTTAAACTCTTGTAAGAAAGAATGAACAAAAACATCCTTATGCAAATCTGAAAGCCGCCCCCATGGTGCAGTGGTCTAAGCAATGGCCTCTGCTCATTCGTTCGAAAGGGGTCTGTTCAAATCCCGGTGAGGCATGGATGTTGTCTTTGTCTTACGGCACTAGCTCTCTCCCTTCCCTGGAACCAGTGACCCTAAATTAGGGACAGGCAACTGCTTATAGTCCTTGAGTTGCTCATGGTGGTCGTTAAACCTCCAAGCAAAATTAAAAAAAAAAAAAAAAATCTTGAAAAAAATTACATGGTTTTTATAGAAAGTTATGTTAATCTTTTCCTAATACTGAACTCTCAGCATCTGACCTGAAAACAGAAATTATTGCTCAGCTTAAAGAAATGTTAAATGACACAAAGTGAAATGCTTAAAAACTGAAAATTCTTTGGTACTATAAAAAAATTGGAGTTCTCAAAACTTGCAGGATGAATTCAGTATTTCGAATTACATGACAAGAAAGGTAAAACCATTTCCAAAGAGCAAGAGTTGAGAGGAAATGGGAGTTTTATCAACTCCAAACCTAAAGCTAGGAAAGATATTAAAACCAGAGACAGCTGATCGGGTGCATGATTTTTATTGCAATGATTACATTGAAAGGCCAATGACTTACTGCAGTAATGGTATTAGCTGCAAAAACATATTTGCAAAAAAAAAAAAAAAAATAGTAATAAGGGGGGGGGGGACTTGTTAAACAATCTCAAAGATATTTACAAACAGTTGAAGACTGCATTCCTAGAGATAAAAATTGGCTTCCCAAAATTTGCAGAAGTTTATCCAAAAAAATTGTATCATTGTTGGAGCAAGTGGTACATGTAGTATACATAAGTGCATCACAATCCATCAAAACTGTAAAGTCATGCTTTTAGGGTGTCAGATGATAAAATTAACTACTGAAGATAAAGTCCCCATTAACAGCTACACTATCTACCAACAAGTAATTGGACACCCCTGCAATCGATGATATCTGCGGTCCTGATACACGTTACGGCCGCCGCCGTCACATATCGTGTGGGAAACAACAACGCAAACAGTCGCATGCAAGATGCCAATGCAGTTCGGAGCTCTCTGATTTCAAGAAAGGTGTAATCGTCAGGTATCACAGAAATGGCCGATCCATACGTGACATATCCAGCGAATTGAAGTACCCAAAATCGACAGTGGCCTACATGATTGGCAAGTGGAAGATGAGAGGTGACTGTCGGAATGTGCCCCGACCCGGCAGACCCACAAAACTGGGAGTTAGAGACCGACGGGTGCTGGCCAGAGAAATTCGGAAGAACCGCACCAAATCGATAGGCCACATCCGGGAGTGTTTTTTCGATGAATACCATCCGTAAGGAAGCCCATCTGCTCGGTTATCATGGACGTGCTGCTGCCCACAAGCCTTTGATCACCAAGTCCAATAGCGCTGCTCGGCTAACGTGGTGCAAAGAACGTCGACAGTGGACCGTTGAACAGTGGAAACAGGTTCTCTGGAGCAACGAATCAAGGTTCACCCTCTATCGTTCGGATGGCAGGGTCTGGGTTTGGCGTCTGCCTAGAGAACGCCTCCTGCCAGAATGTATTGTGCCAACTGTGAAGTTCGGCGGCGGTGGAATTATGCTATGGGGGTGTTTCTCCTGGTATGGCACGGGACCCTTGGTCGCAATTACTGGTAGACTCAACGCCGAGACCTACTGCACCATTTTGGATGATTATGCGCTTTCTACGTTGTGGCAGTTTTACGGGGTGGACCCATGTTACTTTCAGGATGACAATGCCACCTGTCATGTTGCGAGGTCCACCATGGCTTGGTATGGTGACAATGGAGTAATCGAATGGAGTGGCCTGCGCAGAGCCTGGACCTTAACCCTATCGAGCACCTCTGGGACAAGTTGGAGCGTCGACTTAAGGGGTGCCCCCACCATCCGAAATCGGTGAAGGAAGTGACCTGTCTTCTCCAAGCCGAGTTGAAGAAAATACTGCTAGCCGTCGCACAACGCCTGGTTGAGAGTATGCCCCGGAGGGTCGCAGCTGTAATCGCCGCTCGTGGAGGCTCCACCAACTATTGAAGGTGAATAAACTTCGTTTTCCTTTTCTATCAAAGGTGTCCAATTACTTGTTGGTAGATATTGTATAAAGACTGCACTGCAAGATTTATATGCAATCCTTTATTTCCTGTATTCTACTTCAGTAAATGCCTGCCAATCTCTCTCTCCACCATGGGCTGTGAAAACTGACAACACTCGCCGTAGGATCGAATAAAACACAGTTTAAATGGTCATCTGTGGTATTGCACTCCATTCTGCTTCTACACACATCCATAATTCTTTGGTTGTAACAGGTGGCGAGGCCATGCGAGTCAGTCGTTGCATGATGACACCCCAGACATTCTCTATAGGTGACAAATCTGGTGAGCTAGCTGGCCAGGGTAGATGAGCAACTTGATGCGAGCAAAGTACGTCGTGGACAGTACGAGCAACTTGGGGTCAGGCATTGTCTTGTTGGAAGATGGTTCCTGGGATCATCTCAAGGAAAGGTAGAAGTTCAGCTTTCAACACTTCTATGTTGTAGTGTTGGTTGTTTAATGTGCCTGTGATGTGTAGTAGACGAATGTGTGAATGAAACACGATAGTGCCCCAGACCATCATGCTTGCCTTGGGACCGGTATAGCGCTGTACAACGCAGCCTTCTAGATGCTGTTCACCACATTATCTGCGAACAAGGATTTGCCCATCATGATTCATTAGATTCAATCTGGACTCGTCTGAAAATACAATATGCTCCCATTCAGCACTCCAGTATTGACGTTTGTGGTACTACTGCAACAGCAATGGACGGCGAGCAACAAAGCCTCTCTGCAACAATCGGTGACAAAAAGTGCTTGCAGACATCAGGCGATGTATGACAATACTCCATTGCTGTGCAAGTGTCATGGATGGTGGTGTGTGCGACGTCACTGCCATACAGTGCAAGTGTCATGGATGGTGGTGTGTGCGACGTCACTGCCATACAGTGCTAGTGTCATGGATGGTGGTGTGTGCAACGTCACTGCCATACAGTGCAAGTGTCATGGATGGCGGTGTGTGCGACGTCACTGCCATACAGTGCAAGTGCCTGTCTTCCCGCCCGGTCGTGCGATTTCGAGCTCCAGACCCTGCACAATGATGCGTAGAACCTTCTTCTGTCCATTGACGCCATATGCACATCACGGTAGTTTTATTACACCTAACACATGCGGCAATGATAAACCACCTTCTCTGTGTCTAACGATTCTACCTCTTTCAAACTCCCTCAAGTGTTTGTATGGTTGTCTTGTCCTCCTATGCTGCAGCATGTTTACTTGTTAACAACTGCATACTGTCAAGTTTAGCAGTAGCAAGTTTAAAAATCCTGCCCCTGTATGCCTTCCTTTATAATCCCTGGTGTGACCTTTTGATGGCATTGTGTGCACCTCACATTTGCATGTGTGCTGCAATTGTAATCATTTGCATATCCCATGGTGCCCTATCCGCCCTACAAATTTCATGCAAATTCGATCATTTCTTCATGGTGTTGCAATTTCTATTAACAGCAGTATATATATATATATATATATATGCCAGAAGGACAGACCATCGATGGACAGCCGAAATTTTGGATTGGATTCCAGGGGAGAGCAAGGGACCCAGAGGAGGACCACATGGTAGAT
The DNA here is from genome assembly GCA_039090855.1 of Macrothele yani. Lineage (NCBI taxonomy): Eukaryota > Metazoa > Arthropoda > Arachnida > Araneae > Macrothelidae > Macrothele > Macrothele yani. The sequence goes on along the minus strand of CM076993.1, from coordinate 141,582,088 downwards.
GGGTGGATGAAATTCGAAAGTATGCGGGAGTGACATGGAGGAGACTGGCACAAGACAGACCGTTGTGGAGGAAACTTGGGGAGACCTTCGTCCAGCAGTGGATTGATAATGGTTGACAATGAAATATATATATACAATCATGGCCAAAAGTCCTGCACCAGTAGACCAAAAGTCAAGTTTTGATGTTTGAAGTCAACTTATTCAGCTTAACGGTAAAGCCAGGAATACATGTTATACATCATTTTAAAGGAAATTTTATGCTGAATTCATATATTTTTACATAATGTTATTTATTACCAGTAATAGAAGTGAAGTTACCAGCAAAAGTACAGCATCTAGTCATAAAAAGCAGAAAATAGTGGAATATGTGAAATTAGTGTACCATACATTTAACATAAAATTACTGTACAGTACATTATTGAAACTTGCAGGGCACTTGGAATAACTTACCAACAAGCAAAATACACTTTAATATTTAATTGGATAACCACAGTTTCTTAGTAACAAAGTGCACCTTCTTGTTATGGATCTAATGAGCTTCTCTAGTTGTCCATTGGTGATAACATGGTGCCATACGGCTCTTACAGACTCCATTAATGCTGTTTTAGATATGGGTCCTTGTTAATGGATGATGGATCTTTTGCTTCAATTTCACCCATAGATTCTCCATGGGATTAAGATCTGGTGACTGTGCCGGCCTCTGAAGTTTTCTTATACCTTTTCGATTAAAACACTCGTTCACCAACTTTGACTGATGACATGGTGTGTTATCGTCCCGAAAGATAAAATTCTGCAAACCCATGTCATGTGCAGATTTTAGCAGTGTGGACTCCAAAATATCCACATATTTCAATCCATTCAATATGCCATCAACAATGTGAAGACAGCCAACACCACTGGCTGAAATACAGGTCCGTAACATCACCGAATGTGGGTGCTTGATTGTTGGCTGGTTGCAGCTTGCCATATATCTGGGTCATTCCATGTGAAATCAACCAGCAAAAATAGCATTTTTAACCTGACCATTTTTGATTTTTATGAAACTTGGTATATTTGTAGAATTCATCAATATAAACATATATGATTTTTTTCAGAATTTTTAATGCATGCGTTTTTGAGTTATTGATTTTTGAAATTTCAAAAAACCCTGAAATTTCATCATCTGAGCAAACTTTAACTGCCAATTACTCGGGTTCTAGTAGAGCTAGAGTCATGAATTATGGCTCATTTTAAAGATCTTGAATTGGGCTTTCATTTGATATGCCACATGACACTATTAAAAAAATTAATGTCAATTTAAAAATTTAAAAATTTTGAAATTGAAATATTAAAAAACATGTTTTTTTTTAAAATCTGGAAAAAATATATGTTTAACAAACTTTATTTTTCTACATATCCTGAAAGTTTCATAATGGGATCGCTATGGGATCACTATAAAAAAATAAATAACACAGAAGGACGTTACTAAACGCACCATCAGTGACTGAGGAATTGTTTATTTTGTCTGTCTAAAATATTATCCCTGGTCTTGCAAACACTGCAAATGTTAATGAATTAATTATAATTAGTTAAAAAGTTAATATATATCCATAAGGGTAACAAATTGTGTTTCTTTCCTAGGTTTAAAAGTCAAAGCAAAGTAAAAGATGGATGCCAGCAGACCATCCACATCAAAAGTTTCAAGTGTGGTTTACTGTTGCGCAACCCTTTTGGGAAACCAAATCATAAATATAAGAAAAAAATCTGCGACCAGTTTCCAAGAATCTATTGCTACAGAACAAGTTGCTCAAAACTGGAGACGAGATCTGTGACAGTTGTCGTAAAGCCATCCAGAAATTTCCCTCTGAAGCTGCTGAACATTCCTCTTCACTTTCTGACAGCTATAATGAACAAGAAGCCGAAGACCATGCTGTTCCATCTGAAAACATTGAAGTATCAACTCCTGAAAAAGAGCATGCTATAGAAGCATTTAACAGAAGTTTACAATGTCTGGATGAAACACCAATCAAGAAAAAATGCCTGCAAGAAAAAAATACCCTGAAGAGAAATATAAAAAAGCCCAAGAAGCATTTCGAGCAAAATTATTAAAGTTAAGTCCTGCGTCGAAACAAAAGGATATTTCATCGCCTGAACCAGAAATTATAAGACAGTTGAAAGAAAAATTTCATTCCATAGAAAATAAAAGCATAAGAATGCAGATATTGAGTACACTGCCTAAATCTTGGTCACTGAAATGAATTGGAACAGAATTTAGAGTTTGTTTCAATTCACGACAGTATAGCTGTCCATCTGTTTCAGCGTTACCTAATTAATTTCATGCAGTCACATTTTTCTCAAAAACCTGAAAAGATATTTTATTTTTCGGATGGAGCAGCTTCACAATACAAAAACAAGTCAAACTTTCTCAGCTTGTGCTACCATGAGACTGACTTTAATGTAAAAGCAGAATGAATTTTTTTTGCAACAGCACATGGCAAAAATGCATGTGATGGGATAGGGGGTACTGTGAAGCGATTAGCAGCAAAGGCAAGTTTACAACTTGTTTATAATAATCAAATTATGACCCCACGCCAACTCTTTGAATGGGCTACTGCTAATGTTGCCTCCATTCACTTTCGGTTTGCAACAACAGAAAATTACAAAGAGGAGGAAATAATCCTTAAAAGTAGAATAGCTTCTGCTAAGACAATAAGTGGTACTCAGAAACTCCATTGTTTCATTCCTGCAGGAAAACACAAATTGCTAGTCAAGACTTACTCACTTTCTGAGCATTTTAAAGAAGAGATATGTGCAACAGATGAAGGGGAAGAGAACATTAGTTTTGAAAATATGGTAGGTTTTGTGATTAGTAGGTAGGTACTCAGAGCACTGGTAGTTGGGATGTGTACTTGGTGTGAATGAGGACACAGAAGAGGTAAAAGTGAGCTTCCTGGAGCCGCATGGTCCATCTCTATCATACAAGTATCCTCAATCACCGGATATACTGTTGGTTCATAAATCTGATGTTTTGTTAAAAGTTGACCCGACAACAGCTACTGGAAGAGTATATAATTTAACAATGACTGAGACAAAGAAGGCAAATCAAGCACTGGCATACAAGTGCGGCAAAATTTAAAAGAAAGAAAAAAAGCAGGATACATATAGAAGATAAAATAATTTTGTAAGTGTAAATATGCACATAGAACCTACTGAATTATGAAATGAATTACTTTGGGACACAGTTTCAAATTACTTAGATGCTTATTTTCATTCTTTAACATTCACAATGTTTAAAAGAACAAGTATGATATTTTACACAAACCACATGAAGAATACCCTTCCAGTCATGGGTGGAACTGGCACATTTTAGTTGCATTGTTCTACGTTATTTTTTTTTTTATAGTGATCCTATAGCGATCCCATTATGAAACTTTCAGGATATGTAGAAAAATAAAGTTTGTTAAACATATATTTTTTTCAGATTTTTTAAAAAACAAATGTTTTTTTAATATTTCAATTTCAAAATTTTAAAATTTTAAAATTGACATTAAATTTTTTTAATAGTGCCATGTGGCATATTAAATGAAAGCCCAATTCAAGATCTTTAAAATGAGCCATAATTCATGACCCTAGCTCTACTAGAACCCGAGTGATAGCAGTTAAAGTTTGCTCAGATGATGAAATTTCAGGGTTTTTTTGAAATTTCAAAAATCAATAACTCAAAAATGGCTGCATTAAAAATTCTGAAAAAAAATCATGTTTGTTTATATTGATGAATACTACAATTATACCAAGTTTCATAAAAATAAAAAAATGTCGGGTTGTGAGCCTTGCTGATTTGACATGGAATGACCCATCTTTCACCAGCCCAACGACGTACATAATTATTTCCATTATTAGCGGAAATACTAACAGTTGTTTTATCACTGAAAATAAAAATTTTTCATTTATCAACAGTCCAATTCTTGTGTGCCTTGGCCCAAGCAATTCTTTTGAGCCGTTGTTGTTCAGTAAGGATAAGTTTTTGTGCAGCTTTTCATGCAGTCAGTCCATTTTCATGTAGCCTACGACAAATTGTACATGCAGATGCAATAATGCGTGATTCATTCTCCCATTCATTTCTTACATCAGTGGCTGTTTTAAACCTTGATTTTAAGGAATGACGAATCAACATGCGATCATCACGTTCAGTACACAGCCGTGGTCGACCCGTTCATTTTCTGTTTCCCAAACATCCAGTTTCTGCAACTCTTTTAATGGTGCTGAAGACAGTGGAATGATCACAGCCACATTCAACAGCAATTTTATGACTACTGAATCCAAGTTCATGCAAAGTAATACTTTTTGCCCTGGCTTGAAGAGGCAGGACCAGTTTTTGGGTCTTTGACATTCCAAAATTCAATTATCACCTGGAATTCTGCATAAACTTCTGTCAACTGACTACAAGCAGCTGCGTTCTAAGTTGGTAGACGATTCTACTTCCTTTTATATCTCGCTAGCAGACGTCGGAAAAAGCTATAGTGGATTAGAGGGGTGCAGACGCTTTTTCAGAACTGGATTTGTGTTTCCTAACTTGCACATTTTTGCTTGTTACTTCACTTCTATTACCGCTAATAACATTCTGTAAAAATATTTGAATTCAGCATAAAATTTCCTTTAAAATGATGTATAATATATATATATAGATCTTGTATATTCCTGACTTTACCATAAGTTGACTTCAAACATCAAAAATTTACTTTTGGCCACGACTATGTATCATTGTTTGAAAATATAGTTAAACAAAATCATGGAAAAGACCAAACCCATTTTTCAGAATTCATGATCAAAATTCAATATTTGATCTTGAAGATCTTTTTGCTTTTTTGTTTTTGACAAAACCCACTCATGTTACATATAAAATAAAAAGCCATTTCAAAAGTTTTTGAATGCCACCAACATTAATTTTCCAAGTCAGTTTTGAATGGAGTTAGTTACTGAAATTTTTTGTGTAGTCAAAAATGTGAAACAATGATATTTTGAACATTCTTTGAATACACCGAACCTTTGAACTATGAGCTGAAATGTGCTGAAATTTTCATTTCTCTTGCAGACCTACTAATTTGCTAATCTTCATTAAAATAAAAAAATGGTAAGGTAAATTATTCCCTTTCCCCCACTTTTTTGTTTTTTTCAGCTTGACTTGGAATGACCAATGTGCAAAAACTTCTGTACTACCTGTTGACTTTATGCATTTTCCATCTTTGCAATAGTCATTCTAGAAATTTTTTCTCTACATTTTATGTCAAAATTTCAGAATTTTTGCTTCTTTTGCATTTTGCAAAGCCCCTTTCCTTGTAAATTTGTCAGAATGAACTGTATATCAGCAGATTCGGTGAATTTTTCAATGTTGAGTAGTGTGCATGAAGGAAATTATATTCTTGCAGTCAACAGTAAAGTATTCTGTAAAAGAAAATTTTTATAGTAATTATTCTGAAAATAGAATGCTTTTCTTATTGCTATGTGAAACATTTAAAATAATTTCTGAGTGCAAGCATCTTTATTTACAGAGTGTATTATCTTCAGACCTTGCACATTTTTTTTCATTAATGTTGGACATTGAAATGTTTTAACAAAAGTTAATATATGTATTATATTTTGTTCAGAATTTTTGAAAGGTAGTGTACAGTTTTAGTCATATTTTATTCAAGTAGTTTCATAATGAAATGCTGTTGCTGATGTTCTTCAGTTTAGTGACTGATTTCTCATTGATTTAAAAAACTACAAATTTCTGTTATATTTTCACTAACTGAAAGTATGCTATGTTGTCATGTTCTGAAACATTTTTCTCATTTGAGTCTTGTAAGATTGTTAACATATTGATACTGTTGAGGCATTTTTATATACATTTCCAGAATATTCATTAGTTTAGCCTAAGCCACAATCTCCTTCATTTAAAACTTCATTGAAGTTTTCTGCTTTTTTAGGTGCTTTATCAACAACCACTAAATGTGTAAATATGGTATATATATATATTTTTTTTTGATATTGTATCATACCAGAATTTTCTTTGTCGACAGTTTTGGTGTGAGTTTCAGTAAGAAAAATATATGCTACAGATCTCATTCATTTTTTTATCTTAGTTAACTGCATTAAAACTGTTATTTAAATTTTAAATGGCTTGTTTTAATAAAATTCCACATACTGAATTTTAAATTGAGCATGTTATTTTTTTAAGAAAATTTGAGAACTACCGTTATTTTTGGGCTAAGAGCCACTGCTCTTACGTTACTAAAAGTGAAATTTTTTGGGTGTGCGGTTTATGCTGAATTTGTTTTCAATGAGACTGTTTCTTCCCCTCCCTTTTTTTTTTTTTTTTTTATTCATGCAGATGCTTAGTAAATTTTTTCAAACCACGTCTTTTTTTTTTCACAAACTTGACTATGATAAAGTTTTTCCCCCCTTTCTACTCATACGTTAGACACATCTATTTAAATGATAACTCCGCTGTCCTGATGTTGGTTTAGGAGGAAAAGTGGGGGAGGATAGGAATGCCTGACTCAAATGCCCTTTGCATGGGAGAGTGGGGGATGGAATGGGGACATAAGCACACAGATGAGTAGCGTGATGTCTGAGGCTTCTGTGGATAGTGCGCCCAGCATATCTCTTTCGTTGGCTGCAGCATACAACATGCAGGAAGGTGCGATGCAACCAAGGGAAGGAACGTTGATTTTCACTGGGGTGAGGAGACCGGTTTGATGGGCACTTTCCCGAACAAAAGCTTAAAAACATGAACAATGCAAAAGCCTGCCCCAGGATGATTCCATTAGCAGAGACCTATTCCAAACAATACTGGCGAGACGGAAAGACAAATTCTGTTCACTCATCGTGGTTAATCTGGCATGCAATACAAGTGTTTCTTGGCTCGTGCTCCTGAGTTTTGCTTCGATTTTAATTCTTTTTTTTTTTATTTATTTATTTTTTTTATTGACTGACGATAGTGGAAGTTGAAGGCTTTGGCTGGAAAAGAAAAAAAGAAGGGGAGCTTTCCCATTCATATAAAAGCGGTGCTCAACGCGCAGGCTCAGTGCGCAGTAAATGAAAGTAGGTCAAACCACTTGAAAGAGAGAAAGCGGCACTGCTGTTTCGAAGTGTTGGTGGCCAGATCCACGAATACGTGCGAGGCAGCTGGTAAAGGGAAGCGCAACTTCTTTATAACAAAAACATCTGTAGATGAGAAAAAAAAAAAGCATAACATAGAAGGAATATATTATTAAAGAAAACATTAATCAAAAGCATTACAAGCAATAATTTATAAGTTAATTACTTCTAAGACGGATTCTATTGCGGTGAACAGAGAACCATCCTGTAGCAGACATCCACATTGAGTGGAATTCAGACAATTGTGCAGCTTTACGAGCAATGCAATATTCTAACGAGAGTCTTAAGATTAACTGATTTATATTGATTACATAAATGGTTTTGAGCATTTAATAAAGGCAAACAAATAACATCATTAGCATGATTAAAAAAAATGTATAAAAATTTTTTTTGTCAGCATGAAAAAATAAGTGCATAAAGCAGATCGACACTGAATTGCAGATTAGCCTTTGAAGTATACATATAATCACGTTGGGTGTGAGTTAATTCATGAAAATAAGGAAGATAATTTAGTTTTCTAAGCAGCACCACGACTTCACAGGTGCGGCCCTTACGGCAACTTTTGCTTCCAAGATTGCAAAATTTCTCATCTGCAGCCCTTACGCTGATGCGGCTCTTAGTCCGAAAATTACAGTAGATATGTGTTAATATGAATTTATCATGTACATATCAAATGTATTTTATATCAGTGGTTAATAAACAGTGTTATATGAGCTTACACACTGCTTGCTATATTAAAAAGATGCAACTTACTGTGTGCATGGCAAAGTACAATTCTAAACCATAGATCTTATATATTATATGTACATATACTCATGCTCGTGTCCATATTCATTCCATGTGTTGCCTGCGGTAAGCATGCTCAAGTTTGCTGTGTTAAAAGAAGTGATTATTTAAATAACAAAATTACTCATATCTTTAACACAAAGTTAATATGATTAAAACATATCTCTGAAGATGTAGGTAATTATAATTAATTGTCTTTCTTTTCATATCTTTTGTCTTCTTGGGTCCTTGTTGTATAAAATCCACCTAGCGTTCTGTTATCACATACCTGTGAAATTGAAAAGTGTAGCATCATTAACATGTTTTTTTTTTTTTTTTTTTTTTTTTTCTGTACTGTAAGTTTTATTTTATTTTTCGCCATCATGAATCTTAGTGTTCATTTAATTTTAGAAATATATAACTACCTAATTCTTTAAAAAAAGGCTATAATAAACCTTTTATTATCAATCTAAAAATTATTCTTTATTCACTTGATTACTATCAATTATTCTTTATTGCCCATTTGCTGTTACCTTTTAAAAACAAACAAGGTAAACAAACAATACTGTTTAGAATTAGCATAAAAATTACGAAAATTGCAATTCACGTGGCAACCTTATGGGTTGTCTTATGTTATAAACGTGCTTTTGATTAAAATATACATAATATCTAAGGTATTTTACCTGATATTGTCAAAGTATTTCGCACGTTGTTTGCTCTGTGAGGCACGTGCTCCTGGCCCGAGAGGTCCCTTCGTTACAGACCTTTGGTTAGTTATTAAAAAAAATAAGAAAAATTTGCAGAAATAAAACAGTTAGATTATATATTTTCAGTTCCACATTCATTCATTCATTCACACAATCAAACGTTTGAAATTTACTGTTAATTAAAAGATTTTAGTAGAAAGAGTTACACTCATCGAGTCAGGAGACGTCTCCTGACCCGATGAGTGTAACTCTTTCTACTAAAATCTTTTAATTAACAGTAAATTTCAAACGTTTGATTGTGTGAATGAATGAATGAATGTGGAACTGAAAATATATAATCTAACTGTTTTATTTCTGCAAATTTTTTTTATTTTTTTTAATAACTAACCAAAGGTCTGTAACGAAGGGACCTCTCGGGCCAGGAGCACGTGCCTCACAGAGCAAACAACGTGCGAAATACTTTGACAATATCAGGTAAAATACCTTAGATATTATGTATAGCATAAAAATGTCAATTTTTTTTAAAAATTTGGCAATTGTGTATATATTTTTAAACTTGATAAATAAACACTAAAATATGATGATAGAAGTCAAACAGAATATGCAGCTCAGAAAAAACCCCAGCAGAAATATGCAAAGATAATGTATTGTTTAATATCAAGAAAATCTTTGTGGAATGTGTCACAATCTGAAAGCTAACCTTGTAGCTACATATAAGGTTGAACTTAGTTACTCCGATAATATTTTAATAGTGTCTGTTGGGTTTATATGCTATATAAGGAAATTTCTTGAGTTCAGTAAAATATTTTCCATGAACATAACGAGAATATGTTCATGGAAAAAATTTTATCGTGAAAGTTCACGATAACGAGAATATACATTGTGTTTTTTTATATATAAAATGTTATGGAACTGCTGATAGCATATGCTTCAGGCAAACAAAAATGCTAGTGATAAGGTATTCCACATTTTGAAGCTATGCATCAATTACAGATTTTTGCACTGTGTTTGCTGAAATCAGACAGCTGTAATTTAATATCTCAATAGTGAAAGAAAGGGGTGCACAGTAGAAAATGTTGAAAATCAGCTAGAATAAATCAAGTATAATTTTAATAAGTATTCTGATGTATGTGTAAACTTATCTATAGTGTGTAAACTTAGCTGTAGTGTAGGAAATAATTCCTCACAAACATGTCTAATTTTCATTTGTGTTGCTTTCTGCTGAGCAGATTGCCAAAAGTTTGGCTTGGTTTCTGATGATTATTTCAGTTCAGTGCAGTACTCTTGTGTCCTTTTTTTCTCATATACTAATTAATAAACTTCAGAGCAGAGCCTTTTGAAAGGATTTTTCTATTTATCAGTGAACATCTAAAAATAGTCTCCCCTGAAGGATGAATGTAAAGTCCAAATTATATGTGTCATAGGGCACAGCAGGTTAAGTGGCATAATAGTGGATGAACTGAAACAGACATTTGCCAGTGGAATAGATGATCGGATATTCAAGTGCCAACTGATTACATTTGCATTTTAGCCTTTTAATGTGTGTATAGGACTTTCCTCAATGGTAAAAGGAAAAAAGAAAGACAGAATTTTCTGTCCTAATATTGTTAGTAGGGGGTGTGGGGAGAAAGAAAAAAGAAACATACAAAAAAGAAAATATCTTATGCACTCTAATATTTCCAAAATGTACACATTTGTTACTATTTCAGTTTTATTGTTACTGGAAGTAAATCACTTTTAATTTACACATTGTACAGAAGTTGCTTTGCTTTAATTTGAAATTTTCAAAGTTTCAATCAGCTTCACTGTAGGAAGGATATGAGACACACTTGACTCACTCCTCCTCATTCCTGTATCCTCTGTATCTTCAATGGACTGTGCAACTAAACCAGGACACAAAGGTGAGCTAAAGTAAAAAGTGGTGCTTGCATGGTATAATATGAGGGTTGTTCCGAAAGTAATGCAAAAGTGGGCATAACTTTATTAGCTGACAGAGGTCATTCAAATTGCTCATGTTGGAAAAGTAACTCTTCCTGTATAGTAACCCTACTTCTTCATTGTAGGTAAATAATGGATTCCAAGCAGAAGGAACGTGCGGTCATTGAGTTTTTGACGAAGGAAGGGTGCAGGCTGTCCGACATCCACAGAAGGATACAGAATGTTTACGGCAGTGACACCATTGACAAGAGCAATGTGCACAGATGGATGAAGTTTAAACAAGGGAAAACCAGCATTGAAGACAAACCATGCAGTGGGAAGTGGGACACCACAATCTGCGACCACTGACACGAATCGTCAGCAAGTGGATGAATTGATTCCCATGGAGAGACGAGTCACAATATGTGAGCTTATTGCACAACTGGACTGTGGTCGCAATGCCATTTAGAAGATGGTTGAAGACTTAGGGTATCAGAAAGTGTGTGCAAAGTGGGTGCCTTGGCAGTTGACACCTGATTTGAAGGAGAAAAGGGTGGAAGTCTGCTCTGATTTGCTGGAAGTGTTTGAAGCAATGAAGGCACATTTTGTTCTGATCTGGTGACAGGGTGAAATGTGGGCGTAACTTTACGATCCAGAAACGAAGAATCAATCTGTGGAATGGCGTCGGACCTCTTCATGAAGGCCTAAGAAGTTCAAGAGCCAGCGATCAGCACAGAAAGTCATGTTGATTGTGTTTTGGGATGACAGGGGTGTCATTCTCCTTGATTTTCTGGAAAGTGGCCACACCGTGACCAGCGAGCGGTACATTGAGACACTCAGGAAGCTTAGAGAAGCCATAAGGAGGAAGAGACTGAACAAGAATCTGTAATGGATCCACTTTCACTGTGACAATGTGAGACCACACACATCTTTGGCAACAAATTAGGTTGGTCGGTGGTCCACCATATAGCCCAGATCTGGCACCCTCTGGCTTTCACCTGTTTGGTCCAATGAAGGACAGTCTCCTGGGACCATGATTTGATGACACAGACTGTGAAGAAGTGGGTATAACGGTCAGCACCTGAATTTCTTCAAAGATGATTCGAGAGTTGGGTTCAACGATGACGCAAATGCATTGCTTGTGATGGAGACTATGTTGGGTAGTACCTTTTGTATAAAGAAAGAGTTACTCTACCAACATGTGCAATTTGAACGACCTCTGTCTGTTAATAAAAAGTTATGCCCACTTTTGCATAACTTTCGGTACAACCCTCGTATAAAGAGGCTATTGCAGAAATGTTATAAAGAGCGGTTAAACATGCTACTAAAAAAATAATTTTTTTTCTTGACAATATATGTTGTTTTGTATATGATGCTTAAAAACATAGCAAGAAGGATTGGCAGTGAAACACTGCCAATTCTTCTCACTATGCTAAAATTGCTTAAAATATATTGTAGCAATTTTGATAAATATTGTTTTGAAAGCCCAAGAGCATTTCACTTACAAATTTGAGTTCTGTGGGATATATCCATATTTGTTTCACCACTTTTAATGGGTTTCAAGTCTAGTCTATTAGCCCAGTAAATAAAGGCCAAAATTGGGCCAAACCCGGAACAAATTAGCTAAAAGCTGAATTTTTGCAGACTGGTAGAACTACACCCCCATAAAGGGGGGAAATTAGGTCTAATACTAATCCACTCGTAACTTCCGAAATAATTGGTGTACAGTGATCATTTTTTTTAATTTATTCCTCTTGATATAATCTATAAATTTTGTTCTGTTCATTTTACTATATCTTCTATAGTTTTGCTGCAATTTTCGAAAACCCGCAAAATAGCACTTTTTTTTTTTTTCTCGACATTTTACCAATTAATTGCAATTACTGCTTCACAGAGCCCAAATTTCCGAAAAAGGCTCCAAATAAAAGTTGTAGCAAATTTTATAACCTTTACAACGACATTTTATTTGTCTTACAGCAACATATAGTTTCGCTTACACTGTATCTAAACCATGTCTGCCTTAAGCACTTCTGTTGTGAAGAATTTGCGTCGCTCGAAGACCATGGTACTGATAGAGAGAGAGATAAGAGGCGCTGACTCACGCAATTGGTTTATTTATTTGACACATAGGGAGAATGAAATGCATTCCTAAAACTCCCCCACAGTCCACACATATGTCACAAAGCATATGGAATTAAGTTATCGGATAGGTAAGGAGTCTGCATGGGAGATTCGCTGAGTCAAATAACGAAATGTAAGTTGATCGTTTTTTTTAGCCTCTAAAAAGTAAAGCAAATTCTGAATGCATTCCTGTACTGGTTTATCTAACTGAATAAAAATGGACAAATACATGAGTTGCCATAACCATCTCTGTGAGGGAGAATCAGTAGTTGTCCCCAAAGGTTTAAAAAGGATAACTGATTCTAGCCTGAAAAGAAAAGACAGTTTGCATGAAAAATTTGTGAATGTTACTTCTATTATGGTTCACCAGATTTACTGGCGGAATTACACGCGAGAAAGTAGTATTAAGGCTTCACATGTTACAAGTATTTCTTCAGCATCAACGTTGAAGCATGATATCATTCTGAGTGCTACAGAAAATTCCGAAAAATAGAGCTGTTTAGAGCACCTGGTCGGCCACAAAATCAGAGCACTGAAATTGCTTTCTCATTATTGTGTGACTACATTGAAAAAACAGATGAATGGCACTACACCTTAAATGATTTATAAAATATCATGAAATATCATGGCCTTTCTACACCCATTACTAATAAATATTTGAAGCAGCGACTGTTGCAGCATTTCGGATACAGGATAGAGATAAAGTTTTTTTTTTGTTGTTGTTGAAAGTTTAACGACCACCGTAAGCAAATTAATGGGCTATAAGCAGTCAGTCGCCTGTCCCTAATTTAGGGTCACTGGTTCCAGGGAAGGGGAGAACCAGTGCCGTAAGACAAACACAACATCCATGCCTCACCAGGATTCGAACCCGGACTCTTCTTGGATGAATGGTCATAAGCCAGCGCTTAGACCACTGCGCCACCTGGGCAGTACAAACATTTCTGGGAAGAAGAATATTGTATGTATGACAGATGTTAATCATAAATTGCTGACTGATCAATGGTACAACGAGAGAAAGAAATATAAAGTTTGTGAACAAAGAAGAGTTAATGAAGCAGCAGCAGAAATTATTAGAGAGGACATACAGAAAATGATTTGCAGCAGTAGCAAATATCCAAATACAAAAGACATCAAGGAGAATTGAATAAATGTTGTTCCCAAAATGCTACAAATATTTACAGACATGGTTACAAAAAAAGACGCAGCACGTCCGGGATTATTCGCAAACGAACTGTAATAAACCATGCTATAATATCTGCTGTAAGATCTAGGTCATTTCTGTCAGCTGTTCAAGTCAGCATTGCGTTGTATTTAAGTCGTAGATATGGTTCCAAACATTTAGTTCAATTGTTATCATCGATGGGTATGTGTTCTTCATACTACAAAGCAGAGCAATATCAAAATTCTCTAATTAGTGCAGGATTATCTTCTGTGAGTAATGAAGCCTTTATTCAGTATGTGTTTGATAATGCAGAAGTGAACGTACATACTTTAGATGGATTAAAGACTTTTCATGCAATGGAAGGAATTCCATGCATTACACCAGCTATCTGTGTTGACAAGAAGGTTGATGTTTCACTACTACAGTCTGGAAACATTTCTAAACCTCAGGTAAGCATACGGCTTCACGCTTATCTTGAGGAAAGGCTATTCGGCTTACAGGACACATCAGTTCAAGACCTCAGTAACATGAAGATGACAGATAGTACACAAGCATCTTTAAAGACATTGTTTCCATTAAATTGTGCGTGGCTATGTTTCCATTAAATTGTGTGTGGCTAAGTGGCTTTGCAGCTGTTTCAAAGGCTGGACCAGGCTGGAGTCAATAAGGACACAACAATTGTTCAACAGAGTTATTTGTGTTTGTGACAGTCCTTTGAAACTGAAATCATACTTCAGCTATGAACTAGTATCTTGTCCACCAGCTTTATTTGACGAAGTGTCACTGCGAAAAGGTACGAAATCCTCCATAACTAAATCTTTCGTTGGTGGTATTGTTGAACAGGAGAATATACCTACTGGTGCAGCTATTATAATAGTTATAATAGATGGTGGTTATCTCCTTCATTCAGTAATTTGGCCTAAATGCACAACATTTGTTCAAATTGTGCAAAATTATGTATATATCATATACTTTCCCGTTATGGTACAAATTGCTGCATTGTTTTTGGAGGATACCCTGAAACCCCAACAACAAATCGGGAAGAACAAACAAGACCTGCTAAAAGGACATCAGTGAACATTATATTTACCAATAACATGGAGTGCACTCCAGCGCGTATTGATTTTCTATCTAATCCCCACAATAAAAAAAGAATGATTGCAGCATTAAAAGAGAAAGTCCTGTATGCCATTAATATCACGGTTCTCACGGCTAATAACGATGCTGATGTAGATATAGTTCGAACCTCTGTAGAAATGTTGAAACTAAACCCTACTGTAGTCACCGTAGGTACGGATACAGACCTTATTGTCTTATTAATTGTGCTGGCACTAGAAGAAACAAAATCTTTGTTCTTTCTTAAACCGGACGCTGCTGCAATCCTCCAATATTTTATAGCATTGAAAAAACTGATATCTATTTACAGCCATGTACGCAAATGCCTGTTATTCATGCATGCCGTTAAAGGATGTGATACAACGTCCACACTTTACGGACTTGGGAAACAAAAGGAAGTTAACCTAATAAAAAATTCTCAAGAGGCTTAGTCGCAAACAACGGTTTTCAACCGCATTAATGCTTCAAAAGAAGAAATCTTCTAAATGGAGAAAGCTTCCATTTGGATTTATATGGTTTGAGGAAACACGACAATTTAGATGATGCCAGATACTTTTATTACAAAAAATCAATTGCGAAACTATCACTGAGATCAAACTTTGACTTGAGAAAATTTCCACCAACAGTAGCAGTAGCTCGACAGCATTTTTTGCAGGTATACCTTGAAGTTCAAAGTGGTCAGGGAACAAACTTGACCCCACCAACTGGGGTTGAAGTTAGATGGTGGAAGACTAAAGCCAATTACGACTACTTTACCAGGGGCACCAGATGAACTTTTATGTTTAATTTCATGCAACTGTAAGAAAGAAAATGGGATTTCCTGCAGTTCCCGAAGAGCAGGATTCTCATGTTCTCCTATGTGTGGACGTTGCAGTGGACTGTCATGCACAAACAACCTGATATGAGTGACAACACTTATCATAATTCTGTCACAACTGTGCGATATTCAGAACCACAGAAGCCAATGTAAGACAAAATGTATATCATTTTAAAAATTATTAAGTTAATCATCACCGCTTTTGTTTGCAGCCTTTTCTTTTTTAATTACAGTTTTGTGCAATTTTAATCTCAGTTCATTTAGAAAATTTGAAAATGAAAATGTGTGTTTTTTTTTTAAGTTTTTTGAAATTGTAGAAACAGCTGCAGTCCTATAGAACTAAATTCATACTTCATAACAAAGGTAAAAAATGACATTGCCATATTTCAATTCAGCAATGCGTTTGCACATAATAATCATTAGTCTCAACCCCTCTGAGGGGTTGGGTGGGTTCGGTGTGAAGCATACGGCGCCTTTTTTGCAGGTGCGAAGCTGAGTTTTCCTTTCTTTTTTTTTAACCTATCGTTAAAAATTATACTCCCCGCAAAATTATTGCATGTTTTACCCGATGTTTTGCCATTTTAGGGCTACAATGCATTCGCAGTTTCAGTACAATAGAAGGCAAACTATAAAGTATATTAAGACAAATAATACATCGTTGTAAAGGTTATAAAATTTGCTACAACTTTTATTTGGAGCCTTTTTCGGAAATTTTGGCTCTGTGAAGCGGTAATTGCAATTAATCGGTAAAATGTCAAAAAAAGAGGTGCTATTTTGCGGGTTTTTGAAAATTGCAGCAAAACCATAGGAGATATAGTAAAAATGAATAGAACAAAATTTATAGATCATATCAAGAGCAATAAATTAAAAAAATTATCGCTGTACACCAATTATTTCGGGAGTTACGAGTGGATTAGTATTAGAACTATTTTCGCCCCTTTGTGGGGGCGTAGGGGGAAGCAAGCAGGGAGGAGTGGGGACTTTTGTGAAAATGCTAAGCCCAATGAGTTCTACCAGCCTACAAAAATGCAGCTTTTAGCTAATTTGTTCCAGGTCAAGTCCTTTATTTGCTGGGCTATATTGAATGTTAATCAGTAATGTGTTGTATACCAAATGTAAACAAGATTAATTCCTGAATATGTTAGAATATCTATTTTTTGATGCATTTAAGTATTGTACTAGACATGAAAATATCTCCCTTACATTTTTTAGGTAATTTTCCATTGGTACTTGAACAGTGTTCCGACGAAGCATTTTTCTCGCCTGAAGATGAAGGTACTGCTGGACTGAAATCTGATTCGTGTAGCAGTAAGAGTCTTGCTGGATTTTCTGTTAAAAGGTTGTTTTCATACAGAAGTGTACTAACCAAACATAAGAATCAAAAACTCCAGCCATTAACTTGTGAGATATGCTCATACACAGCAAGGTCAAAAAGCACCTTTGAGAGACACAAGAGGATACATTCTGGTGAAAGGCCCTTTGAATGTCACCTTTGCAAAAGAGGTTTTGCACAGAAAGGCACTCTCAAAAGGCATATGCTCACACACTCAGGATCCAAACAGTTTTCATGTAACCAGTGCTCTTACTCTTCCAATTACGAATTCAGCCTCAGAGATCACCAGAGAAGGTTACACAGTGGAGAAAAGCCATTTGAGTGTACTCTGTGCATGAACAGGTTTACTCAGAAGCGTTACCTTGTTGATCACATGCTTGATGTACATTCAGAAGAAATGATGCAATGATCACAGAACATAGTGCTCAACTATGCAGATAAATCTTTGTAACTGTCTCATCTACATACTGGGAATTGTCTTAATAGAGTTATTAGGGCCAAAGCAACTTAATTTTTTTTGTGTGTGGAAGTACTATTTTGACATTTTTGACAGAATATGAATCTTGTAAAAATTTCCCCCTTTATGAATAACCATTAGTTTTAACCTCACTTATTTTGTTTCTGTCAGTTACAAATAAGTTCATAAAGTTTCTTCCTAACTAATATAAGTGTTCTCTGTATTTTTTTTTTCAAAAATGTGTTTATTACATTGCTTAAAAATGTAAGAAACATCTATTTATGAATGCATCAAAATTTTGGGCACTCACAACTGCTGAGTACTTTTTTTGCTCATCTCCATAACTCAATGCATAATCAATTCCTTCTAAACGGACAAATTAGGTACTTTTGGAAGCATTTTTTATTATTGTTTTATGATTTTTGTGTACCTTTAAATCTACTCGATTGTGTAGCTTATTTCCATCATTTAGAATCGCTAGTGTCAGGGAAAGAGTGAAATAATGACATCAGAACAAAAATGACCCCTGTGTTTTGTTTAAATTTGAAACAGTAGACCTTGTAGCGAAAAGGCTAGCCTCTTAAGTATGGTCTCTGGGTAACCATTGTCTTGGAACAGACAGTACTGTGGTTACTGTAAAAGTAGGCTCATGGTATCATTAAGTCAAAGCTCTGTGTAATTCTTTTCTTGATGTCTCAGCATTCAGTTATAATCATCATATACAGTCAAACCTCCACTGCTCACGGGTTACAGATTTCATTTTATTCTGCAAAATGGAAAATTTCCCCTTTAAACTGCCATCCCACCGATCACCATCTGTCATGATGAATGGCACATTCTAGTGACATTTGGATGTTTCTTTTTCGAAAATACCCCATTGAACTGCCTCTCAAAATCTGTGCAATAATTTCCAAATATTCATTTGTAACTGACACTCTGAATCTTTTAAATGTGTCCTGAAACCATGTTAGATGGGTGCAAAACTTCTTTGAGCTTCTCAAAGAACTTTTGCAGAATGGGGAGATAACAGCCCCACCCCCTACATACACACGTACGCTCCCCTAAAAAGAGAATTATGTCATTAGTTAAGAGTTGTCAGTTGCCGAAAACCGAATGTAGACTTTTTTGTGATTTATTGCATTTGATAGAAGTGAGAGGACTGGTGTGTGTGTGTGTGTATGTGTGTGTGAACGAATGTGCACATGCAAGTCCCTTCCAATGATGAGGCTTTTCCCGATTCTGGAGGCTATCATAGCAGTTAAATATCGAAGTTTGGTAAATGGAGAGCTAGGAATTAACTACCTTGCCAATATGGTTTCCTTTATGATTCGACCAAATAACATTGCCTTAACTGCTCAGTCTTATATTTCAACAGAGGCCATACATACTCCCTCAGAAAATGGCACTTCCTGTCTGACATTTTGGATTCTAAAACCTCTTGTTATTCAATGCCTTCAGTAGCCACTGTCTCTTGCAAGGACTGCTTATTGTGTGGACTTCTCTCATTCATCCATTTTTGTTTATTTTAAAGCATCCTTAAATGGGTAAAACATCGTTAGGTGTTCATGAAGAAATTTTGAAATGGGAATTCACAGGTCGTAATCCTAGATCTAGCCATTAGGTATTCGCAACTCACTTTTCTAACCTTTTCAACAAGTCAGTTAGCAGAAGAACAGTAAGAGATATATATTAAGCAATAAACATAAATGGATGGGATCTGAAAAACAACTGACCTCAGTTAAAATTTTTTAAAGTGGTGAGCAAGAAATTTAGAGATAGCTCTTGTTCTTTGTATCAGCTATCAGCCCGGTAAATGCCTAGCATGGAGTTATTACTTATGAAGTTATTCTTTAAAAAGTGAGACAGTTTGGGAAAAAATACAAATTCAAAAATTTAGCTACAGTAATGGTTATCTTGAAAGATTCAAAAATCAGCACAGATTATCATTGAGAATACTGCACTGTGAAACAGCCGAAACCTCTGAAAGTTCAGTGGATGAGGCAAGAAAAGTGTTAGATATCATACTTGGCTATGAAGTAAAATATATTATAACATGGATGAATTGGGTTTGTTTTATAGGATGATACCAATTTCAAACAGAAATGAGAAAGATTACAAAAGGATGAAAAATGGAATAACAAGAATTTGTTGTGTAAATGCTGATGGCACTAATAAAAAAAACTATTGGTGTTATAGGAAATTGTGAAAAACTACATTGTTTTATGAAGTGTCTTGATAAACTTTACTTAATCACTGTGTTTTTAACCCCTACATTCTCAGAATTAGAGATCCAATACATAAAAATGTATGTTTGTTTTATTTTTTCCTTATACAATCTTCCAATTAATTTTACCACCCCCCTTTTTTTAATATATGAACCTCGTTAAACTGCCACCCTTGCGTGCTGCCAGGTTCAGGCGGTGAACAGAACATGGCGGCTTATCAAGGTTCAACTGTAGTAACATTTGTCAGCATTTTATAAAAACTGTAAAGAATCTGCACAGAGAAAAAAATAGGAATCTCAATGCTGTGCTTCGTGTACTGCACTGTCATCAGCACATGTTAGTTTTTACCTTTGCTAAAGTGTCATTATGGGAAATGAAACAAAACTGGTTGACTAATGAAATTTCAGTATAAAATATTTAAAAAGAATTAGGTGAAAGACAGTAATTTGATTATTTATTTAGAATATAAAAGTTTCAACTAACTGTGTTGTCTTAACAATCAGAAAGGCCAAACACTTACCTAAAAGTTCTTGGCTTCATTCCTGTTATACACTTTGTGCACGTTAACGAGAACATTTTGTTATGCAGCTGGCCTTTTAAGGTTGAAACTTTCATCATATCTGCTCTCAGGTTGTTGTTGTTACTATAATTCCTCAGGTCATGAAACATTCATGTTTTCAAAAATGCTGAATTCTGACTGCTGTTTGACATGCGTGATAGCTCGTCAACACTAGACGCATACTCACTATTATGTGAGTGTTGTCGACTTTCATTACCCCCTTTTTTTTATTTATTTATTTCTATTTTTTCTCCCTCCCTCACTTCTTCCTCAGCAACTTGCCCTTAAAATTCACAATTCCAAAAAACAATCTTCATACCTCGGTATGTAGATTGTATGAGGTGAAATGGGTGTTGAATTGAATATGGGTGTGATGTTAGTGAGTATTTATTAGGTGTATGGGTATGTGTTTTAGAATTAAGTACCATTTTTTGGAATTGTGAATTTTAAGGGCAAGTTGCTGAGGGAGGAGTGAGGGAGGGAGAAAAATACAATAAAAAAACAAACAAGGGCCTAATGAAAGTTGACAACACTCATGTAATAGTGAGTATGCGTCTAGTGTTGACGAGCTATCACGCATGTCAAATAGCAGTCAGAATTCAGCGTTTTTTAGTGTCCTGTGAATGAAAATGTGAATGTTTCATGACCTGAGGAATTATAGTAACAACAACAACTTGTGAGCAGATATCATGAAAGTTTCAACCTTAAAAGGCCAGCTGCATAACAAAATGTTAACGTGCACGAAGTGTATAACAGGAATGAAGCCAAGAACTTTTAGGTAAGTGTTTGGCCTTTTCGATCGTTAAGTCATTAATGACTTGCATGCAAATAGTGCACTTTTTGGTTCTTATTGCCTATGAAGATGCAAATAATATAACTGTGTTGTTTCTTATGTGAATTAAATCCCTGCTGTGACATATGCAATGATAGCTTGGTGCTGAGGTATAAGTGCTTTATGATTCACATGTTGTGCTTGACTTCAGTGTTCAGAAGGTCATTTGGCAAATTTGTGTTACCACAAGGTATCTAGGGATTGAAGCTTGAGCTGTGTGCCAAGATTGCTGTAAATGGATACGTTTGATATGGCAACGTTAAGTAAATAATCAGTTAAACATTTATGTGGCGGATGCCTTTCTTTGTGGAGATAACCTCTAAATCTCAGAAAATAGCTTAGTGATATGTATGTACAGTGGTGTGGGAAAGTATTGCATCACCTGCAAAAACTGGGAATTTCTAAGTTTAACTTTTTTTTTTTAAACTAATTTTCATAGTTTTATTCATCGTTTATACATTCACAGACAATGAAATTTACACACCTAGAAGAAAACATGCTACAACCGCGAAACTATGCAAATAGTTGGAATGCGTGCTGGTACGCAAATGATCCACGTTTGGTTTGAGTGCGCATGACCGCACACCCTGTAGTAGCGCTGCAAGCATGAACCGGTAGCCTTATAAACCGGTGTGTAGTCAATGATGCCCCATGAAAGCAAACAGCACTAGCCGATGCAAGCAAAAGTACAGAGTAACAATAATGCCAAGTAGATGCCATAGACGTCGATTTACGCAACTTATGGACTTTGAGAGAGGGCTGATCATCGGGCTCAAAACCGCAGTGTGGTCGGCGAGCTGTACAGCCCACCACATGGATCGTTCTGACCATACCCTTCTATTGTGTTGGGAGCAGTGGACACGTTATGGCACTGCCACACGGCGCCTCTGGACGGACCAGGAGGACCACCGGTAGAAAGGATCGACGGATTGTGTGCCAGGCACGAACGGATCCCGTGGGGACTCTGTCCACTGTACAGGCAGATGTAGCGGCTTCTGTGTGCCCACGAAACATTTCCTTATGCCTCGCGGAAGTGAATCTGCGATCCCAGCGCTCCTTACGTGTGCTGCCATTAACACCGGAACATCGTCGGCTCCATGTGCAGTGGTTCTAGGCCAGAGCGATGTGGAATGCCACAGACTGGTGACTTGTGGTGTTTAGCGATGAGTGCCGCTTCGTTTTGGGGAAAGATGATCACTGTGTCCAATTGTGGAGGTCCCCAGGTCAACTGCACAATCCCAACCTTGATATCAAGCGTCACACCTCCCCCACTGCAGGCATTATGGTCTGGGGAGCCATTGCCTATGATAGCCGATCAGTTCTAGTTGTGGTACGTGAATCATTGATGGGCCAGCGGTATGTGGATGAGATCCTACGGCCCCATGTGCTCCCATTCCTGGCTGGGATTCCAGGTGCGCTATGCCAGCAGGGTAATACCAGCCTGCACTCAGCTTGGGTTGCCCAGGACTGCCTACTTCATGTCCAGACACTTCCATGGCCTGCCCGCTCCCTGGACATGTCCCCTATCGAGCATGTGTGGGACCAGTTGAAACGTCGGCTCCCGCTGTGCCACACTATCCGAGATTTAGAGCACACCAACCAACACGTGTGGGCCAGTCTGCCACTGGACAACATCAGGCGTCTGTTTGCCTCCAGGCTGGACCGTATTGCAGCATGTATCGTCGCATGAGGTGGTGCGACGCGCTGTTGAAGATGACCGGACTGTGTGCCACAGATCCCTCTGTAATTGTCCTGCAGCTCTGTTTTTGCCATCATGTGTATCATTCATCTGTATCATTACTTCCATAAAATTTGAGTTCAATCTGATGCTTCCTTCTTGGTGCGCAAATTTCATTGTCTGTGAGAGTATATCATTAGATGCGAAATTTAATGAAGATTTCAAAAATGTCTTAGTTTTTCTGTAGCTACTTCTGTTTTTAAGATATGATATAAAATGTGGAGTTTGGCAAACATATTTGAAATTCATGTTAGCTGCATATCAGTTGTTACAGCCAATCGTAGACATTGTTTTACCTGATTGGCTGCTTCCTAATGCTATGTTAATCCCACTCCAGTCTTTATAAGGGTTGAGGCAGAGCTACTAGAGCATTCTAATGGTTGCTTGTTTTTGTTATTAGGGTATAATTTGTGTACATTCTCAATAATGATTAAAACTGCGGAATTGTCCACAGTGTACAGAGTAAAAATGGTTGTTCTGCATTAGGAGGGATATTCGTCCCGGCAAATCACTGAAAGAGTGGGCTGTTACTACAGTTATTAGTTAAGAAGAAGGTAGTGTAGAACACGCGAAGTTACGTATATAAAAAGTTCAATGCAAATATATTTCAGCCATTACTATGGCCTTCATCAGTGCGACTACGATTGGCTTACGTTGCCAGATTGGAAAGGTAAGTTTTGTAATGGTAACTCCGGGTGACGTAATGCAATGAGGGATTTCCATATGTAAGGAACGAAAATGGGGAGCTCAGAGTTGCAATTTTTGGAAAATAAAATTTCCAAACTTTCTCTAAACCCTAGAGCATATCGATTTTGGAAGGGAGCCAACTTTTTAGTATCGGATCAAAGTGGAATAGCCGAAGTGTCAGCCATGGTAAGAAGGGATAAGGCAGATGAAGGTTTTCCAAATTTCACATCAGATTTGCAGGGTTCCCACGCTACCTGGAGAACCGGGAAATCAGGGAATTGTCAGGGGAAAAAAATATTGGCTCAAAAAGTCAGGGAAAACGTGAATTTTCGTAAAAAAATCAGGGAATTTTGAAATTTTATTTACTAAGTCAGGGAATTTGGGGAGTTTCTAAAATAAAATACTTTTTCCTCTGTGTTTGATCTTTCTCCGTATTTAACATTTCATTTAGTTCACTCCCAAGGACCGAACTGTAGGTTAAAGGGGAAGGGGGGTGGTGAAACTAACGTATTTGGCAGAGTTCTCCGTCATTGAGCACTAGAAAAGGAATTCATTGCAGCCATGTGGGGAGGAAACCCCTACGGTGGCTACTAGGAAATGAAAAGGGTGCGTAGTGTTGGAGTGAGAGTGGAGCCTGTGGAGGGGTTACGATGGAGTGACCAAAGCACTTCCTGCCCCCTTCATACCTTTGTTTGACTGCCAGACTGGGGATAAAAATGGTGAAAACTAACTTTTTCTATTCTTCATGAAACTGGCTGAAATTTTTACATACACCATAATTGGTTAACAGAAGCTGACCTCTAAAATTTCGCGTGAATTGGTAAAGAACTTTTGAAATTATCCTTTAAAAATTTTAATGGGATAAATCTTTAATGTAGCGCTCTTACTGAGGGTTTCTGGTGAGCTTTGCCGTGCCTCAGTGCGTTTTAGGCTGGGAGAGCTTACTGGTGAAGGGTCACTAAACGAGCTTTGAGCGGTCGCAATGACTGCGTGTGCCAACAGGAGCCAACTGAGTTATTGCCTTCTTTAACGTTCCGAGACTCTTTTCGGAGTAAATGTTTATGTTTCACTGAATATGTTGCTTTCATTCTTTTATTTACTGCTATTTAGAAAGAAGATGAAGTGTTCGTATTCTATTTTTTCTCCCTCTTTTCTCTGCAAGAAAAGATTTTGCTTCAATGTTTGACTTTTAAGTTTGCGTGCTAAATATTTCAATTACTACATCTGTTCCTTTTCAAATTTTTTTTTATTTTGATATTTATAACAGCATAATAAAGTTATGAATTCACTCTCCATGAAAAACGTGCTGCAGGATGACAAGCTTAAAATGATTTTTTTAAAACTTTTATCCGATTCGCTTGAAATTTAAGGGGCCCATTGCTGTTAGTGATTTATGGAGTTGATTAAAGGTTCAGTCAGTTTTGCGAAAAATCAGCAAAAACATATTTTCAACATTTTTTATCGCAGTCTCGGAACCCCATGTTGGATACTTCGTTATCAAACCAAAGCCTCTGGCCAATGCGAAAAGAGGGACTCCTGCTGGCGCGCATGCTTTTACCGCGATCAGAGAGTTTCTGCCAACCCGCCAGGTCACCCCCAAACAGCCGGCCATGTGGTGCCTGCCCACCGGTATTTGCTCCCGTGCTTGCACCTTGCATAGAGTTTTCGACGGCATTTGTGTCAAATTAAAGTAATGGGCGAATTGAGAGGTCAGCAAGGTTTCTGACTAGTGCAATTATGACTTCCAAGAAAACTATTTAATGTGGATTGGCTTGAAGAAAAACTTAAACCCACAGTGGTCAGAATGGCTGTTACCTGTTCAGGATGACCCATACAAAGCAAGATGTAAAGTTTGTTTAAGAAGTTTCAACTTGAGCAATATGGGCCGCCAAGCAATTTTGAGCCATGAACGAAGTGCTAAACACATAAAAGCTTTAAGCTTTAAGCCAGGTTTCTGCTTCTTGTGCCGTGACAAATTTTTTTACATTGGATACTGCACCACTTCAAAGGGATTGTTCAGAAAAACAAAGTGGAACTTTAGGGGCTGCTGCTCCTGATTTGATACCGTCCATGCCATATTCAGCAGATTTTGTAGCAAAGCAGAGTGGATCTTCATCCACTATATCTCCTACTAGTATTTCAATGTTGAACATCACTAGTTTTATGACAAAAGAGTGCATTTTAAGAGCAGAAGTAATTTGGGCCATGAAGCTTGTAATGTCAAATTCTTCATACAACTCTTTTAAAGATGCTAGCGATGTATTCCAGCATATGTTTATGGACAGGGATATAGCAAAAAAGGTCAGTCTTGGTGCAACAAAAATGTCATATATAATTTGTTTTGGGCTTGCACCATATTTTTCTAAATGCTTATTATCAGAGATATCAGGTACTGAATTTGTCATATGCTTTGATGAAGCCCTAAATAAAGTAGCTCAGAAAGGGCAGATGGATTTGATTGTTAGATTTTGGTCTAAGTCATTGAACCAGGTATGTACACGTTATTAATATGGAAGCAGACATTCGTCATACATAACACGATATGCAACTTGCTCATTAACCACCTTTGACGAAATGATGAAGATCACTTCTACATTTAATCAAATTAAAAATGGTATTTACAAGTTAAAACATATGATATATTAAAACACTAGATCTTTCGATCACACTAGTGATCTTCATCAGGTCACTCACCTAATGATATCAAGGTATGTCGACACGCAATATATAGGGATTTTTGATGACCCAAACAATGGGTAAAGCGCATGCTCACGAAAGTTGTTGTGAACAGAGAGAGAGAGAGACATAGAGAGAGACATAGAGAGAGACATAGAGAGAGACATAGAGAGAGACAGGTAACAGTACTGCAAACGAAGAAAGTAAAAATGATGCTACACAAGTATTAATAATTCAGCTGTAATGATTATTTCCGCAATGTTCAAGTAGAGCAGTCCATGTTCGTGGGAGGAAATAAGGTACGTCGTCATTACAGCAAATACCTCTATAATGGTGAATATATAAGCTTTCTGCAAAGAGGGTCATGCTTTTGGTGCTGTGTGTAATGAGGATTTTGCATTCATCCCATAATGGTCTATGTGTGCCGCTAGGTACCAATCGGGCTAGGGCTGTCGAATGCGAGCCTGTTCTGACATCGCGTGAGTGTTCAAGCAAACAGGTTTTTAAATTATGTAGGGTGGAGCCTATGTACACTTGATCTATTTCATTGGGGTTTAAAGCTCTCAGGGGAATAAGGTAGACGCCGTACCTGTGTTTGGTTTCAATGGGATCCCTGTCCCGTTTAATTAGAGTGTACAAACTGCGTGTTTGTAAACCAAAGTTTATATTAAACTTGGCACATGCATGTTTTAGAACGCTGGTGCAGCCGGGAAAATAGCTCATGGATCCGACGTACCTGGCAAGGGTGCGGGTTTTTCCTAATGCGGTAAACGCAAGTCGTCGATGCCTGCAGAGAATGGTGTGTACCAGGTCTTTCAGGTACCCGAACTCGCTAGCAATGACAAAAATTCGTTGAAGTTCAATGCGGTGAAGGCGTACAGATGACGAATGCGTAAATGCCCGTCGTACCAGGTAGCGCAGGGAAGCCAGCTTAACAGATAAAGGCTGCGCTGAGTTGTATGGGGCTATAATAGGGTGGGTGGGATGTGGGTTTACGGTACACTGAGTATTTTAAAGGGAAATTTTGGGGGTCCCGTTCTATGAGCAAGTCTAAGAATGGGAGTTTTAAGTTATTTTCCAAAGTTAGGTTTATGGAGCGATATTTGGAATTTAACTAACTGAGAAAATGCAGCAGGTCGGAATGCGGATGTGGCCAAAAGACAAGAACTTCATCCACATAGCGCGTGTAGAGGAGGGGTTTGAGCGTACATACGCCAAGTACCTCATTCTCCAGGGTTTGCATGACAACCTCGGCGAGAATCGCGGAGAGGGGTGAGCCCATAGTGGCGCCTTCTTTCTGCTGGAAAATAACATAGTTGAATTTAAAATAAGACCTGGATGCAACGAGCTTTAAAGCTGAAAGAACAGCCTCTATTTCCAAAGGTGGGAGAGGTGGATTATGAGTATATAATTTTTGACAAATGATGTTGTGTGCCTCTTGAAGGGGGATACTGAGGTATAGCGACACAACATCCAAGGATGCCATTATAAACGGCTTACCTTGCGAACTGAAGGATTTTATAAGATTAATAGCTTGTAGAGGGCTGTTAATTAAAAACTGAGAATGATTTAGGATGGGGGAGAGAAATTTCGCAAGGTCTTTTTCAAGTGGGCGGATAGGAGACGCATACGAAGAAACTAAGGGGCGGAGGGGTGATTTTGTTTATGGAGCTTGATCTTCTCGAAGATTTCGGGTACACGTTATTTGAATTCAGTATTTCTTGGCCATGCAAGGACATCTGATCTCATTGAAAAGTTCCGTGAAGGAGTTTCAGAACTAGATTTAAATAAACTGTTGCAAATTTCAATGGATGAGCCCTATGTTAATCATAAATTTCTGATAGTTATAAGGGAAGATTTGTTGGCAGAAAATGGATGTGATCTACTTGATCTGGGTTCATGTGGACTGCATGTGGTTCATGGAGTCTTTCAGAGAGGCCATGATGCTACTGACTGGAATTTGAATGATATCTTCACAGCTTTCTATCAGTTGTTCAAAAATAGCCCTGCACGGTGAGCTGATTATGTATCGATAACAGGATGTGAAATTTTCCCTCGTAAGTTCTGCCAAGTCAGGTGGGTCAAAAATGTTGCTGTGGCAGAGCGGGCCATTCAAATTTTTATCAACATAAAAAAGTACGCTGAAGAGACAAATACCTTGCCAAAAACTTCAACATGTGCATGTGTTGCAGTAGCATGTAAAGATAACCTAATCCTTTCAAAGTTTGCATTTTTTTCATCAGTAGCTAATGTTTTGGAACCATTTTTAAAAAAATTCCAAACAGCTGATTCCATTTCTGTATGACAGTTTATGTGATCTTGTCCGGCAGTTGATGTCTAGATTTATAAGGAAAGAGGTGATGGAGGAATGTGCAATTCCAGAAAAATTGTTTAAGCTTGACATAAGTGATAAGGTTAACCACTGTAAACTGCAAAATGTAGACATTGGTATTGCTGCTCATGGATATTTGATGAAAAGTAAAACTTCAGAGATTCAGAAAAAGGAATTCAAAGCAGAATGCATGAAATTTTTAGTGGCAACCACACAGAAAATAGTAGAACGAGGTCCCACAAACTTTTCTGCTATCAAAGCAGTTTCAAGTCTGAATCCTAAGCTCATAAAGTCAAATTCAATAATTTGTGAAAAAAGAATGCATTTGCTGTTGCATATATTGCATGAAAAAAACAGAATATTTTCTGTTTCAGCAGATTGAGCAAAACAGCAATTTCAACAGTTGTGTAGCAGAGCAAAAACTGAACTGAAGGATGGGTTTTCTGCATTCTCAGAAAATAACCGCCTGGGTGTATTCTATTCTTCTTTACTTCAGGATAAAGAACATTTCAAGGAACTGTGGGTAGTTGTTAAATTGGTTCTTACTTTATCGCATGGAAATGCGCCTGTTGAAAGTGGTTTTTCAATTAATAAAGACATGTTGGTTGAGAATCTTCATGAAAAGTCACTTATTTCATTGCGTACAGTATACGATGCCATAAAGTCGCATAACGGAGTAGTTTCAGTGCCCATAACTGCAGAATTACTGCTGTATGTGAGGATGCCTCGATCAAGATATCAGCAGGCATTAGCAGTTCAAAGAGAAAAGAAAAATAAAGAGATGCAACTCGTGAAAAAAAATCGCAAGGTGTCTGATCAGATAAGTATTTTAGTGCAAAAGAAAAGAAAGTTGTCTCATGAGGTTCTTTTGGAGACAGATAAAATTGACCAGCAAATTCAGGAATTGTCAAAATTGATGTAACTGTGCATAAAACTAACTAGATTTCAGTGATTTCTTCTAGTATTCAGTGTAAAATTTATTGCAAGGAAGCAGTGACTTATTTTTGTTTCATTTTACATGTGTAGTTATAATGTGTTTACAAAAAAAATCTGCCCAGATTTTTTTGTTAGCCAGTTAGATTTCAATGATTTTAGAGTTGCCTTTGAACCTCAGTCAGTTATTTTCATATGAGAAGAAAAAAAAAAAAAAAACCAAAAAAACATCTGGGTACAGATAACTTAAAAACAGCAGTATTTCATCATTAGGTATGTAATTATTCAGCAGGATAAGCCAAGACCATGCTGGTATGTGCAGAAAATTTCTTTTTCTTTGCTGTTCACCAATTTGTATTCCATATTTTTAAAATAAGAATGTAAACTTCTAAAACAAATTATATGACTCAGTAACTTGGGATAGGTATAATTGTAAGTATGTGCAGCATGTAATATGTTTTAGAATCTGTTATGAGTATCACTGTCTTGCATGTCAAAACACTGCATTACAAGAGTTAAAGCTAGTTCAATATCCTGTTATGGAATTGCTGATTCACAAGTTTCTGCTCAGCTGACTAAAACAATATTTTAATATCTTGCATGAAAATCTGGGGAAGTATCTAATTAGCCAGTATTTTTTTCTCATTATATGTTGTTAAGCATATTTTCAAAACGTCGTTGCAAACACCTGGAATTTTACTCAAAACCACCTGGAAAACCTGGAAAAGTCAGGGAATTTGATTTCACTAACTGAGTGGGAACCCTGGATTTGTGTTCCTGAAGTCTTGAGAGAATTTTCTGGAATGAACTTCCTACGTACGCGGTTAATTCAGCGTTAGTCTTGATCGGAATTTTATACACTCCAGGCGAAGAAAGCGGAGGTCTTGGGTCTCTGTCATTACGGAGTATAACAGAAATTGAAGGGGAAGAACGAATGACAAGTCTATATCCTTCTCTTTTGAAGATACTGATGAGTTTGTAGGCAGAAGGTTCGTGGAAAGGGATTGAGCCAGCAAACGTTAGTTCCTTTTTGGGTGAAACAGGTTGAAGAGCAACAACTGGTTTTTTCTTACCATTTTGAATTAATTTAGAAACCAGGAGAGTGGGAAAGCCATGTTGAGTAGCGATCAAGCAGATGTTTGCTAATTCATTTGTTAGATTAGCTTCGTGTTACAAACCAAATGTGCTCAATGAATGAGAGACTTGAGGGCTGACAGTTTATATTGGTGGAAGGTATGAGAATTGAAAGGAATAATGCTATTGGTAGAAATGAAATGGGTTTTCGGTAGACAGAAGTGGAAAGATTATTACATTTGGAGATGCTGACGTCCAAGAAATTTATCTTGCCATCAATTTCTTCATTAATAGTGAATCTAATGGACAGGCATTTTTCAGTGATTAAATTTGTGAGTTGCAATAGATCTTTTTAGGATGAGGCCAGATGACAAAAATATCGTCAACATAACGGAGCCATAAGGTACGTTGTTGGTCATGTTGCATCATTATTGATTGCTCAAAATTTTTTTATATATATACGTAACTTAGCGTGTTCTACACTACCTTCTTCTTAATTAGTTTGTTAGTTACGTGCATTGCCTACCACTCATTTATACAGTTATAAAGCTACTGAAGAAAGTAAAAGACACTGGTGACAGTGGCGTAACTACCACCCCCTCAGCTCCCGCAGCTGCGGTGGGCGCAGGTAACGAAGGGGCATACTGCAGCTGCCAGTTATAGTTTTATGAACAAATTTGAACATGCACAATAACTAACCCAAAGATTCATATTTTGCTTTGAGATATATTTAACTGCTGAGGAAAACCGCAAGGCCACAGTGGGATTCCCCGTGGAGGATGTGGGAAAACAGTCAGTTACCTAGGTTACGTGCACAACAGGCATCAACATTTATTCACAGCAGCGCTGCAGATCTGCTGTGTGTAAGAGGATGAATTCTTCAAGTGATTTATTTTAGTTTTGGACAAAGCAATTACACGTATTGTCAAATTTATTACTTAAAAAGTTAAAACTACAGGGTACAGGGCTCTAGGTACCACCATTACTATTGCAGACACTCTCCCTGGCTTCCTACCCCCCCCCCCCCTAAACACACACACACACACCATGAAAATGGGGGGGGCACTTTGTGCTAGTTACGCCACTGACTGGTGATATTAAAAATATGCATCGCAGTAGGAGGCTCAGATCCAGTACAACAAGGCAGGACAGAGTGCCCAAAAAGCTAAGCTTGGCAGACAGGAGGCTCAATTCACATGAATTGCTTCAAAGATGGTCAGAAGTGTCTGATGCTACTGTTAGTACATCTACTGTTAGGAGGAGGCTGCTCCACTATGATTTACGTGGCTGCAAAGGCTGGCATAAACCAATGTAAATTGCAAATCAAAGACAGTGTAGACTTCAGATGGCAAAACAGCATGTCTCATGGACAACCAAGCAATGGGAAAGTGTTCTCTTCAGTGGTGAATCAGGATTTTGCCTTAATGGGAATCAGAGTAGTGCCTACTATGTAAGGAGATTCAAGCATGAAGAATTCCATCCAAGTTGCTTAGTGACTACTGTTAAGCATCCGGTGAAGGTCATGGTTTGGAACTGCATGTGTGCACATGGTGTTTTGAACTTCCGTATTGTCAACAATACAGTAAATGCCCAGAAATACATCTGGATATTGTAATAACATCTTAGTTATCACTCAGTAAGATAAACAGCCATTACAGATCACAACAACCACCGGGATGATGGATGTTGCCAATCACGTTTATTCATCTACAAATTAGCTATATAAGAATACCGGAGAATATGACAACAATATATGACATCTTTTTTTTTTTTTTTTTATTTATTAAAGATTTAGTTTATCAGGTGGATGAATTTTTCGTCCTGAACGAGTGGTCACAGAATTAGACAACTTAGTAGGTGTGCCAATGCACTGAGAAAAACAAGATGGTAATTGTGCTTCAGGTATAGTAACATGATGTTTATCTTTAGTCGGAGAGTTCTGAGGAAGGAGCAACCGATTAGAATTGAGTATAGTAATCATAGGTGTATCATAGTTTTGAGAGTTCTCCAGGGGAGACAAAACTGGTGGGCACTCAACTACATGCTTTTTCGACGTGAATAGAGCTTTTGTTGGACGAATACACTCTGCATTGCGTCGAAGAGTGGTGCCATCCTGAGTGGTAACTAAATAAGAGCGAGGAGTATCAAGCTTCGTAGATACAGTAGCAGGAATCCAGTTGCGATGTACCGTTTTAAGTTTTATAGATTGACCCTGTACCAATTATGGTGCTTGGTTATGAGTACCAGTTGTGGCATTTATACGTTGGTTCTCTCTGGAGAACTGGAGGCGAGCAGAAGTTGACGCCCAAGGCAAACGTGCCAGAGGATGTAACGGGATCATTGTTCGTGTAGGATGTCCAAATAGACGTTGAGCTGGAGAACGTAGGTCACCGCGAGGAGTATTCCTCCAATTCAATAGTGCTAGATGCAAGTCAGATTGTTCTAGATCAGTACGCTTTAACATTAAATTAGCGATTTGCATATACCGTTCTGCCAAACCATTTGACTTGGGATAATAAGGACTGGATGTGAGATGTATCTTCCAGTCTCTTGTGAAATTACGAAATGCCTCAGAGTTATGCTGGGGACCATTGTCAGTTTCTAAGATATCAGGAATACCATGAGTGGCAAAAGTAACTTTTAAATACTTAACCACAGCTTGAGACGTTGGCTGACTTAGTTTTTTTAAAATCAAAATATGCGGAGTAACTATCAACTACAAGGCAATAATGGTCACCCTTGAAATCAAATAAATCTGATGCTATTCGTTGCCATGGAAAACAGGGAATAGGTTTCATCAGCAATGGTTCTGTGTTAGGAGCACGAGCAGTTTGTTGACACGTTGGACATTTTTGAACAAATACTTCAATCTCTTTAGACATTCCATGCCAAAATATTATTTCTCTTGCACAATGTAAGGAAAGGCTAGTACCCAAATGACCCTGATGGATAAGTTTGAGATATTTAGGTTGAAGTACTCTAGGAATAATCAGTCGTTCAGCCTTGAACAACAGATTTTCATATACAGATAATTCTTCTCGATAATCCCAATACTTGTGTAAAGAAACAGGCACTTCCTTTATTGTTGGTGGCAAACCTTCAAGGATAACTCTCTTGAGTTGTTGTAATTCTTCATCTGAATTAGTTGCTGCAATCAGCTCTTGAAATGTTAATGAGGGAAGCGGTATATTGAGTAATGTTTAAAAAAGTTCTTGATCTTCACCAGCTGTCTCCAAAGACTCCACACTACAGTCACGACTTAGAGCGTCAGGGATTGGAATATCAGTACCACGTTTAAATATTATTTTCGGCGAATACTGAAGCACATCAAAAATTAATCGCTGTAATCTAGGTGGAGCTGTATGTAAGGGTTTCTTCGCGATGACTTCTAAAGGTTTGTGATCCGTTTCAATGGTAACAGACTTGCCATAAATATAGTCATGAAATTTTTTGCACCCATGACGAATGGCAAAGGCTTCTTTCTCAATTTGAGGATAACGCTGTTGTGCAGATTTTAATGCTTTGGTAGAATATGCTACCGGTCTACCATCTTGGAGAAGTACAGCACCAACTGCATGAGAACTGGCATCCACAGAAACAACCACTGGCTTGTTTACATTATAATAAGCCAACTGTGGAGTATTTTGAAGATATTCTTTTAACTTACAAAAGGCTTTTTCTTGGTCAGAAGACCACTCCCATATGACATCTTTCTGTAGAAGTCTGCGCATGGGCTCTGAAATGAAATACTTGAATAATTAGGTATGAATTTAGAAACATAATTAGTCATACCCATAAATCTCTGCTACTCAGTAACACAAGTAGGTACTTTTAATTTTCCAATGGTCTCAACCTTGGATCGGTCAATTTTTATTCCACTTGGTGTAAAAATGTGACCTAAGAACTTAACTCTTGTTTTCTCAAATTCACCCTTGTCTTTATTCAACTGAATTCCACTCTCTAAAAGTCGATCAATGACCTTCAATGTTAAACTACGTAATTCCTTGAGCGTGTTTGCCCAGATCAGAATATCATCCATTGAGCATTCAGTATTGCCAATGCCCTTCAATATTGACTCCATAACCTGTTGGAAAACTTCGGGTGCCGAAGCAAGTCCAAAAGGCACTCTCAAAAATGAGTATCAACCCCAGGGTGTATTAATTGTCAAGTAATCCGAAGTACGTTTTGTTACACGTAATTGCCCAAAACCCTTTTTTGCATCAGGTAGGGTAAAATATTTTGCTGTTTTTACTCTAGCAGCTATATCTTCCACAGTTTTGAGTGGAAAGTGACATCTTTTTATAGCTTTATTTAGATCAGTAGGGTCTAAACACAAACAAATTTTGTCTTGTTTCTTAACGATACCAATGGGCTTACTGCAGGAGTAGGATTAGCAACAGGTACAAGAATTTTCATCTTTACCATCATGTCAATCTCCTTCTTTACCTTCTCACGAATTGCATAAGGTATTCACCGTGGTGGATGTATAGTTAACGAAGCACCTTCTTGCAGCTCTATATCATATTTAAAATTCTTTATACAACCAATACCTTGAAAAATCTTTTCTGGAATAGGACTTACAACTTCATGAACTTGAATGAAATCCTTATTTCTTACTATTAAACCCAAGTTCTCACAAGCAGCGCATCCTAAAATGCAGTTGAATCTACCCTCAACCACTAGAAAATTAAGGGTAACAGGTTTGTTTTTTATAATACACTTAGTGCTTATCTCTCCCATAACTGATGTATACGTATTATTAAAAGACCTCAGTCGTTTAACTTGTGAATTTGAAATTTTCACCGATAGTTGTCTTGCCAATTCTGCAGTTATGACATTCCCTTCTGCACCAGTGTCAATCTTAAAATTAGTGCACATTCCTTTATCAAATAGCACCTTTGTATACCATTTACCTTGGTAATTATTTGAGAAATTAATCACTTCACTGATATGTAAAGTATCACAGGTATATGTAGTAATGTCCTCCAAATCACTATCAGATTCACTAATCTCATGAACTTCCTTATTTCGTGACTTAAGGGTTTTCATATTAGCTTTGCATTGGCCTGCATAGTGTCCCTTCTTGGAACAGTAATTACACGGCACGCTGAAAGCAGGACACTTCCGAAATTGGTGCACGAAACCACATCGTCAGCACACTCCCTTCGCTTTGATGTCCACTGTGGACTTCGATTCTTCGCGTATTTCTGAGCAATTGAATTCTGTAGGAACCCTTTTTGTGTGCATTCTTAACGAAAGGACTTCTTTATCTTTATTCATCACTGCCCTCATTTCCTGAAGTTGATTCGAAGCCCGTTCACTAGCTCTGCATATATCAATTGCTTTACTCAATGCCAGCTCTCCTTCAGCTAATAATAATTCACGAACTTTATCTGAAAGAACACCACGCACAATCTGGTCACGCAACAAACCATCTTGTAAATTACCAAAAGCACAATCCATAATCTTTGTTCGAAGTTTAGTTAAGTAAAAATCGAAATTCTCTTGCTCACCCTGCACACAAGTAAAAAATAAGTAGCGTACATACGTCTTGTTTGGTTTTGGGGCAAAGCAATCATCAAATCTTTTTTTAATCACAGCTACATCGCTCTGCTCTGCCTCAGACAAATTAAAAGTATTAAAATCATAGTTGCCTGAGTTCCTATTGCTGACATGAAAGTAGCGGCTTGCACCTGTGGTGGTTTCTCAAAAAGTTGCGTAGCAACTGCATAAAATTCGAATAATTGCTTCCACAACTTCCATTTTGCGGCCATGCTGTCAGCAGTTACTTCCAACTCTCGAGGAAGACGAACGTTAGCAGAATCCATGTTACTTGAACTATAAACTCAACACAGTTGCCTCAAATTAGTCATAACACTACAATATTTACAATCCCACAATTCTGACACCATGTAATAACATCTTAGTTATCACTCGGTAAGATAAACAGCCATTACAGATCACAACAACCACCGGGATGATGGGTGTTGCCAATCACGTTTATTCATCTACAAATTAGCTATATAAGAATGCCGGAGAATATGACAACAATATATGACAGATATTAGAAAACAAGATGCTACCATCATCTAGAAGACTTTATGATGGCAATTTTATTTTTCAAGTTGACAATGCTCTCTGTCATCATGCTAAAGTAGTCAAAAAGTGGTTTCAGGAAAAAAATGTGCAGCATCTTGATTTGGCCACCACAGTCATCAGACTTAAACCAGATAAAAAATTTGTGGTTCAAAGTGTCGTATAAACTATCAAAAAGGAGCCAGAAACCAAAATTCAACTCATTAGAGATGCAATTCAAATTTAGAATTGTATTGTTCAACCCAATCTTTTTCAAAACCTTGTTCGCAGTATGACATTAAGATGCAAAACTGTGATTAAAGCTAAAGGCACTGGAAACAAAATATCAGGTACATTTTATAATTTTGCTTCATTATATTTTTGTATTTAAATGTTATTTCATTCCTTATGAATTACAAAAATGATTTATTGCTGTAAACCTAAGTATTGGGTAAATGATCCTTTTTCTAATAAATTTGACTTGGTCATGATTTTTCTAATGTATCTTAAGAACAGAAGTAGCAGTAGCTGTGCATTGAGAAGGAAGAAAGGATTTGTGAGATATGGGGCTTTGAACATGGATCAATAAGGAAAATGGAGAAAAACTACTTGGAATGTGGGACTGTTTAAATAATGATATGAAAAGAAAAAAATAAATTTAAAAAGTGCAGTGACCACACTAAACTAAATGGTGATGCAGCTGTCCAACTGTAGGATCAATAATGGTGCTGAAGAACTTTGTTAAAAAATTTTACAGAATGTGTATGCATTGCTATCATTTAACAGTTATAGTTGTGTAACTTTCAGTTTACAAGCTGAAAAGTTGCACAACTAAATCTGTTAAATGATAGCCAAGCATGTCATTCCTGAAACATTTTATAAAATTTGCGCAGTTGCCCTATGGTTAGACAGCTACAAATGTTACTGCCTTTACCCAGATGAAATAAAAAAAAGTCCACGTTTGAGAATATTGCTTGTACTGGGAAACTTTGTTATGTTTTAAACAATTTTTGTTATAAGTAGCAATTATTATTTGTACTATAAAAATCAAAAGTGTACAACATATGTGCAGAGATAAAATGCTTTTTACAGGGTGCGCACGCGTGCTTGAAAACCTGGAAAGTCCTGGAAAACCATGATTACGTTTTCAAGGCCTGGAATATCCTGGAAAAACGGTATTTTTTTAATGCTGTCTTGAAAAGCCTTGAAATTTGAAATTAGTGCTTAAAAAAAATGCCCTTTTAGGAAATCGTGTTACTGACTGTTACCCCTTAATTTTTTTAAGTTCCTCTCCTCTGTTCTCAAAGAAACCGCCGGCTACAGTGGTGTTTCGGATGTGTCCAAATCCTAATTTGGCTGGGGGGGGGAAGCACTACTTCCAGTGCAATAAAATTGGATGATTACTAGCAGGTCTGTTAGGGAAGGGGAGCTTGATGCATTCTCTAGCCCTGAGCTTGATGTCCGTCCGACAACTACTGAGAACAACAGAAGGGGAAAGAAGAGACATTTAGCATTTGCAAGGGGGTCGCGTGTTTACCAAGTCAGCTGGCATCCACCAGTGAAGAGTATGCCTGAACAACACATTCATCTGCTCCTTGTTTATTGCATTAAGACGCTTGCTTCCGGCCCACCCCTCAAGAGACTTCGGCTACTTATGATAAAAAATAAGAAAACTAGCTTTGCGAATTTTTTCACAAAAGTGGCTGAAATTTTTACATTTACTATAATTGGATTACAGAAGATCACTCCCAAAATTCCATTTGAATCGGTTTAAAACTTAAAAAGTTAGCATTGGAAATTTTTATTATGTGTGCCTCTTTAGACAGTGAGCCTTGAGCAGAAAGGGTGTTACCATAGCAACGGTTGATTGACAGCTGGGAGCGCTGATCCGAAGCCCTTGGTTGGGAAGAAAGCAAACACCTGTTTATCACTTCCACGGCTCAAAAGGACTAAGAGATATTTTCAGAAATCCATTTTTCCGGAATTTTGAAAATAACACAGTAAAATTTTTACAGTGGTTAAAATACATCACAATAAAGTTCTAGTGCAAATTTCGCCGAATTCCGTTTGAAACTTTAGCAGATGCAAAAAAAAAAAAAAAAAAAAAATCTTCCGTTGCAAAATCGGATTCAAAAAAAGAAACTGCAATTATAAATTACGGGAAAAGCAAGCAAATTATTTTTTTTTTAGATGCCATGGTTTATTTAAACAGAGTGATCCTTAAATTTTGTTTCTGTGATGATATGGACTCTATTTTAATTACAAACATACATTTTTATTCAGATGTCTGAGTTACTGTTTTAATAAAAAATCTAATTAAAAAGTTTTCAATGGATTTAGGCGAAATTCAGCAGATAAACGTATTTTAGTAAATTGCAACGTTATGACGTAAATTTGGTCATTTTGTCGAAAATTGGGCAGCATTTTTTTTTTTTGCGTTTTCTCCTATAGTTAGGGTGAAGGAGGAAGACACTTCAGTGAGCTGCAGCTGGTGATTTATGGCGATGTGCCAAATGAAATCAGGACATTCCAGAGGTTGAGTGTGCGTGGACGCGTGCTCCTGCTGTTTGAACTTAATCGGAATGTTTTCGGGAGGGGAGAAATATCCGTTTCAGCTTTACAGCTTTCAGGCTCCTTTTTTTTCTTGGTAATAAATAAAAACCATAGTTGCTGCATTCACCATTGATCCATATTCGCATTTCTTGAATATAAACAGCAGACAATCGGAAACATGGTGTTGGGTGGGTCTTGATGTTCTTCATTTGTATCTGCTGAATTTTGTTCTGTGGGAATACGGAATGAGTTATACTGTGAATACATACAAAACTACATATTTTTGAGCTGAAAAAATATGTCTACTTGTACACAGTAGCTAACGTGTGAACTCAGACGAAGACAATTGGACATATGGACGTCTGATTCCATAAAAAACTCAACCCATTTTATTATACACGACAGGTAAAAAAAGAAAAAACATTACATGTTTTTAAACATTATAAAGGAAAGCGGATTTTTGAAACACCATGACTTGATGATATTAATTTCTGAAATTTTTTTTTTTTTTTCGATTTTAATTTCTGAAATCTTTTTTTTTTTTCAATTACAATACACTGTAACATGATACCTGTGTGTTGTATCCCTTAGTTGTATGGCAGATTTTCAGTTGGCCGATATCCGCGATCGTAAGTGGTAGTTACATTGCTATTGTTGATGATGACAAGATGAATACTGGAGTAATGTAGAATGTTGCATAACGTAAAAAAGAAATCGCCCTCTTCGAACTTTTATGCGGTTATCATAGCTGATCAACCATTTCATTCCGTGAACATCAGCACATTTCAATCATTTGACCATTGGGGGTCTGACTGAATTCAGCAGTGCTTAGCGCCTAGCGCAACGAGAACATGCTAATTATGGACAGTTCTATTCCCTTCCCCCCTATCATCCCTAATCCATTTGCATCTTTCATCATTTTTATTACTTAAAACTGAAATTGCTTTTAAAAACTAATTTGAGCATGATACTGTAAAGCGTAGTAATCATCCTGGAATTTTTTGTATATGGCCTGGAAAAGGCCTGGAAAGTCCTTGAATTTTTCCCCAAAAAGAGTACGAACCCTGTTTTTATATCTTTGCTTACCCAGAAAATATGCTAATAATGCCAGGGATCGCATTCCTCCTAAAATTCCTAATATTTTGTGACCCTCCTTAAATTCCTAAAATTATACCTAAAATTTGCTATTCTTCCTAAAATTTTCGTAAGCTTATTTATAAAAAATACAACCGTTATTAACGCCAATAAATTTACCATTACGGTAAGGTAAAAAGACCTGTTATTGTAGAAACACAGCCTATAGGCTGTGTTGCTGAAGGGAGGGAAAATGACGCCATCGAGATGCACTTGCTTCGGGGCGGGTGCTCCACTTTTTTGCCTTCGGACAGTTTTCGAGAGTAACAAGAGATCTAAGGGAAAAGGGGAGGGGTCATTTTCACCCCTGGTTTGCGCTTTGCAGACGAACTCCGTGGCACGCAGAAGATCGTACTTTATTTTTGTACATGCCTTGTGGAACCTCCTCTTTCTGCTGATGTTTTGTTATTGTAAACCGCAGGTGGGTGGAAGCAAAGAGGAAACACGTGGTCTCCTTCCGTAACCTCCGGTAATGACGATGGGATGGTAGCTGAGTGTTATCGTGGCAGGCAGTAGAGCACGTGATCATTGACCTTCGATCGTGCGTCGGCGACAGCGACCTTCGATGCGCAATATATCTCGGCTCTGACTCGCTTTGACTGAACTTGCGTGTGATGCATATGATAGTTTCTGGTTTTGCGTCTTTTATGGTGTTCTCTGTGCTGTGTGCAGGTTCAGTTCTCTAGTGGTGACCTGCTTTTTTTTTTTTTTTTTTTTTTTCTATCTTCTGACATCCTCGCAGCCAAATTTCGGGAAGTTGTCTAGTTTTGCAATATTGGAATGCGTTTTTGTACTTCCCTTTCATTTTCTGGTTAGTAATACAAGTGTTTAAGATGCCTAAATCCAAAACGAAATTTCAAGATGCGTGGCTCGCCAAAGAATTGGACGGAGTGAAGTTGAAAGAATGGTGTTCTGCAACTGAAACAATATTTTCTGCTAAGTGTATATTGTGTTCAGAAATTTTCAACATTTCTAATAGTGGCTTTTCACAAGTAAAAGCGCATCATAAAGGAAAAACATTTGCAGAAATTTCAAAGTAAATTTCAAAATAAGTCCATCCTGAAAGCCTTTGGAGGACGGGATCTTCAGCCCAAAACAAATATTAGTGAAGTACTGAGTCATGATTTACAGTTGGCTAAAGCCGAAGCATTATGGGCCATGAAAGTTGCTAAGGACAATATGTCTTTTGTTTCATGCACTGAAACAGTTGAACTTTTCAAAGAAATGTTTCCTGATTCTGCTATTGCAGCCAAAATGCAACTTAAAGAAAAAAAGTTGCTTATGTGATATCACATGGATTGTCAAAATATTTTGAAGAGGATTTGAAAAAAGACATTGCATCTAGTAGCCCAGGAAAGGTTACTATAGCATTTGATGAAACTACAAATACACAAGTGAAACGGCAGTTGGATGTGTATCTCAGGTACTGGTCTTCAGAAATAAATTCAGTTTCTTGCCGATACCTAACAAGCGTTTTTCTGGGTCATACAACAGCAGATATTTTGCTAAAAGAAATTCTTGATGTGTTATCATCCTTCAATATTTCGTTGAACAGAATTATTTGTGTATCCATGGACAGCCCAAATGTAAATAAGTGCTTTTTACGCAAATTCAATGAAGTTGTAAAACAAGAAACAGTCCAGAAATCTTTGGAACTAGGTTTTTGCAACCTGCATGTTGTTAGTAATGCATTTAAAAATTTTTTGACAAGCTTAAATATAGATTTTGACGAATTTGCTACTGATATGCATTACTTTTTAAAGAGTAGTGCTGCAAGACGAGAGGATTATAAATCTGTCGAGGATATAACATTGGTCACTGCCAAATTTCTTTTGCGTCATGTCAGCAACAGATGGTTAACCGTTGGTTCTGTAGCCCAGAGGCTCTTGGATCAATGGCTAAATATTACAGAATATTTTTTAAACTTCTTGCCATCTCAAAAAATATTTGAAAAACAACTACGCAATTCGGCAAGGTATTAAAGAATTCACTGTTTCCTGAAAAATGAGCTAACTCCTTGCTATTTAGCATTAATTTCATTTTCACACCAAAATTTTGAAAAGTTTTCATTATGTTATCAGAGTGAAGAACCAAAAATACACCAGTTATATTCTGATTTAAATACTTTAAAGAGGAATGTTATGGCTCAGTTTTTCCAAGATGATGTTATTTATTGCAGGGAAATTTGGAGAAGACCTAAAGAATGTAGATTTTGAAAACAAAAATTCATGGAAAAAAATAGGGGAGTTAGAAGTTGGTATGAAGACAAAAAATCTCCTCAGGAATGTTCAGGAGACCAGGCAGAAATTATTTCTCTTTGATGTAAGATCATCACTAATTGCAACCACAAAATATTTAAAGTCAAATTTGCCATTATGTAATCAAAAGCTAAGAGACATAGAAGTTTTAAAGGTAAAAGAACCAAAGAAAGAGTCAACTCAACTTTCAGTCACTGAAGGACTTTCGGAAATAACCAGAATTTCAAGTGTTTTGCATCTTTCTGAGGAACAAATTGATAGAGTAAGAGAAGAGTGGAAACTTTTAAATTGCGATAAGCCAACTCTAGATGAACTAGTGAAATTTTCAGAGGAAGGGCATATTCCAGTGCGGATTGATCATTACTGGCGTAATATA
The DNA here is from genome assembly GCA_039090855.1 of Macrothele yani. Taxonomy (NCBI): domain Eukaryota; kingdom Metazoa; phylum Arthropoda; class Arachnida; order Araneae; family Macrothelidae; genus Macrothele; species Macrothele yani. The sequence goes on along the minus strand of CM076993.1, from coordinate 141,539,122 downwards.
TTTAGTATTAAAGACTCTAGCGGAAAAGAAAAATACTCAAATCTTGCTAAACTCATCAAATCAATTTTAGTTTTACCTCGTGGTAATGCTGATGCAGAAAGGGGATTTTTGGTTAACACTGCTCTGTTAAGGAAGGACAAGGCTAACTTAAAAGACTCAACTATAACTTCATTAAGAATAGTTAAAGGGGCCATTAAACACTATGGACGTGTAAATAAAGTTCCCATAACAAGAAATTTGTTAAATAGTGTTCGTGATTCACATAAATTTTATAAAGAGTATGTTGATAAGCTGAAGGAAGAAGAATAAAAAAAGGTAAAAGAAAGGAAGCAGAAAGAGAGGGAAAATAAGGAAAAGCAGCTAGAGAAAAAAAGAAAAGCTGAGTTTGATGACAAAATAAAAGAAAATGATGCAGAAATAAATAGACTTAAAAAAGATAAAGAAGCCTCCCTAGCAGTAATTCAAGAGGGAACAGAAAGAATGAGAAAAGCTGTAGAAAAACAAAATACTGTTGAAATAGCAGTTGCCTCTAACTTGATCATACAAGGTTCAGCTGAAATAAAGAAAACTGAAAGTAAATTAGTTGTGGTGGAAGCAGAAAAAGATAGGCTAATCAGGAAAAGGTTAAAACAATAATATGAAAAAAGTAATTCAGTGAACAATTGTACATAGTTCTTGGTTTTCAATTACCTTTTTAGGATATTATAATTTAAACCCATCTTTTTGACTGTTTCACATGTTGTCATGTGAAACCTGAGAACTTTACTGTGAAAATCGTGAATTGCTTCTGGTTCAACAGCATATTAATGTTCAAAGTGAAACTTGAATGTGGTAAATATACTTGAATATGATAATAACACGTGAAAAGATAAGAACTGAACATTAGAAGTAAATCATACTTAACTTTAGACATTAGACGTTATGCAAAAAATTTGGGTGTGAACTTCAACCATATATACTAATGGACTGCGCATTGGCAATAGCTGCATCAAAGCCGCCATGGCTCAAACATTGGGCACGTCATCATCAGACTCCAAATTTCGTGTAAAAATGCTGTTATGATTACTAATTTACGCTGCAGAACTTCAGTGTTTTCGGTGTATTATGTGAATGCGCCTCATATATAATGAAAACTCTTCAGGTAAGTTTACTTATGAGCTATTTACATGCATGATCGGGTTGTTTACATTTTGTGATTTATAATGTGATGAACATTTGCGAAGAATTTGGAACATGCATTCCATTTTTTTTTTCTTAAGTTACTATATTTTTATATCAATAGCTGCAAGTTTCTGGTTAAGTAATTGAACTTTATTGACTTAGGTATTTAATCCGTTTCTTACCCATGAAAAATCATAGAACTTTCTTTACTATATCGCTCAGAGCAACCATAAGCACAGCAGGTGTAACCCATCTTTTTGACTGTTGTCATGTGATTTTATGTTGGAGCCAGAAATTTTGATGTCATGCGCAGTCTATCAGTTTATATGGTTGAAGGGTGTGAAGCAAACTCTTTACAATGTATACAAAGTTGTTTTACTAGATGTATACAAATATACATCTAGTTTTTATTGAAATACACTCCTAAAATTTTCCTAAAATTTTTCTAAAAAGTCCTAAAATTCCTACCTAAAATTTTCCAGAAGTATGCTATGATCCCTGTAATGCATTTGTTGCAATATATGCTAATAATGTATGCGTAGGACTTCCAGCATTACTGAAAATGCAATATATATGCTAATATGTACGCGTAGGACTTCCAGCATTACTGAAAATCGTAGATATGTAGGTGTCAGTGACATTGAAAATGACTCTCTCTTTTGCTTCAGTCTTGAAACTTTATTTTGCATGTGCAAATGAGTGAGTGAATAATGCTAATTTCAGGCTTTACACAACTCTTCTACGATCCCTGAATTTTATTTCCTGTGCAAAAATGAGTGTGTGAGTAGTACAAATCCAAAGTTTCAGAATGTTAAAAGAGTCCTGATTTTTTTTTTTTTTTTTCATTTCTCCAGGAACAGAAACAGCTTGAATTTTTGTTGTGTTTATGAAATATCATTGGGACCTTGAATGGTTATGGAATTCATGAACTGGAAAAATTAAAAAAAAATGTCCCAAGGGAAAGAACTAAATTTTCAGCTAAATGAAGGAGCTGGAGAAGAGTGCAAACTTTTTTTCCATGTTGTGGCCTACTGATAAGGGTACAAAGTAGAACAAAACACTGTGAATCACTTCACTAGTAATTTTAAATTTGGATTGAAAAATGCAGTATCCTGGGAGAAAAGATACTGCTTAACTTGAGTATGATCCTCAAAACAATCAGTTTGTTTGAAGTGTAAAATATGCAATTTCCCTAGGGATTGGGTTGCAAAACTGTGCACATCATGCCAATATGTGATTTCCTGTGGCAAAGAAGTTGCAGAATTATTTGATTCCTTTTGGAATCAGTCCATCCCATCTTAAAAGCAACCCCCCCCCCATCCATGTGCCTGCATGTGTGTATGTGTGCGCGCGCACACACACACACACACACCATCATAGGTGCCGACTCTAGGGGGCAAGGTGAATCTTTCCCCCTAATAATTTTACTAGGGAAACAGTGCCCACCCAAACTTTTTCGTCCTGTTTAATTAAATAATCACTTTGGCCTCATAAGGTGGACCAAGCTACACTTTATGAGGCCAAAGCGATTTACTTCTAAAAAATTAATAAATAACAAAATAAGTAAACTTTATTCCCATATTCAGCATTGCTCATTTGATAAGAAACTGGGTTGCCAGCACCGTATTTTGTTCACCATGTTCTCGTGACGTTTAAAACAATTATCATAAACAAAATAAATAAAAATGCAGAAACATATAATTGCTAATGCCTTTATCTATTTATTTTTTGCACTTCTTGTTCTTTATTTGAGTAACAGCTCTAATTTCTCATTTTTTTTTATAAACGTTTGGAAACAAAATCTCTCGGAATATTTTTTTTTAATTTCACTTTCAAAAATGTTAATATTTAGCAAAAAATATTTCTGTTTCCTTGTTCATTTGCTGAGGAGCAATTGCATGTGTATTTTAAAATATACGTGGAATCTCGGTTTATCTTTTTGCCCTTTTTTTATTTTCATGCTGACAATGGAAGAGATGTGCCGCTACCATGTCTGCTCCCTCAATAATTTGGTGAAGTCGGCACCCCTGCACACCACGTGGAAGTGTTATAACAAAATTTGAAAAATCTTTCTATGGCTAAAAAGCATATTTTTGAACAAAAATGAAAAATATATTCTGCTCACAAATGAAAGTTTAAATCCTGCTTTAAGAATTTGGTGACACTTATGAAGTAGCATGCTGCATGCAGTTAAGTATCAAGACAGTGTGTGCTATTTTCATCATTACCTGTATACCAAAGCATATTTTAATAATTGATATACCAAAGCATATTTTAATAATTGACAAAAATCAGTTAAGTAATGTGAGAGTTTTGTGAGACCACTGAAGAGAGAGAGAGAGAGAGAAGTTACTCTCAAATATGGTACACCAGATTGAATCATTTCTTCTTTCAGACTCTGAAACTCTGCTTAAAGTGTAACATTTTAATAATCATTGCATTTTGTTTGTATTTGCATTTTGAATATTCCTCACACTTACTTCCTTGAAACATTTAAATTTGTTCTAATCTGTAACATATTTTAAAATATAACCTAGGAGCTCATCCTCTTATTCAAAAATAAATTTGCCTTTAGTAATTACTAGTATGTCCATTCCATTACTGTGTCTACTTTTGTATAAAATATTAACATGGAGTTTAATATTGATGGTTATCAGTGTCTACGAAATAAGGTACACACAATTATCCCAAGATATTTTAATACACCAGGCATTTAACCGCTAATAAAATGTCACATATGTCTTTATTAATTTTGGCACAATGAAAGTCTAAAGTATTATTTAAATGTACTTTTATATATGAAGATCTGAAGAAAACACTGAATTTTGATATGAGGATGTTGTGTGAACTTAATCCTCTGTTCAACATTCATCAGACATAGTTTATGTTTCTAGAAACTAGCTGTGTGAAACTTATGAATTACAATTTATGGTTATTTCAGAGACAACATGTAAATGTTTGATGGACTATATCAAAACAAGTAAAAAAGTAAAATGTCATAGACCAGATTGTCTGTTAGTCAGCCAATTCTCATAACTTAGAACACTGCCTTGTACAATTAATGGCCATTTGGCAATTCTGGATTGATTTTAAATTTTTTGGTAAGTGTAGTTAATTTATATATTTATTTAATTTTCATTGAAGTCTGAGTACTAAATGTATGTTATGATTCTTAGATTTTGTACACCACTAATAGTGTGTATCAGTAGAAGACTTGTTCTGAAGGACTAGATTTATCCTTTAGGTGAATTTCATTTACATTAAAGGCAGACAGTAGATGAAGGTTGTTTTTTTATGAGGATTTGAATTGTGGAATTGATAATGCCAATAGATAAATTTAGAGAAAACTGCTTGACTAGTGTGAATGGGTAAAGGACACTATTGACTTGTACTTAAGGAACTCTATTAGTAACACTATCTGTAGACACAAGAACATACATAAGCTTATCTGGTGGGAAGGGGCTGAAAATTGGGCAAGTATATATATAATTGACCATGCCATAGTGTAAATGTTTCTGAGAAGCATGGTTAAGGGTTCTAGAGTTTTCAGCAGTTTTGATATAAGAGCTGAAGAGATCACTTTTCATTTTCATTTAACCTGTCATAGTTGCAGATTTATTGAGATATATCAGACTTAACAGACATTATGATATAGGAAAGAGTCAGGATTTGCATTGGTGAATCAAACTGAAAGTCATTTGAGATGTTGAGCTGCTTGTAACATGCTAACAAGGAACATAATGGAAGGACATGTTTCAAGGAATATGTTAGAAGTGCTAAAAGGGAAGTATCTATGGATTTAGGGAATTGTGTGGAAGAGCACTAAGGTATAAAAGTATCTTGAAGCTTTCTGAAGCATATGGGAAAGTGTGCAAAGTCAGTAACCAGGGTAGAATTCAGTGGCATTTCCTGACACAGAACTAAAGGCATTGGCACAGATGGAATAATGTGTTAAGTGTTAATTCTCATGACCCCCACCCCATGTCTTTACTTCCAACAAATATTTCAATGTTGCTCTGAGCAATTCACGGGTAACTTTAGAAAAAGTCTGAATAAAATTGAATCAAGAAAGACAGTGTTCATTACATAAGCAATAGGAAGACACCTAATTAAGTACATTAACCTACTTAAGTATATATTTATGAAAATAAAGTAGAAAGAATTACACAATAAAAATTCAGCAAAACAAAGTGAGTACTTACGGTCATTTGAATTCCAATTCCATTCTTCGTTCTTTCTGCAGGAATTTCTTGATCACTTCTTAGAATTTGGATTTATCCTCTTGTCGCATCGTAGAAAGTAATTCTTTTTCAATGGAGATAAGGTTTAGATTATCCATGCGATGCTGGGTTTGTGTGGCGAGGTAAAATGTGTGAATCCGCTTCAAGGACAAAAACGACCGCTCGACGGATGATGTTGTTAAAGGAATTGTTGCGATCAGCATAGCCAATTTGTATATTTCCGTAAATCCATGCAATTAGGTTCATTTCCAATAAATAATCAACAATTTGAATTGATGTTTTGTCTGAACCTTCATTAGAAGAATACCATACATATAGTTCATTTTGGAGTTTGCTCAAATTAAAAAGATCGCCATAGATTTCCTGCAATTTTTTTAATAAATTGCGAGGAAAATTTTCTCTTTTCTTAAAGTAGGTCATTTTTGTTGGGTTTAACAAATCAAAGTACTGCAACTTTTCAAACGATGCGAATCTAATTGTTATATGATTGCTAATATTATCAATTATTTCGAAGTAAAGTCTCCTGCAGTAGTCTTTCTCTGATTCATCGTTCAACCTCTGTTTTTTTATTGGACACATTTCTTCCTCCTTTACTTCACTATGAATACAAAACCACAATGGCTCAAAATTCTCCCTTTCGCTTTGCAGTTGCTGTTGAAACTCAGTTATTTTAATACTTCAGTACAAAATGCCAACATTCGTGGACTGCAGTATACTGAATAATACATCTGAAAAGGCAAGCAAATTAGATAGAACCTTTATAAAAAATATGTTTTTGAAGTTCTTTAAAAAGCCAACAAATCCTGTTGCTGTCATTGCAGTCAAATGGTCGAAGTCCCCATTTTCCCTGACATGTTCAAAAAACATTATCAATGCTTCTCTGTTTTCATTGACTGTATCAACAAGTATTGAGGTAAAATTCCATCGGGTTGGAGCTAATGATGGTAGCTTTCTGGACATGAAAGCAGAAAGTTGGTGTAATCTTTTAGGAGAATGAGAGAAAAAAGTAGGAAATGCTTTAAGACCGCTAAAGAAGACTAAGCTCTTTGTTGCACTCTAGAGACTGTTGCAGTACCAAGTTTATTACATGAGCATAGCAATGCATGAAGAGAGCTTTAGGGTACTTTCCCAACACTTTGCCCTGAAGTCCATTGAGATGGCCACTCATCACCGCCGCTCCATCGTATGTCTGGGCAATTAATTTATCCCTACACTTATATCTGTCCACGATTTCATTCACATGATTAAACTGAGCTTCTGCAGTTTTATCAGCGCTCACCTCAAGAAATCCCACAAATCGTTCTACGATTTTTTCTGTGAGACTGAAAAATACTGCAACACAGTTGAGAGCTGAGATTTATTGCTTACATCTGATGTTTCATCAAGCATAATGGCCACAAAATCGGTGTTCTGAATTTCGTAGTAAATTTTATCTCTCAGGACATTAGCAACAGAATTTATTAAATCATTTTGAATGCTTGCCGAAGTTTTGCGGAAAACTGTAGAAGTCGCTAAATGTTCTTTCAGTGGGGAATCAAACTCAGCACTTGCAATAAGCAACTCCATATAATTTCCCCTATTGAAAGATTCTTCATTTTCCTCATGATCTCGGAATGGTAGTTCCTGTTTCGCTAAATAGCACACAGCATCAATCAACCTCTTCAATATTTCCCTGTTCTTTTTAACTTTTTCATTGTGCAGCTCGATTTCAACCCTTCTTTGGGAATCAAAAAGAATGTCAATTCTAGTAGGAGGCGTAATAAATCTGGTGAATTTAAAAAAAATAGAAAGGTGAATTTCAGACTTACTGTGTTTCTTCACTGCAGTATTCAAATGATTCAAGTCCTCGTACCCTTCATGATTCCAAACAGTTTTCTTATTTGAGAACAACAAGCATGTCCAACAATAAAATTTGTTATCCACATCACATCCGCAAAGCCGGTCTAAAATTTCTTAGAGCTCTTTACAAAAATGTCTCTCAAAACCTCTTCCAGCGCCATTTTTTCCTTTTACACGTGTTGATATTGTGAGATTAGGACATGGTCGGCCACTGTCAATTACTTGGGTCTTTTCTGCGTATGAAAGCGATGAAAAACTACTGTTTAATAGTTTTTTTATTACACTTTCACTATCCATCTTAAATCTTAAAACAACTGAACCCCCAACTTCACGGCGCAAGCAACAATACAATCACGCGGAACACAGAGACAAATTGACTTAAGCAAAGCATGTAAGCGTTGAAACTGCATACAATGCCTTCGCTGGCTTTTGCACTTACGTGAGCCGGGTAGAAGACATGGGGCGCATGCGCGAACTGAGTCTCGTAAAGCAGTGGAGATAATGTGGGGAGTCGTTGCAACGGCTTGGCCTTATCTGGCTGTTTCTTCGTTCCGAACCCCGGACCCCACAGCTTACACGTTATTTGAAACGGAGAGCGCGTTAGCGCGATGGACATTTCATAAAAAAAAAAAAAAAAATCTACTGTGATAGATGAATTATAAAGAAATCCTTTTTTGTAATTTTCTTTGGGCGTTGACACACAACTTGCACACCCAGAGAAAATGCCATTTGTAGAATTCACACACACAAAAAAAGGGCCATTTCTGGTTTTGGAGCAGGATATATATTTCCATTTAATATATTGAGTGCATGTTGTGATATGTTAAATAAAAATTCAAAAACTGGTGAACTGGAAACTAATAAGGAACAAGAGAACCAGAGGTCCTTGTGAAGTAAGTCATGCTATTTTATCGCTGAAAGGTAATGACGGTAGTAAATATCAATATAGCTTGTGAAGGGACACGCAGTGATATGTTCCAAAAGAAACTGAAGATACACAGAAGCTTTCAACCCAACTTGGTTTTGATCACCTGTAAACAGTGGAGCTAGACTGGCTGCCAAATTTGGTTTGCATGTTCTTGATTATGGATGTTGCCAAATGATAGGAGGAATTTCCAAATGATTGGGACAAAATAAAGACTATCAGTATTGCAATTATATGACTATTGATTGGTATCACAATCTTTTCTTTTTATATGTATCTTTGAAGTCGTATAATTACTTTAGTGAACTTCTATCTAGCAATTCTTTCTTCCAGATGCTTTAAGCTATCTATTTGATGTTGGATTTTTCGTTCTCTTTTTCCAGCCTGTCATGGTATAGGAATTCCATGCAGTGGCTTCAAGATTATACTTATGATTTAAATATAATGTTCTCTTGAACCACTTTTAAGTTCCTAAGTTTAGGGGCTACCAAAGTTTCATAGGTGTGTATTTTCCGAAACAATCAGCTTTAATTTAAATTTTGTAAGTGGCCATAGTACATTAATTTTCGTTGCATTTCTTTCATCTGAAAGGTACTCCAGCCTAATTCCTGTTGTACTACACTGTTTGAAACTAACTTCCTGCTTTTAAGGGCAAGCCAGCCAATGTTAAACTGGATTTCTCCAATTCTTCACCAACTTTGTGCTCCATTTCTAGTGATTTTTCTATGTCACCAATTGAATCTTCAATTAAAACACTATCATCTGCGAATAGTGTGCCTGGAATATAATTGCTGAAAACAAATGTTATCTTGGATTGTGACACCTAATTTTACATTCATCAGATGAATATCAAGAGAATTAATAGAAATAAATAATATTTAGAGAATTAATATAAAATAATAAAATTTTTATTTAAAAACTGGCCTTAATAAATGAGGAACCTGGCAATAAAATTTAAATACTTTTTGTGTAAACAAAGCCTTTGATACAGTTTCTAAGAATTGAGAACACACTTTGATCAAGATCTAGGAGTCAGAAACATCCAAACATGCCAAAGAATTCAGAAGATATGAAGAATAGTTGAAAACTTTTCAAGTTAAAATAGAATTTAATTGCTTTAATCTGAGTAAAGTACCCTATTTTCTGGCACATAATCCGCGGATTATCTGTTCCTAAAAGTTTAAATTATAGCCTCTGCAGATTATACCACAGTGTGGATAATACGGGGATTATTATTTTTTTTTCCAACTGTAAACTTCAAAAATGAAGCAATTTGGCTCTTTATACCGTGGCGTGTAAGAGGGAAATCTGTATCACGTCAAAGGTTTAAGAATGCCACGTGTTCAATGATAATGTGCAGTGTCACTGCATCAACATATCCCTCCCTTTCCCCTTGGCTTTGATAAAACGCCTGTATGTTTGTGTGTAGATATTTCCTCTCTGTGAAGGGATTGTTGCTTTGTAAGTTAGGGGAGAAAACACTACCTGCGGCAAAGTGTGTTGACCTTGAATAGGGGAGAGCCAGGGGTAACGGAATGCCACCCGCAATTTCTACCTCCTAACTACCGGCAACTCAGTGACTCAGATCCCGACTCAGATCCCATTCGTACTTTCTGTCATTTGGTTCTTTGCTCGTTTTGTTCATTTGTGTTTCTATGAGTTATGTCTTCTAAAAAAAAAACGCATAATTTTATCCAGCAGAATTCAAGTTGAAAGTTATCTTGAAAGCCGAGGAAGTAGGGAATCGTGAAGCAGGAAGGTTTTTTGAGGTAGATGAGAGCAATGTTAGACTCTGGAGTAGACAAATGAGTAAAATTTTTTATGTAGAATGAAAATTAAAATCAAATAGTTTATAGGCATACTGGAATATTTTTACTAAAAAGCAAATGAAAAAGAGAAGGAATGATTTATTCGATTCACCATGGCACACGAAGAAGCAAGGTACATTCTCTTTCTGAGGGATTCTCTATTACGATGTTGTGACGCCTTTGCTAAATAGTGCAGTTTCCATCCCATAGAACATTGGACTGCAGCATCTGACCCGTGAACTCCGTAACGTTTCTCACTCCCCTCCCCCACTCTTCCCAAGGTATCAACCTCACTCCCACTTGTTTATTTTGCTTTACTTCAAAGAGAATGCCTCTGGCACTTTTGCTGCAGCTCCAAGACTGAAGGGGAGAACTTTGACACTTCTCTCTCTTTCTCGTCCGTCCTCCACGACGGGTTGAGTTCCGCAAAGACAACGATGCGCCCAAGAGGATTACCGGCAAACTAACGCAGCTGGCTTGCCTTATGGTCTGAAATCCAGTGTTTCAGTTGGTGTAATTTAAGCATTACTCGGAGTTACAGCATGATTGCCACAGAAATTAAAAACATGTATCACAACTGTTTGAAAGTTGCAGGTATTGTAACAGTAATTTTTTTTAATTTTTAAAAAATTTCAGCAGTTTCATAGTTTTTTGAACTCACTAAATGGAAAGTATATATATATATATATATATAATGGCTACTACATTTAGATAAAGTTGTGGATTACGCAACTGTTTTACAACTTTTACTATGAATTTTGTCTGCGGATTATACGCTGACTTTTTTCTCATGCTGAATTTTACCGTCTGCGGATTATATGCCAAAAAATACGGTAAGTATTTTTAATTCTGATATTGTTGCTGTTTATGAACTTTGTACCTCATAAATATTTTCAGTTTTCTAAGTCATTATTATTTTGTTTGTGCACATTATGAATTTGAAGCATATTCTGTTGGTATACATGGTTTAATGGTAATGTGTAGGATTTTATATTTGTGTTATGTTATACATAGCATAATGTTATATATACATGAATGAAAATAATTGCCTGATTTTCCTGCTGTTGCAGTAGAAATGTAATTTTTACTGTCGACATAATAAATTGAAATTTTTTAAAATTTCTACATGAATTATTTTACATTCTCATTGTTAGCTATGTTTGATCATGCTGCCTGCTTTTAAGCATCATGCCAATTTGCAGTTAGAGTTAAGTATGTGAAATGTATAATTTCTTCATCAGTTGTTGTTAAATTGCTTGTCCTCATAGCAGAGTTGTTAGAGGTGATGGTTTCTGACTAGTCATCCAAGCAGGGCTGAGTTCAAGTCGCAGATGAGGCACATGCGCTGTCTGTCTTCCCGGCTTGAAACTAAAGGCTCAAATTAGTGTGTGTGTGTGTGTGTGGGGGGGGGGGGGGGGTCTGCTTATATTTTAAGAGTTACAAAAGCAACAACAAAAGTCAAATTATTCATTGAAATTAAAACTGAATTTTTGATGATGTTGTTATTTATGTGTGATTGTGTAAATGGAGATAATAATGCTTACCAAAGGGAAAAACAGTTGATTACTCATAAATCTTTGTCATCAAGAATTCAGTGAAAGAGAGAATTATTGAATTTTAGTTGTATAGTAATTTTAACTGCAGAAAACATTTCTTGCTAATCACACTATACTTAAACAAATCCAGATTATGCACAGTGCTTTGCTTCCACTGGTTAGGAGAGTTACTTCTATTTTTATCAGCAAATCTTTTGCATTTTATATTTCTAATTTTTTTGGAGGCATTTTTTTGCTGTTACAGTAGAATTGGATAACTAAAAAACCATCATGTAGTTATCATATGCAAATTGCAAGAATTAAAATCTTATATTTGTTTTTAAAGCAGTTACAGAATGTCAGAATTTGTGTGTAAAAACACTGCAAGTGGACAACAAGGCAGTGTGTTTTGTTGGGTGATAAATGAAAATCACACACAGCCTGTTAAGTTGGAATTTTGTTCGGAGTTTTTAAACAGATGTGTTAAGTACTGTGATACTTATTTATGAACACCGGTGATATCTTCACAGCATCACTGCAAGAAAATGAAAACAGAAATAATGAAATGGGAAACTAATTGAAACAAATGTTACAGCAACTCATGTTTGTGGAGAACTTTTCACAAAATTTCGGAACTGCATTCCTGTGAAGTGGTAACCAAAACTACACCTGTAAATACGTCTGAATACACTGCTCCATTTCCCTGGAAATGCAGTGCCATGAGCAATGTAATGGATGCGATACTTGAGCTGAAACCATGAGCTACTAATCCCCCCCCCCACCAAACTGTGCCTTTCATTCCATAGTTCTTTTTAGTTCAGCAAACTGCTTTTTCCTAGTAACCCAGTCAAAAGCCTTTTTCAGAGTTAATGAAAACCATATATGGATCCTGATTCACTACCTTAAACTTTCCCCAAGATTGCTTAAATATGTTTTCTTGGCATTCCTTACACTCTCCTGTATCCTTCCTGATCTTCACTCATTTGATTTCTCTACTAGTTTTCTTAGCATATTACTCAATGTGCCTTTGTGAACATTGCAATGGGCACAGATTAAGGAGGTGCCACAGTGGCTACTGCAATCCTTTGTCTCCTTGTTTTAAATTTGCAGAATGACTGACACCTGTAATACCCCTAAGGCACTGCAGAAGTTTTCTCATAGCATCTCAGGGTACGGTACTATACCGAATAATTGCCATTTCACTGTTATTAACCAGTTGTGGATTAAAATCCTAACTTGCAGCTTTACCATGTTTCAGTGACAAAAGAGCTTCTCCTACTTCGTAAGCACCTGTGGTCCTTCAGTCTTTCTAGTTAACATTAGTTACCTACATGTATCCACTATTGCTTAGATTTGCATTCAACAGGTCTTAAAATATTCACTTGACCTATTCAGTATATCCTCTTTGAAATCCAGGAGCCATCCCTTTTTGTTAACTAAGCCGAGCATTACAGGCTTTCAATGTTTTCTCGTATGTTTAGAAAGATTCCAAAATACTTTTGAAAAAGCTGGAAATTCTTTTCCTCATAATTTTCAGAATCTACAGTTGCTGCAATATTTTTCTGCATCTGAAACAGCATGGGTTTAACTTTCTAGAAAACTTTTATGGTCATTCCATGTAGCCTTTTGGCTTACAACTTAAATTTTTCCTTTAAGGTCTTTACTTTCCTACTTTACTTACTTCTGCTGTTGACCAAGTAGTTTTGACATTCCTTTGTTAATGTGTAACCACACAACCTGCTTTTTGTGCAGTATCAATAATCCATGTTTTGTACCTGTTCCAGTATGCCTCATTGGGTGTGGGGTTGCATCTTATCATACCATTAAGCATATTTGTAATTATATGAAAAGAAATAATATCACAGCATATTGCATAGTTGTATGGGAATGACATGCCATCCCATAGTTTCACAATTTACAAGGCCGCACATGTATAAGTATAATGATACATATAGACATGAAGCAGTGTGTGCTTATACTGAACAGATATTAAATTTAACCATTGAGTGTTAGTTTGGAAGTGGGATTAGTAACACACTTCTAAACTTTTGATTAATTTACTTCCAAGTGATTATTAGTTCCATAATGCAAGAAGTCCCAAATTATTTAATATTTACCATGCACTTAATTTACTGAAGGAAACAAAACATGTCAACAAGATAGGCATATAGTTCAATTAATACACTGGTGTGCAAAAATTAAGGACGGAGAGGAGAAATTAGCATAACAGCGGAACGAGCAGGCAGAACGGACCGAAAGACCACTCAGGAGATAGTCTAGGGTCCGGTACGGTAGGGCATGCGCATATATGCAGCATGACGTAGGGGGAGTGTCGGAAGGGTATAAAGCACACGAGCGGTGTACGCTCAGCAATTCGGTGAAAGCTATTGCACGGTGTACATCGGTTTGAACGACGTCGAGTTGCTGCCACCGTGTGATATGGCCAACAGGCAATACAGTAGACGACATCTGGAAGACTTTATGTGAGGTCGCGTCATTGGGAAGTTGGAAGAAGGTTGAAGTGTGACTAGTGTGGCCGAGAAGTTCGGGATCGCCCACGGGATCGCTCACAGCATCGTTTCACGAGCTTGGAGAGCATTTTAAACGACAGGAACAGCTGTCCGAGAGTTTAGCAATGGTCGTCCACGAGCAACCACGGCGGCGGACGACCGCTATATTGTCCTACAGGCGAGAAGAGACAGCGGAAGAAATCGCAAGGCACATGCAACAGACAACTGGACGTCCGTTATTGTGTTTTACCGTGGCCAGGAGGCTGCACAAGGTGGTCTATTTGCACGACGACCAGTACGGTGTGTGCCATTAATGCCTGCTCATGGGAGACGGCGGCTTCTGTGGTGCCAGGAACACAAGAACTGGACACATCAGCAATGGGGTTGGAGTTCTCTTTACGGATGAGAGCCGATTTAGTCTGACGAGCGATTCTGGATGTATACACATCTGGAGAGAGCAGGGAATACACAATCACACCTCCAACCTTATCGAAAGGGACCGGTTTGGAGGTGGCAGAGTTCTCGTTTGGGGCGGTATCATGCTTGGTAGCGGTACTGACCTCCACACCTTCAAACAAGGTTCAGTCACTGGTGTCCGCTATTGTATCAAGGTTCTCCTGCCTCACGTGCGTTTGTTTAGAAGTGCTGTAGGTCCTGAGTTCCTCTTCATGGACAACAACGCTACACACCTCATTGTACAGTGGTTGTCACAGAGCTGTTGGAGAGTGAAGATATTCAACGCATGGATTGGCCCGTAAGGTCCCCGGACCTAAATCCAATTGAACACGTGTGGGACCTCGGGAAACGCTTGGCAGCATGTCACCAGCCGCCAGCAACGATTCCGCAGCTGCGATTGGTGCAACAAGAGGAATGGGCCATGATGCCTCAACAGCTCCTTGACAACCTCGTCCTCAGTATGGACAGATGTTGTAAATCCTGCAACGCAGTCAGGGGTGATCATATTCCCTACTAAAGACTGGATTTTTCTTGGCAGCCACCTGTCACTTGAATGTTTCTATCTTCTGTCCAGTTGTGCTCGAAGCTGCCTTTTCAATAAAGTGCCTTTGTATCCCTTGTTTGGATGGTTTTTCTCACTTGTCCCATATTATTACATCTTGGGGATCTTATGGTATGATTTGAGTTGATGTGGAGCACTTCTGCACGACGTTACATTCGAAAAACCGTCTCGTCCTTAATTTTTGCACGCCAGTGTACATGCATGGATGATTGAGTTCCCAATGTTGAAACTGGTTTCTCATATCTTGAGATACATGATGAGCATAATGTTTTAGCCATAATGGCAGGAAGATTTACATCACTTTTTTCTTATTCTTTAGGTTATCAGCAATACAAAGTATTTTTTTTAATTAATTGCTTTTTTTGCAGATCTGTAGGAAATAATCCAGTGGAGTGAGATTGCTGGAGATCAGAGTGACCAGACTTACTATACATTAACTTATGTTCATGGTATTTATCATAGCCCTCCGGCATGACCTCCTACAGATAATGCACCATAAAAGTTATTCATATCAACATGATAAGCAGCATACTTTGAAATACATACAAACAGAAAAAAGTACCCTACCTACGATGTCAATGAATATGTCCAAACATCATCCACGGCAAATGTCTTATGTAGGCCATGTCGAATATTCCACTGCTTTTCAACAATCAGGAACACTTGTAGTAAAACATTGTATTTTGTGCATGTAATAAGATATGCAGTTCTCCCATTGGACCGAGCCAAAATTAAAAACATAAAGCACAATAAACAACCATAAGATAAAAAATATTAAAAAGGAATCAAGAGTGAAATGCAGTAAAAGGAGCAGACGGACGGTCACAGTAGTCTAACAATATCTCACCAGACCGGTTTCAGCATGTTACATGCTATCTTCAGTGGTACTCTCAACAGTGCATCTTCATCGTATAAACGTGCACACATCAATGCTGACTCTGTCTGACACGGTGGCCACACCCTTGGTTATCTGAACACAAAGCATCCTGAGATCCTTAGAATACAACACCCAAGGTGCCATCTATGGTGAGATCAAGGCCTTATTTTCTTTTAGGTCATCAATTCTGCCTTTCTGTACTTATCTTCTTTTGCCATAATAGCGTTTCTTCTTCATTTTCTCTTCAATTTCGATCAAATACTTCCAGGCATACGATAATTCAACTGGTACATTATTGCAGGGCTGCCAGTGGTGACTAAATAGGCGACTATTGCTACTATTTTTGATGACAGGTGACTATGGCTACTATTTCTTACAAAAAACAGCCAAAAGCAACTATTTTAAGAAAAACTTGAACTATTTTAACTGTAAGGTTACTATTTTTTAAAACACGTAATTTGTGTTGGGTATATCAATGTGCTTGTATAACACCAGTTTTAATATTGATACACATGAATATCAACTTTGAGATCGATATGTATATGTCAAATCCATGGTTCATAAACATCCTCGAATTCCGTTTCGGCCTGGAAATGTCCTAAAATTCTGTTACATGTCCTGGAATTTTATCCATTCCTGCCTTTTTGTCCCTGCACGATGTTTTGTAGTTGAAGATTTTTCTACTGACATAACTTATGCCTGACAAATTTCCCTCCCCATCCCCTGCAAATTGTGTGTTGTGTGTGTGTGTGTGTGTGGGGGGGGAGTATTGGTTTTCTTGTTTAGGAGGACTGAAGCTGCGTTATTAGCATCTTTTATGTCATGCTTATGTTGTCACTTTGTCTGTCCCTCCTGGGAGACAATATCTCCGCAATTATTAGTTCGATTTGTAAAATTCTTTTTGTATTGGGAAGCTTAAAATGTGAGAATGGTGATCCGTTCGTTCTGTTGTTTTTTTTTTGATGCACAACTTCACCGCTAGGAGGGCGCAAATAGAGATCATATCGAATTTAAAATGCATTTCATTTCATATATTTGCTTTTAAATATCCAATTGAAAAAATTATTTTTCCTTTCGATGACATTTACAGCAAATACTATTTTAGTTACAGTCCGTTTTTCAAATAATGCATAAATTTTCCGCTAGGGGCGTAAAGGTAAATCACGATTTTTCCAATATCTCCGCTTCTAAAAGTCTGATTTGAAAAATTCTTCCTGAGTCGGATACAGCTCTTGAGGTTGAAATGTTTTGCATACAAATTCTCATTTCTGGTAAAGAATGGTTTGGCCACCAGGGGGCATAAATGTTTATTTTGGCTTCTGATGTATTTGCAACAAAATCTGAGCTGGAAACTCGATTGAAAAAATTCTTCACTGAACCGATACCGCTCAACTCGGAAAGTTTTTTGAGAATACTTCCTGCTGAAAATAGTGCACAAAATTTTTTCCACCAGGGGTGTACACATGTATCTTATTTTTGTCCATTTCTCTGTTTCTAGGAGTCCGATTTGAAAAATTCTTTTTTTGTTGGAGAACATTTTCAGTGCGAAATGTTTCTCATAAAATTTCAAATATTTTTTAACACACAAGTGTACCACTAGAGGGCGTAAGCTCACATTTCCGTTTACAGCAATATCTGTAGACTAAAAACCCGACTGAAAAATATTCTTTTTCGATCCGATACCTAACCATGAAAACTCCTTATTTGTATTTTCTTCACAAAATAATGCACAATTTCGCCACTAGGGGCACAAATGTTTAATCTATTTTTTTTAATATCTATACTTCTAAATGTGCGATTTAAAAATATCTTTTAACACCAGATACCATTTATCTTATAAAACACCTTAGGTTTGTGTTTGAGGAGGTTTGTGATTCACAATTCTGCCGCTAGGTGGTGTTTGTGTACTTCTGTTTGCAGGCTATCTCTGCCTGTAAAAACCCTATTGAGAAATTTCTTTTTTTACTGTATGCTATTTCCTATAATAAAGATGGAGAGTGAATAAAATTTTTGCTACAATAAGAAGATCCTCTTTAAATAATGTACAACTTTACCCCTAGGGGTTGTAAAGGTCAAAACGTTTTTCTTGCTATCTCTGCTTCTGGCAGATGTATTTGAAAAGTTATTTTTCCTTACTTTTGCTATGAAGAATGCTTTTCTCCTGTTTACATTATGCAAAATTCTTCCGCTGAAACGCATACTTATATCATGTTTCCTTCTATATCTCTCCTTTTAACTGATTGATTTAAAAATCGTTTTGTCTCTAATACCTTCTTCTGCTATGGGAAGCGTTTTTTGCGCCATTTGTTAATTTTCGATAGCTGATTTTATTTGTGTGTGGGTGGGTGGGTGGGGGGGGGGGTATTTTTACCTTTACTGAAATTTTGTAATGAATACTTTATATAAAAATTTGCCATAAAATCAGTTATTGCTTTCTTATATCAGAAACTTCAATCTAGTAGTTTCTTAGTATTTTCTGAGCTTCTATAATTAGTTTTTTAATCATGCCCAGTTAAATTGCCATGATCACTAATGAATATAATTGCACACAACCCTTGGACATAAGGTTTTCCCGTTATTCTCTTTCATTTCACGTTGGAAATTTTTGTGCATACTTTGTTTGCTGGCGAGCAAAAATTTAACACATAGCTACAGCATTGATATTATGTTGAAAATTCCTTCCATAAATAAAATGTAACACAAATACTTGCTACCATGATTATGTGTTGAAGAAATAACAACCCCTTTGGTCCATGGAAAAGTTCTAGATATTTCACCTTTCCTTACCCTTAAATTTCCAATGTACGCATTATTTCGAAATAATTAAATACAAATAGTATTTTATGTATTGATTGTGTGGTATATGAAAGCATTTCAAAAGAAATGCCACATACCTATGTATTTTTGAGTTTTATGTTGTTGTTTTTTATTCTGTAATTTGCTTCAATAATTGAACTAAAGCCAAAGTAGAAAAATAAAGTTTTCTCAAAATCAGTGTAGTATACTGTATATAAAAGTTAGTTTAGTAGATATTAAATCTGGTCACATTTTCAGTGACAGTTTTGGTATTTCAGTATTTATCTGTGATTCTAAGTTTCTGATTAGCTGCAGCAGACATCATTTTTAACATTCTGCATTAAGTTTGCCCAATCATGTAGGAAGTTTTTTGTAGTAGGTTACAAATTGAACAGACGTATGGTTTCACTATATTTTAAGTAAGAGCATTTGTATCGTATGTCCTTGAAAAGTCCTGGAATTTTGTGATTGAAAAAGTGTATGAACCATGTGAATCGTTATCGATATGTCTTGTTCAATTTATTGCTTTCTGCTTTATTGCAAATATGATAGAGGAAAGTCAATGGCAAGTATAGACTAGACCCATATGTGATTAAAGGAACGACCTATACTCAAATCAAGATATTCTGCCAAAAAAGTGTCTCGTTTTTCTGTTTGGAATACGGCAGAAATTGCCGTACAGCAGTGCCAGGAGCGAGCACATATCTTGCCTTCGCCATATTAAAGACTGTTGTTTTCTGTGCTTACTGAAGTTTATTTGCAGTCAAATGTATCAATTTCAAGTCAAAAATGTTGTATCTAGAATTTCATGAATGATACGTGATTGTTTTTACAGCTTTATTTTCTTAATGACACTGAAAATGCATGTTTTCGCCAACAGACATTTAAACTCACATTACATTATCTACAAACTGTTTAATATAAATTAGGAATTGTTCATAACGAAAAAATTAAGTGGTAATCGAAAAACACCTGGTAAGACATTTCTGCGTATCTGTTAAAAATAATGAGACAGTACTTTCTGTCATTTGAGTAGGTCGTTCCTCTAGTCACGTGGGTCTAGGTATAGATGTACTTGTATGCATAAGAATTTATTCCAAACAGCGAAATTAGGATTGATCATTTTTGGAGAGACATATTGTATCAAAAGACATTTGGAGACTGGAAATATCCATCTTTGGCTAAAGTTGTGAAAGCATGCCTTGCTTTATCACATGGCAACCTCGATGTAGAGAGAGGATCTTCTGTATCACAAAGATTTCTTTCAGATGAGAAGGCATCTATGTCTGAAAGATGTTGAATGAGAGACTAACAATTCGAGATGTATTAAAAATGTATAACAACCAAGTTGCAAAGGGGCTAATAACCAAAGAACTAATAAAATTAGCACTTAATGCACATAGGTCATATAGCAACCATTTAGAAGAGGAGCAGAGATTAAAGGAACAGCAACTGAAATCAGAGAAAGAAAGTGCTGAGAGATTGAAACAAGAATTGCTAAATAAAGGATTTAAAGAGCAGAAAGCAAACTATAGAAAGCATGGAAAACCAGATAAAAATTCTTGTTCAAGAAAAAAAAGTACAAGAATCATCAAACTCTGGGCTTTAAAGAAGCCAGTGAGAGACTAAAGCAAGCATTAAAAAAACAAACATACCTGCAATACGAGCTGCACATGGCATTCTAGAAGGATCAGAGAAACTCCGACAAAGGGAAAGACAACATGAACTTGAAGCATTAAAAATGAATAGGGTAGTTCATAAAATAAAATTATCCCTAATTGATGCATTTATGCAGATAACCCCAAAAAAGGAATAAATCTAAAGTTACTGAGGAAGCTTTTTTGTTAAGTCGACCTTATATGCACCGATGGCAGTGGTATAAATTCACACTCAATTTTTTGAAATACTTTACTGCATATAACTCTTCTAAATTGCTACCATGGTATAAGAATAATGTAAACTTTAAAGAGGACCCCCCTCCAAAAAAAAATAACTGCTAAATGATAAAAAACAGTTTATACGTATTGGAAGGGGGGGGGATCATATAAAAGTTTTTTATGTTCCATGACAATAATTTTCAGAGTAGTTATAATCATTTCAAAAAATTTGAGCTTTGGTTTTATTATTGTCATCAGTGGGTGTAAGGATAATCTTAATTTTGCTGTTGTTAGAGCTTTGAAAATCAATCATGGTTAACATCTAGGGATTTTAACTGTCTGTTGTTATAAAAGTAACCCAAATTAGAAGAAAGTCAAGTTTTTTTGTTTTCTTATTTCTGTAATTATGAGTTGGAATAATTTTACAGGATAAAGTAATTTTTATATTTGTCTCAAAAGCAGCAAGGATACTGTGAAGAATGACTGTAACATTATCAAGGCAGGTGTATATCAGTGTAATACTTCATATCAATTATACCTGACCTACACAGACTTGAGCTTGAATAGTGAGACAGTTGTCCATGCCCTAATGAAATGACGTTTCAGACAGGTTTTTCACGTTTACCTTTTAAATATGGGAATCAAAATAAAATGTACTCTTTTACAACGTAATTCAAAATCATGTTAAGCACCATTATTATTATTACTTATGAGTTAAAGAGTTTCCATTATTGAAGAGGGAGATTACACATACCCATTCCATTCCTGATAATAATAAACTGCAAGTTTTCATTTTTTTAGTTCTAGGCTTCGTGTTTTTGTTCCATACTAAACATATTCACAGAGTTTGATATTTATTGTCATAGCTGTACAAAAGGCAAGTTTGAAATATTTCCAAATGTTCATCTATTCGAATGAGATTCTTGATATATCTCATATCAGATAACTATGATTATTATGTGTACAGAACAAAACAAGTGATCACCATAACACTGAATGACTGCAACTATGGCCTTTCAAAAAATAAATTCACAAAATTTTTTTAACACAGTGTATGAAGCCCACTTGGAAAATAAAATCTTATATTTTTTTACCAACCACAAACACAGAAGAAAGCTCTCCGTACTGGCTTGATACAGATGAGAACATCTGACCTCCAGAACAATGACAAAGAAGGAAGTGTTTTGTAATTCCAATGTTTGTATCAGGGTAGTTTTTGATATATAATTGAATAATAATTTTTTTTGGGGGGAGGGGGGTGTAATTTCCATAACCTTTACACTGAAAAGCAATTGAATTAGAGATACCTGTCTAGTAACATAGAGCACCACCTTTCCCTTTGATGACGGCGGTGATTCGTCTCGGCATGGACTCGACAAGACACCGGAAGAGTTGGGAAGCCATACGGATCCACGACCCCTGAACAAGCTCCCACAGTTCACGAAGATTTGATGGAAGGGAGTCAGAGCCTTGAACATCTCTCTCGATAGCATCCCAGATGTGCTTGATGGGATTGAGGTCAGGTGACCTAGCTGGCCAAGGAAGCGAGGTCACGTCGGTGGAGTGTTCATCCAACCATTCGGATACAATTCGGGAGCGATGGCACGGTACATTGTCTTGTTGCAGGATGAGGTCCCTAGTGGGATGTTGAAGACGCACAAATGGGAGCAAATGGTCGTCCAGGATATCCCGGTAATGTTGACCTGTGAGGGACGATGTCACACGTACCAGGGGTCCCATTTCAGTTCACGTAAACAGTCCCCAGACGAGAATGCCATCTCCACCAGCTTGAAGAGTACCCTGCTGGCAAGAAGGATCCATTGCTTCATGTGGTTTGCACCGTACTCGTATCCGGCCATCCGCATGTACCAACGTGAATCTCGACTCATCAGTCCAGGCATCATTTTCCCACATTTCTAGGGTCCAGTGGCGATGTTTCCATGCCCATGCTAATCTTTGCACTCTGTGATGTGCAGTCAGCAGCGGTACCCTCATGGGATGATGGCTTCTGTACCCCATAGCGAAGAGATGGTTCTAGATGGTGTGGCTGCTTACACGTTTTTGTGCACCAGGGTTAAATTGCCAAGTAATTTCTTGCACTGTGGCCCGTCTATCCGCTGCTACAATGCGAGCTAGCCAACGATGACCCCGCTCATCCACACACTGTTGTCCATGGCAATTGGTCCTTGCAGGGATGGTTTTACTAGATTCGATGTACTCATGGTGCACCCGTGACACAGTGGCTCGTGAAAATCCCAGTGCCTGCACAACTTCCGAGATGGAGTGACCCATTCGTCGGGCCCTGACAATTTGCCCACGATCAAATGCGCTTAGATCCTTTGTCTTACCCATACTGCGCCTGACTCTTACTGATTCCCTTTGCATCACTCCTTATATTGTCGGATCGCTGCATACGTCATGTCGTTTCCGTTTACTGGGCCGCCCACAGGGCCACATTTGCATAGCGCCAGCTGTCTCTAATTCAATTGCTCTTCAGTGTATATTGGGTTGTCGGAAAAGTCATGACGTATTTTGGCACCCAATGGCGGTTGGGCGGTTTTGCAAGTACTAGAGACATGCGCAGCTCTGTTATCGCTATGGCATTCGACAGGTGCCAGCTCTAGCTGCAGTATAAAAGGAATAGTGAGCGATTTGATTGATTTGCGGAGATTTGACATCAAGTTGAAGATGGCAGATCATACTGTGCATTTTTGCCATATTTTACTGTTTTACTTCTGTAAAGAGAAGAACGTGCGTCAAGCTTGTGAAAAGTTGCGTAAAGTGTACGGTGATAATGCTCTACAAGAGCATCAGTGCCAGCGGTGGTTCGCAATATTCTGTGCTGGTGGTTTTGACCTCAACGATGCTCCTCGGTCCGGGAGGCCAATCGAGGTTGATGATGACCAAATCAAGGCAATGATCAAGTCAAACCTATGTTGCACGGCACAAGAGATTGCAGACACATTGCACATCCATCATTCAAGCGTTCACGACCACTTGAAGAAGCTGGGATACATAATCAAGCTCGATGTGTGGGTTTCCTCGTGAACTCAAAGAAGCTCAATTGACGGCGCGTTTAAACATCTGCGATATGCTCATTAAACGTGAGGAAAACGATCCTTTTTCGAAGCGACTGATAACTGGTGACGAAAAATGGATTGTGTACAACACTGTGCTGCACAAATGGTCTTGGTCCCGACGTGCTGCTTCGCCTCAAATGACATCCAAAGAAGACATTCATACTAGTGCCTCTCGAGGGGTATAAGAACAACTTAGGAACACTCATTCCGTTATCTCATTGGTACTAGTCAAACGGCTCCCAAACGGCACCCTCCAATCTGCGACCGCAATTGTGGTGAGCTTGGGTATGGGATTTGGAAGTGTTTTGATAATTTGCGGGGACAATGGCTACTGCGAAGAGGTAAGTTGTTTCATGTGTATCTCATGCTTTTTTTTAAATTTAGTGCAATCACGATTTTTTTTTTTTCTGCCTTCCCATCGGAACACTGAAGGACTAAGCCTTTTGAAGGAATAAAAATGTCATTTCGTGCTTCTTTTTTGGTCTTCAGAATACACAGTCTCAATTTTTTCTCCCCTTCCCATCGAAACAGTGGAGGACTAAGCCTTATGAAGGAATAAACGTATTTGTGGACCCCACACCAAAAAAAAAAAAAAAAAAATTAGTACAATCACGATTTTTATTTTTTGCTTTCCCATCGGATCACTGGAGGACTAAGCTTTTTGAAGGAATAAACATGTATTTGTGAACTACATTGTATGCATTCAGTTTGTATTGTAATTTCATGTTTTTTGGTTGTCAGAACACCGTCTCGATTTTTTTTCCATTCCCATCGAAACAGTGGAGGACTAAGCCTTTTGAAGGAATAAACCTATGTATTTCTGGACCATATTACATGGGGTCCACAGTCAAAATTTTTATGTGATGTTTGTATATACCATTCGTAGTTAAAATGTTTTGAATTTGGTGTTTTCTACCAGAAATAAAAAAAATTGACAGCACTGGCAGTCTCTTGAACTTCTGGAGACTGGCTGATGTTTACCAAAATCGTTAGTGACAGGTATCAGTGAAATGACTCAACATCCTCCCCTCTAGAATTCAGTTTTGTTGCTGTCCTGTAGAGCAGCAGATTGTTCTCGCGCTTTTATTTTCAATGAGACTTATTAATCGTGTTGTTTGTTCACGTTTGAGTTTATTGTGGCTTTGCACGCATCATTATCCTATGTTTACATTACCACAGGCTTGTTTACAATTTACAAGGTGTCTACCAAATTTGGGAAATGCAATTTCATGACCACTTTTAAAAGCTCCCTCTCTGTATATATATCTCTATCCAAGGCAGTGGTATGCGTATGCATGTTACAGAAGTGAAAGCCACCCCTGCTAGTAACAAAACACTGACTCGTCATACTTTGTTTTTTTACATGCTGGTTTAAATTCTTTTGCTGCCTGAATGAAGCAGCACAAAAGGAACAACTTAACCTGTTTGCAGTATCCATCAGTCAAATGAAAAAATGAAGCACATAAAAAAAAACACAACTTACCTCTTCGCAGAACCAAAAAAAGCACAACTTAGAACTTACCTCTTTTCAATAGCCATTGTCCCCGCCAAATACCCAAGCCCAAGCTCACCACAATTCTGGTCGCCGATTGGTGGGTACCGTTTGGGAGCCGTTTGGCTGGTGCCAATGAGATAACGGAAACTGTGTTCGCAAGTTTTTCTTATCCCACTTGAGGAACACTAGTGACATTTATCAGCAGAAGGTTCTGGTCTCAGTGTGGTGGGATTTTAACGGTGTCGTGTTTTTCGAGCTCCTACCACGGAACCAAACAACCAATTCGAATGTGTTCTGTCGGCAATTGGACAGTTTGAACGAATCCAGCATCCAGAAACGCCCAGAGCTCGTTCATTGTAAAGGTGTTGTGTTCCATCACGACAACGCGAGACCACACACAAGTTTGATCACCCGCCAAAAATTATTGGAGCTTGGGTGGGATGTGTTGCCACACCTAGCGTACTCTCCTGACCTTGCGCCGTCAGACTTCCACTTGTTTTGCTCTCTTCAACAGTCCTTGAGTGGTATAATGTTCAATTCAGATGAGGCTGAAATCAGCACCTTGTACAGTTTTTCAAAATGAAAGACAAGTCCTTCTATGAACGAGGCATCTGCAGCTCGCTGAAAGATGGCATAAGGTTATCAAACAAAACAGGCATTATATCATTGATTGATCTTTGTTCTTTCTATCAATAAATGACCTTTGCAAAACATGGCTGAAATATGCCGTGCCTTTTCCGACAACCCAATAGTTCTGAGTGTCTTGAGTAGCATTATATTGAAACTTAGGATGCCCTTTTTGTAGTGTATGGATGTGTGTGTGTATATATATAATCCCCACCCACACCAAAATGTGAACATGTGCTAATTTTGTCACTGTGGTTTGAAATAAATAAAAAAATTAACAAAAATTTTATTTTTGGTGTGGAGCACTTACATTTTAAAACTCATACACTTTTTTGGGCAACTGTTTTAGTCATTAACATAAGTTGTTAAGGCTACTATTTAGGCTACTAGTTTTACCATTAGTGGCTACTAAAGCAACTATTTTCTTGGGTGTGATAGGCTGGCAGCCCTGTTATTGTTACAATTCCTATTTTTCATTTTCTCGATTACAACAGCTTCTGAAATAAACTGCTGGTCATATTTTTTATGTGATGTTATTAATTTGACATTTCCCTAGTCCGGTGATGAATTATTTTCAAAACAACATTACATCAGAGAGGTCTTCATCTCCCCTTTGCTCCAATTTAAAATATGTTCTTTCAACCTGCATTGTAATTGTCTTTTGGTGCTGCCTATATATGATTTCATTTGTACTTCCTTCTTGTTAACAGTCAGAATAGAATATACATCGGAACTTTCCAGGATGGAAGTTTTATTGGCAGTCAGTAATTTCCCATTGTCAATGAAGACCTAAAAGAAAGTAAGGCCTTGATCTCACCATAAATGGCACCTTGGGTGTTGTATTCTAAGGATCCCAGGATGCTTTGCATTCTGATAACCAAAGGTGTGGCTGCCATGTCAGACGAAGTAAGCTTTGGTGTGTGCACGTTTATGCAATGAAGATGCACTAATGAGAGTACCACTGAAGATAGCATGAAACATGCTGAAACCGGTCTGGTGAGATCTGGTTTGACTACTGTGACTGTCCATTTGCTCCTTTTACTGCATTTCACTCCTGATTCCTTTTTAATACCTTTTATCTTATGGTTGTTTATTGTGCTTTATGTTTTTAATTTTGACTTGGTCCAAAGGGAGGACTGCATGTCTTATTACATGCACAAAATACAAGTTTTACTACAAGTGTTCCTGATTGTTGAAAAGCAGCGGAATATTCGACTTGGCTTACATAAGACATTTGCCGTGGATGATGTTTGGACATATTCATTGACATTGTATTTTCCTGTTTGTAGGGTCCTTTTCCTGTTTGTATGTATTTTGAAGCATGCTGCTTATCATGTTGATATGAATAACTTTTATGGTGCATTATATGTTGGAGATCATGCCGAAGGGCTATGTTAAATACCATGAACAACGTGATGAACAGTAAATGCTTAACGTTTATATGTTAATGTAATAGTAATTTGAGCCACATAAAGTGATCTCCTCGATTTACCATATATTTTTTGCTTGATGGTGTAGATAATGTAATGGGACCATACTTTGTGTGTGTGGGGGGTGGGGGGTGGGGGTGGTGGTGGTGGTGGGGGTCATTCTCTTTCTTGCTCTCTTTCTCATGTGTGGACAGTGTGAGTTAAATTTTTGATGTGTTGAAAATACTGAACTTTAGCTCCACTTGTGCTGTTGATGGTTCATTAAAGAAACAGAATTCATGTGTGGGCAGTGTGTGTTAAATCTTTGATGTGTTGAAAATAACTGAACTTCATCTTCTACTTGTGCTGTTGATGGTTGCATTAAAGAAACAGGGTTCCTGTGCAACCTGAAAAACAGGGAAAACTTGGAATTTGTAGGGAATTTGAATAGGGTTCTAAAATTCAGGGAGAACTCAGGGAAAATTGTATTTTTTTCATAAAAGTCAGGGATTTTTTTTTATTTTGCCATACAACTTTTCCTTTATCAGATTTCAGACTTTCATAAATTATATTTGCATATTACTAAGTTTTAAAATAATCAAGTTTTTTTTCCTGCAACACACAAGTGGATGTTTATTTTGTAGTTTCTGGAATTTGTTTATTTAACAAAAGTGCTACATTTGTTATAGGGAAAGGCACCAAATCCTCTATTCAATGCACATCTTTTGTGTGTGTTCCCACTCCAAGTACAAAAGCAGCTTTCACCTGCCAAATTAATGGCTCACTCAATTTGGCATGTGGCCCAGGGTGTTTCATGTGTGCTATCTGCTGGCTGACATCAGTAGCCTTACTAAAGACTGGAAAATTTCCCCCCAATGTTATGACTAGTGTAAATTTTTACATTGTTTTTTATTGTAGACTGTTTAATCTGAATGATCATTATATGGTGTCTTTTTAATTCTCCCTCATATGGTAGATGAACATGTTGAACAGAGAATTGTTTTGTAGAAAAAAATTGCAAAACCGTGTAACTATATATTCTAAAGACTATTTTATTGAAGGCAGGTAAATCACTTTTGACCAACAAAAATGTTTGCATTCTTTTCTGTGGAATGATAAGCTCATTAAATAAAGGTTTTCTTTATAACATTATTTATTAGTAGGCTACTAATTTCAGATAAGCAATTATATGATAGTTCTCACTTTCAGTACATTACATTGTTCCTATTTCCCTAAGAAATTATGAAAACTGAATTAAAAAATTCAGTTTTCATAATTTCTTAGGGAATTGCCTGTTATTAACTTTTTAATCAATTTTTGCTTTATGTCCTGTCCCATGGAACTATTAGGCACAATGGCCTGAAACACTCCTGTGCTTGGATAAACAGATCACAATGGTACCAATCAATGTATCAAAGTATTTAGTTGGTTTATTCTCTTGCAACATGTTTCTTTGCACTGGAGCCCATTCTGCCATTCAACTTAGCTGCATTGTGTTAAGAAAAAAAAAAAAAAAACTGAAACTAATTAACTTGCTGATTTTTTCCCCCACATGTGAACCTTTCCTATGGAAATGTATTAATAAATTCTTTGTTGTTAATATGCCATTCAGGTTCACAAAATATCATGGAATTAGGGTACTGAGAACAATGCTTTATGCATTTAGTTATTAATAAAAAGAAGGTAATTGTATAAAGATCAGTTACAAATTTACAGACGTTTGCTTTGGTGGAAAAATGTGAGAATGAAAGGAAATGTATTAATTCATAGCAATTCCGCTCAGGCATTAAATAAAATACATTCTGTTACACCATCTAGCTCGCAGTTCATAATGGTCTCACTCGATATCATTTCCTTATACCCTAACGTACCTGTACCTGCTGTCCACCGTATCATCGAAGAAATGTTGTCAGCCCACGGAACTTATACCCTTAATGAAATTCAAGGCATTGTTAATGCCTTAAGACTAGTGTACAACAGAACACTTTTTCGATTTAATGAAACTATTTATCGTCAACGGGAAGGGGCCCCTATGGGGTCACCCCTCTCAGCAGTTCTATCTGAGTTGTTGTTACAAGACCTGGAAAACGAAGTCCTCGCAAACTTTCATGTGAAACCTATTTTATACTTGAGATACGTGGATGATGTGCTTTTGTTTTGGCAGTCCACCCTTGAAAGCCTTACCGAGTTCACCAGCTTGTTGTCTACAAAATACAGTTCCATAAAATTTTCTACAGAATTCGAGACCAATTATGCATTACCCTATCTGGACATCTTGTTGGAAAGAAACCCTAATACGAATGAAGTAACTCACTCTGTTTATAGAAAACCAACTGCAACAATATCTATGATTCCCAATAACTCCTACCACCCACTCAGGCAAAAACTCTCAGCCCTTCACTTTATGTTTCACCGAGCAGTTACACATTCATCCTCAACCGATCAAAGAGACCTAGAAGTTGCAAAAATTATGGATATTGCAGCATTATATAATTATCCATCTACCACAGTTAATTCCATAATGCGCCGTGTCTTTAATGCATCATACTCAACATTACCAAGAACGAGATCAAGCACTTCATACGTCGGCAAACTACCATACATCCCTGCTGTCACAAATATCCTAAAAAAACGCATGTCGTCCATTTAATTTTGATTTTGGCATAAAAACATGCAACATTCTCGCCCATATTAAAAATGACAGGGATCAGATTCCCCATGGTTCCAAATTCGGTGTGTATGCAATCTTACTAAAAGCTATGAATGCTGATGTAACCGACCAGATATACATAGGTTCGACTCGTCGCAATATTAATTTACATGTCTCTGAACATAGATATAATGTTAAAACATGCTCCACCTCCACCGCCCTTTCAAGACTATGCCTGAAGGGTCAACACCAACCTATCTGGGACGATGTTACTTTGTTACATACGCCGACTACCTGTTCATCTATCCTCCTGTTAGAAAGCCTATTGATACATAAACATAGGGCAGAATGCTGTAATGACGATACCCCTATCATTATACCGTTGCCATGGAAACTACTTTGTAACTATTACAGCGAAAGAGACAATACCGGCTGCTCTAATGAAACGACATGATTGTGTAGTGAGCATGCGCATGCCAAAACATACTGTTTCGTCAGTGTGCATACTACATAATATATACCCTCCCAGGGCATAGTGCAACCACACCATCTGATGACGGGTCCACAGTGGACTTGAAAGTGCTCATGTTCTAATGTATATATCATTTTAACCGTAATTTTTTAAAATCGTGTAAAGACGGCAAACTGTGTTCTTAATATCCTTCAGCACGAAAAATTGACTTCCTATGATGATTTAGGTCACCTTTCTAGAAAAACTTTCAAAACCATGTGAAAAAGTCAGAGGAGCTTTTTTTTTTTTTTTTAACTTTTGGGTGGAACCCTGAGAAAATGAACTTATTAAGTGAATTAGTGGCATAAAGTACACAGTCTCAAACTTTATTTATGGAAATGCTAAGGATCCTTCCTTTTTAAGTAGAATAAGGATTTTGTTTGTAGCAGGTCAGCATATGTTAGAACAGCATCACACTGGCATACTTCCCTGTTCTGACATGTGAAACCAAACTTGAACAGAAAAGATGGAATGCCCAAGATATCAGGATTTTGTACAACAAGCACAGGAACTAATGATCTTTTCCAAATAAGAGTAGTTCAGTGTTTTAGGACAGCAGTAACTAATACAACAGAATATTTCCTTTCATTGTGGCTTTTTGACACAGTTAATAAAGAACATGAATATGAGTCTTCTAAGACAACTACCATATGTGTCTTTCAGATTAGTACGTTCTTATATCTCACTTTGTGAACTGTGTTATTGGTCATTACTGGCTGACCCTTTTAACCCTTTAAGTGGCCGATGCACCTGAATGAAAAATTGCCCAAATTTTCCTGGGTCCCTCAAACAGAAGCGTTCCCATAGTGACCGAGTTATAACAAAAGTTATAGCAAACAATTCCTTTCCCTCTTTCATCTAAGTAGTATCGACTATAAATCTGTCGCTGGTTGTAAGTACTCCCTTACACTCCTTAGTCTTAAAATATGTAGTTTGATTCCTTTATGGTCCATTACTCTCTGTTCCATTACCCAAGGAATGATTCGGAAGCAATAGTCTCCCAGACACTAACACCATGCCACCGGGTAGAAACAAGTTACTCAAACATCTTTTCTCTTCTTTCTTAGGTTCGTCGCCCTTTCTTAGCATTCTTAACGGAAAAGGTAATCAGACAGCAAGGATTAATAACAATCATACTCCCCAAATCACCACTTAGAATGACAAACGTAAGGTAAAAGCAACGCTCTCCGATACGCAGGCTCACTTGTTCCTGTCTTGTTCGGCCCACTTCTCAGACAACGGATATATTCGTTCGAGTTGATCTCAGCCTATTTCTTTAATCCCGAGTTAATTCGTTCTAGCTGGTTAAAAGATTAATGCAGATTTTGAAGGGTTTGTTCAGTGTCTGGTTCCCAGTAATTTTGTGGATAGCATTCTTAAACGATAATGCAGTGCAGAATCATTTCCGGAAAGCTTTCTGACATTATTCGAATGATCCTGTAACTTCATAGATGCACATGGGGAAGGTCTGCTGGTCAGTTGTGTTCATTCCAATGTACTACACATGAATCAAAGATTGATATGGAAAGGTGCAAAGTAGGCTACAAGATGGTGGTGTCAAATTCAGAGTATATCTGTTAAGGTATGTATTAAGATGCTGAATTTCATTTTCATTTTTAACAGTTGTATAAATATAATTATTAATTTAATGCTTGCAAGTGAATCATCCTGCATGTAGTGTCTGTTTTTAATTTATTTGATTTGTTTACCATTTTTGCATCATTCACTTTTCATTACAACAAAAAGTTTATCAGTACAAGTGTCAGTGATTTTTTTCTCTTGTGGTGTCCTGTGGCACATTAAATGTGAGGAAAAAGTATATTATTAATTGAATAGGATTTTAGTTAACAGTTTTTCTATTATTTTACTTGGTTGGTAGCAGAATGTGACCCTTATTGTGTCTGAAATGAATAATATGTGGTGGTGAGCTGGCACTGATTTGTGCTAATTGGTTGTTAAACACTGAAGCAGTTTTAACTGGTTATTACAAATTGAACCAAATGTTATAAATTAACTTAAAATTAAATCGTGACCATATAATATGGTGTGCAAAACAACAAGCTTCAAATGTAAAGGATTGTAAATTTATAGTAAATAAAGAGCTATTTTTACTGAAATGGCTCATCATGGGAAGTTGCAAGCAACTGAAATTAAGTATTTGTGGTCTGGGCATCTGAATAACATTTAGATTTGCTCCAGTTAAAGCAGTTGGATGCTTCCTTGTAGCATTAGCAAAACTTTGCTCATCCTGTTACAGATAAAAGTCAAATATTTCCAGTGCCTCATACCATAAATATCAATAGGAAACTAAACCCCCTGCTGAAGAAAACCACTGTCCAGGGGTGATGTAATGGTAGCATGCTTCAACAGTAATCGGAGATGTGGGTACGATTCTCACTCCAGAGTGATGCAACTTCCAAGTTTTCTGAAGAGATGGCTAGATAGAGAAAACTGAAAAATATAAATTATTAACATAACAGTCAGGTATTTCTGAGTTGCATGTATTTGACTGTTTCTGACACAACACCAATCACATCAAAAAACTTGAAAATTACATCGCCGAGATGCAGGTTTGATTCCTGTTCCAGGGCAGTGTAATTTTCAAGTTTTCTGATGTGATTGGTGTTGCGTGAGAAACAGTCAAGTGCATGCAACTTAGATGCCTGATTGCTGTGTTAATAATTCAGATGTATTTTCACATATTGTGTGAAAAATATTTCTTGCACACCATTTACTAAAAAATATGGCACCTGTGTGCAGATAATCATTTGTATTATGTACTTGCTGTCTAATTAGCAATGCCTACTAGTCTTACCATTAATACTGTTACAAAGTATTCAATGAAATAACAAAAGGAATTTAAAGATATTTTAATATACCTGTGATATGATGCAAGTAGTGCACTTGTGAATAAATGGCACCAATCAATTTTCAAAATGGCATCCTTTTGCCTTCACACAATTCTTCAGTTTCTGTGGCCACTCATCAATAGCTTTACGCAGGGTCTCCAAAGGGAAAGCTGCTACTGCCCGCACCAAAGAGCGTTTGAGACTGTCAATACTGGGGTGTCTTTTTCTGCAGGCCATGTCCTCCAGTGTAGCCCACAACTTGTAGTCCGATGGGTTGAGGTCTATGCTGCTGGAAGGCCAGTCGGCTAGAGAAATGAGGTCTAGCAAATTCGCCAGAAGCCACTCCTGGGTTGACTTGACCTTGTGGACAGGTGCGGAATCCTGCTAAAAGCTCCACTGTCAGCTTTGGAAGAGGGTGTGACTAACATTTTTGACCACTGGCTCTAAAACCCTGTCCTGGTAGACTTTGGCAGATGTTTTCAATCCTTTCTCACAGAAATGGAGCTCCGTGGCATCCTCATAGGAGACTCCCGACCAAACCATGACAGAAGCACGATGATGGCCCCTCATGATCTTTGGAGCTTTCTCCTGTGCTTCTTGTGAGGTTGATGCATACACCTTGTCATTTTGGCAGTTGAAAGCTTCTTCAATAGTGAAAATTTTTTTCATCAGAGAAAATGATCTGTCTGTGGCAATTGTCTGTGTAACGCTGCAGCAAATATTTTGCTTTTAGCACCCTCTGCTGCTTCAGTTGTGGGGTGAGGAAGTGCCCTGTATGACACTGGTAAGCTCTCACCCTTAGGTCACCCTGCAGCAAATGTGACATCGACATTCTTGAAATGTTCAGCTCATGAGCCATTGCTAATTGTTTTCTGACAAGATTTCATCAAAAACAGGCTGCCACTGCTTTCACCAGGCGAGCAGTCCTAACGGTACACTGCTGACCCTTTCTGGGGCAATTGGTGATGGTCCCAGTCTCAAGGAAAATTTTTATGGTCTGATAGACAATAATTTGGCTGATTTTCAGCTTCTTCAGCATGTTGAAAATCTCAGAAGCTGATTTTCCAACTTTGTGCAGCGCTATTACAGCAACACAATCCTCATAATTGCCCCACTCTATGGCAAGTACTTCACAAAACACATTATCTCGTCTGTGACTGAAGACACAGTGATTCACTTGCTTCATGCCCCCTGGCTGCTTGATGACGTTGCACACCAGTTGCGCGCCATTTGTCAAATGTTTGTAACAGTATTTATGCTAAGACTGGGTACATATTAATAATGTGCTTAAATATTCTTTAGAATATTGTTTGTTATGTTATACACTTTAACATGAAATATATTATGGTTTTTTATTTTCAATAACTTAAGTGGCTCACATATAAGGTTTTATAATACGATAGCTTATTCATACATATTTTTTCCTTTTACAAATACAGTCGAACCACGATATGTCGAACCTTGATATGTCGAAATATTTTCATTTCCCCTCACGCGTAATAGAAAACTAATGTAAAACAAACTCGTTAACTCGAAATGTTTCTAACCTCACTCTCGATATATCAAATTTTTCCCTTTGTCATCATTGAATAAAAAAAAAAAAAAAAGAACTCCCAGAATATCCAAGAGTGTTTGACCGTCACACAGGAAAAACTTGAAGCTGGTAGGAAACTGATAGGAGCTCAAGCCCTCCGAGTTACCCTTTCAGCAACCCCGACACAGGAGGAAGCATCAAGAAAAATCGCAGTTGTTTAAATCACCTGGAATGGTGACAGTCGGTCGGGAAGTCGTGGGAACGCGAAGTGTTTCGTCTCAGTATCAATAGATTACCCCAGCCATCGCAACCAGGCCACCCAAGGAGGCGACTTACGGGGCTGCCAAAGCTTTCCTTCCATTCTTTCAATGAACCCGTATTTGAATGCCGCTAAAACAATGTCTACTAAACGTAAGTTGAATATTCTCTCGATAGCTGATAAAATGCGAGTCATAGAAGCTGCAGAAAAAGGTGGTAAAAAGAAAAATGAGATCGCGAAAGATTTCAAAATCCCTAGCAGTACTTTATCAACAATTCTGAAAATTAAAGAAAAGATTGTAAAGAGTTTTGATGACAACCATGGGAAAAGGAAAAAAATTAGAAGCTCTGAAAATCTGGATGTTGAAACATGCTTAATGAAATGGATTAGCAAATGCCGTTCACAGAACTTGCCTCTTGGTGGAACTCTAGTAAAAGAAAAAGCTGAAGATTTTGGAAAAAAGTTAGGACACACAGATTTTACAGCGAGTAATGGTTGGTTCGAGAACTTCAAGGAAAGAAACAACATAACTTTTCTGAAGATGTGTGGTGAAAGTGCTAGCGTCGACCAAGAATTGTGCATGGACTGGAAAAAGAGAGTATTGTCACCAATCCTGGAAAAATACGATCCACAAAATGTTTTCAATGCTGATGAGACAGGATTGTTTTTTAAGTGTATGCCTGATAAAACTAGGACCATTAAAGGTGAAGCATGTCATGGCGGGAAAAGAAGCAAAGAAAGATTGACTTTGCTGTTTTGTGTTAATACGGATGGTTCTGAAAAGCTCACACGTATTCTGATAGGTAAATCTGCTAAACCCCAATGTTTTTCGGGAATCAAATCTTTTCCAGTGACTTATTTCGCGAACAAAAAGGCTTGAATGACTGAAGAAATGTTCACTAATTGGTTAAAGGAATTAGACAGAAAAATGTCTGGTGAACAGTGCAATATTGTTCTTTTCTTTGACAACTGTACAGCGCATAATAGGGTGCCTAAATTAAAATCTGTAAAAGTTGAGTTCATGCCACCAAAGACAACTTCTGAATTACAGCCTCTAGACCAAGGTATTATATCGTCACAAAGTTGTACAAAAATGCATTGCTGACATTGATGAAGGAAAGTCAACTAACATGGACATTTTGCAGGCGATGCATATCTCTGACAGAGCTTGGAGGGACGTCACTGAAGAAACCATAGTTAATTGTTTCAAAAAGGCAGGATTTGTTCGAAATGCTGAAAGTGGAAAGCAGCCAGATGATCCTTTCAGCGAAAATAAAGACAATCAACAGCTAAATGAAGACTGGCAACTTCTTTCTAAGGCATTACATATTGAAGGAAAGTGGGACTTTTCAAGATTTTGTTGAAGTTGATGGAAATGTTGCAGTGACTGGGGAAATAAGTGATGAAGATATTATTGCTGAAGTAAAAGTTGTATCAGATGAAGAAGATGAAATTGAGGAATCACCTTTACCAAAAGTGACTTACCGAGAAGCTAAGTCATTAATAGAAAAATTTCGAAATTTCGTAGAGTCAATGCCAAATATGATGCCAGAGACTTTCCATGCCCTTGCCCAATTGGAAAATGTGATTGAACGATCCAGTATCTGTTACTAAACTGTTATAGATGACTATTTTGAAAAGTGAAGAAATGTAAGATTTTATTTTTGTATGTACTATACATGTACACACAGTACTACATGTACGTATAACATAGTAATGTACTACAGTACATACTACTGTATAGTAAAATGTGTATCCAGTCATTTCAAGCTTCACTTTATTGGTTATCAGCATTTTCGTGGATAATACTGTACATACCCAATTCTTTATCTGCAAGATAAGGTAAGTGATTTTTTTAAAAATTGTAAAAAATACAGTACATATTATTTTATGAAATTTTGAAAATTTTTGATATCTCGAATTTTCGGTATCTCGAATCTTTTCTGTACTCCCTTCAAGTTCGACATATCGAGGTTTGACTGTATGTTTTAAATTCATTTTATATAGTAATACTTATTTTCTGCTGTAATAAATATTTGTAAAAATGTTATTCATGTTTTTATTGTTAAGTGCCAATAATTCAATGCATTGTCACTACTTTAGGAAGAAGGCATAAAAAGGCATGCTAAAATTTTATATGGAATCTGTTGTTCAGATTTTGGTACTCTTAGTTACTGGTTACATGCAAAAGATACAGCAAAACTGTATTCTGTTAGGATATATTGGAATCATTAAAAAGAAAGTGTCAGTTTCTGTTCCTAATTTTTTTTAGCTGCCCCGGTGGCGCAGTGGTCTAAGCGATGGCCTCTGATCGTTCGTCTGGAAGGGGTCCGGGTTCGAATCCCGGCGAGGCATGGATGTTGTGTTTGTCTTACGGCACTGGCTCTTTCCCTTCCCTGGAACCAGTGACCCTAAATTAGGGACGGGCGACTGCTTATAGCCCATTGAGTTGCTTACGGTGGTCGTTAAACCTCCAATAAAAAAAAAAAGTTCCTAATTTTTTTTTTATGAGTAATCTATGTAAAATAATTCTAGGATCTACCGCTTTGAATATTTAGTTAATTAGATGTGTATGAGTGTAACAACTTACAAATTCACACAAAGTGTAGGTAAGCAATGGTCTTCAAAATAAATGCTTGTGATAAATCTGAAATCTACTTAATAATATCCTACTAGTATTGCAATCAGTTAGGTAATAAAAGACAGCTCAGCCATTACCTATTGAATTCCTGATTATCTGTTTGACTCTGATTTGATGCATTTATAATTATTATTTTTGTGGAGCATCTTAAGTATTTACCGTTTCATTTATGTCTGTAATTTTTGCTCCATGAACACTCTGTAGTTAAACATCTACCGAGTTATGGTTTCTTAGCTCCTGTATAATTGAAGGGCCTTATCTCATGCTGATGTTGATATTTTCTTTTGTAAGTTCCTTTTGAATCCAGTTGGAGATACCTGGTACATATTAAATAGAACCTGTATACTTAAATTTATTTTTCACTTTGGAAGAAAAGAATTAGAAGCAGTGGGTGAGATATTGGGCTTAAATCCAGTGTATAAAGCAATTACTTTTACTTTTAGAAGTTCATAATGTTTTAGTTGATGATGATATGATTGGCACAATTTATGTATGATTGAAAAGCTGCTTTTTTATAAGACCCAGGCGAGTAAGATTTTGCTGGAATTATATTAGGAACCAATTGTATTTTCTGAAAACTGTGGTGTTGATGCTTTGATTACTCCTAGTAATTTGTATTTCCAAGTATGCCAGAGTTTGGTTATCTTCTTTGTGTATAGTAAATTTTAGATATTTATGTAATTTGTTTAACATTTGATGTAATTCAAGAATGCCAAGGTTATCCTGAGAAAGCCAAAAAACGAGGATGTCAGCAACATATCAAATCCATAAAATTGGTTTCACATGTAGGCTGTTGATAATAGTGTTGTAGGAGGAAAATAAAAATGGAATAAATAAATAAACTTATTGAGAGTGTGCAGTAATGAAAATTTTTGTTTAAAATTAGATGTTCTTTGAGATATGCAGGAGTGTTAGGAATGTCAGACAGATAGATAGAGAGCCAATTCAGTGACAAGAAAGTGAAATAAATAAATAAATGATTGAGGGAGGGCAGGGTAACAAAAATTTGTTTTAAAATTGGACCTTTAATCTTTTTTCCCACCTAGCAGCAAGAATTCCATACATTCTAAGGGCAAAGTGAATGTGGACAAAGTGAACTGCAGACAAAGTAAACAGCTGAGAAAATGAACAGTGGAGAAAATGAGCTGTGGATGAAATGAACATAGACACACGACACATTGCATGACAAACTTCATTTAAAATATTAATAATCAACAGCAACAACCATTATCAATCCACTGCTAGATGAAAGTCTCCCCAAGTTTTTTCCACAACGGTTTATCTTGCGCCAGTCTCCTCCATGTCACTCCTGCATGCTTTCGAATTTCATCTACACATATCCCATGTGGTCTTCTTCTGGGCCTTTTCCTGTCCCTTAGAATCCAGTCTAGAATTTTGGTTGTCCATCAGTGATCCGTTCTTCTGGAAATATGTCCAGCCTATTGCCATTTCAGGGATTTTACTATGATCATGATGTCTTCCACTCGCGTCATTTTCCTTATCCCCGAGTTCCTCTTTTTATCTCTCCTGGTTACACTAAGCATGCATTCCTCCATGCTTATTTCAGTTGTCTGCAGTCTTTGTATGTCTTTGTTAGCTAAGGTCCACATCTCTGCTCTGTATGTAAGCACTGGAAGGATGCATTGATTAAACACTTTTCTTTTAAGACATAATGCCATATTGCTCTGGAAAATTGCACTGTTGCTTCCAAAAGCTCTCCAACCACATTTTATATGTTGATTAATTTCTTCATCAATGTGACCTTTGCTTGATATCTGCTGTCCAAGGTCATTGTAGGTATTGGTTATCTCCAGCTTTTCCTCATCAATCGATAAATCTTCATTTCTTGTAAAAGCATTACACATCAGTTTTGTGTTCTGAAAGTTCATTTTTAATCCCACTTCTTTACTCTTGTCAGCAAGTTCCTGGATCATACTCTGCAGTTATGGAGGGGCAGTTACAAAAACGACTATGTCATCAGCAAAAGGAAGGCAAATTAAATATTCTGCATTAATCTTTATCCCTTTGTTTTCCCAGTCCAATGATTGAAAGACATTTTGCAATGTGGCATTAAAAAGTTTGGAAGATATGGTGTCACCTTGTCTCACTACCTTTTCAATTTTTATTGGTGCTGTATCCTCAAATAACCGAGCGTTTACACTTGCATTTTCATAGATGTTACTAATAACATTAATGTATGCATTTTCAATACTGCAGGATTTCAAAGTCATTGTAACTGCTGATGATTTCATGGAATCAAAGACCTTTTCATAATCAATGAAAGCCATGCATAATGGGAGTTCATAGTCTTTCGTTCTTTCAGTTAGTTCTCTCAGTACATGAATAGGATCTATGGTGCTGTACGACTCCTGAATCCAATTTGTTTGCTCGGTTGAGCTATATATCCAGTGATATCTTCAAGCAATGTGAAAGAACCTTAGTGAAGATTTTATGAACCACGGATAGGAGGCTGATGGGCTTGTAGCTCCTGAGATCTTAAATATCACTTTTATTATGTAGCAGGATCATTGTAGCATTGTTCTAGTCCTCAGGAATCTTCCCTTCATTCAGACATCTGGTGAAAACTTGGACACATCTAAGTTCAATTTCTCCACTTGCTCCTCGTATAATGTCCATGGTAATTCCATCTTCTCCTGGAGCTTTTCCCCATTTCATGCTCTTAACTGCATGTGTAACTTCTGCTGGGAGGACTTGAGGCACTTTGGTACTGGCACCTTTCGTAATGTCTAGAGTAGATGTATCTCTCTTTCATACAGTTTTGAGTAGAAATTTTTTGCTCTTGTCAAAATTTTATCTCAATTTATTGTTACAGTGCCATCTTCTTTTCTCAGTGCCATAATCTGTTTTCTTCTCTTACTGAGATGCACCTTTGCTCTCTTCAGGCTTTGGTTGTTTTCAGTTGCTTTTCTCACTAGTTCACAGTTGAATTTCCTTACATCTTCAGTGATACTTTTTTGTACTGTCTTACATAGCTCTATATATTCCACTTTGGAAATGACATCTCTATTTGACCTTATCTCCCTTCATTAAAATAATTCTTGATGTTGACATATCACGCTTAAACACTTAAGTTATGTAAAAATTACAAGTGGTGGGACATTTTGGTAGCGACTTCTACCTTAATCAGTCATGGAACGAAACACTTGGTATTAGCATCAGTTGTTGCCAGATTTCAAAATAGCTTTCCAAATGATAGCTATGTTAAAAAGGTGTGTCTGTATTACAGGTGTTAGGAGTAAAGAAAATTTCAATGCTTTCGCGGTACCTGAGGGCTTTCCGATTGCTGAACGGAGCGATGCGTTTAACATTTTGCCAATCAGAAATCACGGACGTATCGCTGATCGTTAAAATTGAAAGGGAGGTGGAAGGATTGCCTTTCTTAACATCAGCAATATGTTCCACCAATCGCTGGTTCATGCTTCGGTAAGTACTACCAATATAGTAGTAGGTAATGCATGTGGAAGTGTTGACAGGGATAGAGTAAACTCCTTGTAACTCTAGGGGTTCATTGGGATCTCTGTCTTTAAGGATAAGGTTAAGAAGATGTGGAGGTGGTTTAATAGCAATCCTGTAGCCAAAAGACATGAAAATGGAGCAAACTTTGTGAGTGAAGGACAGGCTAAAGGGCAAAGTGCCCACCCATCAATCCTCAAGATTTCCTGTACGCTTTTGACG
Organism: Macrothele yani; assembly: GCA_039090855.1. Taxonomy (NCBI): domain Eukaryota; kingdom Metazoa; phylum Arthropoda; class Arachnida; order Araneae; family Macrothelidae; genus Macrothele; species Macrothele yani. The sequence goes on along the minus strand of CM076993.1, from coordinate 141,497,784 downwards.
TAGATTCATTATTTCCTTCTGTTCCTTTCTTTGATGCCTACATGCTCATGATAAAAGAATCTAAGGGAGCATCAAGAACTTTCTGGGGAACTCATCAAAGATCTTTATGACTGTTTTGATTCACTGGATAAGTATTCCCGTTTTGTATACAATGGTATCTACTACCAACAAAAACAAAAACAAGGCATACCAATCATATCAATTTTCTATAAACAATGGGCTCTCCTCTTTCCCTCCTTACTTGCTGAAATTTATTTGCAGAATATTGAAAAACTAATTGTTGCCCCATCCCCCTTAAAACCCCCCATTTGGTTATGGTATGTTGATGACATCTTCATCATTTGGCCTCACCAGAAACACTGTCTGTTTGAACTTATGTGCTCTATAACTTCCAAATTCCCTCATATAAGATTCTCATCTCAAGAACAGGTGGGCAACAATATTTGTTTTCTGGATGTTAATATCAACATCAACCCAGACTTCTCACTTGGTCTCTCTGTTTACAGGAAACCTTCTGCCACCCATAATATCATCTCTTGCCATTCCTGCACCTTTGGTAAATACAAATTGGCTGCTTTAAAGGCATACATCTACAGAGCTAACCTTATTTGCAACAGCCCTTCTGCTCTTCAAAACGAATATCAGAACATCATCAACATTAGCAAACTGCATGGCTTTCCACCCTCTTAGTACATAGGCTAATTAAGAAATTTGAATCACAGAATAGATCTACCAGTTTTTACTGCCTGAACTTTCCACCACTCATCAGTTTGTGGGCACTTCGCCCTTTAGCCTGTCCTTCACTCACAAAGTTTGCTCCATTTTCATGTCTTTTGGCTACAGGATTGCTGTTAAACCACCTCCACATCTTCTTAACCTTATCTTTAAAAACAGAGATCCCAATAAACCCCTAGAGATACAAGAGGTCTACTCTATCCCTGTCAACACTTCCACAGGCATTACCCACTATATTGGTAGTACTTATCGAAGCATGAACCGGCAATTGGTGGAACATATCGCTGATGTTAAGAAAGGCAACCTTTCCACCTCCCTTTCAATTTTAATGATCAGCGTTATGACCCCGATTCCTGATTGGCAAAATGTTAAACGCATCACTCCGTTCAGCAATCGGAAAGCCCTCAGGTACCGCGAAAGCATTGAAATCTTCCTTACTCCTAACACTTGTAATACAGATGCACCTTTTAACATACCTACCATTTGGAAAGCTATTTTGAAATCTGGCAACAACTGATGCTAATACCGCATGTTTCATTCCATGGCTGATGAAGATAGAAGTCGCTACCAAAACGTCCCGCCACTTGTAATTTTTATGTAACTTATGCATGATATGTCAACATCAAGAATTATTCTAATGTTTTGTGTGTTACATGTTTCACTGCCAATTATTCTCACTATGATTAACTCCCTCCACTTTTGCATCAGTGTTTTTGTTTTTCCTGATATTTTAATATTTTATTTATATGCAACTTGTTCTTAGTACCACCTATTTTTGCTGCTGTTTCCATAAGAGCCTTGGTTAGTTTTCTGTCAACTTTGGAGGTGTCTACTTCTTCTGATGTTAGATCTTCTAGAGTGGAAAATCTTTTTCTCAGTTCCAATTTGAACGCATTACGATTCTTTGTAAGGCTAATCATGTCAACATATTTTGTTTGTTTTATGAGCTTGCCACATTCGAGTTTAGTGTTGGGTGCATCTTACATCTCAGCATTCTATGATCACTCCCTGTGTCGAACCTGTTCAGCACACTGCAGTCTTCAATGACAAATTTTTTGTTACACACAATAAAATCAGTTTTGCTTGTTATTCCATTGGGATGCCTCCATGTCCATTTCTAATGTTGTTGTTTTTTCTTGAAAAAGGAATTTATGAAGAAAAACCTTTCTGCCTCTGCAAACTCTACAAGAGTATTTCCACATTGGTTTCTGTTTGCATGTCTAAATTTACCTACCAAAGTTTCATTCTGTTGTTGTTGCCCTATTTTTGCATTGAAATCACCCATAATGATCTTCAAATACTTGTGGCCTTTATTATTTAGGTGCTGAATTTCTTCGTAAAATTCTTCAACTTCTTCTTCAAGATAACTTGTGGTGGGTGCATGAGCTTGAATAATGTGAGACTGGTATATTTTTGAGAGTTAGATAATGAGTTGCGCAGCTCTGTTTAAAGAATTTTGAACTTCTAGGACATTGTCCTTCAGTTTTTTTATTATAAATCCAACACCTTAAAATATTATATGCTGCTAATTAAGTGTCACATTTTGGCATTTCAGAAAGCTGATCTTGTAAAAATCAGATGAAAATTTTTACAGATGTTGTGTAATGGTAGCTAACACATTATTTTTAAAGTTCTATTAAGCTTTAAAATCTGTATTGATATTTGTTGTATTTAAGCTCTAAAATTTCATCAGAATTTTTGGTCTTTGGAAGTAGATTGTATAACTGCTGAGATGGTAAAATGTGGTGGTGACTCTGTAATTGATTAGTTAGTGAAATTTGCCAGTGTTGTGGGAGTTAGGAATAGTCCCTCAGGATTGGAGGGATGCTATCATTGTTGCCTTGTATAAGGGAAATGTTATCAGACTGAATGCAAGAACTGTCGTGGTATCAGCTTATTGAGTGTGCCAGGGAAAGTGTTTATGAAGGCCATTATTGATAAGGTATGGGGTCGTACATCAGAGAAAGTGTTGGATGTACAGAGTACTTTTATGCCTTGTAAGGGCTACACTAATGAAATTTTTGCATTGCATATGATGATCGAAAAGTATCTTTTTGTTGGTTAAAAAGTTTGTGCTGCCGTCAAAGATTTAGAGGAAGCTTATGATTGAGTAAATAGGATACACCTATGAAAAGTACCAAATAAATATAGTATTACTGGTAATCTACTTAATACAGGGAAAACCATGTATGCTGGCAGTAGAGCATGTGTACAAGTGAATGGTGTTTTAATGAAATGGTGACAGGATTATGTAATGTTACCATGGCTATTTAATTTATATTTATGGATGCATGAATGAGGGATGCCAAAATGGACAGTACTAGTTTATGTCTTGGTAGTATCCATGTGTACAGTTTGCTGATGACAGTCCTGTTGGCAGAGAGCAAAAGTGAGTTGCAGAGTATGTTGTCCTGGATGTACGAAGTTTGTATGAAATCAAACTGAGTATAAGTAAGACAAAAACCTAAGCTATGGTTTTTGAGCAAGGAAGTGTAAGTACTGAATGCAAGATAAGTCTAAGTGGCACAGTGATTGACCAGGTGAATGAATTTGTATATTTAGGAATGTTTGACAGAGAAAACAATTAGATGGCAAAATTAATAGGCAAGTAAATTCTTCTTTGAAAGTCATAGCTGCTTTAGGAAAATTTCACGGGAATAATTGGTTCTCAAGGAAGTCCCGAATGGCTGTATGTGAAAGTGTAATTGTTTCTACTCTGATGTATGGCAGTGTAACCTGGGTGCTGTAGAAGAGACATAGGAATCGTTTGTGCACTGGAGAGATGCATTACTTACAGGGGGGTTGTGGCAAGACAGGCTCTGATCATTTGAGGAATGAAGATGTGTTGCAAAAATGTAATATGACATAAAATGTTGTTAGTAAGATCGAGAATAATATTCTTTGGTGATTTGGCCATGTTGGAAGAATGAGTAATGAGATACTAAGAGAATTATATCAATCCAAGTGGGAGGAAAGAAAGGCAAAGGTAGGCCAAGGAAATCATGGGAGGACCAGATTAAGGAATGTGTGCATGAGGAAAATATTATGGGCTTGTTTGTGACGTGTGATTGATGTCAGTGAAGCTCGATCTGTGTGTGTCGCAATTGCTGTAAATGGAGATTTTTGATACATCATCAGTAAGTAAAATCTAGTTCCATCAGTTAAACATTTTCTGGCAGATCGTCTTTCTTTGAGGAGCCAATCTCTGAATCTCAGAGAACAGATTAATGATATGTATGTATGTATGTATGTATGTATGTATGTATGTATGTATGTGTGTATGTGTGTATGTATGTATGTATGTATGTATGTATGCATGCATGCATGCATGCATATTTTGGTACTGAAAAAATTATGTTGTCTTGGAGATGTAGTGGAACCCACATCTCACATTTGAAGTTCAGGTATGCAACCTATACACCATCAGGAACAACAAATTTTCAAGCAACAGTAGCTAAGTAGTTGTATCTTATGAATGTGAACAATTTCAGATTTTTGCTAGTTGAATAGTTGAAGCAATGCAATGCTTCCTTTCTGCTTCATTTCAATCTAGGTACAGATCCATGCCAAAACAAATCAAAATAAGTACCAAAAAAAAAAAAAAAAAAGTCAAAACTGCAGGGTTTGATTCCTGGTCCAGGATGGGGTAACTTTCATTTCCTGAAATATTACATGGAGAACAGTGGACTAAACACATTGTACTACCTGAAAATTCGGCTTAAAAATATCCTTTATTCCTTACTAAAAACTCATAAATTTTAAATATTTGTACTGCATTAAGTCTAGGAATAGCCATGTCATCAATTATTACCAACAATATACTTGTCTATTTCCTATGCAGTTGCGAAAGTTATTTCTTAATAAATTTCTATGATGTTCTTTGATCGTACTTACAGAATGCACGCTATATCTGTAAGTATTTTTTCTCATTTCAAAACATTCAGAGTGGCCCTAGTGAAAGGAGACTGCCCCCCCCCTTGTTTTTTGATAAAACTTGCACTCCATTGTTCTGTTCTGAAGCTGAAAATTCTGTATGAATTCAATAATCATGTGTTGTTTCTTGTGCAAGGCTAATTGATGTGTTTTCTTTTGTAGATCTCATTTCTGTAGAGCTTTGGGAGCAATGCAGAAGAGGAATTGGTGGCCAGTCAAATCCAAATACTTCAAGAATGAAAGTATTGCTTTTCTGATGTGCTGCCAGTGCTTTTTTTCAACTTTGTTCATTTACAGCCTGAAACGACAACTTCATAAATTTTCCATGGAGCAAGGAGCCTTACCAGTGTATGTTTAAGTTCTCAGATTGAAGCAGCCTTGAAAAGCACAGTGTTGTAATACATTCAGGGCAAATGCGGAAAAAATAACTGCCAAAATGTTTTCAGTGCTAACAAAGATTTATGCGGTGCATTCACCGGAAGTAGTATCATGCTACATTGTTTCAGATTGAATAGTACATTTTCAACTAATTTCTAATACTAAAGGAGATCTAATCTAATATGTTTTATAATGCATGTGGTGCATCAAAAACCATTGGCCGTTCAATGCATTATAGAAGTGTGCATGAACTTGTCAGCAGTAAGTTGGAAATATGCTGTCATTTGTTCATTATTTTTTAAAGTACTGTTGTACTGAGTGGTATTTATAATTTCTTTTTTACTTTGAAGAAGTGGATTCTCACATTTTTTATTATATTTGAAAAAGGTAATACTTTTATTATCCTGTATCTTTTAAATTTATCTGAACTTTTTGTAAAATCAGTGTCATTTCATTAAGCATATAAAAATGGCTTGGAATAAAGTTTAAACAATTTGCTTGTTTGTTTGTGCTAAATTAATCACAGTAACACCTAAAGATAGGTTCAGATTTATGATAAACACTAAAATTCCTTTTCACCACTTTTGGTTTGTTAATAAACAAACATTTTTTAAAAGCATATCCTAAGCAAATCTGTATATTTTAAATTTAAATTGCTATACAGCTGGTGAATTGTAATGGACTTAAAGTTTCACTTTAGCATTTTGTTCCATAGAAACATGAAAAATAGTGCATAGTTCCTTAAGTTTCATAGTACATAATAAACAGTCTTAATTAAAAGAAAGTTTCATTAATTGCTGTCAGTACATCCTAATCTTTTTCATTTACAAATTTTTGGAGTTTAATAAAACTTTTGAGAAGTTTAGAATAAGTAGGGTGGATAAAATATTGATACTTCAAAGAGCAATAATTATATAATTATAAAAATTCTTTTGAAAAAAAAAATACAATGATCTTACATCTTTCATTGTACCTCTTTTTCTACTTCTATGACTATGTTGTTTTCTGTCCCATACATTCCTTTTATGAATTCTTTTTGTGTTCTTGGTGTATTGGTAGATGTACAAATTGTATGTTGAACTCTTTAAACAAAATTCATTTCATCTGATATGCTTAAATGTGGTGGTCGAATTGCTGTTGCTCATTTTTCTGAAGAACATGTTACCAAAATTTGATGAATAATATCATAATCAAATATAAACTGACAGTTTAATCTGCCAGATAGTAACATAATTCAACATCAGTGTAATATTTCTTGACTTTGATGTTGGTTTATTAACAAGTTTTAACTAACAAAGAAAAATTGAAAATGTTTAGTAAATAGTTTGAAAGCACATTCACTTATAATGCAGCATATTACTCGTACAGATGTGCCAACTCTCCGGGTTTAGGCAGGAATGCCGGATTTTATTACTTTTCCCAGAATTCCAGATTATAAATTAATATTGCCGGATTTCATCATGATTTCCGTAGCGTAAATTAAAAAGTAATGAGAAAAGTTCGAAGTTCTCCAATGGTATCGGAGAACTTCGATGATTACTGTAGCGTAAATTAAAAAGTAATGAGAAAAGTTCGAAGCTTTCCAAGGCATTGGAGCTTCGATTACCGTAGCGTAAATTAAAAAGTAACCAGGGGAAAAGTTCGAAGTTCTCCGAGGCATCGGTTCATTAGCGGAGAAGCGACCTTTCCCTTCTGAGTCAGCAGTGAGCAGTTTTGCTCCGGTGATGGCAGCGATGTTTACTCTTCTGTCCGCTAATGATCTCTGGCGCTGCAGGCACAGAGTAGGTGCGGGCTTGGCCTTGGCATGTGCCGTACGCAGAGTTCGCCAAAATGCGTAATTACGCGTCTAGTACGCATCGAAATTTTACCAACGCATAAAAATACTCATCGAGAAACGCATTAAACTATGCACCAAAGAATTTTACCAACGTATAAAAATATGCACAGGTACGGTATTTCGTCTTTCAAAAACGGAAGTAAACTAAAAAAAGATGTTTTCCGTAATCGTAATTTCGTTTTCCTGCGATGTTGCCTCTGTTCAGTATTATTGTTATATGTCATTTTCTTCCATAAATATTTGTATTTTAGAAAAATTTCCGAAAACGGAAATTCGACGGCGCGTAAATTCCCCTGTACCGTACGTAATCTTTAGACATGAGAGTGTCACGGCTTCGAGGAATTTCTTGTTTTCCGTCATAATTTGGGTTATCCTAAAGATTGATGCATAACTGAACAGAAATGTTGAAGCAATTGGTAGTGGTGAAGGATGCTTTCCGCCTAAAACTTTCAAAAACGGAAGTTAGATGCAGTGATGATTTCTTCCGTAATCGCGATTTTATTTTTCACGCGATGTTTCCTCTGCCTAGTATTGTTGTCAGATATAATTTTATTTCATAAATATTTGTATTTCACATTGAAAATGGAGGGAAAATGTCCGAAAACGGAAATCGGACGTAGCAAAGATTTCTCCCATAACTGCAATTTTTTTTTTTTCCCCGCCGAACGATGTGGCGAACATGTGTCCTGTGTTCTTAAATATTCGCCCCCAAAAGTTTGCATTTCAGCTTGATAAGGGGGGGGTGGGTCCGAAAACGAAAGTAATGAAGCTGAAAAGTGTGTATGAATTGATGCATGGTGTTCAAAAGTATCCATATTCTTAAAGTTACAGTATTTTTATCTTTTCTCTAAAATAGTGAAAGCTATCATGCATTCATGCTCCTCAGACTGAAAGTTCTTTCAGCATGATGGATGAAATTGTCATCCAAGGGCATTAAAAAAAAGAAAAAGAAATAAAAAAAAAGCAACAATGAAGAAATGGGAAGGAAAACAAAGATATCAGCAAAGTGAAAATTTAAGCACTGAATGTTATGCAGCCACAGAGTCAACAAAAGACAAATGTGGCTGTGAAACTTGCTGAAAAGCTTATTAGATATTTTTAGATATCTATAGGAATATCAAAAGTGCAATGTATTCACTTCTTGAATACATTGCTGTTGCATGTGGTCATTACAAAACATGATAAATTTAATGTTATTGTTTTAAAATACAAATATTATATTTATTACTAAAATAAGAAGCAAAACTGATCCAAATTCTAAATGCATTGAGTGGTAGTGAAATTTTTATTATGAAAAACATCTGGATTTTTCATAATCGCCCTTCATTTTTGTAAGTTTTTTTTTTATTTCATCTGTTAATTTTTCTAAAATACTCCCCACTTTTAAAAATTACTCCTTAAATCTTTTCAAAGGAGTAAAAATACTCCTTAATTTTTTTTTTTCTGGCAAACTCTGACTATACGTACTGACGCAGATTTCTATCGGAAGCGCGTGGTAGTGTTTTGGTTTGTTTTATGTACTTCGTCTGTCTTCACAGGAATTTCTGAGAACTTTTTGTGCACATGTTTAATCAAGCAATGGCTGGTAGAAAATATCAGTCTGTTTTTAAGAAGTGTTATATGACAGATTATCCGTGTATAATCGAATCAAGGAAGGGCCAACAATTTGCCTTTTGCTCTATTTGTAGATGTGATTTTTCCGTTGTCCACAAGGGCAAAGGAGATATCGTTAATCACATTCATACGCAAAAACACGTGAACAATTCTAAGTGCGTGGAAAATAACAAAGCATTAAATTTTGCTCTAGATAATTCCTTTTCCGATGCCATTATCAGTGCTGAGTGCTTATTTACTTCATTCCTCATGGAACATAACTTGCCTTTAAGCTGTGCTGACCATGCAAGTGTGCTTTTAAAGAAAATGTTCCCTGACATTGCAAAAAAATATGCATGTGCCAGGACAAAAACATCGTGCGTCATTGCCGAAATAGGGAAATCTTCAAAAATGGACTTGATTCATTCTATGCAGAATGGTCCATTTTCCATTGTGACAGACAGCAGCAATAAGTCTGAAAAATACTACCCACTTGTTGTAACACTATTTAGTGCCATAAGCAATCAAATTGAAAGTTCGTTATTTCAAGTGCCTGTTTTAGTTGAGGATAGCACTGGGGAAAATATTTCCTAATTGATAGTCAGTTCTTTGGAAGAGGAGAACATTCCATTAGGAAATTGCATTGCCTTGAGTGTGGACAATGCACCTGTTATGGTGGGTAAATTTAATGGTGTTGTAGCTTTTCTAAAAAAAGAATGTCAGCCATTTGGTTGTTATAGGGTGCCCATGCCATCTAATTCATTTGGCTGCAGAAAAGGGAGCAGCATGCCTTCCAGGTAATATTGAAGGATATTTGATTGATATATTTTATTATTTTCAGAGAAGCTCTAAAAGAAAAGAAAAGTTTCAAAATGTGTGTGATGCTGAAACTAGAAAAATACTAAAATATGTATCAACGAGATGGCTCTCCCTAAATAAATGTTTAGGCAGGTTGTTGGAGCAGTGGGATCTATTACTAAATTTTTTCAAGGAAAAAGTGAAGCAGTGTATATCTGTGACTGATAGCCTTCAATATTTTACCATCCCTAAGATAACTGGAAATGTAGCAGATTGCTCTAAAAAGAGGCAAAGTGAAGACCTTTCAGGAAATATTAGTAAGAAACCTGCCCACTAAAATAATTTTTCTGTCAAAGGAACTGAACCGAAAGTAGCCATAGAGCGACAAAATCAACCTAAAGCATCGCCGGTGCTAACACGTGAAAAAAGAATTTTTATGTTTTTGTCTGACGATTTGAATAAAGCAATTTGTTCATTTTTGATATTTATTTTGCCAAATTTTGACAAAACAAATTTGCTGTTCCAGGTATATAAGCCCATCATCCACATGGTCAGATCAATCCTATTGAATCTCTTTAAAGATACAGTGTCAAAAATTTTTTTGCCATCTGTTGTGAAAAGTGTGACTTCAATTAAAGCTATTAACTATCATTCAGTTGAAAACCAAAAATCTGATGCTGATGTAGTTATTGGTACGTCCACTGAAAAATTGGTTTCAGATTTAAAAGCTTCAAAAACACTTATTGATGATGAAGTATTTGTTAATGCAGAAGTAGCTGACATTCACTTAATAGAGAAATCTTCATTTTTCTAAAGTATATTTTTTTGTGAAAAAGTACTCTTCTATTGTCCTAAGAGCAATAGAAGTTTCAAATTAGGAAGCATTTGATATCCTCTAGTTTGAGTTTTGCTGTCTTCAACATGAAGATATTCCAGGCAAAATTCTTGAAGAAGAAGCGAGCTGATATTCAGGGGCAGTTAATAGGTAAACTTAAAAGTGCTAATGGAGAATTTAAATTCAAGAGGCTGTCACATTTAATGCTTCTTATCCAAGGGACAGGAAAAGACCCAGAAGAAGACCACATGGGAGATGGGTGGATGAAATTCGAAAGTATGCAGGGGTGACATGGAGGAGACTGGCACAAGACAGACCGTTGTGGAGGAAACTTGGGGAGACCTTCGTCCAGCAGTGGATTGATAATGGTTGACAATGATGATGATGATGATACTAACAATCCCTCACAGCAATGCTGAGTGTGAGAGGATATTCAGTTATGTGACAAAGATCAGTACTCAGTTCAGATCAACAATGTCAAAGGAAACATTAAAAAATCTGTTTATCATAAAATCTAATCAACATGGACCTTGCTTTGAACAGAAACTTGATACTGATTTGTTGAGGTGGTGCAAGTCTTGTACAGCAAATGCACTGCATAAAAATTAGAATCATATTGGTATAATGAAAATACCTTGTATATAATATTGTATATTTAGTGATTGTTCTGAAAGTGTAGACTTTTAATAATGATTGTGATGGAGCAGCAAAATAAACAGATAAATATAATTTAATCAACAATTTTTATATGCATTAACGTAACATTCGTGCTTCAAATTATGTCCATTGATATTTCAAACATACGAAAATATGCTTGCAGGATTTTTCTTTTGTTAAGGTTGGCAAGTCTGCTCGTATATAATTTTTACTTTGAAAGCATAGTAAATGTGAGGTGTTGTGTCATAACTAAACTATCAATAGAAAAATGTAGTTGCAGCATGCTACAAAGTAAAGTAACTTGTAGTAGGAAATTAAGCTACAAATTGAGCTACTTTGAAAAAAAAAGTTCTGTAAATCATGTGACTGTACCATATTTTTATTGGAATGCTGTTGGCTGGAATAGGGACTGAGTGTGCCCTTCCTACAATCAGATACCTAACTTACATTGTGAGCCACCCAACATGTTAACATTTTTTTACACATACCCTTTTGCCTGTTGAATCTGTATATATATAGATAAACTATTTCAAAAAATACTAGAAACACATTATGGTGGTGAAACCATATTAGAAACACACACATTTGTGTGAAAATAAATACATACATACATACATACATATCATTTAGCTGTTCTCTGATATTCAGAGGTTAGCTCTTCAAAGAAAGACCATCTGACAAATAAACATTTAACAGATTATACAAACCACCATATACATTTTTAACTGATTATTTACTTAGTGTTGCCATATCAAACTTCTCCAGCCAAGTTTCATACATCTATTTATTTCTTCTCTGATGTAGCTCTCTTTTTATATTTGTTGTCCAAGATCAGCATAGGCATTCATTACTTTTAAAATTTCCTTATTAACTTCAAAATCTTCAGTCCCTGTAAAGGCATTGTACATCAATATTGTTTTCTGTAAGTTCACTTTTAATCCTACTTATTGACTCTTCTCAGCAAGTTCCTGGGTCAATAACACTGCAGTTCTGAGGGGGTGCTTGCACAAATGACTATTTTATCAGCAAAAAAAAAAAAAAAAAAAAAAAAAAAAGGAGCCAAAAGTGTGTTAAATGATCTTCATTAATTGTTATCCCCTTGTATTCCTTGTTCAGTGATTTAAAGATATTCTGAAATGTGGCATTTAAGAGCTTGTGAGACATGGTGTTACCTTGTTTCATTGTTTCACTCCCAACTTTTAACTGTGCTGTTTCATCAAACAGTTGAACCTTTCTAGTGAAAACTTGGGTGAGTGTAGTTTCTATTTCTTCACAGGCTTCCTATATAATGTCTCATATGATATTGTCTTTCATTGGAGTCCTTCCCTGTTTTATGTTCTTAATTGCATGTGCAATTTCCTCTGAGAGTACTGAAGGCACTTTAAGGCCTGCATAATTTCTTTATGTTTGTAATAGATGTAACATCCCTTTCGTATAGTTTTATGTGGAACTCTAGCTCCCCTCAAAATTTTGCTTTTATATCTTGTTACAGTGCCATCTTCTTTTCTGAGTGTCATTATCTGTTTTCTTCTGTCACTAATATAACTTTGTTTTCTTCAGGCTTTGGTCTCAGTTGCATTTTTCACTAGCTCACAGCTGAATTTCCTATCATCTTCAGTGACATTTTTTTTTTTTTTTGCACTTTCTTGCAAAGTTCTATATACAGTGAAACTCAGTTATAACAAGATCCAAGGTACCAAAGAATATTGCTTGTTATAACCGTTATTCATTATATCCATTATTGTGTGTTACTTTTGCTGTTACCATTTTAATCACACACATGCATACATATACAGATATATGCTTATGTTAAAGGGATAAAAACTGCAATTAGTAAACATAGCTATTACACAATTAACAATTTGACTCTATCTATATTAATATATAAAGAGAAAGTTTGTTTGTGTGTTTGAGGTAATCTCGAAAACTACTGAGCCGATTTGGATAATTCTTTCACCGTTGGGAAGCTTATTTATTTCCAGTGGACAGACTGTTTCATTTATTTATTATCGTTATTTTATTATTTTTTATTATTTTTGGCTGTACTACCAAAGCAGATCGCTTTCAAGTAGTTACCGATTTCCCATGTATCTTTCTACTTTGTTTTCATACAACCTGATCACACTCAACGTGAAAGAAAGTAGTTCACAATTCTTTCACTGTTAGGGAGCTTATTTCCTTCCGGTGGGCATAGGCTATTTCGTTTATTTTTTATTACTTTTTATTAGTATTTCTATTATTTTTTATTATTTTTGGCTGTACTACTAAATCAGATCACTTTCTAGTAGTTCTGATTTCCTGTGTATCATTTCACTTTGTTTACATATACCCTGATCACACCCAACATGAAAGAAAGTAATTCGTGATAATATACGGAATTTTTTTGCTAATGTGGAATAATATTGAAACGCTCCATTTACCAACAAATATTAGAGCTCATTTAAGAGGCAGAGATACCCAATTTTCTACTCGGTTACTACATGTCGGTATTGGCAAAGTACCTAATCAGAACGGTTTGATTCCAGTATATAGTAAACTGGGAAGCGTTGTAAGATCTATTAATGAATTACTTGACAAAATTTATCTTAATGTAGAAAATTTGCTCCGAAGAAGTCACAACTGGATGTGCGAACGAGCTATTGTGTCTCCAAGAATGCATCTGTTGATGAAATAAATGATGCTATTTTGCAAAAACTGCCCAGCGATTGCAGAATTTACACATCGATTGATACTGTTGTTAACTTGAAAAATACAGTGCATTATCCATATGAATTTTTAAATTCTTTAAAACCCTCAGGACTTCTGCATTGTCTAAAATTGAAAGTTGGCATTCCTATAATATTATTACGGAACCTGAATCCTCCAGACCTATGCAATGATAGAAGATTACAGGTCAAAGCGCTGCTTCATAATATTCAGACCTGTTCGTAATTTGGGTGTAGCCCGGAATTCCGGGTTTTTGTTATATTCCAAACCCATAAATCCGGATTTTTAAGTTTTAGAAAAATCCGAGATGCTTCAGACATTTCATTTCTAAAAATACTATGAAATGATAACTAAAAGTTCAAGTTCCATTTTCTTTAGGAATTACAGTGTTTGAATAAAAACACTGCATCGTTTTGTGATACCTTGAGTGTTTCTTTTGTTATCAAACAAGCTCTCAAGATAACAGCCTGCTGAAAGTAAGGCTTTTTTTCATTATTTTGAAAGTTGCATCTACATCAAATAATTTAATTATATTAGATTCGGTTCATCCAATGAGCTACTTTTAGAAATTGAATGGAATCCATTGTAGGCTTCAAGTAAAACTGATCCACATAGACTGTTCAATTAACATATAATGTGAAGTGCAAAATTCGATTTCAAAGATTCAATGCCTGAAGGATTTTGCACAATGAAAGAAAATTGGGTACAAGAAAAGATGGGAAGTTTAACTGCACAAGCACTAGGGCCTATTTGTTGTGTAACTAGTTTATGTGTGTGTAATATATATAAATATTCGTAATATGTATATTGGCACTTAAGCTGAGAGTTTCAGGGTTTCTTGTGTCACCTCACAATCACCCCTGAATATTATTATTGAAGCAATTATACTAACTGGGCCAGCAGCTGGACAAATGGCACATATACCCAGGATACCGATGATTTTGACGAACTTGACTTTCATGTTTAAAATATTACAGTTTCCTATTAAATTATCCTTCACTATAATGATTAATATTTCCCAGGGCCAAACTTGCAAATATGTGGGATTGGATTTGCGTCAAGAATGTGTCTCGCATGGACAATTATACGTCGGCTTATCGAGAACCGGCAGTTCAGACAACAATTTATTTTGATAACAACTGGGAACGAGACAAAGAATGTATATGCAGAGTTATTATGAATTATTTTCAAAAATAAAATAAAAATTATGTACTTAAATTTATGTAAAAATTAATTATAATTTTCTTTCACTTGAAAAACTAACTGCCGGTCATTTAATTTTTTGGACAATCTGCTCCATTGGTTGCTATGAAATTCAACTACAGTTCTTATGGATGGATCAGATTACACGCTATTATAGCCCTGTTTTTCAGTGATATCTTCCACGCGAGCAAAGCTGTGGGCACAGCTAGTAACTGATATTTGAGTATTTAAGCACTACATAATTAAGGAGGAAAAGATATTTCAAAAATTTGGATTTTCATTATAAAGTCTACTATTTTGCATTAATTAATATTTAAAGGTATAAGCTTACCTAAAACATAAACATGTTTTACATAATATTGTCCTCTGAAGTTGACTATTCCTTTAACAAAGGTTAAAAATTGAATTTGATACAAAAATATCAATATTTGCAATTTAAAAACAAAGTTTGTTTAAAAAATTTGACAGCTGACAAACAAGATTAAAATTTGAAAGATAACAGTGACTTCAATTTTAGTTCATCATTGTTCCTCTCACTAGTACTTTACAGGCACTTGGGTTGATGTTTTCAAGGAGATGAATATATCTGCATAGCAGACAGACCCTACACATGCATTGTAATTGAAGTGGCTTCTTCTGTAATTGGATGGTCTCTATTTGTGCATCAGTGCGCACATCTTAACACTTAGTCAGCAGTGTCTGAGATGAGGTGGATGTGCTGCCATCTATGAGTTAATTGGGTTTTTAATTTTTTTAAATCATAAGAAAAGTCAAAATTTGGGGGAAAAATACAAAATATCTAAGGTATTATTACCTGATATTGGCAAAGTATTTCACACGTTGTTGCTCCGTGAGGCACGTGCTCCCAGCCTGAGAGAGGTCTATTGTTATGGGTTTTTTCGGTTAGTTAAAATTTTTTATTAAATGAAACAATTAGGTTATATTATTATCTGTTCACATTCATTCGTTCACACAATCAAACGTTTTAAATTTACTATTAATTAAAAATTGTATTAGAAGAAGTTATACTCATCGTCGGGAGATTTCTCTCAAGAGGCTCTTCGTCCTGTTGTTATGGCGAGTGCTTTCGACACAGCCGATGTGTCATTGTTGGGCCTTCTACATCTACATGAGGGTTTCCTCGGGTGTGTGTAGCAGCTGGAGTTGCATGTCGGGAAACAAAGGGAAAGTTTTGCGGGTTGTATGTGTTAGGTGATTTTTTCTCGTGTCGCCATTTATTGGATGAGTGGTAAGTATATCAGTCGTAAGTACAATTCTTTTTTTTTTTTTTGTGTAGCTATTTTTGAGCTATTGTTATTTATTTGTAGAAACAGGTGTATTATTTTTAGTCCTTTATTAAATGGTGCGACTTTTTGTAATGTTCTTTTTTTTTTTTGTCTTTTTTTATGGATTTTTTCGTTTTTTATAAGTGACTTACAGGCTGTATCTAGGTTGGTAGGGTCTTGTAAGTTGCATATTTTATCTTTTTTTTTTTGTTCAATTATAACACTTTCAGAAATCCTAATGTACTGTACTATTGATTTATATTTGTTATCTGTCTATCTGTATGTCTACGTACCTGCCTACCTACCAATCAACCAAAACATTAAAACCACCCCTGCATTGTGCAAATCCGTGGAAATTTGCCCCATACAATTGTTTCACGGCAGATTGAGCAACTCAGTATTGATTTTTTACATTTAATTTTCCATAAAATTTGTGTTTTTCAATTTCTTAGTCACTTCTCACTATACATGAAATTCTTCTGTGGATTCGCGAAATTCCACTTTTTCTGTCATTTGGTTCATACTCGAGATCAATGCAAAACTGAGGAGAACCTGTTGGGGGGGGGGGTTAAACCTACAATATATAATTTTGTTATTTAGAAATTGTAAATAAGCTAGGAGATGTAAAGGTCGAAACTTCGTTATCACTATTTCTGCTTCCAGAAGACATTTCAAAAATTATTTTTCCTTAGCATAGCTTTTTTCATGATAATATTTTTTACCTGTTTTCAACTTTCCTATTATGCGGAATTCTTCTACTGGGAGGTGTAGAGTTATTTCATGTTTCCTTCTATATTTCTTCTTTTAACTGTTGAATTTGAAAATCTGTTTGTCTCCTATACCTTCCTTCTGCTGTGAGAAACTTTTTGTTCACCATTTGTTAATTTTCATAATGTACTTTTTAACTGCTGGTGGAAGTAAGTTGCTGTTTCTATTTTTGGATGTTTTATCGATTGTGAAAATCTGGTTTCAATTTTTCTAACTGATTGCATATTATATTTGAATAACTTTGATAAATTTAATTCATGCCAGAAAGAGTTCTAAAGTTGTGCTCATTACAACCGAAAATGGAGTGTCATCTTTCTTGTTTGTAATAATTCTCAGGAAAATCTGTTAAATATCAACTGTACTTTCATGATATTAAAGCAACATTAATCACTAACAGTTACCTTGAAAACACAATATGATAATTTAAAAATACATAATATTTATAGCTAGCATATTATAGCCCATCCTAGGATAGTTGTTTTTAAGCTTTAAGTAAATATCAATATATAGGGGGTGTTGCTCGTCCTATGATGGACTGGAATTTTTAATTGAAGCAGATCGAAAATAAATCAAATAGACGCCGGATTTCTGTAAGGAAATATAAGAAAAACTTGTATTGGAAGAACTCGGTCATGTTAGAACTGAAAATTATATGCTATTTATTTTCATTTTTCAAAAGACACGTTAAATTACTTTTTCTCCGGCGCACTTGTTATTCCGTTCACGGCTTGTTTTAGGCTGTCCTGTTTGATGATTTGAAACTTCATACCAAAGCTTTTTCTACAAAATAATGTGACATCTGGTATTAGAAATCGGAAGTATCTAAGTTTTCAACATTGTGCTATTGGTGCAACATCTGCTTTTAGAAGCAATTTTGCTCACTTTGAGATTTCAAGATTTCAGTTTTTATTGTAGGGTAGAGCGTTTAGATAGATCGATATTTTGCAAAATGTATAATGTAATCAGCACTAAACTTGGAAAATTAGTTAAATTAAAAAGTAAAAAATAATTAAAGCATACAAATTAATATTCAAATTGTGATAAATTAAATTAATATACAAATACAACTTGCCATGATATTAAGATTTCAATTTGAATTTTGTAGATCAGAAAAATAGAACTCAATTCTTTGATAATCCAGTGTTTTTTAAGTTAGCACGCGATCACCTTGACATCTAAAAGTGATTGCGTGTTATTATATAGCAGGCAATCACTTTGACATCGCGAGAACACACACGGATTGATCGATACATGATGGCGCAACAATGCAGACATTGCTGTGACATCAATGTTCCAGAGAGACAGACACAGAGATAGATAGATAGATAGATAGATAGATCTGGGTGTTTATATGTATAATTTAAGGTAGCTGATTAACTCATAATTAAACAAACCTTCTCAAATCATCTTAATTCAGAGAGGATACGTACCCTTCTATCAAAAAGGGAAAAATATAAAGAAACAAAATAAAAGTTTTTGAAACCTTTGTAGAAAAAATATTTTTTAGTGCAGTACAGTATTTTTGACTCTATAAAGCAACTTGAGATGAGATAAAAATAAAACAAAAGTGTTGAACAGAGAATTGTTTTCAATTCTGAAAACAATAATACAGAAAATTTCACGCATGTTTTATTACGTACTAAACTTTAGGAATAGTAAGATTTTTAAGATCTTTTGGCTGCAGTATCAGTCTTGTTCACAGTAAAAGCAAGCACTCGTGCGGTTGACATAGTTTCTTTAGTTGTTGCCAGTAGAGATTTCCAAATTATCGGAATATTGAAGGGTGCATCCGAATTGCAAGTGTTTTATTGAAGATAATTTCATTGTTTTCTCTGTAGCGTAATGAAAATTTGTTTGAGAAGGGTGCAATCCTTTTGGTACAATTCCAGTTTGGAGTGGCAGAGGTATATTCAATAGTCAGAAGAGAAAGTGCAGAAGTCAGAAGACTTTTTCTGACATCTTTTTTATGTTCCAAAATTCTGCAGTTTATTGCACAGAAGATACTACCATGTTATATTGGTAGTACCTTTTGTACAATAAATATATTAATATATTGGTAGTACCTTTTGTACAATATACTGTACTGCACTAAGGTACTACCATGTTATATTGGTAGTATCTTTCATACAGTAAACTGCAGAATTTTGGAACATAAAAGAGATGTCAGTCTTCTGACTTCTGCACTTTCTCTTTTGACTATTGAAGATACCTTTTCCTCTCCTAACTGGAATTGTACCAAAAGGATTGCACCCTTCTCAAACAAATTTTCATTACACTACGGAGAAAGCATTGAAATTATCTTCAATAGAAACACTTGCAATTCGGACGCACCCTTCAATATTCTGATAATTTGGAAATCTCTACTGGCAACAGCTAAAGAAACTTTGTCAACCGCATGGGTGCTTGCTTTTAGTGTGAACAAGACATACTGCAGCCAAAAGATCTTACAAATCTGACTATTCCTAAAGTTTAGAACGTAATAAAACATGCACTAAATTTTCTGCATTATCGGCTTCTTCATATTACGTGAAATTGCCTTTCTGCCGATGTCTGAAAGCAATGAACTTTAAATAGTATTATAGAAATAAAATAGTTATCAGATTGTTTAGGCAGATAAGTGCAAACTAGGGCAGCAGCATACAATGCATGCACGGACACGTTACAGATACGTGCAAAATAAATACAGAGCTTTGAAAAAAACTTTTTAAAATTTACATCATATGAAAATGGCACGAAAGACAAAATATCATCTTAACAGAAACAGCAGTAGCTTGGAAAAACTATGTGGTGTGAAACATTATGGAAAAGAAAATGTCCTCTAAAATACCTGCTATGTTCCCCAACAATAGCTAAAGCAATGACTCATCCAAAATGCATGCACGGACACGTTACAGACATGTGCAAAATAAAAACGGAACTTTGAAAGAAAACTTTTTAAAATCAACATCATAAAATGGTGTGAAAGACAAAATATCATCTTGGAAAAATTTTGTGGTGTGAAACAGTATGGAAAAGAAAATGTCTTCTAAAACAATAATTACATGAAAAAATCATGTGGTATGAAACACTATGGAAAAGAAAATGTCTTGTGAAACACTTGCGATGTTCCCAAAAGTAGCTGAGTGGGTGAGTCATTGAAAATGCATGCACGAACATGTGGCACACAAAATGTCATATTCAAGCACTAAGAAAAATGGCGACTCACCCAAAACACATGCAAAAAAAATTAAAAAAAAAATGGAATTTTGATAGAAACTCTTTTTAGAACATCTTACTCTTATTTTTAGTTTACATTAAAATTCAATTATAAAGGTACTGAAGACATTTTCCATTATTATTATTTATTTATTTTTATCAAAAAGCAGAAATATAGTTTTAACCCTTAAAGAAAAAAACATGCTGAAAGAATAAAGTATGGAACTTTAGAAATTTCTTTGGTGGAACATACTGAAAAAATAACAAACGTTTTAACTGAATCCCAGATTTTCTTTCACTAATTCCTCCCTGTAATATATACATATATCACACCTAGAAAGCATATCACAGAAATAAGATTCCAAGGTATAGCGATGGTGAAATAAAAATAAAACACGCCTTTCCGAACAGTGTTACAATTAATGATTTTATAAACTCATGCATAAACACCCACCATTTAATATACTTCTAATGAATTTCCCTCCCAAATCATTATTTTCATGATATATTAGAAACTTGTGTGTAACATTAACAATGTATTCATTCATACATAAAGAATAAAGCATGCAAATAAATAATAAAAACTTACATCGTCACTGGAAGCGCTAAGTTCACTCCTTGCAAATGAATCCATGTCACAGAAGCTTTTCAAAATCAAAAACTCGCACCATCACTACAAAACTAACAAAATGTCGTTGGAAATGAACTTCCACAAACTCAACAAAATGAATCTGGGAAAAAGTGAAGAGTGAACTTTCAGACTGGTTGAACTGAATAGACAGTAGCAGTTGCGTCAGTCTTTTTATACCTCCGTTTAAGCAGTGATGTCATCCCAAGCATGTATGCAAATGGACAAGTCATAGTCACGTGAGGAAGTAAATCGGCCCTCATTGGGAAGCGTTGAGCCAACTCCACTCGAATGGTGATGTCATGTGACCATGCCTACATCGATCCTTCACTTGGAGGACTGTCGTCATGCTTGCTCGGGGGATGGCACTTGAGCAAGCATCCGTACTTGATTTCATAGTCGAGTTGGATAAGCTGTCTCCCTACAAACCCAGCTGTCGGGGGTTCAAATCCCGCTGAGATCATCAGAGGATTTTTATTCCCTTGGAAAGAAAATTTCTCCAGCATCGTGACATTACACAGTAAAATTCCCCGATGGGGAAAAAATTAAAAATTTCCTGGATGGAAAAAATAAAATGGTAGACAAAAGATGTTCGGTAAGACCACATGGAAATAAAAATGGCGAACAAAAGATGGTCGGTAAGACCACGTGGTGCACAAAATGTTATGGCTAAACACAAAGAGGAAATTGCGGACAAAAGATGGTGTTCAAACACGTGGTGGAAATAAAATGACGGCGACTGATGTCATGATTGACCAGGAATTGACCACACCCACATCCATCTGTGGGGAGATGTGCGAGCTGTGGGGAGCCATGGGGAGCTTCCTTTGTTACAGAATCTAATGTTTTACTACCATTCAAGTATCAAATTTAAAATTTTCGAGTGCTGTCCAAAATTGTTTAATTAATCAGAGCCTTACAGTACTTTTGTTAATTAATTGTGCAGTGAGTTCAATAATGGAAAATAATCACATATAAATATAGTTTTACTATGTGCAAGTAAGAAGCGTAGTTGAGCTTAGCAAGTCTTCGGGTTGTGCAGATTAGTTTAAAATAAATTGCAGTTTTGGAGTTTTTGTTACGGGCAACCAAATTCATTTCTAATAGTTGCTTTAAAGTTTATCTGTTATGCTTTATGTATAAAGTATAGTCTTCCAGTATTATTCAAATTTTCTGTTTGTTTTTATTTTACAGGTTTGGATGATTGTGAATATGTGTGCTATATTCCTTCACTCGTGTCAACTAAGAAAACTGGTCAGCAGAACTCTTCTTATAAACTCCATAACTGTCCTCATTGCCCTTATGTTTCCCATTATACTACCAGCTTGTTAAATCATCTGAGGACACATACAGGTGAAAAGCCATTTGTATGTCGCCACTGTGACAAAAAATTCTCCCAAATTGGCAATCTTAAAACACACATGTTGGTGCACTCCAAAATTAAACCCTTTCAATGTGCACTCTGTGGAAAAGAATTTTGTCAGAAAGGGAATCTTCTAAATCACATGAGGACGCATAGGAAATAGAATCATGTGTACTGGTAAATAAAACTAGAATTAATTTAATTTGTCATCTTCAGTTGCTTGCAGCTTATTGTTGTTGAAATGACAGTTATGGAAGTTTCTAGTCTTGTTGTTTTCTCCAACCCTTTGGGCTACATATGCAGTAAGTCAGTGTTTAAACAGATGAGTAAGTAATGGAAAGCAAATACCTCTGTGATTTGTTATGTGTTACAGTGAATTACTGTTACAACAGCCATCACTTTCTGTTGATTATTGTATTGTGCAATGTATGGAGAAGTGTCACAGTGAATTAACATTCATCTCCGTGTGCATGGTGAACATTGAAGCAAGCATAAGAGGCCATCTGTTCACATGCTGCATGCCAGAAATCAGCATCGATATTTTCATTGTGAGTAACTAGTTTTTGTGACTAAATGAATTGCAATTTTTGTGTATGTAGAATAATTTTTTGAGATTTTACAGAAACGACAGTTATGAAAATCAGAATTTTTTTTTTTTACACCTGTGTGCACATTTAATACAGTTAATCAAATTGTCATTTCCTTTGAGGAACATAAACATATTAAAGTTTTCAGTGTATGTACTAATAAATTCTTGGGAAAATAGTTGCAATCACTTTAAACTAAACAAAGTAGGAAGGATGTAATTAAGAATATATGAAGTTTTGTTGATAAATACATTTATTGTTGTTTAAATTTGACTTTTGTTTTGCAGGCATTACTGGTATGGCTTTGATTTGTAAATTTGACAAATGATGGTAGAAAGTTGTCTTAGTAATTTGCATAAAATTAAAATTAAATTTATATGATAATATTGTCATTAGGGCTTGCCATGACTTTATTAATTCAGAATTTTAATTGCTTAGTTTCTTGTTTTCATCAGTTATGAAGTCATTTTAAAATCATCATAGATGTCAATGAGAAACAAATCCCTCTGAGAAGTAATTCTTCACAAATACATGGAAGGCAAATACTAATGTCATTATCAGCACAAGGGTGCCATAATTTCACTCTTTCCCAAGTAGCCATCTCTTCAGAAAACTAAAATTACATCGCCTTGGAGTGGGAGTGAAACCCACATCTCCTGATTTCTGTTTGAGCATTCTGGAACTTGTGACCTGCACATGTACGTAGGTGAGAAATGGATTATTGATGCCATGGAAAAGCATTGGATTACTTTGACTAGTGCAAATCTGAATGGTATTCATATTCCTTAAATACATCTGCCAGCTTCAGTTGCTTGGAACTTCATTGTCTTGGGTGGTGTAAAAATAGCATGCTTGAATGGAAATGGAGAGATGCAGGTTCACTTCCTACTAAAGGGCAATTTCAAGTTTTCTGAAGGGATGACTGTATAGGAAACAGTGGAAATATCACACCTTCATGCCAATAATGACATTTACGTATGTTAAAGTAAACTGAATTTATTATTAGCAGTGGAGGGGGTGCCCAGGCTTTTTCAATTTGACATATTTCATTGTTGGTGTTTTATCAGTTAGTAAAATAGTGACTTGTTAGCTATTAAAGAATGTGTGTGGATTCATTCTTAAACAACAGATCCTACATGACTGTTAGTGTGTTTGCTTTATGATATGCAGTGTCCACAGAGTATGTCTTGATCTTAGCTGCATGATTTTAAAGCTTTCATGACCAGACCACCATCTGGTTCTGTTGGCAACAGGATAGAAAGTCTTTAAGAAGTGCCCATGCCATACATCAGAAAGTTTTAGCTCACCAGTGAGAAACACCAGTGAAGCCATTAGTTTTATTTTCTATGCGAAGGTCATAACAAAAGTTCTGCACACGTTAATCTAAAATGGAAGCGGATGATGCAATTGCGAAAATGATTGCATCATGTTAAGGTCAGACTCTCAGCAATGCAGTGATGTCAGAATGACACACTATCATTTGCTGTGTGAGTAGGGGAGGATTTGGAAATGGAAGCATGCAGCTCGTCAGTCGAGTCACAGTGTTAGACCAGCGCTCGTACGTGAAAATAAAAACCCTGCGCGGTAAAACTCTGACACAGACCCACACTGTCTTACAAGAAGTTTGTTAGGAAGGAACTCTTGATCGAAGCATAATTTCCCGCTGGGTATCGCACTTTCGAAAGGGCCAAAGCAGAATCGAAGGTGATCACTGCTCAGGCTGACCTCAAACGGCGACAGACAAAACGTCTGTCACTATTGTTGCAATGTTTCTCAAAGAGAATCGCCGTCTGACAGTCGAAGAGATTGCTCATCCGGAAAATTTGTCCACCATGTCTGTTCACAGGATTTTGACCGACTCGCTGGGAAAATGAAAAATCACTGGGTGCCTCATCAACTCACGCCTGAGCAGAAGGCAGCCAGACTGAGCATCGCACAGGATCACCTCCACTGGTTCAAAAGGGAAAGTGATACCTTCCTGAACAGAATTGTCGCAATTGATGAGACTTGGACCCATGATTTTGAGCCGTAACTGAAGCCACAACCAGCGGAATGGAGGCATCCAAGGTTCCCACGCCCCTCAACGTGTCGTTGGCAACAATCCAAAGTGAAGCAAGTGATGGTTTTTGCATATGATACCCAGGGTGTTGTGGTCTCTGATTGAGTGCCAGTAGGGCAAAATGTCAACAAACAATATTATCGTGACTTTCTGAGAACAAAGTTGAGACTGAAAATTCATCAAAATTGCCCCAACTTCTTTGAAGCGGGACCCATCTTGCTGCATGACAACACATCATGCCAAGGTGCAGTCGGTACAGGGACTTTAGTCGAAATATGGCTAGGAAACTTTATCCCACCCACCATACAGCCCTGATATCAGTCCACTCAACTTTGATCTTTTCCCAGAGTTCAAAAATCAGCTCTGTGGCATCTGTTATGAATCGCTGGGCGAACTGTCATTGGACTTGACCCTAGTAATACGACAGCTGAACAAAGATGGCGTACTACGGGGCATCCAGGATGTTCCTCACCTCCGGTGAGCAGGCATTAGCAGCAGAGGGGAGTACATTGAACGGCAATAAGGTAAGTTTTTACCGTTACTTCAAACTTTTCTCAAAAATGAACAGTGTTTAGAGCGTTTGTTAGGACCCCGTAGCCATAGGAAGCATATGTTCTGGGTGAGTTGCTTTAATTCAATTCTGTTAGTAATGTGTTGATGAATTTTAAGGAGTTTTATATTATTTAAGAACTATTGGAAAGAACACCATTTTCTAAGCTTAGGTATAAGGATAAAGTGCAAATTGTTGGGAAGAGCAAAAAGCTTCACCCATAGCACTTTCAGAACTTAAATTGAACTCAAGGAAAAGAACCAATAACATACTAGGTGTTTTAATGTAAGCAATCACCAAAAATTTAAACTTGAAATATTACAGTTGACTGGATCTAGTGGCTCAAATTTCACTGAAACAGGCCCTTGAAGTAAAACTGGTTTCAATAGTTTAAATTATTTAGTTATGGCATGTAATAAACACTCTGTACAGAAGAGGAGTACAGGGAATTTTCCCAATGAGAAAGTGAAAGAAAAGGGAACTATTCCTAGAAAATTGACTGATAGTATTTCTAGGAAACAAGACTGTGCATCTCAACAACGGAATTTACACAGACCTCTCAGAATTTTTAGCTACCTATGATCCAGTTTTGTCTAATTTTTTTAAACAAACACATCACCTGCAAATTCAAAATGACCTTATTGATGATGTATAAAAGTTAATTACTGATAGAATTTGATGGGAAATGTCTAAAGTATCTTTTGTTGCATTTTTTCTAGAAACCACTTATGTGACAAGTAAGATAATTATCAATGGTATTAAGACATTTTGATGATGAAGAAAACTGTCAAGAAGGATTTTTACATTTTACTGATGTCAGTCAAAAACTCAGTTGACAGATTATCTAAGAAAGAAACTCTTCAATCCTTCCTTGGTGATATATCACCCCCTCCTTACTTTAGAACTCCCAGGCTTTTCCTGCAAGTTAAACTGCATAAAGCTGGTAACCCCATCAGACCTTTAGTTGAATATTCTTTTTCTCCAGCAGTAAACCTTGAAAAGAAATTGTTCCTTAAATGCAAATCCCTGGCATCCAACCATCCTCATACTGTTGTCTCTACTTCTGACTTCATCCACAAACTTCCTAATTCCTTTTCTCCTAGTGTTAATCTGTATACTCTTGATGTAGAATCTTTGTTTCCCTCTGTACCATATTTTGAGTCCTACATGCTCCTCATGAAGAAATTGATTCTACATTTTGAACCACCCGGTACTCTTATAAAAGATCTTTATGATTGTTTCCACACTATTCATTAACACAGTTATTTTGTTTTCAACAAAATTGTGTACAAGCAACAATCTGGTCTCCCCATGGGCTCACCTCTTTCCTCTCTGCTTGCAAAAATCTACATGCAACATATTGAAGTTTCCATCATTCCTCAACACCCTTTTCAGCCTTCCCTGTGGTTAAGATATGTAGATGACATTTTCATTAGCTGGCCACATACCGAGTCTGAACTACAGACACTGATCAACTCCATTATGGAAAAATTTCCTTCCATTAATCTCCCTATATCTAAGGAAGTAAACCACAAAATTGATTTCCTGGATGTTTCTATCTGCAGAAATGCTGATCTCTCCATTACTTGTTCCATCTATCATAAACCTTCTGCAGCCACTAACATCATTTCCTACAAATCTTTCACTCTGCATCTCTACAAGCTTGCAGCATTAAAGTCCTACATCCACAGGGCTCATATCATTTGCAACAACCAACTTTCTTTTCAAGAAGAATTATCCAAAATTTCTACAATAGCCCTCTCTCATGGTTTCCCTGCTCTTACAGTCAACTCCCTCATAAAGAAATATGAAAACAATTCTAAAATTGAATGCCTCCTTCCTCAAAAGAAAGAAAACCTGAAATTCTTTGGTTCTGTTCCTTACCATCCTTCCTATGCTTATAAGTTACAGATTCTTTTTAGAAGTTTTGGTTACCATCTTGCCATTAAATCCACCCCAAACATCTTGAAACTTCTACAAAGGGATAGGAACAAAGTTAAAAGCCTGGACCTCCCAGGAGTTTACTGCATTCCCATCTCTTCTTCTACTGGGGATAACTTATACATTGGAAGCACATACAGGAGCATTAACCATAGAATTTTAGAACATAAAAAAATGTTTTGAAAGCCAATCCTAATACAGCCTTGTCTATTTTGACAATGGAAGACACATCTGCAGTTCCCCGCTGGAACGAAGCAAAATGAATTGCTTCTTTTGACAATTGTTTTGCCCTCCGTTACCGTGAAAGCCTGGAAATTATTTTCAACTCAATGACTTGCAATTCCGAATTTCCTCTCTACATTCCGATGATCTGGAGATCAATTCTAAGTTTTGGCAACAAAAATAGAAAAAATTCAAATGTAGAATCTGGCAACAATCTTAGTCCTCCATTGGCGTGATGAAGACCTAAGATAAGGTCGAAAGCTTCCAACTTACGAACTTTTTTGTAAAAGTTTTCATTTAACGTAACTAGCGGGATCAAGTTACCTTTATTTGCTAATATTGTTACGTGTTTTGCCCATCATCGTCATACCTTGTTACATTATCGAGAAAAACAATTGTACCGAAGTTGAATTATGCCTATCTCTTACGGTGATTCCTATATCGTGTATACAATGGGTCAAATGCTTTTATTCCTGAACTCGTTCAACGGGACAAGTACCCACTCTATATCAAATCCCTCGGAAGTCTTTCTTGATGTATCGGGTTGAAAAAAATCAAGTAAATGCGCATTTCCCTTGGGAATGTTTTTGTGGAATGTGTCAACTGGTAGGAAAGGACTGAAAACAACAAAAGAAACAGTATGTGTTTACCTGCACACATGAATTCCATACTGCAGCTAGTGACATAAGCAACATTTTTAAAATTCCTCACATTAAAATAATCAACTTATCCTTATTTTTTCCTAATGTGTGGATTACAGCGATATGCTGTCATTAATAAGACAAATAAACCATATTCTTACAAACTAGTTAAAGAAACAGAGTTTGTATTGTAATGAATAAAGAATATCGGTTAGCAATTAATGCAAAATTATCGTGTTTGAAACTGGATTGCAGAAACATTCGGATCTGAAATAAAAGATGCTTATCAGAACAAAAGCGGACTCGTATGTGCATATTTGTTCAGTTAAACCTTATAAGAATCCAGGATCCTAGCAGTGCCGTCGATTTCTCTTAGAGCTGGTGGATATCTTTTGTGGACAATGTGTCACTTAGTTATGCAAATACTTGTTAATTTGCACCCACCATATGATCATGGCACTATGCAAAGTTACTTTTATTCTGAGAATGTGGTCTGCAGAAGTAAAAGTCCATTTGCAAAGAGCGTTAATCAACGAAGCACAATTCGTCTTTTGATTTCCCTCGTATCGTCAGTCTAAAAGCGTTTTAAGTTGTTTTTTCTTTTTGCTAAGAACTTTGCCTCGGAACACCTTTGCCGTGCCGGGCTTATGAGAAAAGGTGAAAAAGCTAGTTAATTCTAAGTTGTATGCGAAGAACAAACCCTATTAATGGAAATTTATTCATTTGCTGAATAGTATGAAATGATATTAATTTTTGGAGAATTTCGATAAAACGCTCGCGCTGCTAGAAAATTATACGCAGAATGTTTCCCTGATTTGCTTTGTCCAAGTTCTTCCACCATAAGACGTGTTGCTATGCGTTTATGAACAACAGTCACTGTGAGTCCCCGACCACGCATTGGAAGACCTCAAGGATCTGGTGCGCTGGTTCATGATGAAAATGTTGTCGCTTATGCTCTTTTTAAACCCTCAGATCAGAACCAGAGAAATGAGCTTAGCATGTGGCCTTTCCAATGCCAGAATTTGGAAAATTTTGAATCGGCATGGTTTGCACCCATACCACATCCATTTACAGCAGGCTTTATGTGAAGGTGGTAATGAGCGACAGTTGGATTGGTGCAATTTCATTCTAGAAAATAATAATCAACTTTCTTTTCTGCATGACGTCTTGTGAACTGATGAGGCCTGTTTCTCTCGTGAGGGTGCAATAAACAAATGCAATTTTCATTTTTGGGCTCTGGATAATCCTCATGAGATAAGAGATGTTCGTCATCAAAGAAAATGGTCTGTTACAGTATGGTGTGGGATATGGAGAAACACAATTATTGGCCCTGTATTCTTTGAAGGTCCGCTTACTGGAGGACATTATTGTGACCTTCTAAAGGAAGTACTTTCTGATTTTTTTATGGTCTTCCTCTTCAAAGTCATCTTCTTATGTGGTTTCAACACGATGGAGCCCCATCACATAAAGTATTGCCTGTTCAAAATTTCCTCAAACGAACTTTCAAGGAGAGGATTATAGGATATGGCGGGAATGCAGAATGGCCACCCAGGTCACCGGACTTAACACCAATGGGTTTTTATTTTTGGGGCCATTTGAAATCCCAAGTTTAAGCAACATCACCCGATGATCGGAATGCTTTGAAACAACGAATTATTAATGTCTGTAGGAGTATTCCTTTGCACCAGCTGTGTAAGTTGCCAGAAACTGTACTTCGTAGAATTCAAACATGCGTTGTAGCTGATGGTGGACATTTTGAATTTTGTGAAAGATTTACATGTGATCTTTACCCCACTATTACTGATGCTATTATTATTAGAATGAGTTACTACATTAAAATGGCAAGTTTATACAGTTCAGCGTGATTTTTGATACTGTGACAAGTGAGAATAACTGCTTGGTTGAATTCAGCTATCAAGTTGGTAAAAAAAAAAACATCTACTTTGTTTTGTCCTGATAGATTAATCATAACTGCAAGGGTCTCTTACTGTGAGTTGCTTTCCCCCAAAATATCTGTTGATTTTTGTATTTGTTGAGCTCCTGAAGGGGGTTACCATAGACCATAATTTATTTCGGGGATAGATTATGACCATAATTTCCAAGATTTCCTTCTATTCTAGATACATAAACTGAAACCTTAAATTTACTACACAGCGGCATTTTGCGTAAAGTTTAGGTGACTTTACAGCTTCTTGGCGAAAAGCGAGAGAAGTCGGTGGGGTAGGGGATTTTAGTTTCGCCAACGAAAAAATCATCCCCTCAGATGCTTTTTTTTTTTTTA
This sequence comes from Macrothele yani, assembly GCA_039090855.1. Lineage (NCBI taxonomy): Eukaryota > Metazoa > Arthropoda > Arachnida > Araneae > Macrothelidae > Macrothele > Macrothele yani. The sequence goes on along the minus strand of CM076993.1, from coordinate 141,467,588 downwards.
CGAAGCTCAGGAAAAAGCAGAAACACTTCAAGATTTGCTGGGAAAACAACATTTCCTTGTAGATGCTCAAGAAGGCACAGCCCGAACTTGGAGAGCTATTAGAAATTTTTTTGTGGATTTACACTAAGGTAAAAACGCTGTATAACTTTGTAATTGGAAATTTTTCCTAACTTGCTTTGTTTATGAAATAGCCCGAGCTCCCTGATCAGGGGGCCTGGGGGTCGTTCACATATCCCTTAAATAGATCATATCATCCCTTATTAATACCCGTTGACCCTGTTTTTCTGTTCCAAATCATTCTCGAGTTATTAAAGTGAGCCGCAACTTTGGGAAACACCTTGTGTATATATATATATATATATAGATAGATAGATAGATAGATAGATAGATAGATGCTGACCTTGGCTATGTATAATGGATGCTCCCTATCTTCTGATTCAAGGCTTCTTGAATTAGAAGAAGAACTACAAAGGATCAAGTGGGACGTTGTCGGGCTAAGTGAGGTAAGGAGAAAAGGAGATCTCATTGAACTGAAAAGTGGACATCTCTTCTATTATCATGGGACAGATACTGGCAGAACTAGTGGTGTTGGATTTATAATAAACAAGAAACTGAAGGATAAAGTTGTAGAAGTTGAAAGTTCCTCTGACAGAGCTGCACGACTTGTTATCCAATCTCAAGAAGATACCAGGCTCAGATTATTCAAGCTTATGCACCCACTACAAGTCATCCTAAAGAAGAGATTGAAGAATTTTATGAGGAAATTCGTGATCTAAATAATAAAGGCAAGCAGCACTTGAAGATAATTATGGGAGATTTCAATGCAAAAATAGGGCAATGGCAACAGAATAATGAAACTTCAGTAGGTAAATTCGGTCACGGCAACAGAAACCAGCGTGGAAATACTCTCGTAGAATTTGAAGAGGCAGAAGGTTTTTATCTTGAACTCCTTTTTCAAGAAAAAGCTGCAAAGGAAATGGACATGGAGGCATCCCAATGGATTGACTAGTGAAATTGATTTTATTATGTGTAACAAGAAATTTGTCATGGAAGACTGCAGTGTGCTAAACGAGTTCAACACAGGTAGTAACCATAGAATGGTAAGATGTAAGATGCCCCTCAATGCTAAACTCGAGCGTGGCAAGCTCATAAAAGAAACAAAGTGTACTGACACGAACAACCTTAAAAAACATCATAATACCTTCAAATTGGAACTGAGGAACAGATTCTCTGCTCTAGTAGGTCTAACGTTGGAAGAAGTGGACATCTCTGAAGTTAACAGAAAACTAACCAAGGCTCTTACGGAAACAGCAACAAAAATAGCTGGTACTAAGAAGAAGTTGCATACGAACAAATTATCAGGAAAAACCAAAATTCTGATGCAAAAAAGAAGAGTGATGAGGACAACTAAAGAAGATGTGACTTCCAAAGTGGAATATATAGAGCTATGCAAGACAGTACGAAAAAGTATCACTGAAGACGTAAGGAAATTCAACTGTGAACTAGTAAGGAAAGCAATTGAAGACAACCAAAGCCTGAAGAGAGCAAAGAGACATCTGAATAAGGGAAGAAAACAGATTATGGCTCGGAGAAAAGAAGATGGTTCTGTAACAAGAAATAGAGGTGAAATTTTGACAAGAGTGAAAGATTTCTACTCAAAACTGTATGAAAGGGATGATTCATGTACTCCAGACATTACAAAAGGTACCAGAGTTCTTCCAGTCCTCCCAGCAGAAGTTGCACATGCAATCAAGAACATGAAACGGGGAAAAGCTCTAGGAGAAGATGGAATTACCATAGACATCATACAAGAAGTAAGTTGAGAAACTGAAACAGTACTCGCCCAAGTTTTCACTTGATGCCTTAATGAAGGGAAGATTCCTGAGGATTGGAACAGTACATAAAGAAGGTGACATTGAGGATCTCAGGAACTAGAGACCTATCAGCCTCCTATCAGTGGTTTATAAAATATTCACTAAAGTTCTTTCACACCGCTTGAAGGTGACAATGGACATGGCTCAACCAAGAGAACAAGCTGGATTCAGGAGTGGCTACAGCACTATAGATAATATCCACTTACTGAGAGAAGTAATTGAAAAAGCGAGGGAATATGAGCTTCCATTATGCTTGGCTTTTATTGATTATGAAAAGGCCTTTGATTTGGTGAAACCATCAGCAGTTACAATGGCTTTGAAATCCTGCAGTATTGAAGATGCATACATTAATATTATTCATAACATCTATGAAAATGCAAGTCCAAAGATTCGGCTATTTGAGAATACAGCACTCATAAAAATTGGAAAGGGAGTGAGACAAGGTAACACCAGATCTCCCAAGCTCTTTAATGCCACATTGGAAAATGTCTTTCAATCACTGAACTGCGAAAACAAAGGGATAAAGATTAATCAAGATTATCTAACCCACCTTCGTTTTACTGATGACGTAGTAGTCATTTTTGCAACTACCCCATCAGAGCTGCAGAGTATGATCCAGGAACTTGCTGACAAGAGTAAAGAAGTGGGATTAAAAATGAACTTTTAGAAGCCAAAAGTGATGTTAAATGCTTTTACAAGAAATGAAGATTTATCGATTGATGGAGAAAACTGGAGATAACAGGCACGTACGTTTATCTTGGACAGCAGATATCAAGTGAGGGTCACATTGATGAAGAAATTAATCGGCGTACAAAACTTGCATGGAGAGCTTTTGGAAGAAACAGCATAATTTTCAAGAGCAATATGCCATTATATCTTAAAAGAAAAGTGTTTGATCAATGCATCCTTCCAGTGCTTACGTATGGTGCAGAGACGTGGACCTTAACTAAAAGAGACATACAAAGGCTTCAGACAACTCAAAGAAGCATGGAGAGGTGCATGCTTGGTGTAACCAGGAGAGATAAGAAGAGGAACTCGTGGATCCGAAAAATGACATGAGTGGAAGGCATCATGATCAGAGTAAAATCCCTGAAATGGCAATAGGCTGTTCATATTGCCAGAAGGACAGACCATCGATGGACAGCTGAAATTTTAGACTGGATTCTAAGGGACAGGAAAAGACCCAGAAGAAGACCACATCGGAGATGCGCGGATGAAATTCTAAAGTATATGGGAGTGGCATGGAGGAGACTTGCACAAGACAGACCGTTGTGGAAGAAACTTGGGGAGACCTTCATCTAGCAGTGGATTGATAATGGTTGACAATTATGATGATATATAAACACACACACTATATTGACAAAAGTCACCTGACATCCCTTCAAAAGCAAATGAACGGATCTGCTGTGTTGTTAAGATGTGTGGTACAGTTGCAAACAGTGTAAAAACAAGCCTGCAGCTGACCACGATCATATCGCACAGGGAGGTTGAGTGAAAATGTCGTGGTGGGAGAGAACTGACTTTGAGAAAGGAAAGATTGTTGGATGCTATATTTGTGGGTTGTCCATAAGAGAAACCGAGAGGTGTTTAAACATACCCAAGTCAACTGTTTTCAATGTACTGAATAAGTGGGAGGCACATGGCGTGCCTGAAGCAGCAAAACGTACCGGCAGACCAAAGAAAATCAGTGATAGAAGACGTCGAAGCCTCAGGAGAGTCGTTATAGCTAATCGACAGAGTATTGCACAAGACCTCAGTGTACAGGTGAGTAAAAATGCTGGAACCTTGATATATACACATACCATTCGCAGAGAACTTCATTCCATGGATTACTGTGGTCGTGCTGCTGCTCATAAGCTTTTCATCTCCACTCAGAATGCTACTCGTTGTTTAGCATGGTATAAAGAACATTTATCATGGACTGTAGATCAATGGAAACAGTTCTATAGGCTGATGAACCCAGATACATGATCCATCAGTCTGATGGGCGTGGTATGTGGTTATGGCGGCGGCCGGGGAAATGCTATTTACCACACTACCATTCCTATGGTCAAGTTTGGAGCTGGCAGTGTACTTGTGTGAGGGGTGTTTTTCGTGGTGTGGTCCTGGCCCATTGGTTATCGTGGACAAACCTGTTAACCAGCACATTTTCCCTCGATATTCTGGACAATTATACCCTACCAACTACAAAAATACCATGGAACTTTTTGTGTTATTAATGGCAAAAAAGCTGCAGAGACAGTGAATCACCAAATAGTTTTCTCTTGCTTTAAAAAAATAAATAAATAAAAAATCAAAAAAGAATAGAGGAAACCTATGCACCTTAGTGGTATTTCACTGCACTATGTTCATTGTTAATTCTTGCTGTTCCAGTAATTGTAGATGGAGATGTTTTTATCCATCTTGGTGTTGTTTCTTTCCTTTTCCATTTGTTTTCATGGATGCTTTTATCAAGGTGGAAATATGTTGTGAAATAAATGGTTAGATGCTCTTTTCCATGAGTAAGAAAAGTAAGTTAATCCATTTACAAATGAGTAAGGAAGGAGAATTGAGAGTCATTTTCATATCTTTGACTTTATGCAAATTCAATATCTACCCATTAAGCAAGAATGACATTTAATAATGTGTGGCTGCACTGGTATAGCCAGAGAAGATACATATTCTCTTTATTTACCTGCACATTTCTTATGGTGAAACTTAGGTTGCATAGCATGTGAGTTTTCTCTCATTATTGATCAGCAAATTTCACTTGGGTGTAAATATCAGTAATGCACCCTACTTACTGAATGTGTAATAACTGAAAATGTGTGCCCTAAGAACTGTTGAACATTTCGTTTTTCTTGTTAACATCAGATTTGTGCATAAGTGAATGTTTCTTTTATAGATATCAAGGTAGAAGCACATGATGATTTTCAAGTAGTTGAAGAGCCTGAAGTTCAGCATTATTCAAAAGATGAACAGACTGGCATGTTGTCATGTTGTCATTGTTCATATTCAACTTTGTTACTGTACAATATGAACAGGCATCTAAGGAAACACACGGGTGAACAGCCGTATCAGTGTAGCAAGTGCAATCAACGATTCTCAGACAGAAGCCACCTCAAAAGACATGATGCTGTACATTCTAGTAAAAAGAGTGTAGTTTGTGTGTATTGTAAATTGCAGTTCACTCAAAAGGTTGACCTAAACAAACATCTGTCTTTATTTCATTGTGATTCTAGAATTCATTTCTGTAGAGTGTGTGGTTTAGCTTTTAACAGTTCTGTAGCTCTTACTAACCATATGAAAGGAATTCATACCCAGAAGTTAGAGCTGGAAAAGAGTGGTATGCATGTAACCTAAGCTAAAATCAAGTAGAAATTATTGTGTATGTATAAATTAACAGAAAAATAAGAGTAAAGGAGAAAGGTTTATTATGCACAAAGTGGAAATTTTATTTCTCATTTCCTCCACTTTTAAATTCTCCTTCCATATGATTCAGTCCTTTGTTAAAATCTGGTTGAGGACATTTGGTTGGCATGTGCTTTTATTCTTCTCACACCTTTTACAGATGCTTACACCTTACATCCTTTGAGCTTTATATAGTATTAATTATTTGATTTTAATGTATGCTAATATAGTGCTTATTTCTTTTTTTTTTTTTTTTATTTGCTCACTGCTTTTATAAATATGGGGAAACAAATGTCTGCAGGTCTTTGCTGTTTTGATTAGTGGTCCAACATTATTGACCCCTGGCAAGACTGGTCTTGTTGTTTAATTATAGGGTTCCATGTGGGATGTGCTTCTTGAATTTTTAATTTCATCTTCTGCTCCTAGATTTTTTATATGTGTACTTACTGAAGGTTAATGCCTACAATTATATATAAAGGTTTTTACATGTGTCATAAACAAAAGATCGGTTAGAAACTAGGAATTGTGACCTTAGCAAAGAAGTTGCAAAAATTGCATTAGCAAGTGACACAAATAAAATGATATAGTAAAAGCATGTAATGAAGTATATATGTACATTTTTGCATTGTTTTGTAACATAAATTCAATTAAAAAGATACTTGTGTAAATTTCACAGTTAAAAGTTTAATGTAAATGAGTTTTCATGTTTGTACTCCATCACCACTTTAACTTATGTGTTCGTATTATTTCTTTGGGAATATACACTGAAGAGCAATTGAATTAGAGATACCTGTCTAGTAACGTGTAGCACCACCTTTTGCCCTGATGACGGCGGTGATTCGTCTTGGCATGGACTCGACAAGACACCAGGAGCGTTGGGAAGCCATACGGATCCACGACCCTTGAACAAGATCCCACAGTTCACAAAGATTTGATGGAGGGGGGTCAGAGTCTCGAACATCTCTCGATGGCATCCCAGATGTGCTGGATGGGATTGTGAGGTCAGGTGACCTAGCTGGCCAAGGAAGCGAGGTCACGTCGGTGGAGTGTTCATCCAACCATTCGGATACAATTCGAGAGCGATGGCACGGTGCATTTGTCTTGTTGCAGAATGAGGTCCCCAGTGGGATGTTGAAGACGCACAAACGGGAGCAAATGGTCATCCAGGATATCCCGGTAACGTTGACCTGTGAGGGACTATGTCACACATACCAGGGGTCCCATTTCAGTCCACGTAAACAGTCCCCAGACGAGAATGTCACCCTCACCAGCTTGAAGAGTACCCTGCTGACAATAAGGATCCATTGCTTCATGTGATTTGCACTATACTCGTATTCTGCCATTCGCATGTACCAACGTGAATCTCGACTCATCAGTCCATGCAACATTTTCCCACATGTCTAGGGTCCAGTGGCAATGTTCCCACGCCCATGCTAATCTTTGTACCCTGTGATGTGCGTTACCCTAGTGGGACGATGGCTTCTGTACCCCATAGCGAGGAGATGGTTCTGGATGGTGTGGCTGCTTACACATTTTTGTGCACCAGCGTTAAATTGCTGAGTGATTTCTCACACTGTGGCCCGTCTATCTGCTGTTACAATGCAAGCTAGCCGACGATGACCCCGCTCATCCACACACTGTTGTCCACGGCAGTTGGTCCTTGCAGGGATGGTTTTACTGGATTCGATGTACTCACGGTGAACCCGTGGCACAGTGGCTCGTGAAAATCCTAGTGCCTGCACTACTTCCGAGATGGAGTGACCCATTCATCGGGCCCCTACAATTTGCCCACGATCAAATGCGCTTAGATCCTTCGTCTTACCTATACTGCGTCTGTTCCGTACTGATTCCCTTCGCATCACTCCTTATATTGTCGGATTGCTGCATACGTCATGTCGTTTCCGTTTACAGGGTTGCCCACAGCGCCGCATTTGCATAACACCAGCTGTCTCTAATTCAATTGCTCTTCAGTGCACAGCAAAATTTTTGTAGTGGGCACACATACATACTTTATTCAAAAGTAATTTAACATGCATTTTTTCTCTCCATATTTATGTATGGACAAGAATATGAGAAACCTCAGCTGATTCATACATTAATTTTGTTTGTATTGTAAAAAGTTTACCCAGTTACTTCAAAATTTTTATTAAATATATGAAAATTGCTGGATTAATAGATGTCAGATCCATTTAACAAATCTTATAGTTTGCTGTGCTGTCTTTAAGAAATTGCAGCATATTCCATGTTTTCAGCATATTCCATGTTTTACTCCCATCTGAACAAAATTGTCAAATTCAGTGCAAAACTAAACAGTTCATCTCTTTGTTCAATTTCTCATGGGTAAGAGTATATTCGGTAGTTGCTATTTTCCTATGTAGTTTGAATGTTCATTGATTAATGTTGATCTTTACTTCAATTTCAGTATTTTCATTGGTTAAAACTGATTTGCTGAAGCCATTAAACTTATCTTCTGTTCAGTTAATGAACTTCATTCAGTATGTAATATACATGCATATCACTAAGCTGTTCTCTTAGATTCTGAGGTTAGCTCCACAAAAAAATACAAACCACCAGATAAATTTTTAACTGATTATTTACTTACTGTTGCCGTATCAAACTTCTCCATTTACAGCAATCTTGACACACAACTCGGGCTTCACCAACATCCATTACATGACATGCACAAGACCTATACTTCATACTCATAATCTTTTTCTCATGCAGAAACTCCTGAATCTGATCCTCTCGCGACTTCCTCGGCCTTCCTTTCTTTCCTGCCACTTGGGCTGAAATTTTTTTCTTAGTAAGCATCTTATCACTCATTCTTTCAACATGGTCAAACCACCTAAGAATATTGGTCTCTATCAACAGTATGCAATATAAGTCTCCATAATGTGTATCAGTTTCATCTAACAAATGCTTAAAGAAACTATGTTGAACAGGCTGAGCACCGCCCCGGTGGCGCAGTGGTCTAAGCTCTGGCTTATAACCATTCGTCTGAGAAGGGTCTGGGTTTGAATCCTGGTAAGACATGGATGTTGTGTTTGTCTTATTGCACTGGCTCTCTCTCTTCCCTGGAACCAGTGGCTCTAAATTTAGGATGGGTGGCTGCATATGGCCAATTCCCAGGTAGCACACTTACATTGGCCCCACGTAAAACACAGAACATTGGCAAAACGTACAGTTGCTATGATGGGTCTCCCTTCATATGTCTCGCTGGCCACTTACCAGCCTCCGGTAGGCCCAGTGTACTAGCCAGCAATGATCCAACGTAAGGATGGACCTTTATATAACATCGTGCCAACATTAAACCAATGTTTCATACAACATAAATCCATCAATCCTCCAACATTGAGCCATCATTATAATAACATTGTGCTAACACCGCAAACAACGTCAAACCATTGTTTGGATAACCTTGTGCCAACATCATTCACAACATTAAGCCATCGCTCATATAATGTGCTACTGTCGCAACAATTATGCAACGTCTTTATAACATTGAGCCAGTGTGTAATGCAATGTTCAACCATCATTTGGACAACATTGTACCAACATCTTTTACAACATTAAGGCATTGCTCCCACAACATGGAGCCACTGTTGTAACGTTGAGCCATCAGTTTCATGACATTGCGCCAATGTATTACACAACATTCAGCTATCACTCCTATAATAATGAACCAACTTTTTAAATGCAAGAATAGTACATGTCCAGTGTTCTCAGAGTTGTTCATGGTAGTCGTTAAACCTCCAATCAAACCTCCAGTGTTCTCAGCAGCTTTGAATGTTACATCCTTATGTTTGAAGCACTACATTTTTACTTGGAAGTGTCACAATGTAGTTTTTTGTTCCATACTGTATAAGTTCCTGTGTATAATGGAAAATGCATGATTGTATAAAATCAGGTAAGTTAGAAATTAGCTATATACAGTTTACATAAATTTTGTACTTCTATGTATGTACGGCAAGAAATGTTGCACATTCTTGTGCACACGGATGTAACAACTTTTTTAATGATGCACGTGAAGGTGATATTTTGCTACGTAGCATACTGTGATGATTGCAAATATGGTAAAACCATGCAATAGTAAATTATGTTTATTAGAATTCCTTGGCTACTTACTATAGTGTGTCACATAAATATAGAGACAACAAATTCTCAAATAAAAAGGAAACAACAACGAGCTGAAATGTACACCTTATATTTATTGCAAAAATAGCATAGAACACGCAGCTGAACAATAGTTTGACGGAAACATAACAATTCCAACGCCAAGTACATGAAAAAAAAACAACAGAAATATGCTGTCTCAAAAATATAAAGACTTACTAGTTATGAGCACCTCCGGTACAAATAGTGGAGCCGTTCTGAATAACACTGAAAACCCGATTGGGCATGCTGTCCACCAAGTGATGTAAGTGTTCTGGACAGAGTGCATACCAGCTTCGTTCAATCTGCTCTTTCAATGCCACCACACTTGAGAACTGCCGTCCATTCGCATACACATCACGAGCTAGGATACCCCAGAGGTTCTTGATAGGGTTCAGATCTGGGCTGAGTGCTGGCCTATCCATTACGGTCACATGATAAGTGTTAAACCTGCTTTTCATTGATGCAGACTGATGGATAGAGGCATTGTCTTGCTGGAACAGATAATCAACACCCGCTAGAGTTTCGGCAAACAATAGAAGTTGGCTGCTGAGTATATCCTGATACGCTTCGGAGTTTTGCCTGCCTTGCAAAAGCGATATCCATTGTCCCATTGAACGCAAAAGCTCCCCAGACCATCATAGATCCCCCTCCGTCCTTTCTGTCTGCTGAAGAAGTTGCATGGCTCGCTTCGTAAATCATGCCAATAGTTGTTATCCACTCGTCCGTCCAGTGCATGTGGCTGCTTGCCCATAACAATCTAGCTTCCTTGTGGCTCTGCATGAGGTGTAACAGACGACTCATTTTGCGGAGCACAATGTTGTGACTTTCCTTGATTCGTCGATTAACTGTGTCCTTTGAGACGGTGACACCAACAGTCCAAGAAACTTGACGTGGTGAAAACCTTTGAGATGAAACTAAACGCATGATGGCACGATCATCTCATTTGGTTGTTATTCAAGGCCTTCCTGGCCGTTTTCTGGCAATTAACACACCATGTTTTGATAAAACGCGGTGTGTTAACATGGGGAGGAGTAGGGCAGTCATTTGTATAAAGTCTTATAAATGACTGCCCTACTCCTCCCCATGCCTTTAAAAAATTTTGCTACAGGCAATCCATTTGCTCTTGTCTCCAAATCTTCTGCACCTCCTCACCAGAAAGTTGACTGTCGCGTAGCATTTTGGCAAATGAATGTCTGACGGCAGGTAAGCTGTCTTTTGTAGGCTGAACCGAATTACAGCCCGTGCATGTGCGTACAACATGCTAATTTGTACATCTCATTTGCATGTGACTATTTTACATAGTTGTTTTTATATTTATGAAACACCTAAAATTACACTATTTCATTTTGGGGTATTCTTTTCACACAATCCGGTCATCTTAATGGATCGAAACGTTTGTTGTACGTTTATGTCTAATTAGGTACCACTTCAGCTTCCTACCTATATTCACATTGCGTTCACGGCGCAAAGTCGACTGTCATTATATTTATGCGACGCACCTTATCCATTTTTCTGGTATAAAAAAAACAACTTCTGGAAATAATTATCGGCTGGTTATAAGGAAACCTGAATTCACACACACTTACACTAAATTGAAATACAGGTTTCACAGTACTTTCAAGCATTTTCAAAACAAATACTGAAAAAAAAGGAGGAAAAAGTAATGATTTTCATTCATGCAGTTTGTAAGGCCCCCCCCCCTCTTTATTCTTTTGTTTCTGAGTCTAAAAATGAAAGTACGGGAAGTTTAATGTGGAACATTAAAAAAAACATAGCTAAATATGACATACTTTAATGGCACAATAATAACAGTGTTAATACTACAGGTGCTTGCATTGATGCAATGCTTTATAATGTAAGTTTCTCAGTCAAGTATATAATTCAGGTAATACATATGCAGTTCATTCATGAAAAATAAAGTAACTTATCACTACTATCTTAGACCAGTGGTGTGAAAGCAGTGATATTATCAATAAAATAGTTTTTGAATCACACACACACACTCACTTTTTTTTTTCAGTTTTATATTAAACTCTCATTGTATTGTGATATCCGGACAGCTTTAGAAAACCTGAAATATGTAAGGATAAATTAACAAGGTATAATAACACTTAAAGGTAATAATCGTATTAAAAGTAGATGACATTTTGTAGAATGAGGGTCTACCTTTTAACACTACTGCAAGGCAAAGGTGCACTTATGCAATTAAATCTTTAACCCATATATTACCCATATGTTAAATTAAATTTTTGAAATTGTGCTGATAAATACAACACAACAATCATAACTTATAAAACCTGAAAAGAAAAAAAAAAAAAACATTTTTGAAATTCTGATTTACATTTATTAAGCTAAAATAATTATCAATGACGTATTCCATACTGAAACACGTGAAAAGTAAAAAACTGCCAGAAAATAATGATATATTCTCTAAAAGCACCGTATTCACCTAAGTGTTATGGTGAGATGGTGATCAAGGACTGTATGCGCTTCTACACCTGCCAGTCTAACTGCTGGATACAATTGGATTTTCACAACAGCCGCTAAAGTGGAAACACAAGAAGGAAGGGAAAATCATAACATATAATTCCTTAATGCACAAAACTACAAATATATATATACTTAAATATTGCTGATTTAATATAGCAGCAGGATACACTAACATAAAACAATTACATTAACTCTCCAATGCAGTTGGTGAAACAAGATACCTCATGATTATTAAAAACTGATAAACTATATATGAAAAAAGAACTGTTACATCTAAATTTTATTAGATAGTTTTTATACTTTCTTGGATAAATAAATATTGAAAAAAAAATTACTGTGCCAGGAAAATATGAAAACAGAATTTTAAAAATACCTCTGTGAACCAGTTAGTACAAAGCACCTCTCAAATAAATATCAGCTATACAAGAAATTAAGTAGAATATTGGATAAAATTTCCTGAGATAAATTAAGATCAGGAAAATGTGAAAAACAGCAAAGGGCACAGACTGTTTTCTTCAAATGATCTGAAGCAGAACATGTGTAATTGTGCTACAAGATTTCTTGAGATGTTAGTTTGTAAGTTTCTGACAATTTGTTTATTTTTCATAAGGAAAATAATCATGAAATTTTCCAATTAAAAGTTAAGAAATTCAGAGATCCCAACATTAAGCACTCACTGTTCTTTTTGAAGGATCTTCATTAATTTAAATGTTTCATACAGCTGTTATATATTTTATTTCCATCAATATACTCTGCATTCTCATTTTGATCATGAGAAATCAGGACTACTGTTTGGTATAAACATTTTTAACAGGAAAAAATTAATATTTCACAAATGAAGATATTCTGGCTACATCCAGTTACAAAATTGTGCTGTTTTCATAATTTCGTATCATTTACTATCAAAAATATTATTTTGAAAATATATACCCTCAGGCCACCCCAGCAAAAAAACAAAAAAAACAACTAGTGTAACCATTATTTGATCAAACCTAATATAAGTCTAGGTCTAGGCTCTTCAAAAACATTTGACAGCAAAAGTCAGTGTAAAATATCATAAAATACCAAAATCAGTTTTCATGCAAATGTGTTGATATTGTGCCCTGTTGTTTTAGTGACAACACAAAAAAATAAATATCCATATTTATACTATCGTTAGCAGTGTAAAAGTATGAAACTTTCACTGAGGTAATGTTACAATTTTTGCGAAGGAAACATTGTGAAATCAGTTTACAACATAACCTAAAATTTACTGCAATGTTTATTTTTGCAGTTTTTACTGAACTCACATCATATTTTGATATAACAGTGCTGAAATTCTGGACTATTAAATTTTGAATTATGGGAATATTCTTCTCTTCTTTACACAATCTGACATGCTCATTCATATCATATCTGAGTGGATAATCTAGTTAATTTTTCATTTGTAACTAGCCAGTACTTTAAGCACACTTACTTCCTTGTCACTAAGAAATTATACTGTAACAAACTTACCTATTTACATTTTTCACTCAGATATCACTGAACAAATAGCCCAAACAACACTCATCCATCACGTTCATTGTTTTTTTACTTCATGCACATAACAAAAAATACCCGTAGTATGAACCATAGCAGATTTTTTAATTATTTTAAAAACTGTGTACTTAGCTTCCAAAATTCAGTTTGGTATTGCAGAAATAAAGCAGCAATAAAAATTCAACCTCTATAAAAAATATGCCATCGCAATTTAGCAAGAGCTATTTTAAAATTATTTTATGTGTAATAAAAACATGCAGACAATCTAACAAGATTTATTCTACTTACATGAAAGTTCCAGTTAGCATGTGCTCTGTGAATGAACAATGGTTGAACCACAGAATGTTGAACAAGAGTTGCCTACATGTTGCTTCAAGTGTAGCCTCCCTCCATGCTAATGACTCACAAGGAAATTGGTTGAAGCTTAGGTCGTGCTTGACTGTAATTGGATTACCCAAACCTTCCCCTCAATAGCTCATCAGTTTGAAAATTGTTAGCTGTATGTCAACATTCAATGATAACGTCTTGCCTACCAGATTGGGAGTAGAATACAGTGGCACAGCATCATGCCTATGTTAAATTGTAAGGGTGTGCTACCTGAGTTGGGTTTGCTCACGGTGGTGCTTAAACCTTCAACCAAAAAAAAAAAAAAAGAACAAGCTAAGCCGAGATTTACTTTCTGATAATATTGTGTAACACTCATCCCCTGTTGAATGGATCACTCTTGTATGTAGAGTTTGCGGGTAAATGGTAAATTGAAAACGAAAAAAAAAAAAAAAAAAAAATCGGGGGACAGGCAAAGTCCAGAAGTCAAGTTAAGACAACATTTTCACTGATTATGGCTATAGAACCATATTTGGAATATTGACACAAATTTGTGAACAAAAGCATTTGTTTTCAGAAGGCCACATAGCATGAAAGTTTAGAAATGTTTTTTCCTTTGGTCTTTCCACTGACATTATTGCTTTCAACAGCTGCTATGTAATACTGACTAATATTATCAAAGGCCTATCTGTGTAAAACCAAGTGCAATAAACTTCCAATAATAATATGGCACCATTGGAACTTCAGCCATTCTGCATTTAATGAGAACTTCTAATTATTGGAGGGTACACCTAGATATACCCCAAAAGACTTTATTACGGAAGTTTCACATTTATTGTGTATTAATAAAAAGTGCAGTAAAACCTTTTTAATGAACTCTTCCCAAATAGTGGGTATCTTCATTTAGTTCACAGTTTTGTGATCCCAGTATCAAAGTACAGGGTGTCCGAAAAATTAACAGTGCACTGAAAGTAACACTTACCGCGTCAAATTGATTCCTACAAGAGGTGTTGGAAATGGGCCCCACCGATGTCCAGACATGTCTGCATACACTTTTGCATGCTGATGAAGACATTTCTCAGGGTATGTGGTGTGATTTGTTGGATGTGGATTGTTATTGCAACTTGTAGCTCTTGAAGTGTTTGCAGATTGCCTGCATACACCTTCCCCTTCATTGCTCCCCACAGGAAAAAGTCGGGCAGCATCAGATTCAGTGACCAGGCAGGCCCCAGTCCCCGGGAGATGATGCGATTACTGAAGAATTCCCTCCAGAAGCTGTATTGAAGCGCCTGCTGTGTGAGCAGTTGCACTGTCTTGCTGGAACCATCCTTCATTGATTTCCTGTTCCATGAGTTCAGATATGAATGGTAGGATAATCTAGGCATGGTACTGTTCTGAGTTTATGGTTTCACTGAAGAAAATGAGCATTACGGGGTGGGGGGTGGTCTGTATCACAAAATTTCCCAGTGAACTGTTTTTGTATTTCATCCATGTTCCACCAAAAACACTGTTCAACCATTAACATCCTTGTCCTTGTTCTGAGACGAGTGCTCAATCGACACATCTGCCTGTGTTGACCAAGGCCTCGGGAATGACCTTCGTTCGGCACAACAGCTGTGCGCACCTCGAGGTGGGGAGACATGAAGGTTGCCAGCCACAAAGCACTTCCACTTTTGGGTCACTTCTGTGATTATATTCAAAATTTCTTTGTTATTACATTACTACAATTCATACATTCAGTGCACAGTCATTATTCGGACACCCTGTATATATGCTTTTGTATATTTACCTCCAATAGCAGGCCCACCAAATAAATACAGTGATCTTCGTCAAAAAAAAGTTAAAAACACGAACCTTGAAGAACAAAATTTTAATTTTTGCCTCTATTTTCTTCAGTTTCTTTGGTCTAAAGCATGGTGGCTTTTTGTTCTTAAGATCCCCATTTCAAATTTGCTATTGAAATTTCGATTAAAGCCAATCATTTCATAGATGCAAACTGATTTTCTGCTTGCCTAGCAAATGTGTGGAATTTTTGTTTAGATAACTTGCTGGATTTGAAAATGGTGACTATATATATATATATATATCATTGTCAACCATTATCAATCCACTGCTGGACGAAGGTCTCCCCAAGTTTCCTCCACAACGGTCTGTCTTCTGCTAGTGTCCTCCATGTCACTCCCACATACTTTCAAATTTCATCCACCCATCTTCCACGTGGTCTTCTTCTGGGTCTTTTCCTGTCCCTTAGAATCCAATCTAAAATTTCGGCTGTCCATCGATGGTCTGTCCTTCTGGCAGTATGTCCAGCCCATTGCCATTTCAGGGATTTAACTCTGGTAATGATGTCTTCCACTCTTGTCATTTTTCGGATCCACGAGTTCCTCTTCTTATCTCTCCTGGTTACACCAAGCATGCACCTCTCCATGATCATTTGAGTTGTCTGCAGTCTTTGTATGTCTCTTTTAGTTAAGGTCCACATCTCTGCACCATACGTAAGCACTGGAAGGATGCATTGATCAAACACTTTTCTTTTAAGACATAATGGCATATTGCTCTTGAAAATTATGCTGTTTCTTCCAAAAGCTCTCCAGGTAAGTTTTGTACTCCGATTAATTTCTTCATCAATGTGACCCTCACTTGATATCTGCTGTCCAAGATAAACGTACGTGTCTGTTATCTCCAGCTTTTCTTCATCAATCGATAAATCTTCATTTCTTGTAAAAGCATTGAACATCACTTTTGTCTTCTGAAAGTTCATTTTTAATCCCACTTCTTTACTCTTGTCAGCAAGTTCCTGGATCATACTGTGCAGCTCTGATGGGGTAGTTGCAAAAATGACTATGTCATCAGCAAAACGAAGGTGGGTTAGATAATCTCCATTAATCTTTATGCCTTTGTTTTCCCAGTTCAGTGATTGAAAGACATTTTCCAATGTGGCATTAAAGAGCTTCGGAGATATGGTGTCACCTTGTCTCACTCCTTTTCCAATTTTTATGTGTGTTGTATTTTCAAACAGCCAAATCTTTGCACTTGCATTTTCATACATGTTATTAATAATGTTAATGTATGCATCTTCAATACCGCAGGACATTGTAACTGCTGATGGTTTCACCGAATCGAAGGCTTTTTCATAATCGATAAAAGCCATGCACAATGGAAGTTCATATTCCCCCGCTCTTTCAATTAGTTATCTCAGTACGTGGATATGATCTATTGTGCTGTAGCCACTCCTGAATCCAGCTTCTTCTCTCGGTTGAGCCATGTCCAGTGTCACTTTCAAGCGGTGTGAAAGAACTTTAGTGAAGATTTTATAAACCACTGATAGGAGGCTGATAGGTCTGTAGTTCCTGAGATCCTCAATGTCACCTTTTTTATGTAGCAAGATCATTGTAGCGTTGTTCCAGTCCTCAGGAATTTTCCCTTCATTAAGGCATCGAGTGAAAATTTGGGCGAGTACTGTTTCGATTTCTCCACTGGCTTCTTGTATGATGTCTACAGTAATTCCATCTTCTCCTGGAGCTTTTCCTCGCTTCATGTTCTTGATTGCATGTGCAACTTCTGCTGGAAGGACTGGAAGAACTCTGGTACTGGTACCTTTCATGATGTCTGGAGTACATTTATCATCCCTTTCATATAATTTGGAGTAGAAATCTTTCACTCTTGTCAAAATTTCGCCTCTATTTCTTGTTACAGAACCATCTTCTTTTCTCAGTGCCATAATCTGTTTTTTTCCCTTACTGAGATGTCCCTTTGCTATCTTTAGGCTTTGGTTGTTTTCAATTGCTTTCCTTACTAGTTCACAGTTGAATTTCCTTACGTCTTCAGTGATACTTTTTCGTACTGTCTTGCATAGCTCTATATATTCCACTTTGGAAGTCACATCTTCTTTAGTTGTCCTCATCACTCTTCTTTTTTGCATCAACATTTTGGTTTTTCCTGATAATTTGTTCACATGCAATTTGTTCTTAGACCCAGCTAATTTTGTTGCTGTTTCCATAAAAGCTTTGGTTACTTTTCTGTTAGCTTCAGAAATATCCACTTCTTCCGATGTTAGGTCTTCTAAAGCAGAGAATCTGTTCTTCAGTTCCAATTTGAAGGTATTATGGTGTTTTTTAAGGTTGGTTATGTCAATACATTTTGTTTGTCTTATGAGCTTGCTACGTTCGAGTTTAGTGTTGAGGTGCATCTTACATCTCACCAATCTATGGTCACTGCCTGTGTTGAACTTGTTTAGCACACTGCAGTCTTCTATGACGAATTTTTTGTTACACATAATAAAATCAATTTCACTTGTCGTCCCATTTGGATGTCTCCATGTCCATTTCCTGTGTGGCTTTTTCTTGAAAAAGGAGTTCAAGATAAAAAACCCTTCTGCGTCTGCAAACTCTACGAGAGTATTTCCACGCTGGTTTCTGTTGCCGTGACCGAATTTACCTACTGAAGTTTCATTCTGTTGCCGTTGCCCTATTTTTGCATTGAAATCTCCCATAATTATCTTCAAGTGCTGCTTACCTTTATTATTTAGATAACGAATTTCCTCATAAAATTCTTCAATTTCTTCTTCAGCATGACTTGTGGTGGGTGCATAAGTTTGAATGATCTGAGCCTGGTATCTTCTCGAGAGTTGGATAACGAGTCGTGCAGCTCTGTCAGAGGAACTTTCAACTTCTACAACTTTATCCTTCAGTTTCTTGTTTATTATAAATCCAACACCACTAGTTCTGCCAGTATCTGTCCCATGATAGTAGAAGAGATGTCCACTTTTCAGTTCAATGAGATCTTCTCCTTTTCTCCTTACCTCACTTAGCCCGACGATGTCCCACTTGATTCTTTGTAGTTCCTCTTCCAATTCAAGAAGCCTTGAATTAGAAGATAGGGAGCGTCCATTGTACGTTGCCAAGGTCAGCATCAGATGGCAGCCTAGTCCGGTCCTCCGGGGATTTTTAGCACCCTCTGCCTTCATGTCGCACTGGCCGCTGCCTTGGCCAGGTACATTCCAGCTGCCGGAGACTGAGGGCCAAGATTTAAGTTGTGGAGTCGTTTTGGAGGGGTTTGGCCATAACTCACCACGCTGGCCAAGCGGGTTGGTGAGTGTGGGATAGCATTTCCTCTAATCCCTCCCGATGGTATAGTTATACCGCTATTGGCGGTCGTCAGAGCCCCTTTAGTGGGAACATCCCATATATATATATATATATGTCAACCCCGCCTTATATCATCATCGTCAACCATTATCAATCCACTGCTGGACGAAGGTCTCCCCAAGTTTCCTCCACAACGGTCTGTCTTGTGCCAGTCTCCTCCATGTCACCCCTGCATACTTTCAAATTTCATCCACCCATCTCCCATGTGGTCTTCTTCTGGGTCTTTTCCTGTCCCTTGGAATCCAATCTAAAATTTCAGCTGTCCATCGATGATCTGTCCTTCTGGCAGTATGTCCAGCCCATTGCCATTTCAGGGATTTAACTCTGATCATGATGTCTTCCACTCTTGTCATTTTTCGGATCCACGAGTTCCTCTTCTTATCTCTCCTAGTTACACCAAGCATGCACCTCTCCATGCTTTTTTGAGTTGTCTGCAGTCTTTATATATCTCTTTTAGTTAAGGTCCACGTCTCTGCACCATACGTAAGCACTGGAAGGATATATATATATATATATATATATATATATATATATGTATATCCGATGTTAGAAGGCCTAACATCGGAAGAAGTGGATATTTCTGAAGTTAACAGAAAAGTTACCAAAGCTCTTATGGAAACAGCAACAAAATTAGCTGGGTCTAAAAACAAATTGCATGTGAACAAATTATCAGGAAAAACCAAAATGTTGATGCAAAAAGAAGAGTGATGAGGACAACTAAAGAAGATGTGACTTCCAAAGTGGAATATATAGAGCTATGCAAGACAGTACGAAAAAGTATCACTGAAGACGTAAGGAAATTCAACTGTGAACTAGTAAGGAAAGCAATTGAAAACAACCAAAGCCTAAAGATAGCAAAGGGACATCTCAGTAAGGGGAAAAAACAGATTATGGCACTGAGAAAAGAAGATGGTTCTGTAACAAGAAATAGAGGCGAAATTTTGACAAGAGTGAAAGATTTCTACTCCAAATTATATGAAAGGGATGATACATGTACTCGAAACATCATGAAAGGTACCAGTACCAGAGTTCTTCCAGTCCTTCCAGCAGAAGTTGCACATGCAATCAAGAACATGAAGCGAGGAAAAGCTCCAGGAGAAGATGGAATTACTATAGACATCATACAAGAAGCCAGTGGAGAAATCGAAACAGTACTCGCCCAAATTTTCACTCGATGCCTTAATGAAGGGAAAATTCCTGAGGATTGGAACAACGCTACAATGATCTTGCTACATAAAAAAGGTGACATTGAGGATCTCAGGAACTACAGACCTATCAGCCTCCTATCAGTGGCTTATAAAATCTTCACTAAAGTTCTTTCACACCGCTTGAAGGTAACACGGGACATGGCTCAACCGAGAGATCAAGCTGGATTCAGGAGTGGCTACAGCACAATAGATCATATCCACGTACTGAGAGAACTAATTGAAAGAACGATTGAATATGAACTTCCATTGTGCATGGCTTTTATCGATTATGAAAAAGCCTTTGATTCGGTGAAACCATCAGCAGTTGCAATGGCTCTGAAATCCTGCGGTATTGAAGATGCATACATTAATATTATTAATAACATGTATGAAAATGCAAGTGCAAAGATTTGGCTGTTTGAAAATACAACACACATAAAAATTGGAAAAGGAGTGAGACAAGGTGACACCATATCTCCGAAGCTCTTTAATGCCACATTGGAAAATGTCTTTCAATCACTGAACTGGGAAAACAAAGGGATGAAGATTAATGGAGACTATCTAACCCACCTTCGTTTTGCTGATGACATAGTCATTTTTGCAACTACCCCATCAGAGCTACAGAGTATGATCCAGGAACTTGCTGACAAGAGTAAAGAAGTGGGATTAAAAATGAACTGTCAGAAGACAAAAGTGATGTACAATGCTTTTACAAGAAATGAAGATTTATCGATTGATAGAGAAAAGCTGGAGATAACAGACACGTACGTTTATCTTGGACAGCAGATATCAAGTGAGGGTCACATTGGTGAAGAAATTAATCGGCGTACAAAACTTGCCTGGAGAGCTTTTGGAAGAAACAGCATAATTTTCAAGAGCAATATGCCATTATGTCTTAAAAGAAAAGTGTTTGATCAGTGCATCCTTCCAGTGCTTACGTATGGTGCAGAGACGTGGACCTTAGCTAAAAGAGACATACAAAGGCTGCAGACAACTCAAAGAAGCATGGAGAGGTGCATGCTTGGTGTAACCAGGAGAGATAAGAAGAGAAACACGTGGATCCGAAAAATGACAAGAGTGGAAGACATCATGATCAGAGTTAAATCCCTGAAATGGCAATGGGCTGGACATACTGCCAGAAGAACAGACCATCGATGGACAGCCGAAATTTTAGATTGGATTCCAAGGGACAAGAAAAGACCCAGAAGAAGACCACATGGAAGATGGGTGGATGAAATTCGAAAGTATGCGGGAGTGACATGGAGGAGACTGGCACAAGACAGACCGTTGTGGAGGAAACTTGGGGAGACCTTCGTCCAGCAGTGGATTGATAATGGTTGACAATGATGATGATGATGATGATATATATATATATATATATATATATCATCGTTAACCATTATCAATCCACTGCTGGACGAAGGTCTCCCCAAGTTTCCTCCACAACGGTCTGTCTTGTGCCAGTCTCCTCCAGCAGTGGATTGATAATGGTTGACAATGATGATGATGATGATGATGATGATATATATATCATCATCATCATCATTGTCAACCATTATCAATCCACTGCTGGACGAAGGTCTCCCCAAGTTTCCTCCACAACGATCTGTCTTGTGCCATTCTCCTCCATGTCACCCCTGCATACTTTCGAATTTCATCCACCCATCTCCCATGTGGTCTTCTTCTGGGTCTTTTCCTGTCCCTTGGAATCCAATCTAAAATTTCGGCTGTCCATCGATGATCTGTCCTTCTGGCAGTATGTCCAGCCCATTGCCATTTCAGGGATTTAACTCTGATCATGATGTCTTCCACTCTTGTCATTTTTCGGATCCACGAGTTCCTCTTCTTATCTCTCCTGGTTACACCAAGCATGCACCTCTCCATGCTTCTTTGAGTTGTCTGCAGCCTTTGTATGTCTCTTTTAGTTAAGGTCCACGTCTCTGCACCATACGTAAGCACTGGAAGGATGCATTGATCAAACACTTTTCTTTTAAGACATAATGGCATATTGCTCTTGAAAATTATGCTGTTTCTTCCAAAAGCTCTCCAGGCAAGTTTTGTACGCCGATTAATTTCTTCACCAATGTGACCCTCACTTGATATCTGCTGTCCAAGATAAACGTACGTGTCTGTTATCTCCAGCTTTTCTCCATCAATCGATAAATCTTCATTTCTTGTAAAAGCATTGAACATCACTTTTGTCTTCTGAAAGTTCATTTTTAATCCCACTTCTTTACTCTTGTCAGCAAGTTCCTGGATCATACTCTGCAGCTCTGATGGGGTAGTTGCAAAAATGACTACGTCATCAGCAAAACGAAGGTGGGTTAGATAATCTCCATTAATCTTTATCCCCTTGTTTTCCCAGCTCAGCGACTGAAAAACACCCTCCAATGTGGCATTAAAGAGCTTCGGAGATATGGTGTCACCTTGTCTCACTCCCTTTCCAATTTTTACGTGTGTTGTATTTTCAAACAGCCTAATCTTTGCACTTGCATTTTCATAGATGTTATTAATAATATTAATGTATGCATCTTCAATACCGCAGGTTTTCAGAGCCATTGTAACTGCTGATGGTTTCACCGAATCAAAGGCTTTTTCATAATCGATAAAAGCCATGCACAATGGAAGTTCATATTCCCTTGCTCTTTCAATTAGTTCTCTCAGCACGTGGATATGATCTATTGTGCTGTAGCCACTCCTGAATCCAGCTTGTTCTCTCGGTTGAGCCATGTCCAGTGTTACCTTCAATCGGTGTGAAAGAACTTTAGTGAAGATTTTATAAACTACTGATAGGAGGCTGATAGGTCTGTAGTTTCCGAGATCCTCAATGTCACCTTTCTTATGTAGCAGGATCATTGTAGCGGTGTTCCAATCATCAGGCATCTTTCCTTCATTAAGGCATCGAGTGAAAATTTGGGCGAGTACTGTTTCGATTTCTCATCGTCAACCATTATCAATCCACTGCTGGATGAAGGTCTCCCCAAGTTTTTTCCACAATGGTCTGTCTTGCACCAGTCTCCTCCATGTCGCTCACGTGTGCTTTTGAATTTCATCCACCTATCTCCGAAGTGGTTGTCTTCTAGATCTTTTCCTGTCCCTTGGAATCCAGTCTAAAATTTCAGTTGTCCTTCGGTGGTCCATCTTTCTGGCAATATGTCCAGCTCATTGGTATTTCAGGAATTTTACTCTGCTCATGATGTCTTCCACTCTTGTAATTTTTTTCCTGTTACATGAGTTCCTCTTCTTATCTCTTTTGGTTACACCAAGCATGCATCTCTCAATGCTTCCTTCTGTTGTCTGCAGTTTTTGCATGTCTTTTTTAGTTACAAGTCCATGTCTCTGCTCTGTACATAAGCACTGGAAGGATGCGTTGATTAAACACTTTTCTTTTAAGATATAATGGCATATTGTTCTTAAAAATTGGAATGTTTCTTCCAAAAGCTCCCCAAGTTTTATGCACCGATTAATTTCTTCATCAATGTGAACCTCGCTTGATATCTGCTGTTCAAGGTAAATGTACGTATCGGTTATCTCCAGTTTTTTTTACCCCCATCAATCGATAAATCTTTATTTCTTGTAAAAGCATTTTACATCACTTTTGTCTTGTGAAAGTTCATTTTTAATCCCACTTATTTACTCTTGTCAGCAAGTTCCTGGAACATATTCTGCAGCTCTAAAAGAGTAGTTGCAAAAATGACATCAGCAAAACGAAGGTGAGTTAAAAAATCTCCATTAATCTTTAACCCTTTGTTTTCCCAGTTTAGTGATTGAAAGACATTTTGTAATGTATCATTAAAGAGCTTGGGAGATATGGTGTCACCTTGTCACACGCCCTTTCCAATTTCGCTGTATCCTCAAATAGCCAAACTTTTGCACTTTCATTTTCATAGATGTTATTAATAATACTAATGTATGCATCTTCAATAGCACAGGATTTCAAAGCCGTTGTAACTGCTGATGGTTTCACGGAATCAAAGGCCTTTTCATTATCAATAAAAGCCATGCTTAATGAGTTCATTTTCCCCTTGCTCTTTCAGTTAGTTCTCTGAGTATGTGGATATGATCTATAGTGCTGTAGCCACTCCTGAATCCAGCTTGTTCTTTCAGTTGAGCCATGCCCAGTGTTACCTTCAAGCGATGTGAAAGAACTTTAATGGATATTTTATATGCCACTGATAGGAGTCTGACGGGCATGTAGTTCCTGAGATCCTCCGTGTCATCTCTTTTATATAGCAGGATCATTGTAGCATTGTTCCAATCCTCAAGAATCTTCATTTCATTCAGACATCTAGTATAAACTTGCGTGAGTGTAGTTTCAATTTCTCCGCTTATGTATGATGTCTACGGTAATTCCATCTTCTCCTTTAGCTCTTCCTCGTTTCATGTTTTTGATTGCATGTGTAACTTCTGCCGTGAGGACTGGAAGAACTCTGGTACTGGTACCTTTCGTAATGTCTGGAGTACATGTATCATATGTACTGTATATACAGGGTGGTGTCCGAGAATTATTGGACACATTACAAAATTATGTACAAAAAAAAAACAACTATGAGCATTGTCTGTTTTTCTATGTCACATATTACTAACACGGTTTCTATATTTTTGTTTTGCAGAATTGTTATTCCCAGAATCTGATAGATGGCACTAAGTGTGACCTGATGAGGAATGTATGAGAAATGAGCACAATCAGTAGTCATGTCATCAGTACAGCAGAAGGTGATGTGTGTGTTATGGCTTGTGGAATTGAAGTCTGTCATTAAAGTTAAAAGACGATACCGTTTAGAGTATGGTTGTAATCTTCCGTCAACAAATTCAATTAAGTGGTGGATGAAACAGTTTAAAGAAACTGGCAATGTGGAACATCGTGGAGGAGCTGGTAGGCCTAGCGTCAGCAGTGAGATGGTGACCAAGTTAATGAAAGTTTCCGACGAATCCCCAAGAAATCCATTCATAAAGCAGGCAGAGAACTGTGCATTCCTTCCGAAATCGACAGTTCACGATATCTTGCACAAGAAATTAAAGTTTAATGCTTATAAAATTCAAATAGTGGAAAAGATGCATGTAAATGATCACACTCTATGATATGATTTCGCTGTGGATATGCTGAATCGAGTGGAAAGCGAGAAAAGCTTTTTCAGTACTGTAATTTTTAGTGATGAATCCACATTTCATGTGTCAGGTATTGTGAAATTGTAAATTGTCACAACTGTAGGATATGGGGAAGTGAACAGCTTCATGATGCTATTGAACTGGAACGTGTTTCTCCAAAAGTTAATGTGTGGTGTGCCCTATCAAAAAGAGAAGTGATTGGTCCTTTCTTCTTCTGCGAAAAAACCATAAATGGTGACATTTACTTGGATATGCTAGAAAAGTTTGCTATACCCCTTATCAAAAGATACGACAACGTCATTTTCCAACAAGACGGCGCACCTCCGCATTGGTCAACGTGCGTATGTAAGTGCCTAAATGAGCATTTCCCCAACAGATGGATTGGGTGTGGTGGTCGCATTCCGTGGCCTCCTCGCTCTCCAGATCTAACTCCATTGGATTATTTCATATGGGGTTATTTGAAGGATCGTGTCTATCAGATGCCTTGTACTGATTTGCATGAACTGAAGCAGCATATCACAGCTGCTATTAATTCCATAGCTCCTCAGATGCTTGCCAATACATGGCATGAAATCGAGTATTGCTTGGACGTAGTATGAGCAACCAAGGGATCTCACATCGAAATTTATTAACTTGTGTAGTTACATTGTAAGTTAGTACAGCCTGTTTCTTTTTATCTGTTTAATGTTTTGTTTTATATAATTTTGTAATGTGTCCAATAATTCTCGGACACCCTGTGTGTATATATACAGGGTGTTCGGAAAGTAACTGTGCACCTAGGCTACCGTTTTGTTTTCGCAGTTATCAAGTGCAGTATGTGCCACCGGAATGTAATAAAGTGGATTCTCCCAGTCACAGCCGATCGCGGGAACCCATGGGGCTCACTGCGCATGCGCAGCAAGCTGTTCAAAGCGTCGGTTGCCACATTGTGGCAGTTGAGTTCCAGAGGTCAACAGAGACGAGTCATTGTTACTGTAAGTATCGAAGTTGTCGTGTGTGCTGTTGTTGTTCAGTTTTTCGCACTATGGTTCTTTCAATTGCGGAACGTGTGTTTCTGGTTGAATACGTCTTTCGAGAAGGCAATGAATACACCGATTTAGTGCTCTCTGGGTATGTTAACGCACAAAACACACGATTGTGGTTCACAGAGACTCCTCATGCTGTGTCGGAACGACCCGTGCATGACCAGAAAATCGAAGTGTGGGTTGCGCTATCCCGACGGCGCATTGTCGGGCAGTTATTCTTTCAGGACACCCTTAATAGTGCATGTTACTGTTCCATACTCCACGACTTCATCAGCCGCGTTGAAGAAGACGAAATCACCTGCAGTTGGTTTCAACAAGATGGTGCTACTGCGCACATAGCTCACACCTCTATGAAACTTCTGAATGAGGTTTTCGGCGAACGTGTCATCTCAAAAAATCTATGGCCCCCTAGCTCCCCGGACCTTACTTCCCCAGGTTTTTTTATCTGGGGCGCAGCAAAATCTGCTGTGTATCGTGATCGCCCACGCACGCTTGATCAATTACAAACTGCAATAACTACGTTCATCAGAAACATCTCACAAGCAGAGCTGCAGCAAGTGTTTGCAAATAAACTGAAACGGGTTCAGCGCTGTATCGACGCTCGTGGAGATCACTTCGAACATTTTTTCTAAGTGCATAACTTAGGTGCACAGTGACTTTCCGAACACCCTGTATATATATATATATATATACTGAAGAGCAAAGCCGAAAACAAAAGAAAAACTTTTGAATTTAAAATGAAAGTTGCAAAATAACCTGAAGATCAAAACGCGCAACGCAGCAGTTATGAAAATTCAGAATTCACATTCTATTAAGAAGAGACCGCAGCAAAAATAATTTTTTTGACTCATACCAAGTACAACATAGAAAAAGTTATGTATTTACCGGTGTGAGTAAAAAGAGAAAAAAATAAAACAACTGAATGTAGAAAGTGTTGAGAATACTGAGCCTTAGCTTTATCAAGGACCAGCAAAAACTCTGCATTTTCTCACTTCCACAAAGACCTAGTTGGAAATGGTTTTCTGCAAAGTCATAGATGCAAGAAATAAGCCCACCAAAATTTTTTTAAAAATATATATATATATGTCATGATCTCGGCAGAGTTGTATGACTTAGCTTTAGTTAACAATTTAGCTTGCATCCATAACTTTCCTGGCCTGACCCATGCTCTTCATCTGTTACTATTAAACAGATAGAAGAAGAATATAGAAAATTCGAGTTGTGAGAGGGAACGTGGAAAAATAAAATAAAATAAAATTGAAACTGAAAAAACCAGGTTGCCTTCATCAGGAGAGCAACAACCAGAGTGGCTTTTGTGGTATCAGTGAACGACTAGGAAAAACCAATAGTCGACTGATCCTGCTCCCAAAGCCACTAAATCCAGACCAGTTAGAATGAGAAACATCCGAATGCTAAAAAACTGTAGAAAACAAAGAAACAGTAACTCACCCGAAGATGCGAATCCTGTGGCCGGAGTAAACAAGCTGAGCAACCACTAGCACTGAAATACGAATGGAAGGAACAAGAAATAAATAATTAACATGGAAATGTTGTAATAAAAGGTTAAGCAAATACAGGGAACCTAATTGGCCGAACCAGGTGAGCGTAACGATAGATGCAAGACTGTGTATGTAGATGTTCTTCAGCCACAGGGGACCTGTCGTGTGGCACTTTGTGTTACCCGCTAAATTTAAATTTGTAAGGTCCTGTGTTAGTAGAGTGTTGATGTGTAATTTAAAGTTGGGGGAGATAGAATTAAAATTAACTTCTTAATTTTAATTCTATCTCCCCAACTTAATTGATGTATGTAACATCTGAGAAAGTGGACTGGGACATTATTATTTTTAAATTTAATGACTAAGTTGTTGAGGTTTTTTTGTTATGTTTTCAGTGTTAGAACATATTTTGGCAATGCGGTGAAACTGAGAAATAATGACGTTACAGTGTATATCATTAGGGATATTAGAAGACCAGTGGGTGAAGAATTTCATACCAAAATTTAAATCTTGTCTTTTATCGTAGAGGTTGATCCGAAAACCCATTTTTTTTATGATAAAAATGTCAAGGTCTAGAAAATTCATGTGATTGGATGTACTGTTAGTTTTTTTCCAGGGATACGTCATCGGGATAAATTGCCTCACTCATTTGTAAGAAATGAGGGTTATTGAAGACAATGATATCATCGATGTATCTCATAATGATCCCGGAGTCATCAGGCTGAGTAGCAGGCAATGTAGATTCAAAGTGGTGCAGGTAAAGATTTGCTAGACTGCTTGAGAAACTGCTACCCAAATTTAATCCCACGAGTCTGCTGGTAGAGCTTGTTTCCTACAACTGCATAATTATGGCTAATGCAGAAGTCTGTAAGGTAAAATGCCAGTACTGTGAAGTGATGCTGTTATCGAGTGAAAAAAACAGGTCTTTCGTTACTAGGAGTAAGCCCGATAGTGAGATGGATGTGAACAGGTTCTTGAAATCGTAGGTATCCACAGAGGTGATACAATTAAGCATATTTAAAGTTTCAATGACCTTAGCATTGCTGTAAATAATCCAGGTAGAATTTTTTTTTCATTATGGTCAAAGGAAGCTACTGAATAGCTTACCCGCTTTGCAGTTGTAACAACAGCAAAGTTTTTTATTGTTACAACAGCAAAGCGGGTAAGCTATTCAGTAGCTTCCTTTTGACCATAATGAAAAAAAAATTCTACCTGGATTATTTACAGCAATGCTAAGGTCATTGAAACTTTAAATATGCTTAATTGTATCACCTCTGTGGATACCTACGATTTCAAGAACCTGTTCACATCCATTTCACTATCGGGCTTACTCCTAGTAACGAAAGACCTGTTTTTTCACTCGATAACAGAATTACTTCACAGTACTGGCATTACCTTACAGACTTCTGCATTAGCCATAATTATGCAGTTGTAGGAAACAAGCTCTACTAGCAGACTCGTGGGATTCCAATGGGTAGCAGTTTCTCAAGCAGTCTAGCAAATCTTTACCTGCACCACTTTGAATCTATATTCCCTGCTACTCAGCCTGATGACTCCGGGATCATTATGAGATACATCGATGATATCATTGTCTTCACTAACCATCGTTTCTTACAAATGAGTGAGGCAATTTATCCTGATGACGTATCCCTGGAAAAAATTAACAGTACATTCAATCACGGGAATTTTCTGGACCTTCATATTTTAATCAACAAAAAAATGGGTTTTTGGATCGACCTCTATGATAAAAGACAAGATTTAAATTTTGATATGAAATTCTTCACCCACTGGTCTTCTAATGTCTCTAATGATATACACCTTAATGCCATTATTTCTCAGTTTTACCACATTGCCAAAATATGTTCTAACACTTGAAAACATTACCCAAAACTTCAACAACTTAGTCATTAAATTTAAAAATAATAATGTTCCAGTCCACTTTCTCAGACGTTACATACATCAATTAAGTTGGGGAGATAGAATTAAAATTATTTTTTAATTTTAATTCTATCTCCCCCAACTTTAAATTACACATCAACACTCTGTACTAACACAGGACCTTACAAATTTAAATTCAGCAGGTAACACAAAGTGCCACATGACAGGTCCCCTGTGGCTGAAGAACATCTACATGCACAGTCTTGCATCTATCGTTGCGCTCACCTGGTTCGGCCAATTAGGTTCCCTGTATTTGCTTAACCTTTTATTACAACATTTCCGTGTTAATTATTTATTTCTTGTTCCTTCCATTTGCATTTCAGTGTTAGTGGTTGCTCAGCTTGTTTACTCCTACCGCAGGATTCGCACCATCTTCAGGTGAGTTACTGGTTCTTTGTTTTCTACAGTTTTTAGCATTCGGATGTTTCTCATTCTAACTGGTCTGGATTTAGTGGCTTTGGGAGCAGGATCAGTCGAATATTGGTTTTTCCTAGTCATTCACTGATACCAGGAAAGCCACTCTGGTTGTTGCTCTCCTGATGAAGGCAACCTGGTTTTTTCAGTTTCAATTTTATTTTATTTTATTTTTCTACGTTCCTGCCTTCACAAAAATTTATGTTCGATGTTCCTTTGTTGTTATTTCATAACTCTATATTTCGCTAATTCCTTCAGTCTGCTGCATATTGCGCAACCAAGATATTAGCTTCGCAATTTCGTATTTTATTCAGTTATAATTCTTTGGACTTCAGTTATAGTCTTAAAATTTTCTCGTGTTATTACATTACTCCTGCTTGAATATTCTCTCTCTATATATATTTCATAAGGTTCGGATATTTAAGGATACAGCACAAATATGAATGATGTATGGAGTGAGACAAGGTGATGTCATATTTCCCAAGCTCTTTAATGCCACATTGCAAAATGTCTTTCAATCATTGAACTGAGAAAACAAAGGGATAAAGATTAATAGAGATTACTTAACTCACCTTCATTTTGCTAATGACTTAGTCAATTTTGCAACTACCCCTTCAGACCTGCAAGGTATGATCCAAGAACTTGTTGACAAGAGTAAATAAGTGGGATTAAAAAATGAACTTTCAGAAGACAAAAGTGATGTACAATGCTTTTACAAAAAAACAAAGATTTATTGATAGATGGAGAAAAGCTTAAGGCAACCGATACCTACATTTATCTTGGGCAGCAGATATCAAGTGAGGGTCACATTGATGTAGAAATTAATCAGCGTATAAAAATTGGATGGAGAGGTTTTGAAAGAAATAATACAATTTTAAAGAGCAGCCTGCCATTATGTCTTAAAAGAAAAGTGTTTAATCAATGCATCCTGCCAGTGCTTACATATGAAGCAGAGACATGGACCTTAACTAAAAAAGACATACAGAGACTGCAGACAACTCAAAGAAGCATGGAAAGATGCATGCTTAGTGTAACCAGGAAAGATAAGAAGAGGAACTTGTGGATAAGGAAAATGACAGGAGTGGATGACATCATGACCAGAGGGAAATCACTGATATGGCAATGGGCTGGACATTTTGCAAGAAGAATGGACCATCAATGGACAACCGAAATTTTAGACTGGATTCCGAGTGACAGAAAAAGACCCAGAAGAAGACCCCATGGGAGATGGATGCATGATATTCGAAAGTACGCTGGAGTGACATGGAGGAGACAGGCTCAAGACAGACAATTGTGGAAGAAACTTGGGGAGACCTTCGTCCAGCAGTAGATTGATAATGGTTGACATGATGATGATGATAATTCGTCATCATTGTCAACCATAATTCTTCATCATCATTGTCAACCATTATCAATCCACTGCTGGATGAAGATCTCCCCCTTCCACAACTGTCTGTCTTGAGCCAGTCTCCTTCATGTTACTCCAGCATGCTTTCGAATCTCATCCACCCATCTCCCATGTGGTCTTCTTCTGGGTCTTTTTCTGTCACTCGGAATCCAGTCTAAAATTTCAGTTGTCCATCGATGGTCCATTCTTCTTGCAAAATGTCCAGCCCATTGCCATTTCAGTGATTTGACTCTGGTCGTGATGTCTATTTCTTCCAAAAGCTCTCCAGCCAAGTTTTATATGCGATTAATTTCTTCATCAATGTGACCCTTTCTTGATATCTGTTGTCCAAGGTAAATGTAGATATCGGTTACCTTGAGATTTTCCTCACCAATTGCAAAATCATCCTTTCTTGTAAAAGCATTGTACATCAGTTTTGTCTTCTGAAAGTTCATTTTTAATCCCACTTCTTTACTCTTGTCAGCAAGTTCCTCGATCATACTCTGCAGCTCTGAATGGTTAATTGCAAAAATTATTACATCTGCAAAATGAAGTTGTGTTAAATAATTTCCATTAATATTTATCCTCTTGTTTTCCCAGTTCGGAGATTGAAAGACATTTTGCAATGTGGCATTGAAGAGTTTGGAAGATATGGCGTCTCCTTGTCTTGCCCGTTTTCCAATTTTTATTGGTGTTGTATCCTCAAATAGCTGAGCCTCTGCCACTTGCATTTTCATAGATGTTATTAATAATGCTAATGTACGCATATACATACATATAAATATAATTGAAAGAAATTGATATTTTAAATGTGGCTAAAAAGGAAAATTCAGATTCAGGTGTGCAGATTCTTGTGAAATCACCAGCAGAATCACTGAAAAAGGCTCTAAATCCCAAATCTGCATGGCTGTGAGATGCTGGTGACTGGGTTTTGGACAGTAGCAGGTATTGTGCATTATGAGCTGTTTCATCAGGGAGAAACTGTCACTGCTCTCTTACTGGCAGTTGCTGTATATAAAAAGTCAAGGAGTTACAGCCTGCTCTGGCAAATCTTTATGAGCCACTCCTGTTACAGGATAATGCAAGGCGGCAAACATCTGCCATTACCTGTAACACAGTTTTGAACTGGAATGGAGAGTTCTGCCATATTCTCATAATATTTCACCAACAGACTACCACCTCTTCCTTGTGCTGAATAATTATATGCAGCAAAGATTGTTTTTTTTTTAACAGGAATGCCTTGGAGAGGGATTATAAGACTTTTCTGTTTGGTGGTGATTATTTTCACAAGTAAAGGTGTTTCCCTGTGAATGCCTGTTTATGGTGGTGCAGAAACAAACAAAAAAGTCTTATAAAAGTCTCTTGTGAATGTCTGTTTATGGTGGTGCAAAAACACTGGAACCTTTTACACAACCTGATACTTGAACTTGATCCCACTTGGACTTGCAATTGAATTTTTGATATGTTGCCATAACAAATTATTTGCACATCTTTGATTTAGACTTCCATTGAGTGATTAATTTTTTTCTCTGAAAGAGTATGAGATCTGCCCATTGCAAATTATATGTTACAATCCATGCTGCATCATATTTCTCTGTAATCATTTGTACTGATTACTAAAGTAATTTATCTTCCTATAAGAAAATTCTGCAAGTCTTTCACTAATCTTCTAATTACTAGTGCCTACAGCATTCCCAGAATTTGCTTATATTAATCAGCTTTCCATAGTCATGAATAAAGTTGAATTTTCTGTAGAAATCATCTACTACACACCATGTGTAATTGAAGTAACATGTCGATGTTTAGTCACAATATTTTTATCTTTTGTTGACAGCAGTTTCACTGTGCATATGGCTCAACTTTGTCTAATGGTGCATCGACAAAAAATAACAATTATTTTGACCAAATGTTAATATATGTATTCCAATACATTTTTCTGGGTTTTCATCATTAATTGTGGGTGTGTTCTGATTTAACTCCTGTTGAGATTCATGTTGTAAATTGTTTATGAAAATTCCTTCAGAATATGCAGGAAAGGTAGATGAAGGCCAAGGAAATCATGGGTGGACCTGATTCAGGAATGTCTGCATGAGAAAAGGATAATGAGTATGAAGTACAAAAGATCTTGTGTGTGGCGTGTGATGGATGTTAATGAAGCTAGAGCTGTGTGCCGAGATCGCTGTAATTGGAGATGCCTGATACAGTAAACATGAGTTCTTTCTATGAGGAGCTAACCTCTGAATATCGGAGAACAGTTTAGTGATATGTATGTATGTATGTATATGAACACATTAAATGGTGAAATTAGCAGACGAGTGAATTTCTGATTGGAAGTCATAGCTGCCTTAGGAGGATTTCACAGGAATGATGGATTCTCAAGGAAGTTCTGAATGGCTGTCACTGAAAGTGTAATTGTTCCTACTCTGATGTATGGCAGTGAAACCTGAGTACTACAGAAAAAACGTAGGAGCCGTTTGTGTGCTGGAATGAATCGTTACTTACGGGGTGGGGGGGGGGGGGGGGAGACACGCTCTGATCACGTGAGGAATTAAGAGATGTGTTGCTGATGTGTAATGTGAGGCAAAATGTTGTTAGTAAGGTGGAGACTAATATTCTTAAGTGGTTTGGCCATGTTGAAAGAATGGGTGAAGAGATGCTTACTAAGAGAATTTATTCAGTCCAAGTGGCAGGAAAGAAAGGTAGAAGAAGGCCAAGGAAATTATGGGAGGAACAGATTCAGGAATGTCTGAATGAGAAAAAAATAAGGAGTATGAAGTACAAAGGTCTTGCGTATGTCGTGTGATGGATGTTAATGAAGCTCGAGCTGTGTGCCGAGATTACTGTAAATGGAGACATCTGATACAGCAACAGTTAGTTCTTTCCACAAATCATGGCTTTGCATAGAGATCAGTTTTGGCTTGATGCCATGTAAAAAGAAAGATTCCTACAAGCTACATAAAACCAGAAAGTATCTTTCAATTTTAATTTGTATAATGTTCCTTCTTTTGTTTTGATGTCTAGTCTAATGGAATTACCTGATTTATATATTTTTATAAAACCAAACAGGTAATAATTAATGACTTCATCGCTTCATCTTGGTACTTTCAGTATTATAAATATTTAACGGGAATTATCGAGGATAAATTTATTAAGGTACAAATACAGGAAAATTTTTAAATTATAAATCAGATCACCCTAATTATATAAAGAAAAATGTAGCTTTACAATTTAAAGAAAAAGTTGAAAAGCTGAATTCATCTTCAGAAGCTAAGAAAAACATAAAAATAAGTTAAAATCAATCTTATTAGAAAATGATTACCCTTCAAAAGAAATTTGTGAACTACTGGAAGAAAATCCTTCTAGAAACAGAACTGGCACTACAGACAAAAATAAAGAGAAAATTGAATATTTATTCACAAGAAAAGTCACTTACCACAAGGGACTGTTTGAAAAACAAGAAAACCAGCACTAAATATAAAATTAGGTTAGCTCCAGGTTTAAATAACAAAATTAAAAAATACTTACCATCCCTAAAACAAAAAGAAGAAAATACTTTACTCTAGGAAGGAGTCATTTATAAAATAGAGTGTTCATGTGGATTACCATATATAGGAGAAAGAGGATGAAGGTTAACCACCAGAATTAAAGAACACAAAGCAGCAATAAGGAACATCTCAAATAAAACAGGATTAGACAGGCACATACAACAAACTGGCCACAAAATGGACTGGGACTCCTTAAAAGTGATCAAACATCAATCCCACGCAATTATCCAAAAATTAGAGGAATCCCTGGAAATTTACAAGACACAAGGTGGCAACATCAATGACCATGCTGGATGGAAAATCCATCAGGCTTGGTCACCAGACCTGCGGAAGTAGTAAGACGCAAGAACTCCTGACAAAGATCTAGTGTATAGATCGAAAATTTGAGAGGTAATGTACCTTAATAAATTTATCCTGGATAATTCCCGTTAAATATTTATAATACTCAAACAGGTAATTTTTTTTACTTCCCAATTCTAGAGGAGGTAAGAGGAAAACTATAGTTTAAAATCCACAATGTACACATACAAGTATAGGAGTAAAGTGTAGTTGGAGTAATACTTATGTATATTGCTTAGCATTAATATCGGACATGAAAAATAAGCTAACTTGACCCTACTAGTTTTCCCAATTTTGTTTTACTGTTTTATTAAAAGTTTATTTATATGAGAATATTAATGTATATCAGGATATCTCATGAGATTGTGTCCTATTACTATTAACTTCTTGTTTCAGAACATTCTGTTTATGTGTATATTACCTAACATTTTATGTCTTTGAATAATCATGAATCATTGGTTTACATAACGATCAGTTTTGGCTTCATGTCATGTTGAAAAAAATATTATGGCAATTAAAATTGTAGGATCTTTTCTCTGTTTTAGAGATGAGAGTACTTTCAAAAAGAAAAGAAAAAAATCATACCAGACTACTTGAAAAAGTCTGCATAGTGGTAAAAGAGTTTAATTAAGTACGTTCTGTTGACACTACTTTTTTTTTTTGTTGTTGTTGTTGTTGTTGGTCCATGTAAGGAATAGGTGTAAGATGCATCAGCACCACTAAAAATTAAGTATCTTGTGTTGTGTCTGTGCGAAAGGGGCATTAAAACTATGCCAACATCCAAATAAACAGTTTCACAAAAAAAGAAAAAAAAAAAAGAAAGAAAATCCCTGGAAGGTAATTAAATTATTTATCAAACAAGGCTATAGGGGCAGGAAAGTACCAAATTGATGCTGCATATCACAGATTTTGATCTCCAAACTGTAGTCCCTTGTATGTGTTTGTACTAAAGCAATTCTTTGGAAACAGTATAATAAAAACTTTTTACAGCAGTAATTAAAATTATTATTCTGTAACATCATGGTCTTAATTTTGTGTTGAGAGGAAGTTTTTCTCATTGTGAAAAACATAATGCTGCCTACAGCAAAGAAGCAAAGAAAAACATAATATACTACCATGCAGATTTTTAAGACTGCATTTGAAGTTCCTAATATTATAGTCACTAACTTAAAAGTACGTCCGGTAATAATGTTCTGTGTTGTTGCAGGCGTAAACAAAACTTACGATATGTAAAAAGACAAGTGTCATTTTTTTTTGTAGAAATATTTCTGGTTATACTTTATGTTGTATTCCTTATTATTGATTGAGATGCATCTCTTCTGCCCCCCCCCTATTTTTCCTTTCCTATTTTTATTTTTTTATTTTTGTGTTCCTCATTTCTACAGGAAAAATGCTTATGCATAACAAATTACAACATAATGCCATGCATTATGTTGTAACTTATTATTGGAGTGTGTGATTCTATTTCAGGATTAATTTTATTCTAAATTTTCTAGCAAACTTGCCAGATTACAAAAGTGCAAGTTGCCCTTTGGATATTACTTTTTCTTTCTCTTTCTTTCTTTAGTTTTGATTAATATTGCATGAATTTTTGCAATCTTGGCTAAGTTACTTTTTTGCTTTCTTGAAATAACTTTCATTTCTGTAGCAAGTGTAATTCCATTGTAGTATTTAAGAAACTGGTATTACAAAATGTAAATGATCATTTGCCTTTGATTTCCTCTTATAATATTCGTCAGTGGGAAATGTGTTTATATGTTCTGTAGTGCAGCTTGGTTAGAATAATTTCTGTGGTTATTTATACATTAAAAGGATTTTGTTTTCGGCTGTAATTACTTATTGATAAAAATAAAAGTTTTTGTCTCGTTATTAACTTTGTAGTGTATTTTATTCCAAATTCCTGGTTTTTTTCTTTCATTAGGTAATTATTTGAGTGATGTTCTGAGATTTTGATAAATTAAAAAGTACAATTTAAACTGTAAAGTGCATTCCCTTCACTAATTGTTACATAAATTGATATTGAATGCAAAAGCACACTTTTTGCATTACCTCAAGACTATATCCTTTGTCATTTGCAAAAATGTGGCCAGAACTGCAGATTACTGCCAAACAGAAGGTTTCAATTTGCTTGTAAAACCTGTGGTAAGGAATCAAAATTGACTGTAAAGGAATAAAAAATGATGAAAACTGTAATTTTTTTTAATGAAGTCCCTCATCAGCAAATAGATCTTCATTGGAAGTATAGCTAATGCTGCATTGCCATAGCACAGTCTGATGTCATCCTTGTATTTTGTCAGCTTTTAGCTCTCTGTTTGTTTGTGCCTTAAAATCCAATAACTCTCACCTCTTTCTCAGCCTTTGTGAATTCGAACAAAAAGAGTCATTACTGCATGAAGATTTAATTGGCTAACAATACACACTGGGTGTATTCTAACCATTCATTAGGTGTAATTGATAAGTAATGAGACTGACTGATTAACAAACTTGTTTGGCTAAATACACCCAAAAGAATGTTTTTTCTGTCAAAACAATCACCATCAGAGGCATACGGTTATTCCAATGATACTGCCTTTACTTCTTGGGAAACTTGTGTTTCGGAATTGCCTTCAGAGCTTGAATCACATTCTGTAAAATTTTTCCTGGGAGTGGTGAATCTGTATCCTTGTGGAGTAGGTTTGGTTTTGTAAACTCCCAAAACTTATTTGGATCTAACCTGGGGAAAGCAAGCTTAGCGATCAAGCTGGGTGACAATGTTACACAAAGATGTTTTTGGATCCCTTTGGTAACACAGACATGCATAACTTTTCATAGCTACTGGTATGTGATGCCCTGGCAACCGTGAAAATGCTAGTATTGCTGTGGAAAATATCAGCACCACAAAAAAGTGAATGACTTTCACTGTTTTGCCTAAAAAATTATGTTTCAGCTGAAAAAATTTGTGGTCTGAACTTTTCTTCTGATGTTTAATACTGAAAACCTGAAACTGTTAGATTCAAAGTTATTGGAAATGAATGGTTAAATAATCAGGGATTTGATTTCAGAATTGGAGTAATATATATTCTGTATAATATACAACAATGTAGCAATAAAATTAACAAGTATTTATGAAAAATTGATAAAAATAGTTTGCTAAATAAAGGTTGTATTTAAAAAAGGCTAACAATTAGTCCTTTGTTTAAAAATTGATTATAAAATTAATAAAAACATAAAAATAAAAAACATCATAATCTAAATTGATCAAGTATATATTTACTACTTAATGTATTAAAGCCTATCCCTCCCCACTGACATAAAAATGAATGGATAGTCGGAGGAAGTAATGTGCTATAAATGTGAGAAAATGAATAGGTCAAGAAGACGTTGAGTTATGTTCATATTCTTATGAGATTAGTCGTGTAATTAATTCCTAAAGTTGTCTGATATATTGTTCATTAAACCATAATGCTTGGTATCTTATGCTAAAGTGTAATCTCCCCTAGTGACAACTGTTGATTTGATACTTTTATATCCTACAAGTATAATGAAGGATAATCAATAGTGCATGCATGAAGCTTTAAAAAGAAGGCCCTGTCATTATCAGGGCTACAGAAGAGAAGGGTTGGTCTTTAGAGCTAGCTCCTCTGAAGCTGTGAGTTGGAGGTGATGTAGTTATACTGCAGCAGTGGGTTGGTGGTGGGGTTCTCAGAAGCCACTGCTTCATGGGAACTCCAAACAAATCAGTGGAAAAGGCAAGAAAAACTACATAACTCTGGAGTAAAGGAACAAACATGAACTAAACTATCTTTCATCACTGTAATTTAAAAGGAACAAAACATTCTTTAAACTTTAAACATATGTTTCTAACATATTAAGTATTGGGCATATTTGACTTGGATCTTCATGAAAAAGCAGTTGACACATTTCTCCACAATTTTTCTAATCTGCATTGTTTTTTTTTTGTTTTTTTCTGAAGTATTTTTACCTGGCTTCTTAAATTGCTGAATTTGAAATATTGGCGATCTCTTAGAAATGGCCCGTCCTTTCGATTGTTGAACAAAAATTTGGTGTTTTCTAATTATTTTTTCTGGCCTATGGTTAGGACATTTTTCCTAAGTGTTGAAATATTTCTCATCGAATTATCATTACAGACTTTTTGCAAATACTTGTAGTTACAGTATTCTCTCCTCTCTTCATTGCTATTGATTTCACAGTTCATACCCCAGCTTTCGTTTCATCTTAAGCATCCAGATTAATTTTCTTCAGTCTTGAACAATTTTTCTCTTCTCGTGTCTGGGGTCTTCGGTGTTATTTCTTTAGAAATTAAAGAGGTACATTTCCACTAGGCACAACATCAGATTTGAGTATCTTTCTCCAAGGAAATTCAAGTAATCCCTTTTTAGTGTCATCTTCATTCTTCATAATCACAACTCTGAAAATGTTTGCTACAAATTTCGGCATATTTAGCAGCAATGAAGTCCAGTCTTCAACACTTGTTCAAATATTTTTTTCCACCATTGGATTATTCTCAGAAAAAACATGAAATACAATATCTTGTCCTCTCTGGTTCCTGTGTGTATTCCAACGTGTTGCAACAGCACACATGAAAACATTTGTAAATAAAAAAAAATATATATGCAGCTAAATTAACTATTTATATACATGCATATAGTACAGATACTAAATATTTGTACGATTAATTTTGTTATGTGTACACTAACAAATATATTGCAAACAGTAAAATAATCTAGCTTTATGAAGCAAAGTGCAGGTTAGAAAAAAACATTCATAATGACAGCCCTGCAACACTTGTAATATCCAAGCAGCTCAGCGATTCACAACTGGGTACCCAACCTTTCCACGAAAACCATGTCAGAATTCAGTTTCGCAGAGCGAAGGATCAGTCCTCTATTTTATAACTTTGTGTCATTATACCAAGGCTTTGATTCAACTCAATGGTGTGATGATAGTCAAAGCACAACCATAAAGGTGTCCCTTTATGTTGTCTGCCAATTGAGCAGCACATCCATAAGCTGCTCGTATTTAATTATTTTTAAAAGAATTACCAAGCTTAAAAAGAATACTTATGGAAATATAACTTTTATCTAGGCAATTGACAACTGAAAAGTTAGAATTTTAACTGCTTACATTGTAGAGCTGAAGTGTAAATACAGTTTCAGACATGGGGTGTTGGGTTTGCGCTTGTTTCTTTCCTTTCTTAAAGTGCTCATCATATTCTTCAAAGATACAGATATCCATGTAGCACTAATTACACCAGTAAGTACATCTGCAAACTACAAGTATAATTGTCATTACAGAGGTGGTAGGTATGCACATTTATCAGGTGTGATGATCCATGTTATTTAGCAATTCATCTTAGATATGACGTGGTTTGAAATCTCTATTCATTGTCTGA
The DNA here is from genome assembly GCA_039090855.1 of Macrothele yani. Taxonomy (NCBI): domain Eukaryota; kingdom Metazoa; phylum Arthropoda; class Arachnida; order Araneae; family Macrothelidae; genus Macrothele; species Macrothele yani. Next base: position 141,426,858 of record CM076993.1, on the reverse strand, counting down.
AATTCATCAGCCCTGCGTATCATTCTTCCAGTAATACTAACTACTGCCATGTAGTTAGTTGTCCCCAAAAATCGATGCTGTCTAATACAATTTATTGTCAGCTGAAGTAATTTAACTTAATGTCTTAAAACTAAAGTGCGTAATGTAGACAGGTTTTCTTATTTCTTATTCTATTTTTACATATCCAGACAGCAGAAAAGCAAAATGTTTTGTACCATATAATGCACACAATTAGTTGATAGACTAAGAAGGTTCTTAATGTAGCTGTAATAATGCTTAGCATTCCTGAACTTTTTCTCACTAATGAATCTTTCCTCTCTGAACTTGTTTCTCCCATAAGATCATTTGGTCATGGGTTCTTCACTACATATGCCTGAATCTGTTGCTAAAGATTAAGTGTGATAGGCAAATCTGTCCTGTGGGATGAGATAAAAGAAATTGTGCCGGTTTTTCTTGGTTTCATGTGTACTCCCTGTCAAAAATCTATCTATTTTTTATCTTGATCCAGTCCATGATTCAAAAACAAGGCCATTCACATTTGAATAGTGGCTTATTATCCAAGTCATAGAATTTGTTGAAAAATTATCAATCAGAAAGAGTTTTGATAAAGGAAAATGTTGTATCCTTCCAAAAAGTGCTAATTCATTTTGTTCTGTGTGGTTCATTTGGTTCTCAGATTTTGGCCAATGTCATTGGTCAAAATCTGTGTACTTTTTGTTTTCTTTTCTGAACTACCCAAGTCATTCTGTTGTTAATCCTTAGAGGAAGAAGCCAATCCCCTTTCCACCGTTTTTGCTGAGCAATCTACCTTAAATGTGGCACAAATAGCCCCCCCCCTCCATACACACACACCACTTAGTGGCAATTCTGTGTTTTTTAATGGTACTGTATGTCGAGAATTTGAGTGTGCATTATCCGAAATCTGAAAATCTCTGAAATGTGCAATATTTTGTCTAGTGCTGATGTGCCACACATGGAAAATTGTGCTCATTGACTGTTATAAAAGTACCCAGTTCTGAATCAGTTGAGACTATTGTGATGATAACAGTTAAGTTGAAGATGACATTGTTTACACAGTGGAAAAAGTGCTCCTAGACAGCATGTTGAAAATTCATAGCAGTTGTATTGAAAGAGCATTTATGATAGAGCATGAAATCTTATCCGCAATGTGCATTTATGATAGAGCATGAAATCTTATCAGTATATAAAATGAAAGGGAAATTGTTGCAACCAAAGTATAGCTAATGCAGTAGATGACTCCAGGGGTGCAGAAAATTTTCAGGGTCCAATATTTCCCCAGAACGCAATTTTTTTCTGTCCAAAATTTCCCCCAAAACTGTAGCAGACTTCCATACAAGTTTAAGCGAATATTAGAGTATATATGTTGATGATTAAGAACTATCCTTAAAGCCTATTACTGAAAAATTTGAAAAAAAAAAAACCAACCTAATATTTATTTTAGATTCAAAATGTCTGAAACATTTTTGGGTCTAGGTGAAAACAGTGGTGGGGCAGAGAGGGCTGGAAAATAAACAGCTAAAAGAATTCTGCAATTAACTATAATTTATTTCATTCTAGCATTTCAGGCGTATAATTGTGCTAGATAATTTTACTGAATGAAATTTAAATTAGACTTAAATCCTTTGAAAAATGCATGGGTCATTCGCTTTAAAATGTGCAGAACCCCTAATAATTTTTCAGATCGGCGCCTACGACACATTTGCTGCCATTGGTTTCGGAAATTTTTTATTAGCATGACTAGTGGTTGCACCGTACTTATTACTCGTGCCATGCTGTCTACGCCTTGGCATTAGTAAAGTCGTTTGGGCTCGGTGAATCATATGCCAGCGGCAGTACGTCACTGTGCTCATAACCTCTTGTATTTATAACGACATGACATTTTTCAAAATGATTACCTGATTACCATGCAGTAAATTACTCTTATCTTTTGCATTATACTTGTTGTTAATAAGTCCATTTTTCGTTTTATTATTATTACTACTATTATTTTACCCGCGGGCAAAAATTTCCCCAGAGCTGCCTTAATTTTCCCCAAACCTCGTTCGCGCGTTCGGACAAATTCTGCACCCTGGATGACTCTAGAAGAAAGATTTAAAAATGCCATGCAGCACAGCGTATCCTCATTCCTAAGTATATTTTTCATAGTCCTTCAAAAGCTGCAAATGTTTCATCTCCTTGACAAGTCTTTCGGTATTAATTATCATTACATTCAACTGTAATTAAATTTAATGCTTTGTTTGTTTCTATACTTAATATAAAACCTATAGAAAATTTAGCAAAACATACATCTTTTAAAGTTAATGCTATTTTTGTTTGTATTCCTTGCATCAAACCTTAAGTGAAACCTAAAGCACATATCACTTTATCAAAACATAGTGTCATAGGTAGATGCTGATGGATTTCAAAAATGAGTGAAAGTAAAATGCAGGCTGCTGACATACAGCTATTTCAAGATCTGAGAAATTCCGTGCTTGGGGCTGAGATGCTTTCAGTCCCCAAGCATTTGAGATAAGAGATGTTCAACACATCACAAACACTGCTGTGGTGCAAGTGTGTTCTGTCATGCTATAAGAAACACTGTTTTTTTTTTTGCCCAGCTCTCATTTTGTTCCTTGCTGATGAAGTTCCACTCTAATCACTTTGCCAACTTATGCATTACCATAACAAAATTTCACAATTCTTTCCTCTGAAAATTCCCTGTAGCTGTTTAAATATAAAGTTCTGAGAGTAGCTGCACATTTTAAAGTAAAAAAACAACAAAACGGATTGTAGTTCTTTGTTATATAAGCTGCCCCCTTCATTACCTAAGTCATTGCTTTAAAAGAACCGTAATTTTCATCGTATAATCCGCTGATTATATGCTAAAAAGTTTAAAATATAGGTTCTGCGGATTATATGCTGATGCAGATAATACGCATTAAAAAAGCAAGTTTTTATTGCCAAGTTTTTTAAAAAAAGTCTGCAAGATAATTGTGCAGAAGAGGAATATAATTGGAAAAGGAATTCCCTCGAAAAAATGTTCCTCAGTTCAGGAGTTTGTACAGAGTGGAGAGGAAGGGTGTCGTAATGAAAGATCAGGAAAGTTGTGGGGAGGGATGGCAGGAGTCATTTTGTATTGTTGAGATGGACAACTCTGACTGTTATGCTGTCTCTGTTTTTGGCAACCAGCCAATGAAGTATGCACAGTATTTGCTGCATGAACCTATGTGTTCCTCTTTTCAGATCTCATGTGCACCGTGCCTTTTGTTTAGTTCGTCCTTTGTTGTTTTGACCAACGCCTTTGCTGCTGATGTTTTCCTTCATTGCTGTTTGTGATGTCTTTAAAAAGGAAACGTTTCAATTATACTGCTAAATTTAAACTTAAAGTGGTGGGCACAGTTGAGGATATGATTGTGTCACTGCGCGATAGTTTTGAGGTCAGAAAACAATCGTGCAGTAACACGCGTAAAGCCGCTTTACTGCGATCTAAAATGTAAACAAATCCGTCAGTAAATTCTGTGGGAGAATTCGCGGAAGTCTAGCCCTATTTTTTATTGGCCCACGTATAAACTGATCTCCCAATTCTGAAAGCAGGATTTCCTCCAAAAACTTTCGACTTATATAGGTATTTCTATGACTTGTTCTGTATCAGCCTTTCGTCATTGGCAAGGTGTAATGCAATACTCTGGAGTTGCATCGTCGTGATCTATGGATGCCACGCCACTGAGTTTTATCTGTCCAGAGATAAAAATATGAAAAAGTAACCTTTAAAAATGAATTTCTTCATTTAATAAAATCATTTCTTTTCTTATTTCTTCAGGCTCTTGGACCATTATGTGACCAACTTTTCTGTCAGAAATTCCGCTTCTGGTTCAACGTCTATGATGTGCAGATTATATGTTGATATTTTTTTCTGAATGTCACAGTCTGTGGATTATACATCAATGCAAATTATGTGAAGGGGACAAGAAATTTTATGTGAATTTTCACGGTCTGCAGATTATATGCCGGTGCGGATAATACGACAAAAAATATGGTAATAAAATGCAAAAGAAAAAAAAAAGCAATCCAAAAAAGGTCCATTTATACTGACTTCACGCATTCCTTACATTTTTAGTTTTGTTATTATGTGATATCTTGAGGATTTTTTCTTATTTTTCACATTGTTTTGTTTTCTTTTTTCTTACTATTATTAATACAGAGTTGTTAAGGATTATGTTTATTTTTTATTAATAGTATGTTTTGAAAATAAGATTTGTTCAGTTCATGTTTAGTTTTGTCTTGCCAAAAATGTTAACTTTTCAGCAGCGCAATATTTTAAGTGAAATGAGATGTTAGTGCACACATACAAAGTGATATTCCTTTTTTTTTTTTTTTTTTTGTCGTCTTCTTTCTTATGCTAAACTAAAATAACCAGGTCCCACTCTCCAGTAAAGGCAAAAGGAAAACAGGAAATAAATGTAGCAGACCTATTTTATTGGATGTTATTTTAATCGAATAAGCCATTATGGTAGACTGTTATTTTATTGTTTTTATTTTCTGCTTTTACTAAACAGAAAAATGTAAGTAAAGATTGTAGGAATAATATAAGTTGGAAGAAGACAGACTAAAATAAGTTGGAGAAGATTGCAAATTCTGAATATTCTTCAAAACCTGAAATAACAGAAAACATGACAGACCATACTGAGTATTTATTGTGACGATTATGGGCAAAACACGTAACAATATTAACAAAGAAAGGTGACTTGATCACGCTAGTTACGTTAACTAAAACTTTTACAAAAGTTCGTAAGTTGGAAGCTTTCGACCTTATCTTAGGTCTTCATCACGCCAATGGAGGACTAAGATTGTTGCCAGATTCTACATTTGAATTTTTCCTATTTTTGTTGCCAAAACTTAGAATTGATCTCCAGATCAACGGAATGTAGAGAGGAGATTCGGAGTTGCAAGTCATTGAGTTGAAAATAATTTCTATGCTTTCACGGTAACGGAGGGCAAAACGATTGTCAAACGAAGCAATTCGTTTTGCTTCGTTCCAGTGGGGAACTGCAGATGTGTCTTCCATTGTCAAAATAGACAAGGCAGTGTTGGGATTGCCTTTCGAAACATCTTTTCTATGTTCTAAAATTCTATGGCTAATGCTCCTGTATGTGCTTCCAATGTATAAGTTATCCCCAGTAGAAGAAGAGATAGGAATGCAGTAAACTCCTGGGAGGTTCAGGCTTTCAACTTTGTCCCTATCCCTTTGTAGAAGTTTCAAGATGTTTGGGGTAGATTTAATGGCAAGATGGTAACCAAAACTTCTAAAAAGAATCTGTAACTTATAAGCATAGGAAGGATGGTAAGGAACAGAACCACAGAATTTCAGGTCTTCTTTCTTGTGAGGAAGGAGGCATTCGATTTTCGAATGGTTTTCATATTTCTTTATGAGGGAGTTGACTGTAACAGCAGGGAAACCATGAGAGAGGGCTATTGCAGAAATTTTGGAGAGTTCTTCTTGAAGAGAGAGTTGGCTGTTGCAAATGATATGAGCCCTGTGGATGTAGGACTTCAATGCTGCAAGCTTGTAGAGATGCAGGGTGCAAGATTTGTAGGGAATGATGTTAGTGGCTGCAGAAGGTTTTCGATAGACGGAACGAGTAATGGAGAGATCAGCGTTTCTGCAGATAGATACATCCAGGAAATCAATTTTGTGATTTACTTCCTTAGATATAGTGAGCTTAATGGAAGGAAATTTTTCTGTAATGGAGTTGATCAGTATCTGTAGCTCAGACTCGGAATGTGGCCAGCTAATGAAAATGTCGTCTACATATCTTAACCATAGGGAAGGTTGAAAAGGGTGTAGAGGAATTATGGAAACTTCAATATGTTGCATGTAGATTTCAGCAAGCAGAGGGGAAAGATCTACATGCAACATATTGAAGTTTCCATAATTCCTCTACACCCTTTTCAACCTTCCCTATGGTTAAGATATGTAGACGACATTTTCATTAGCTGGCCACATTCCGAGTCTGAGCTACAGATACTGATCAACTCCATTACAGAAAAATTTCCTTCCATTAAGCTCACTATATCTAAGGAAGTAAATCACAAAATTGATTTCCTGGATGTATCTATCTGCAGAAACGCTGATCTCTCCATTACTCGTTCCGTCTATCGAAAACCTTCTGCAGCCACTAACATCATTCCCTACAAATCTTGCACCCTGCATCTCTACAAGCTTGCAGCATTGAAGTCCTACATCCACAGGGCTCATATCATTTGCAACAGCCAACTCTCTCTTCAAGAAGAACTCTCCAAAATTTCTGCAATAGCCCTCTCTCATGGTTTCCCTGCTGTTACAGTCAACTCCCTCATAAAGAAATATGAAAACCATTCGAAAATCGAATGCCTCCTTCCTCACAAGAAAGAAGACCTGAAATTCTGTGGTTCTGTTCCTTACCATCCTTCCTATGCTTATAAGTTACAGATTCTTTTTAGAAGTTTTGGTTACCATCTTGCCATTAAATCTACCCCAAACATCTTGAAACTTCTACAAAGGGATAGGGACAAAGTTGAAAGCCTGAACCTCCCAGGAGTTTACTGCATTCCTATCTCTTCTTCTACTGGGGATAACTTATACATTGGAAGCACATACAGGAGCATTAGCCATAGAATTTTAGAACATAGAAAAGATGTTTCGAAAGGCAATCCCAACACTGCCTTGTCTATTTTGACAATGGAAGACACATCTGCAGTTCCCCACTGGAACGAAGCAAAACGAATTGCTTCGTTTGACAATCGTTTTGCCCTCCGTTACCGTGAAAGCATAGAAATTATTTTCAACTCAATGACTTGCAACTCCGAATCTCCTCTCTACATTCCGTTGATCTGGAGATCAATTCTAAGTTTTGGCAACAAAAATAGGAAAAATTCAAATGTAGAATCTGGCAACAATCTTAGTCCTCCATTGGCGTGATGAAGACCTAAGATAAGGTCGAAAGCTTCCAACTTACGAACTTTTTGTAAAAGTTTTAGTTAACGTAACTAGCGTGATCAAGTCACCTTTCTTTGTGAGTATTTATTGTATTGCAAACAACAGTTTTCAGAAGATCACATGTGAGAAATTTTTAAAAACATGCACGGACTTCCCCAAAGCAGCATTTTTGACTAGTGAAAGAAGAGCAGAAAGAAATAACTACTTCTCACTAACGAATTGTAAAGACTTTAAAATGACCAAACTTTCTAAGCAAAGTAATCTATCGCTATCAAAAGATTTTATGTTTCTTACATAGTACTTCCTTTATATAGATGTGTCTTTAAAAAGGGTATTTTTTAAGTTCCAGTCAAAACAAATTTGAAGTGCTAGACCTTTTTAAAAGCAGCGAGATATGAAAAGTTTATTATTGCTTATTGATATTAGGGTTCAAATAAAAAGAAATTTGATAGGACTGAGTTTCTGTATCGTGTTGTCTACATTAATGTGCAGAATTTTTGGCAAGCAATTTGACCTATTATAATTATCCCACGTATTATTATTATTATCAATGTTTTTTTGTTTTTGTATTAGGCATTTTTGGTAAAAGATTTCACTTAATGCTCCTTATTACCTGTTTTTTCTTGTTTTGATTTGTACAATTACATTCAGTGTTGACAAGCTTTAAGGAGTGAGTGAAAGCACTGAGAGAATGTTTTTATAGCCACCAAAGAGCAAGAAACCTCTGCAAAAACCAAAGTCTTAAACAAAGGAGAATTAAGGGAAATCTTGAACTGATTGATACTTGATGTGACTTAATATAGTAAAGCATTTGTGTGTGTGTGTGTGTGTGTGGCTGGCGGTGTGCAATGTTATGGCATATCAGCAGATTTTTTTGTATGCTGATGCATCAGATTTGTGATGGAGGTATAATATATTCAACCTTTTCTATTAGAAAGGAATGAAGCTATGGAAATATGGCGTGACAACAGTATTATTCAGTTTCCTAGCCCTGATACACCTTAAAGTCTATGGTAGCTTCACAATTCCATGGTGTTTGATTTTAATGGCAGATGCCACTAAAAAAGTAATCACTGTTGATTTCAGTTCTTTTACAAATTTGAGTGAAATTAATCACATATTATGAAGACATTGCCTTATGGCATATTAAAATACACTTCATGTTATACACTTCTTCCATATTTTCAGGTATAAAAAAGTGATAATAATTGCAAAATTTATTTTCTAAGCAAAAGTCATTCATTCATGTACCATTATTACCTGCCCTGCATTTTTATTTTTTAAGGTTTTCTGATTATATCCTCATATCCTCAGTTATCCTGTGATTACCCCCAGTAGTTAATTTTGCATCCACCATATCTAGTTTACCAAGAAGGGAATCCACCTCCTTAAATTACAGACCACCTCAACTTTTTTTAAATCCTAGCTGTCCAGTTTAATAACCACTGACAAAATTCACTCTTGTGTAATTTCTCAACTAACCAGCCAGGTATTACCAGACACTAAGATCATACCAATTGGTGCCTGACCAGAAAGTATTATGCCAAATACAGTTAGGCTAAGTTATTCTAACTATACCTGTTTCCATCTAGCTCACTGTACGTTGAAGCATGGAAGTTTCACTTCTTCATATTTACCAGGCAGTTAGTTCAGTTCATTGTAATTGGTATCATTGATAACAAGGGACATATGTTTGATACTGGAAGAAAGATGACCCACAAATCCAAATTCAAAAAAGTATGTGGAACAAGCTGGGCTTATCACCTAGTATCCCATTTCACTTTTACAAGTTGCAGGATAGACACTTAATGTTTGATACAGAGGTAGTGGTTTGGATGACTGCTAAACCAGCTGTGAACAGATGGCACTGAGCCTCTTTTGGCCAATTCTTTCACATTGGTGTAATTTGCAAGTATATTATAATTTAAATTGCAATAAATAAATTTGAAAGTGAATCATTTGCTAAAAAGATCTCCATTTGTACCTTAACTGTAACAATATGTTTGATGAATACTATATTGATGCCTGAGGTGGTTTTTTTTTTCTCTTCTATGATGTTGAACTCTGAAGGGGAGGGATATTCATGTGTAAAAAGGGGCTATTAGTTTAATTAAAAGCATTTCCATGAGTATTTTGAGAGAATTGAAATTTTGAAAATGAGTAGTCTAACATTTCAAGGTTTTCTTTTTACTTCTTGATGCATTAGTTCAAATTAAGCAAAATCATCTCTGTTCCCAATGGGTAAGATAATTCTGGTAAGCATTAGTCACTTATGAATCAAGTCAAATTAATCGCTTCACACAGAAACCTTGTGCTACTTAATTGGAAATTATTATTTATTAGTAGTAGAGCATTTTGTTACATGCAGGAGAAGAAAGAAGAAAATTAGGATGCTTGCAGTTGGAATGTGGGAACATTATTAACAGGGCCAACACTGACCTACCACATTAACTGGTGACCAAAAATGAAAACCAGTTTGATAAATCAGGTTATTATTCTGTTGCTTTTAGAATAACACGATTCAGGTACATCACATTTTTTTTTTAGAAAAGATGTTTAATGTTAATTTCACTTAATAGTGCTTAGCTAATGATTAATCAATGGATTTTTCTAGATAGAGAAGAGAACAAAAAGTCTTAGCTAATGTATTGCCAACATATGACAGCCTCATTGAGAATCTTGAATCTAAAGTCATTTGTTTGAGAAATCTGAAGCCTGTGTAGGAGAAAAGACAAAAAATAAATAAGTGAATGAAAATTGACTCTCTAATGCTAAACTTTTCACATAGAGTTTAAATGTCATTATGTAAATAGTTTGAAATATGTATAGGGGCAGTCTGTCAGGGAACCTGACAGCTCAACAGCTTATTGTTTTCATTTCTTTTATTTTGTTGGTAATTTTGAAAGTGCATCTTCAGTTTTAACATGCTTAGGGCCATAGCTGATTGGTACATTCTGTATGATTAGCTCAAAAATTCGTTTTAAAATGGATTTGTATCGGCTCTACTTAAAATTATTGAGACCAAAGCAGTATTTAAATGTTTCAGTATAATATATGTATATTTTGTTATTTGCAGCTACTGAGAGGAAGGTAAGCAACTGAATCATACGTGTTTGTGTAACTTTCCCAGCTTTTTAAAATCTGCAATTTATGTTTTGTACAATGTGTGTTTTGAAGATAAAGTTTATTACTCTAGTGATTGCATTTGCAGTTATCACCATTCTTCGAAGTTTTTATTTCTTCCCTCTATGTGCTGTACATAATGATGTCTGAAAGGAAGGAAATTTGAATTCCCTCATGAAATATGATTTCAGAAAATATTTTAGTAGTGGTACAGTGAAAGGAGATGTAACTTTCCTAAGAATAATTTTTTACTATAATAACTTCCTATTACAGCTTAAAGTTGTTTTCCAGATTTTCAGTAAATTTCTTTTCCATCTGTAAAATACAGTGATTTAACAAAATGTAAGTCAGTGTTTATATATCAGTGAATGATATGGAATTCAATGGTTAGATATCATTGTGATTTTTAGCCACTTAATTTGCTGTATTTTGTGGTGCAATTGTCTTAGAGTGTTGTTAACAATGTATAGACATGGATTTAAGTGTGTTCAATAGAAAAGGGCTTTTTATTTATGGTGTGTTGAATAGATGTAGAGGTTTGAATTTTTTTTTTTTTTTTTACAGTCTGTTTAATGGAGGAGAGGTTTAATTTTTTACTTGTAGCATCTTTGAATGGAGATGAGTTTTTTTTCTCTTTTTCTTGGGTAACTATGCATGCAAATCATGAAAATGTGCCACTGGGGACACTGATTAATTAAGCTTGAGTCACATTTGTTTGTGGTATATTTGTTTAGGGTTTTGTACAGTCAGACATGGTAAGTTGAAAGTATGTATACTTGTTCTACATAATTATTACCAAACATTTAAATTGCAAAATAAGGGAGAGTAGTGGTGTAGGTGACCTGTATTGCCTGGGATACCAATAGGTTATCCACAGTATTTTTTTTTTTTTTTTAGTTTTTACCATCAACCAAGCAAACTGAAACAAAGGTTAGCAAATATTCTTTAGACGACAAATATATCACATCAAAATTACAACTACTTCATTCAGTGGTCATCACTTGAGTCATTGTACATTCACATTTCTTAGCAACAGGAAATTCATTCCCTTGCGTTCAGTTGTTATGTGATCCAGTTCCCAACTGACTTCTCTGCTCTTTGTGGGTGTATTTGCTCTCAATTCATCAATCCAATTTTTCCTGTCCTTGAGGAAGCCGTGACCCCCTCAGGCAACCCGGACTCATCGAGCAAGGTAGTTCCGACATCCGGTTCCTTGTTCAAGTGTAGCTAGTCAGTTAGCATTTCATAATACAAGATTTATATTACAAAAAAAAAAAAAAAATGAAATCATGTTGTTACAATAAAATCCTTACAAGTGGTATGCACAATAATAGCAAGCACTGATTTCTATAGAATAGATGTACACATTCATGTTACTATTTCTATAAATGTACGAATTTAGTTTTGGACACATTACATTTTGACATTATATTTAAATATTTATCATGAATTTTATAAACTTTTCACTTCTTGTCAGCACTCTTTGAACACAGTCAGAATGGTTATGTTGTGGTTGACTGAACAGTAGGCAGACACCCAGAACTAAAATGAAATCTGATGTGCAGTTTTCAGTAACAGTAATGAAAATAAAAATTCTAGGTATGGAAGAGAAACACATTATTTATTTATTTGACGTTAAAGATTGAAATTCTAAGACAAGTAAATTGTAAATTCTTTTGCATCATTTAAGTTATTCTTTTCACTGCAGATATAAGATAAAAATAGTAACTGCACAGATAAATAAATAGTGATATAAAACAATTTGTTTATAATGTTTACTTCTGTTTTACCCGAGAAGCAAGGCATATGTTCAAAGTAGACCTGACGAGGTGTTTCCTGTTGTAACTTTATTGGTGATGGACAGGTTTTCCTTCCTAGCTGTCATTATTTTTCTGCCTCCAGTTTATTCACATAATAATGAAAATCTAATTAGATGTTTAAATGTGTGTGTGTGTGTAATATTAAACTTTTGATCTTTTCATTTGTTTTTCATACACTATACTCATCTTAAATATCTGGAGTTACACGCAATTCACTTAACTATGCTTTTCTCACTTTTTAATGGGAAATGTTATAATGTGGACTGTTGTATGTGTAATCTCAGCTATAACAGACTACAGTTATTTTTAATATGCATTTGAACATCTGAAGATAGTGTATAGTTTAGTATCAGATTTTTGATACAAAAGTACTGTGTGCCATGATTTTAATTGAAAAAAGAGTGATCTAGTGTTACACTATTTCATTTTGATAGCACTGGTGATTTTGAAACGTATTGTAAATTCAGCAGGGGAAAGCATTGTAATTTATAAGAATTCTGAATGGTACATGTTTGTCAACTGAAATCATTTTATGTACTGTGGCTATGGAAGTTTGAATTCACAGTACTAGTGGTAAATATTAGTTATACTGTATATAATATTAGTCTTTCAGGTGTAAAGTACAGGAATTTGAAGTTCTTTCTATTACCATTTTATATAATTTTTTTTTCAGAAAAATGATCTGTGATTATCTGTTATAAATAATAGTGTGTAGTTTTTGTCAAGGTGGTATGTTTTTTTGTTTAGGCTGATGTATTGAATTTTATGATACTTGAAAGGAATATTATTAAAACAGGGTATAAACACAAGAAAATAACAATTTTTCTTATTGCACATTTTCATTCAAGCTTATAGCATATTAATTCTTTTTGTGTGTGTGATGCCATAGATAATATAATTCTTGGCTATCATTTTTTTCAGTTTTGTATAATGTTATTAACTGCATCAAGTAGATTTGCAAAAAAACTGCTATTTTGTTCCTAGATTTCTGTTCATCTTAAGAAGTGTTTCTAATATACAAACAAAGCATCTTCTTGTATTTTTGATTCATGTAGATTATGAAGAACAAGATGGTTATGGTGTCCACCCCATAGTGGAGTTACTATGTGATACAAATTTCTCCCGCAATGAGAAGACTGGACGTTTATCATGCCACCACTGCAGTTATTCTACACGCTGGGTTAGCATCATGAACAGACACCAGTTGAAGCACTCTGGACAAAAGCCATTTGTTTGTGTTCAGTGTAAACAAGGATTCTCTCAGAAAGTCCATCTCCAAAAGCACATGTCAGTACATTATGGGAATTGTAGTCATTTTTGTGATATTTGTGGGGCAGGGTTCACTACCCATATATCCCTTTCCCTTCACTTGAAATTCCACAGAACTGGATCAGTTAGGAAATAGAATGAACACCTTTGTATTTTGCCTTTATTCTTTTATTATTGGTAAGTACTCGCTGCTCTTTCACTTCAGAATTATGTTAAAATTTAGTAACTAAATATTTATGATAGCCTTCACAGGCACCTAATTCAGTAATGTGTTTGTTTAGGAACTAGGTTAAGCTGTATAAATTCATATATCTGATAGAGCTGTTTTCTTCACATATAATATGAATAAGGGAAATGATTTAATGTTAACTTTTCAAAACACCTGGTAATATTTTGTTTGTTTATTTGGGGCTTAATGTATGTGGTAATTACATGGCAACATTATTTTTTGTCAAAAACTGTCATCCATGTGGACTCCTTCTCATAAAATTTAAAATTGTATCACTGTGGAATAGTAATCAAGCCCTTGTCTTCCAATTTCTTTCTGAGTATGTTTACATCACAGCACAGTCTAGGAATTAGATTTCAGCTTCTTGAGTATGAATTATTTGTGGTGTTGTGACAGTAACATACTGTAATGGAAATTGGAATATGTAGATCCAGTACCTATGTAATAGGTATTTTAATTCAAAAATTTGGGTGAAAGTTCTTTATGTAATAACAGTTCATTATAGCATTTCTAGGCCAAAAATTTGTTTTAGTTTATAAAAAGTTGTGTAACTGTTTAAGCAAAATGCATCAATAGATTATTGTTTTATATTTAATAAAACAGAATGGAAATTGCAGTCCAGCTGATGTAAACGTAATAAAATTTTTATTATTTAAAAAAAAATTGTAAGTGTACTTACATTTTTTAGTACAAGTTTAAGCTTTTACATTTTTGAGAAAAAGAGTGATTTTGAAATTCTGAAAGCATTCATTGTCACTGATTCTGAGATGTGGCTATGTTTGTACTTCTATTCATTCAGTAGAATTCTTGTTTGAAAAAAAAAAAGTATGTAGGCTCATGTGTTAATTATCAATGTTTATGTACTGTTTGGTGCCATAACAGCATTCAGAATTTTTCAACAGTTTGACTTCAGAAAAAAATGTTAAAAGCTTGCCTGTGCGATACAGTGCTAACAAAAAAGCTTGGATGACTTCTGAGCTGTTTAGAGAAGAGCTCATTCATTGGAATCAGCAGCTACGGAAGCAAAAACACAAAATTCTTTTGCTGCTAGAGAATTGCCCTGCTCATCCGAAAACAGGTGATATTAAGCTTGTGTTTCTTCCGGAAAACTGCCCAGGTGTTATGCAACTGATGGATCGAGGTGTAATAAGGAGCTTAAAAAGTCACTATCAGGAATTTATATTAATGAGAATGATTGAGTGCATCGAAAAACAGGAGGATTGCATTATCACCTTGAATGCAATTTGGAACATTCATAAAGCATAGAGGCGAGTGACAGAAAAAACAATTCACAACAGTTTTCACCATGCTGGTTTTAACTTTGTTGAGCCAGAAACTGCTGATGAAATTGGTGATGAAGACGAGCTGCCCTTGTCAGAATGGATGCGACAGTTTAACAACCATAGTCTTCCAAAGTATGAGAATATTGATTAATATCTAAAAGTAGATGATACTGCTACGTCTGGAAATCTCACACATCTCAATATCGTAAACGAAGTGCTGTGTGGGAAACGTTAAGATAATAAAGAGGAGGAGGAAGAAGAAGAAGAAAATGCCTATGAAGAACTAGTCCCCAGCATACATGTCACTGTTCAAACGGAGAGACTGTTATCTAGATTTTTCAAAGCCAGAGAAGAGGGTGTTTCAGGTGTTGACTTATGTAGCAAGAATAGAAGACTATTTAGATACACTGTACATGTTTAAAAACAAAGCCCAAAGAAAAGTGACTGACTTCTTCATGCAAAAGTAGCACATAAGGTATGTACTGTACCACGTTATGTCTAAAACTGTACATTCATGTACACACAGTACGTATGTATGTAATACATAATATCTTTTTTACACTGTATCATATTATGTACGTATGTATTCTACATAAATACAGTACTGTACTTATAGATTTGGTATTTTAGAGTCCCCCCCCCCCCGCACTAGTTTTATTTCCTTAAATGCATATGTACATACGTAACATTTCTTTTATTATTGTTTGCCTGCTTGTTACATAAATTTGGTTAGTACGACACTCTGTTATAACGACATAAATACTGCTATCCCTTTGATGTCATTATAACCAAGTTTGACGGTATTTGTAAATATGTATGCCTATGCACATTCTCACACTATTAGCTGAATTACAATAGGCTTAGTGCATAAGTGTTTGAAGTGATTGTACCTGTTGTGTGTGGCGTCGGGATTTTCTCAAGGACACCTTAAGGAGTGCAACAAAAGTATAAGAATGTGGCAGTTAGCCCCACAGTAGATTAAATCAGAAATCGTATAAGTATAGTTATTCAGAAGTTTTAGGAGAGAATGGGGACATTACTTTGCTCATGGAAGCGAGACAAACGATGAGATACGTTGGGTCTTGGATTGTATGTCGGAGAAGTTTTTCCAGAGGGCGTTTGAGATTTGGTCGCATAGTAGGTCTTCTGTGTAACCACTACCATTGACATCTATTGCCACCACTATAAAGCTTCCTGTACAGGTGGAAAGATTTTGGGCATCATATGACAACAAAATTCTGACTCAAGATGCCCTGAGCGAGTTTCTGAAGAAGGTATCAGCTAATTGACAATAGGAAAGTATACTCAACGGCGTGTTGTCTGAAAGTGGACCTACTCCCGCCTTAGCAATAAAAGATGGAAGCTTCACACAAATCAAGGATACCCTTCTAATAACTGTTGAGGAGGTCAACTTACGTATTACTCATGATTTCCACGCTGTTAAAAAGTTTACAGCGTACCGTTGTGCTTTCAAGTCACACAGATATTTTTTGTGATACTCACTCATTTCTACGAGTTTGTTAACGAAAATGGACTCTCTGAACTATGGATGAGAAAGTAGGCATCATATATCATACCAATTCATACTCTGGTGGACAAGATAGGTACTACCACAGACGTCTTTCTTGCTAACCAATTTCTGACGTCTTTCTTGCTAAACATAGGCTCTGATGTGACCAGTAAGATGGGCACCAAATTGTCATCGCTCAAAGCAGAACCAGAAAAATATCTCCACAACTTTGGTAGGTGTCATCCTCCAAGTATTTAATCCTTTTAGCTAGCCGAGGAGTACTTGGTGAAGATTTCAAAACCAGACTCGGTGTGCAAGACATTTGATGTGCTTCGATGTGGAATAATGATCAAAAGCTGGCATTCCAAACTTACAGGGCTTCCTTTGCACAAGCTCTTCATTAGAAAGTCACCTGAAAAGATAATTTTACATGGTATATTCAGGCTCTACCGTGTTAATGATGGACGACCCATTACACCCAACTGATTTTGGATGGATAAATCAATGCTGATGACTCATAATTTTTGCCAGACCCTTGCATTAGTACTTGCAAAAGCTGTTATACAAAACGATGCAGGTGCCAACAATGTTTCTTGTACGTCCTTTTGCAAACGCAACATGTCTTGTGACATTCAGAAACGTGTTTAAAATACTTAACATGACTGTTTAACACTGCGTATAATTTGTGATTCCTTATGTATTGTAATTTAATAGGGATACTTCAATACATTATTATCTATTCCTATCTTGTACACGTTTTTTTTTTTTTCCTTTCTTTTTTTGTTTTATCCTTCGGTATTCACAGCCAAGGGTCTGAGAAGAGTAAAAATAGTCTTATCTTATAGGAACTTTTATGAGGAATCCAAAAAAACATGTCTTATTTCTTGTACAGAAAACTAGGGGATAATGCTTACCTTGGCATTCCTTTCTAGCGACGGGGACATTTCACGCACGTGTTTTCCGGTCTTTGTTGAGGTTATTGTCCTAAAGTCCGTTGTATGCGATGACTGGCTTTACTTCTCACACTTTTCGCTGGGTATACTCATTGGATCTTTGCTTTAGGATTCAAACATCAATTTTTACCGTTCTTTATACTCGAAATTTTCGCCCATACTCTGGGCATCTTCAGGAGCGTTACTTTGAAATATCGCACGTAAAAGAGAATAGTACAATAATTAGAGCTATATAATAGTCAGAATTAGAACTACTAAGTGGAATTGATGCCTTATTTCGTGTAGGAATACTGAAAAGAACAGAAAATTACGAAATTCAATACTAACTAGTAAGCGTATATGCCCAAAACAAAATGGCATCCTATAAAATTTATGCCCGGGTTGCCAGATGTCTACCCAAGATTTTATCCTTCCTTTGGGCATGCCCTAACAGGATCTGAAGAGAAAACTCGTCCACCTCAAAATTCCGACGGGTCTTATGGCCAGGTACAGTATCATAAAGGTTATTGTTTCTCTTGCTACATTTACCGCACATATATTTCCGGCTGACTTGTCATAATACGTGATGGACATTTTGTTGTCATCATATCTCTTCCCTGTGTCTTAGCATATACATTTTCAAGTTTTTGGTGTCATTTCCATTATCACATCTTTTTTTGAGCTAACACATTACAATTACTTACACATATTCATCACATACACAGCAAATTTCTTTATCTTCAGTATATATTTAAAAGGCTAAAAACATTATACACAACTTACACTCCACCCATCGAAGATTTTAACTCTAATCCTCTTGGTCGCATTGCTACACACGTCCTTATATTCACAAAATTTTTACATTCCCTGTCAGCGACTGTTGACAGGGGACTTGAAGTTCGTGCCTAGTGTCGATAGCACGGGCGAGAATGCGATCCCTCGAATATTCCATTAACTAGCCCCAGAAAAGTCCCACTCCACATCATTTTAGATTCACTTTAAAATATTGGGCATCAACATGATATCATAAAAAGAAAATTTTAAAAAGTACTTGAAATTGAAAAAAGGTAAGGCATCAGGGGTCACCTGCGATTTTGCTACTGGAACTATTGTGCCATGTGATCAACTGTAGCAGCTGCGAAGGTGGAAGTAAAAAGTGGTTACAGAGGAAATGACGATAGTCCCACGTCACTAACCATAACAGAATCACAGTTAAGAAAGCCTGAAGGAAAATAATTCTTCCTCAAAAGTTGTAATGTTTTAAAAAATGAGTTGCATGAAAAAATTCTTATAAACTTCAGGCAAATTGATATTTTCAATGCAGTACCAATTTCCCTTCCCCTTTGACTGTTTGAAGTATCTCTTCTCTCATATCTGACCTGTCAGTTTTGGAGAACCTGTTAATTTTTGTAAGTATATGATTTGTTGAACTTTTTCACATTACATAGTTTTGTGAACCTCAGTTCGAATTCTTTTTTAAACTGTTTTCATCTCCAGTTTCATTTATCTCAAAAATTTTTATTTTAACTAATATCTGTCCTTACATTAAAAAAATATTTTTAAAGAAGAGGGATTTATATTTTGTTAAAATTTTTTGTACCGTGAATTAAAGCACTTACTCAAGCTCAATTCAGTGATATCTCGTGCTGAAAAGTTCATGTAAAACTGTAGAAACAAAAGCTGTCAAAGCATGATTCACAAAAACTAGCCGAGTTTAAACTGCAAAGATAAAAAATTTTATTTTTACAATTAAAATCAACTGAAAGACACAGGCAAGATCTTTCATAGCTGTGACGGCCGCATCATCAGGCCTAATCAGCAATCCTGGTGTGCAAGTACAGCATTATATAGATTATCACCCACAATACACATCAATCACACAATGCACGGCAAGATAAGGTTTGGATGCCAAATAACATATTGCTTAACTAAAAACTATTATAAATGTAATACATCACTTTCTTTGTGTTGTTAACCGTGTCAGCAGTCCTTTCCATATAGAATTTACAAATAATGGTACTTCCTCATTACAACACTCTTCAGAGAAATATGCAATGTGTAATGCCTCTGCAAAAAGTAAAGTCTGTTTATTAGTAGCAGAGATAAGAATCCTAACCTCGTCCCAGTCCGGGTAAAATGTTCCATTCTCCAGAGTTCGGGTTAATGATGTTGAAATGGTATCAGAACGAAGGGAGTATTCATGTTCTGCCATTCGTAAACCTAGATTCCTCATAGTGGATCCTATGTAACAGAGGTTCTTGTTCTCTGGTAAAGTAGAACGAAGTGGGATTTTATAAACACCATAACGTTTCTTTAATTGCACAGAGTCCCTGTCTTTACGAATTAGGTCAAAGACATTAGTTGTTCTAATGCTAAAACTCATCACTTCCTTCTGCAGAAACTCATCAGAATGTTCACAATAGGTTGATAGAAGTTCATGGAACCCACATAGCAAACTGTAAGAACATCTCGTTGCAAGGTTGTAGTCATGCTTCATAGTTTTTGACAAATTAGATTGGAGACCTTTTCCTGAGGGAAGCTGTATTGCTTTGCTAAGTAGTAACTTCTATTAAATTAGTGCCATTATTGTAAATTCTGTATGGAACAGACTGTTAACACTGTTAAAAATGCAAAGAAAGTGGTCCATTTGTAATAGACTTCAGTTAGTATGTTCTTTGGCATCCAAACCTTATCTTGCTGTGCATTGTGGGATTGGGGGTGATAATCTATATAATGCTGTACCTGCACAACAGGAATGCTGATTAGGCCTGATGATGCAGCTGTCGCAGCTGTGAAAGATCTTGCCTGTGTCTTTTAGTTGATTTTAATTGTAAATAAAATCTTTTTATACCTGCAGTTTAAACTCGACTAAAATTTTTGTAAATCGTGCTTTGACAGCTTTTGTTTCTACAGTTTTACTTGAACTTACTCAAGCTTTTGAAGAACTTTCATTAAATCTTCCTTTCTTCTGAGTTCTTTTGGCTTTTTCCAGACGTTTCTGGCCTGTAGATTTTAGTCAAAGCCAATTTATAGAAGGATTATCAAAAGTTTTGTTTACACCTGAATAATTTAAATTTTGTTGCCAGGTTCCATGCTTTTGCCAGTTATTAGACTGAAATGTTTTCATTGTGTATTTTGTAATTTTGTTGTTGTAATTAAGATGTTGAAAACACCACTTATTAGTTTTGAAGGCACATTGATGACACTGTTTTTATTTTTTATGTAATAACTTTCTTTAATTAGTCCTTTGTTTTTATGAGATTCATAGTCCAATATTTTAATTTTTTCCATATAGGTTCATATTTGCATAATTGCATATGATTTGTGTGTTATTTTGATCTTTGTTATTAATAGCCATTTGATGTTCCTTAATTCTGATTTCCAATTTTTGAGATGGCTGCCCAATATAATTACTGTTACAGTTGATATATTGAAAATTGTTCTAATTTGAACTGGTCACTATGACCATGTGTTATAATGTAAAAATACACTTGTATAAAACAATGTGAAACAATATGGCACGTGATGTATAAAAAAAATTAAGTAGGGGTAGAATAAAAGAAAAACTATGCACAAACAGCAAAATTTGCGTTGTCGAAATATCTATTAATTAAATTTTACCAGGCTCAGATCCTTGGAACTCTGCCAAGTGCAGAGGTGATTTATGAGCTTGACAAAGAAAAAGGTTTGCACAAAATTTAACTCATCAATACCTTGGATTCACTGAACACACATAAACAAGTAACAAAGGTGACTCGGAATTTTAGGTGTAAAAAAAAAAAAAAAAAAAAAAATGTCAGTTGTATTTATTGTTGCCTCTCGCCTAATCAAAATTTTGATGAAATTTTACAGTGATTTTTTTTTCCCTTGCACAAACCACCCACAAATGCCAAAAATGAGTTTTAGAGTCCAATTTCAATTTTGTTGTGTGTGTATTTCTAAATTAGTTATACAGTTTTCAGATTTGTCTAATATTCCAAATTTTTAACATTTCAATTTTGTAATTTTTCACTTATTACTCAGAATTCCAGCGTGGTTCAATTCGCATTCATTTTAAACAAAAAAAATGTGATTTACATTTGATATCTCCTAAAAAAATATATTTATTCACAAAACATTATGCACAATACAAACGAATAATACACTTTGGCCAAAAATAAAATGAGCACCGAGGTTTCTCAGCATGTAATACATTACACCTGCCTCTGAAGTGTTTTTTTTTTCTTTTTGTTGGCTTACCTCAAACCATTTTTACTCCCCTATTTTTCTTACCCTCTTAAATTTACTTGCATGTTTTACCTTTTTCTTTCTTTTGAGATTTACCCAAATACAATTCAACTATGAATAAAGACAATAAATTTTTTATTGGTTGTGACAAAAAGTATCCAGATGCTAAATGACTATGACTCAATTAATGCTCTGCATCACAAAAGAAAAAAATATACTTTCGAATAATTTAACTCTCCGTGCTGTGTGGAAAATCAAAAGAAATCATCTGCTGCTTTGGCTGCAGATAGCACAAAGCCGTGTTTAAAACATTTTCTGAGTGAAAAGAGTCTGTGGTGTAACAGGTGGCTGAAAATTATAAATTAGGAAAATTTTACCTTCTTTTGCTGCCTTTATGGGAGTCGCTGCATTAATTTTTCCAATCTGGAACTTCGTTTCGAATGGAGGTTTGAGGTATCAGCAATTTCAGTTCCACCTTTTTCCGGCGGTTCCTCCGAAGGGCGGTGTGGCTGCAACAGAACAATGGGGTCCGCATTCGACATCCTCTAGGTCTGGAGATTAGGATGGAGTTGGTCGCTTCTTTGGCACTTGTAGCATTATTGTCACGGGAAAGGCCTGCCTTGGTCACAATGGATGCTCCACTTTCAGCTCTGGCCTCAATGGATGAATCTCTGTCTGGGTTGAAGTTGGAAGGACAGAGCGTCACAATTCCATTCTTTTGGACCCATGGAAAAAGTGTAGATTATTGTCGTACCACACAAGCAAAAGCAGAGAAGTGTAGGGGAGACTGTCCCCGCAATCAACAGCAGTCAAGAGGAGGTGTCAACCTTTTACAACCCAAGGAGCAAGTGAGAGAGTTAAGGCGTGAAGAGAAAAATCTCCTTGTTGCTCAAACTTTTACCAAACTCTTTCGCGCATGCATCAAAAAGGACGCTATGGTTTTCAGCTACACACAATTGGGTGAAAGTACTCCCTCATGCTCTGTAACTTGAAGCAAAAGTGTTTACCAGGGATGTAGTGGGGGTTGAAGAACCTGCTGGGTTATCCATGGCATCTTTCTTGACTATGACTTTGCAAAAATTCTTGAAATTCACCCTTCTGTGCCCTGGGGACTAATCATTTTCAAGGTGACTTACTAAGGAATTTCTGGGCTAACAGGAAACGAGATTCTTATCTCTGGGTTTGGCGACTCCCTGTCTAGTGAAAAAAACCCGAAATGGTGCAGATTCCGGGGATCCTAATGTTCATACAAAATTCACACCAGGTACACAAATTAACATTTTTCGAACTCAAGAATACAAAAATGTTCACATCATTTTCTTTACAAATTGCTCAAGAAGAAATTTCAGAATTCGGGTGAAAAAAAGAATTAATTTCCTTAAAACAAAAAAGATTATTCTACTGACATAATGCATGATTGTATACCAAATTTTGTTGTTGTGTCTTGCTAACACACCTGGATTTAAAAACATTTGTACCAATAAATGCTTCTCATCACACACTATTTAATCTCAGTCATAATGTAAGCTTAATTTAATTTAATTAATTATGCACGAGTTCACTTTACGATTCCAATGTTCATAATTACTATATATAAATATAAAATTTAGTTTTTAAAATGAAGTGAATAATTTAGTTCACACATGTTCTCATTCTACACATAGACTAAAAGTAATTTTTAAGCCATTTATATATGTTCAAATTCTTTCTAGCTCTCATTCCAAAGGCACATATACAGTACACGTAAAAAAAAACTATAAATACACAATTTCCACTGAAATCCTTGAACGAATGTTTAAGAAAGTGAAAAAAAAAATGTTTTCCTGTCGCTTGGTTCGCCTCAAAAATGAAATTCAAAAAAAAAAAAAAAATTTTGTGAGAGGAAAAATGTAAGGAATCATTCTTGGAGGCAAGAATGCGTGGATGTGCGATTTTTTCGCATAGTGGAACCAAAGATCGGGCCCCGCACCTCCGAAACCACTAATAGAAAAATATCAACATATCACAGTTAAGTGGAATTTGATTTACAACATCTTTTCTTTCCATCTTGTCTTCTGTATTTCTGTAAGGTTCTTTATTAGATAGATATGCTACTTTGTTTTCTGCTGTAGTGGCTACTTTTACATTATTCTTTATTAAATGCTTTTTAATTTCGGTATTTAATTTTCCATAATTTTCGATTGGTGCATGCTTGATTATTTAAAGTTTTTTCATGACATGTTGGACAAAAATAATCTAAAAAGAACATCTTAAAGTTTGAAAAAAATGATAAAGTAATCAAGTATATACCAATGGTAAATTATGGAAAATTAAATACGAAAATTAATAAACATTTAATGAAGAATAATGTAAAAGTAGTCACTAAACTAGAAAACAAAGTAGCATATCTAGCTAATAGAGAACTTTACAGAAATACATAAGACAAGATGGAAAGAAAAAAATGTTGTATATCAAATTCCATTTATTTGTATAACAGCATTTATGTTGGACAAACATCTCGAAAATTGGAAATCAGAATTAAGGAACATCAAGTGGCTACTAATAACAAAGATCAAAATAGCGTATTAGCAAATCATATGCATATATGCAAACCTTTATGGAATTTTTTTAAATATTGGAATATGAATCTCATAAAAATAAGAGACTAATTAAAGAAAGTTATTACATAAAAAAAAGATTGCCGTCAATGAGCCTTAAAAATTAATAAGTGGTGTTTTCAACAACTTAATTATAACAACAACAACATAATTACAAAACACACAATGATAACATTTCAGTTTAGTAACTGGCAACAGTATGAGGAACCTGGCAACAAAATTTAAATTCTTCAGGAGTAAACACAACTTTTGATAATCCTTCTATACATTGAGAACAGGCCTTGACTAAAATCCAGAGGCTAGAAGCATCTGTAAAAAACCAAAAGAACTCAGAAGAATGGAAGATTTATGTACCATATTCTTCAGCATATAAGACAAGACTTCTTTTTTTCCAGAAATCCTGGCCTCAACTTATACACCACATCAATTTATCTATTGATTGATATTATATTTTGCTCCGATCCTTTTCAGTTTCTTGAAAAGTCCCTTGTGGTACGTAATTTTGCTGGTGAATTTGAAGTTGGTTTTTTCCTGCTTCTTTTTTGGCACTTGTTTAAATATTTTCTCAACATATGGGGAGGGGTAATTGTTTTCTGCCAATATTTCCTTTAATTCTTCTTTGTGAAGATCTTTCTGAGTAGCTGAAGAGACCAGGATTTCAATTTTTTCCAAAAATTGTCTCGCCGTATTCGATTTAATATAATCGGGGTGGAATGAGCAGAAGTCTAACATCTTCCCTGTGTTGGTGGGTTTTCTAAAAAGCTGAGTGAATATTTTCCCCTCTCTTGAGGTCAAGGTTAAATCTAGGTAATTGATACTATGGTCTTTTTCCTGTTCCAGGGTGTACTGCAAGGTATTCTCTAGTAAGTTAAATTCTTCCAGAATCTGAGAGGGTAGAGATTGGTCCACAGTATCTACTATAATTAGGACATCATCCATGTACCTTACATAGAGAGCAAACAAGGAGGGTTGTATAAGGATTTTTGCCTCTAGTTTACTTATATAATAATTTGCTAGCAGAGGTGCTAGTGGAGAACCCATTGCAAGTCCTGAAGTTTGCCTGTAATATTTCTTTCCAAACTGGAAGAAATTATTCTTGAAGGAAAATAAGAGCAGTTCATATATGCCAAGTAGTATTTCTCTATTGTGATTATGGAATACTATTTTTTCTGCAAGTTCATCTGCAATGAATTCCAGTAGGAGGTCCAGGTTAATGTTGGTATACATAGAGACTATATCCAGGCTTGCCATTACTGGATGAATTAATTCTGGCAAGTTGTCCAGTTTTCCTTTTAGCTGCATGGAATTTTTTAGTAGGTAGGGAGGAGAAGGGAAAATATCTCTGAGGTGACCAAGTAAATAATAATTAATGTTGGAGAGTGGCGAATTTCTAGCCTTATTATGAAGAACTCAATGGTAACCCTATAGATCAAACTGTCAAAATCTTAAGAAATTAATCAGCTCTTTAAGAAATAAAAAACAGCTTAATGAGCTCTTCAAAAACTTCTCCAAAATCCAGTCAAGAATTCCACAGATCTATGGTACGATAAAAGTTCACAAAGAAGGCCATCCAGTAAGACCTATAATAGACACTAGAAATTCGCCACTCTCCAACATTAATTATTATTTACTTGGTCACCTCAGAGATATTTTCCCTTCTCCTCCCTACCTACTAAAAAATTCCATGCAGCTAAAAGGAAAACTGGACAACTTGCCAGAATTAATTCATCCAGTAATGGCAAGCCTGGATATAGTCTCTATGTATACCAACATTAACCTGGACCTCCTACTGGAATTCATTGCAGATGACCTTGCGGAAAAAATAGTATTCCATAATCACAATAGAGAAATACTACTTGGCATATATGAACTGCTCCTATTTTCCTTCAAGAATAATTTCTTCCAGTTTGGAAAGAAATATTACAGGCAAACTTCAGGACTTGCAATGGGTTCTCCACTAGCACCTCTGCTAGCAAATTATTATATAAGTAAACTAGAGGCAAAAATCCTTATACAACCCTCCTTGTTTGCTCTCTATGTAAGGTACATGGATGATGTCCTAATTATAGTAGATACTGTGGACCAATCTCTACCCTCTCAGATTCTGGAAGAATTTAACTTACTAGAGAATACCTTGCAGTACACCCTGGAACAGGAAAAAGACCATAGCATCATTACCTAGATTTAACCTTGACCTCAAGAGAGGGGAAAATATTCACTCAGCTTTTTAGAAAACCCACCAACACAGGGAAGATGTTAGACTTCCGCTCATTCCACCCTGATTATATTAAATCGAATACGGCGAGACAATTTTTGGAAAAAATTGAAATCCTGGTCTCTTCAGCTACTCAAAAAGATCTTCACAAAGAAGAATTAAAGGAAATATTGGCAGAAAACAATTACCCCTCCCCATATGTTGAGAAAATATTTAAACAAGTGCCAAAAAAGAAGCAGGAAAAAACCAACTTCAAATTCACCAGCAAAATTACGTACCACAAGGGACTTTTCGAGAAACTGAAAAGGATCGGAGCAAAATATAATATCAGGCTAGCTCCAGATCTTAATAACAAAATAAAGAAATTCCTGCCAGCTTTAAAGCAGAAAGAATTGGACATCCAATTGCAGGAAGGAGTAATTTTCTGCGTCGACTGTAACTGCGGACTCAGCTATATAGGAGAAACAGGGAGAAGTATTAAGGTCCGAATGAAAGAACACCAAGCAGCTATTAGGAACATTGGGAACAAAACAGGGCTAGACAGACATATACAAGCAAGTGGACACTCCATAAATTGGGACTCAGTGAAAATAATCGTCCACCAGTCAAACTTAGTAAAGAGGAAACTAGAAGAAGGGATCGAAATAGCAAGAAGAAGAAGTACCACGATTAACGATAATTGCGGATGGACTCTTCCAATTGAGTGGCAGCAACTACTCCAGTGACATAGTCCTGATGACGAACTAGGCTTTAGTTCGAAAATTTGACAACCAACTTTCATGAAAAATAACCTCTATAAGACCCGTAAAAAAGTTATTCCACAAGAAACATCATTTTAAATTACTGTGACTTTGGTGTGGCACATGTCGTATATTAATTGCACTCTCCTCACAATCCCTCCAAAACCACATGGGTAGCATTCACCCCTGGTTTTGCAAAGCCACCACTACTAAAATGGGTGCTCTTCACTTATCTCCCAGTGATGCCTCTGAAATATGTTGCTGGCACTCAGTTGATTGGCTGGTGGAAGTTGTGTCGGCAGCAGGTGATGCATGTGCTTTGAGAACAGCAACGACCAGTGGTTAGTGAAGGCAGTCTTCTTTCACTTTGTCAATCTGTGAATTGTATCTCTGAACTGAAGCAAAATCAGCAATTGCTTCCATTTATTATGCTTCTCTTAATTTATTTCATGTTTCTGATTGAAATCAGTCAAACTGTGTGAGAAACCAGCAAACAATTACTCATGTTACAAGCATCACTCTAATTTGGCACACTTGTGTGTTCACCATTTTTTTCCTTTTATTTTTTTTCTTCCACTTTTGAAGGGTGGCTTCTCCTATTGCTCAGTTAGAAGTAAGAAATGTGGTAGCATCAGTTTGAAAAAAAAAATTATGCTTACGAAATTCAACTTTTTGCTCATGCTGCAGTATTAAAAGAATTCTTGAAATCATCATGCATCACACGCATAAGCTATGTTGAAAATTATAAGTGGGATGTTTCGGTAGTGACTTCTACCTTCATCATCCATGGAATGAGACACTTGTCTCTTTCCATGGCTGATGAAAGTAGAAATCGCTACTGAAACGTCCCGCTTATAATTTTCAACATAACTTACGCGTGTGATGACGATTTCAAGAATTATTTTAATATTTTGTGTGTTACGTGTTTTCCTGCCAATTCTTCTCACTATGCTGCAGTATTTTTCCTCACTTTCTCTTCCTTTCAGTATTTACTAAGAAATTAAAAATATAGTTACAGAAATTGTGAACACTGACTGAATTCATTGTAGCTGTGTCTTATACTCAGGATTGACTTATCTGTGAATGAAGACAAGAAAATTGAGAAATTTAATGCATTTGACTCATATTGCATATTGAATTATAAGCCAAAAACTGAAGTAGTTCTTTGACAACTGTAAATTTGAATGAAATATGGTGTTCTTGTTGAAATGTTTTTCTTCAAAAGTATTTTTATTTCTGAAAATCTGTCATTCAACACTTTTCACATTTTTGTTTGCATTGTCCTATTTCTTGGAAACAAAAAGTACTGTTTTATTATAATTGATGTCATGCCTATTCATTATAAATATCTCCAAATTTTGGGGTTTGTTTCAAGGAATAAAAGGAAATTATATGTCAAATTTTCGGGTAGGACCCCTACCCTTTCGCAGGACTACAGCTATAGTAGGTATTGCCATGCATGAGATAGATTGCAACCTTTCAAATCAAATATACATAATATCTAAGGTATTGTTTACCTGATATTGTCAGAGTATTTTGCACGTTGTTGCTCTGTGAGGCACGTGCTCCTGGCCCGAGAGGTCTTTTATGTTACGAGTTTTTGGTTAGTTAAATATTTTTTTAGAAATAAAACAGTTAGGTTATATTTTTTCAGTTCAACATCCATTCATTCGCACAATCAAACATTTAAAATTGACTATTAATTGAAAGATTGTAGTAGAAAAAGTTATACTCATCGGGTCAGGAGACTTTTCACAAGGGGTTCTTCATCATGTTGTTACAGCGAGCGCTTTCGGTATTGTCATCATACCATCGTCGGGCCTCTACTTCCACACGAGGGTTCCTCGCGTGTGTGTAGTCGCTGGAGTTGCATGTCGGATGGTATGATGACAATACCGAAAGCGCTCGCTGTAACCACATGATGAAGAACCCCTTGTGAGAAGTCTCCTGACCCGATGAGTATAACTTTTTCTACTACAATCTTTCAATTAATAGTAAATTTAAAACATTTGATTGTGTGAATGAATGGATGTTGAACTGAAAATATATAACCTAATTGTTTTATTTCAAAATTTTTTTTAACTAACCAAAAACCCATAACATAAAATACATCTCGGGCCGGGAGCACGTGCCTCACATAGCAACAACGTGCAAAATACTTTGACAATATCAGGTAAACAATACCTTAGATATTATGTATATTTAATCTAAAGCATGTTTATAACATATAACCCTTAAGGTTGCCTCATGAATTGCATATATCGTACTCCTTTCAAATCATTTAATGCTGTACCTCCTCCTCTCTCTCTCTCTCTCTCTCTCTCTCTCTCTCTCTCTCTCTCTCTCTCTCTCTCTCTCTCTCTCTCTCTCTCTCTCTCTCTCACACACACACACACACACACACACAGCTGAGACCACGCATACATTGTAGACCACACCTTTCTGTAAAGAGATGGTTCCTTCTTGTTACTTTACTTTTGGAAGGTAGTTACTAATTGTATTGAGTATTTTTTAAAAAGTGTGAAGAATTTAGAACATTTATTTTTTCCAAAAATTGAGTGTCCATGTTTGTTTTTATGTAATTTGGATGATTTGATTGATAGCCTAACATTTTATTATTGTTGGTAGGTTTCTTATGTAACCACTTTGCAATTGTTCCTTCTGTACTACTAATGACAAGTCCATAAAATTTGATTATCTTTTTGCAGTTCAAGGGTGAATTGCAAATTTTCATCCCGGGAGTTAAACCATCTAGTACGTCATATGAAAGAGAGACCTTTTTGTTGTCTATAATGAAAATAATACTATCCATATATCTTGCATGAAGTCTGGAGATTAAAGGTGTAATACATACCTTTTTTTCTAGTTTTCCTACATATCTTACGCATTACGAGTTTTCATGGCTGCATAGCATATGTATTGTACGTGTCTTATCAAAGTCATGGCTGTTGATTTCAAAAAGTCCTGTGTGATGATACATAATTGTGCATTGCTCTATAAAGATGGTGTTGTGTTCAGTGTAGGTCAGAAGTTGTTTGCAAAATATGGCTGAATGATGAGTGCAGGAAGGTGGTAAGAGTTTAAAAAAAAACTGATTGTTTTATTTAACTTCAATAATGGAAACTCACCTTAAAAGTTATTGTTCCTCTTGCTACATTTACCGCACGAATATTTCCAGCTGACTTGTCATAATACGTCATGGACATTCCATGGTCGTCATTTCTCTTCCCTGTGTCTTAGCATACACATTTTGTTTTCAAGTTTTTGGAGTCATTTCCATTATCACATCTTTTTGACCCAACACATTGCAATTACTTACACATGTTCATCACATACACACCAAATTTCCTTATCTTCAACATATATTTAAAAGGCTAAAAACATTATACACAACTTACACTCTACCAATCGAAGACTTTAACCCTAATCCTCTTGGTTGCATTGCTTCCCACGTCCTTATATTCACAACATTTTTACATACATTCCCATTAAAAATGCTATCTATATACACTATTTACGGAAGCCTTATTTCATCAACTCAATTCATTTAAACAATGGCTCAACCTTCCTCCTCTAACCTTACTTAGTCTTCTGACTGGAAACCTGATACGCTTAACCATTAACACTGTAAGCCTCACCACCATGACTTTGTCTGCCTCAAGCACTTTCCGCCATACCCTGGCTGTCTTCTGGAGGCTTGGCGGAACAACCATTCCCCTCTGCAGCTGCAGAGTAAGTAATGCAATCGTCTCCGGTCATCTGCTCTCTCACTGTATCTCTCGATGTTTGCCTGTGGCGCCATCTGTTCTTTGATTTGGTCAAAATCTAGCATTGGAATTTCTGAAATTCTAGCATTGGAAATTGACACCACCTGTTCTTTGATTTAGTCAAAATCTAGCATTGGACTTGGAATTTCTGAAATTCCAATGTTAGATTTTTAACCAAATCAAAGAACAGATGGCGTCACAGGCAAACATTGAGAGATACAGTGAGAGAGCAGAGGACCGGAGACGACTGCATTACTTGCTCTGCAGCTGCAGAGGAGAATGGTTGTTCTGCCAAGCCTCCTGAAGACATCCAGGGTATGGCAGAAAGTGCTTGAAGCATACAAAGTCATGGTGGTGAGGCTTACAGTGTTGATAGTTAAGCGTATATGGTTTCCTGTCGGAAAACTAAGTAAGGTTAGAGGAGGAAGGTTGAGCCATTGTTTAAATGAATTGAGTTGAGGGAATAAGGTTTCTGTAAATAGTGTTCATAGATAGCATTTTTAATAGGAATGTATGTAAAAATGTTGTGAATATAAGGACGTGGGCAGCAATGCGACCAAGAGGATTAGGGTTAAAATCTTCGATGGGTGGAGTGTAAGTTGTGTATAGTGTTTTTAGCCTTT
The DNA here is from genome assembly GCA_039090855.1 of Macrothele yani. Taxonomy (NCBI): domain Eukaryota; kingdom Metazoa; phylum Arthropoda; class Arachnida; order Araneae; family Macrothelidae; genus Macrothele; species Macrothele yani. Next base: position 141,395,547 of record CM076993.1, on the reverse strand, counting down.
TAAATATATACTGAAGATAAAGAAATTTGCTGTGTATGTGATGAATATGTGTAAGTAATTGTAATGTGTTAGCTCCAAAAAGATGTGATAATGGAAACGACACCAAAAACTTTAAAATGTATATGCTAAGACATGGAAGAGATATGATGACCACAAAATGCCCATCACGTATTATGACAAGTCAACCAGAAATTTTAGTGCGGTAAATGTAGCAAGAGAAACAATAACCTTTATAATACAGTACCTGGCCATAAGACCCGTCGGAATTTTGAGGTGGACGAGTTTTCTCTTCAGATCCTGTCAGGGCATGCCCAAAGGAAGGATAAAATCTTGGGTAGACATCTGGCAACCCGGGCATAAATTTTATAGGATGCCATTTTGTTTTGGGCATATACGCTCACTAGTTAATATTGAATTTCATAATTTTCTGTTCTTTTCAGTATTCCTACACGAAATACGACTTGTTTTTTTTTTTTGGATTCCTCATAAAAGTTCCTATAAGATAACACTATTTTTATTCCTTTCAGACCCTTGGCTGTGAATATCAAAGGATAAAACAAAAAAAAGAACAAAAAAAAAAAAAAAACGTGTACAAGATAGGAATAGATAATAATGTATTGAAGTATCACTATTAAATTACAATACATAAGGAATCACAAATTATACGCAGTGTTAAACAGTCATGTTAAGTATTTTAAACACGTTTCTGAATGTCACAAGACATGTTGCATTTGCAAAAGGACGTACAAGAAACATTGTTGGCACCTGCATCGTTTTGTATAACAGCTTGCAAGTACTAATGCAAGGGTCTGGCAAAAATTATGAGTCATCAGCATTGATTTATCCATCCAAAATCAGTTGGGGGTAATGGGTCATCCATCATTAACACGGTAGAGCCTGAATATACCATGTAAAATGATCTTTTCAGGTGACTTTGTAATGAAGAACTTGTGCAAAGGAAGCCCTGTAAGTTTGGAATGCCAGCTTTTGATCATTATTAAACATCAAACTGCATCAGATGTCTTGCACACTGAGCCTGGTTTTAAGATCTTCACCAAGTACTCCTCGGCTAGCTAAAAGGATTGAATACTTGGAGGATGACGCCTACCAAAGTTGTGGAGATATTTTTCTGGTTCTGCTTTGAGCGATGACAATTTGGTGCCCATCTTACTGGTCACATCAGAGCCTATGTTTAGCAAGAAAGACGTCAGAAATTGGTTAGCAAGAAAGACATCTGTGGTAGTACCTATCTTGTCCACCAGAGTATGAATATGGTATGATATCTGATGCCTACTTTCTCATCCATAGTTCAGAGAGTCCATTTTCGTTAACAAACTCGTAGAAATGAGTGAGTATCACAAAAAATATCCGTGTGACTTGAAAGCACAACGGTACGCAGTAACCTTTTTTAACAGCGTGGAAATCATGAGTAATACGTAAGTTGACCTCCTCAACAGTTATTAGAAGGGTATCCTTGATTTGTGTGAAGCTTCCATCTTTTATTGCTAAGGCGGGAGTAGGTCCACTTTCAGACAACACGCCGTTGAGTATACTTTCCTATTGTCAATTAGCTGATACCTTCTTCAGAAACTCGCTCAGGGCATCTTGAGTCAGAATTTTGTTGTCATATGATGCCCAAAATCTTTCCACCTGTACAGGAAGCTTCATAGTGGTGGCAATAGATGTCAATTGTAGTGGTTACACAGAAGACCTTCTTTCTCTCTCCGTATTTTTGATTGACGATTGAAGGTAGCTGACAAAAATATAGTGCACACGATTGAATTTACAAACATTCTTAACATTGCTGTCAAAGATTGTAAACATATCTTCAAATGTGTCATTCCCCTTAACTGGCAACCTTTGAAACTGATTCGTGACATCAAGAACCACACTGGTGTTCGGGTATGCTGTTTTTGGAAATTCATGTCAGAAGTATCTAATTTCTTAGGGCAACTCAGAAATCAGTTGAGTCTTCATCGGTTTGACAGTAGCTCCATTATCATATAAGGTATAGAATGTGAAAAATCGTAGGTTAGAATTGCTGTCATTGTCATTCCTCTCCTTGGCAATATCAATTTTTCTGTGAATCTGCAAATGGTCTTTGATAGCATTTTTTAGTTTGCTTGTTTTGTCAGCATATCTGGTTGTGCTACACTTAGAAAAGAGGGTAGCCTTTGCTGACGAATAGGCGCTGATAGTGGTTTTGAGCGTGTTATGAACCTTCCTCTTGAAACATGCAGAACACTTCTTGTGCTGTCATCAAAAATTGAAGCATTTTCTTAGCATTCAATGCTGGAACACATCAAATCGTTAGAAAGTTGTGAAGCCTAACTTCACCTTTCACAAGGTATGGGTTTTCTCTGATTTCAACATACTGGAGCATTTCTTCGATGTTGGCTTCCATTCTATTTCTGAGGGTTCCTGTTACCTCATTCATTTTCAGCTCATAGTCAACTGGAGTAATGTTCAGCAGCCTTTGAAATGTTTTTCTTATGAGAAGGACTTCATGGTAAGCAAGCTCCCATTCAGCAATGTATTCCGTCCTTTTTGTTTGGCCAATGATTCCCCCGGCTGACTTCTGAGAGCGGCTTATTGTTTGTTCAACAGCCAATGTTTATCTCCACGGCATTAAACTTTTCATTTGTTCTTCGAACAACAAAATAACCTTTTTTGAACCAGTCAAATACATCAGCATAACGAGTCTCAAGGTTAAGCATTTGCTCGAACAGTGAACCCTATCTCAAATAGTTGACTCCATCAAAAATTTGAAAAATTAGAAGGACTTCCTACACTGTTTGCATGTAGAGGTTCCACTTCCCCTCCCTGTCAGCTATTATGAGATTATTCAAAAGACTTATCAGATGCAAGAATCTCTCCAGTATTTGCACTGCTCAGAATTCTTAACTTGCTCCTGTATGAAAACATTCAACGATTTCAGTGTTTCTTCTGATGCTGCGATCAGCTCTTTGAACTTGAGTTGCGCTTCTTCCGTTGTTGAGCATTGCATAGAGTTGAGCACATCACCAACGTGTGTAGCTAATTCGTCATCATCCTCGATTGTACTCAAAAATGCTTTCCATTTAAGCCTGTACCACTTCTGCTAGCATAAACATTCCTTTTACTGACCTTACGTAATTGCTCCCTTTGAGGACACTCTACTACTTTTGGACCAAACACATTGCTTTCAATGAAAAGGTTTTCTAACCCGCTGCCCTTCATGTATTTTCCAATACATGCACGTAGAATTTTAGTCATATGGAAAGATTCCAGGAGTAGCACAAGGTCTGGGATTTCACTTGTAATCAACTGAATTTTTGCGGCAGTCATGACATGAAAGTGGTAGTACTTATTGATAGAGATGTAAAAGCAAGCTTTGGAAATTCTTCATACATGAATACACACTATCATATGCTGTCATTGGTTAAGGCAGTATTAGGAGAAAACCAATATTTTGTAACAGAACATTTGCTTTTGAGATGATAGCATGAATGACAGACTATGTCAATGTACTTTGGTTCGTTAATCCTCCAACACTTTGCAACATACTTATCAATGTCTCTTTTTTTGTTCATCTCGTCACACATGGTTAAATTTTAACCTCTTCAATAATTTTGAAATCTGCTCCTATTTCATTAAGAGATGTGATGTGCCTGCACCGCAGGACGCACACGAGATAAAGGCAGATAGCAGTGAGAGCACATGTCCGTGTAGCTTAGTTGGGAGAGCGACTTACTCCGGAGTGAGGGGACCCGGTTTCGATGTCTGTCGCAAACAAACATGTACGTTATACAATGGTACACGAACTCAGAATCATGCTCAAGGAGACTGATACGTTTAAAAACGTCTCTTTGTCATATTTCAGCAGCAGCCAAGATATTTTGTCTTCTTTTTGTTGTGTTTTTGGCATAAAATACATTTTGAAATCTCCACATTTATTTAAGTTCCACTCACTCGGCACAGATGTAGCCCAACAAGTTGCTTGTTATCCTCCATTTCATTTATTCAGTCGGAAACAAACAAAATTCACATCAGTTAAATTTTTTGTTTAGATAAATATAAGTATCCTTTCAAGAAATCACTAAATAAAATACAAAAAATGGTTAAATTTTCATAAAAGTTGTTTCATTTATTGGCTAAATAGTCCTATCTTATAGGAAATTTTATGAGGAATCCAAAAAACATGTGATATTTCATACAGGTATATTGGAAAGAACAGATAATTACGAAATTCAATTCTAAATAGTGTGCGTATTTGCCCAAAACAAAATGGCGTCCTATAAAATTTATGCCTGGGTTGCCAGATGTCTACCCAAAATTTTATCCTTCCTTTGGGCATGCCCTAACAGGATCTGAAGAGAAAACTCGTCCACCTCAAAATTCCGACGGGCCTTATGGCCAGGGACTGGTCTATTAAGGTGAGTTTCCATTATTGAAGTTAAATACAATTAGCACGTCAAATAAGAACAATTTTGAGAATATGTATGTATTTTCGAGTTGTGTCTTTTGTTATGATTGTTTTATGTTCATCTGGAAAACAGCTTATGGGACTGCTACAGCATTACATATTCTCAAGTCCACAGTTGATAATGTAGTGCAGAAACCAAAGTCCATCACTGTTACTGCACCTAAGAAACAACAAAGTAGGCTGGAAATACTGACTGACAGAAACAAATGTGCCACGAAGTAACGAGTGATTACTGCTCACCATCAAACCATTCAGATCCTAAGTTTTAGAATTCAAGCAAATCTATGAGTATTTATACATATCACATATCATTACAAAAAGGTTGCTGTGCAAAAGCCATATTTCAAACTAAGAAGATTGGCTGGCATTAAAAATTGGTTGGTTTTTTTATTGGCACTAAGTTTTTTGAACACTATCACTACATATCAGTGGAAGCCTGATGGAGTGATTATTTGTGCTGCATACACCAACAGCCGGACAAATGCATTTGGTTGCGGAGAGTGCTAGTACTCAAACGTGTTATCTCAACTGTTGAAATTTTGAAGTGAAGACATTAAGGTAGTTGTGTTTGTTATTGGTAAGGATTAAGGCTACTGGGGTAGCAATGCATGGAATAATGGTCTTTGTATCATACATTGCTGTTCTGGGCAATGTTATGTCCAACATAGTGCCATTTTTTTGTAACTGTTTTTTTACACCTTCCAACATGGTCACTTGTTTACAACACATCATGGAATGTGAATATGTATTGGGTTGGTGCGAGTGAAATGTCCGGCAAGGCCATGATCCTGGAAAGAAAAAGTCATCAACTGCATGTTGAACCTCGTTGTCTGTGGTGAACTGTTTCCCAGACAGGAAGTGATCCAGGCGACGAAACAGATGATGATAGTCTGTCGGAGACAAGTCTGGGGAATAGGCAGGTTGAGGCAGTGCTTCATAGCCCAAGGCACTTAGTTGTCCTGGCAACAAAACAGATGATAGTCTGTCAGAGACAAGTCTGGGGAATAAGCAGGTTGAGGCAGTGCTTCATAGCCCAAGGCACTTAGTTGTCCAGGCAACAAAACAGATGATAGTCTGTCAGAGACAAGTCTAGGGAATAGGCAGGTTGAGGCAGTGCTTCATAGCCCAAAGCACTTAGTTGTCCAGGCAACAAAACAGATTATAGTCTGTCGGAGACAAGTCTGGGGAATAGGCAGGTTGAGGCAGTGCTTCATAGCCCAAGGCACTTAGTTGTCCAGGCAACAAAACAGATGATAGTCTGTCGGAGACAAGTCTGGGGAATAGGCAGGTTGAGGCAGTGCTTCATAGCCCCAAAGCACTTAGTTGTCCAGGCAACAAAACAGATGATAGTCTGTCGGAGACAAGTCTGGGGAATAGGCAGGTTGAGGCAGCGCTTCATATCCCAATGCATTTAGTGTCGGCATCGTTCGTTGTGTGACATGAGGGCGGGCGTTGTCCTTGAGCAGAAAAACACCATGTCTGTTGACCAGAGCCGGTTGTTTCTGCAGCAATTTCCGGTGCATCTGGTGTAATTCAACCCAATAACCTTTTGCAGTGATGGTTTGGCCTCTTGCCAAGAAACTCCGATTCATTTTCCTGGCTGTGAACCACCAGATGAGGAGCATCATCATCTTTGTGTGTAGGGGTAGCTTAGGATGCCGTTCAGCAGGCTGCACCTTGCTTAACCATTGTGCAGACTGTTTCTGATTATCATAAAGGACTCCCTTCTCATCGCAGGTGAAGATTCAATGCAGTAGAGGTTCTTGTTTTTTCCTGGCAAGCAGCGACATGAAGACTTCCAAACGCCTAGTCTTGTTGGCAGTTGTCAACTCGTGCAGCAGCCACATGTCCAGCTTTTTTACTTTACCCAGCGCAGCCAGACGTCGAACAACTGTCGTGTGGTGGACACCTACCTCTGCCGCTATCTCACGACACATTTATCGAGGGTCCGCTTCAACTACACATAACAGAACATCTTCATTTTGCAGGTCCGTATCTTTTGAAACTTCACAAACCATTGGCGAATGGTTTGTTCGTTGGCTGTGTTCTCCCCAAATGCTTTGTTAATGTTTTGAGTGGCAATTCCTGCCGAATGGCTCAGTTTAAATTCGTACAGGAAGATGACTCTCAAATCTGGTGTCCACATGTTTCCTTTGTAAGCCACGTTACATCCAAACAAACCACACCTGAACCTTGTTGTTCACACACATGTTAGCTATTTATAGTAACTCTGTGACGTAATACCTTCAACACCTGTGGGTGGTTCCATTCTGCTGTGGTGGGGGCCTGTCTCCACTGCTCGTTAGCGCCGGACATTTCATTCTCACCAACCCGATAGTTTGGAAAGAATAATAGTATGTAAGCTTTAAAACAACAGTGGGGTAGAATTAGCATTGTACTAGAAAAGAATAGAATCAGTATCATACCAGTAGTTAATTGAAAGTGTTCAGTGCATTGCTGAAGGTGGGTTGATATTAAATTAGTTGCTTACAATAAAGGCACACTTTCAGTTGCGCCTAACTGCAAATGTTTGTGTGGGGAAATATGCTTCTGAATATGCACTCAGTAGACAAACCATTAGAGACAAGGGTATGATGGGCAGTGTTGACATGGGCATCCCTTGCACAGAGTGGAATGGACCCAAACTGAAAGCAGGTGATAAATTGGTATACGGCGGGGCTTCCCAACAGTGTATCACAATCAACGAAAATGGGTAAACTTGGTGATCTAAGTGACTTTGATCATGGACACATTGTTGGTGCAAGACAGGTGGGTCAATCTGTCACCCAAGTGGTAAGAATCCTAGAGTTCCCTAAAGCAACTGCATCAAGGGTGTACTGCAAGTGTGCCATCAACAGATATACCAGCTCCCAGAGAGCAAGCTGTGGCCAACCACACGACAATGATGACCAGGGTCTACATAAACTATCTAGCCTCATAAAGACTGAACGATTGTCAACAACAGTGCAAATGATATCCAGGTTAAATGTGGAGAGCCTAAGCACCATCAGCGAGTGAACGGTACGATGCACACTGCATACCCTGGACAAGTGGTTCTCAAACTTTTTATCCTATGGAACCCTTTTTCCTACAATGTCTAGCAATGGAACCCCTCTATAAATACCATTAAAAATTAATGTACCTATACGTCTACAATTTATTACTGATTTGAAATAAAAATGAAATGAAAAAAATAGGCAATTAGTCAATAAAAAGATAATACTTACAAAGGGCTCTGCATCCGGGTTTTGCGGTGCTTAGTTTTTGTTGAGGCATACACAGAAAAGCCAGTTTTACAAAGATAGGTTATCACAAACGGTAAGAGTACTGACACAGCTTTTTGGGATAATAATGAATATCTTCCTTTCAAACTGCAACAAAAGTCTGTCACTGGCAGTGTTTTATAAATGGATGCCATTAAGGAATCCGACGTCATTTCAATAAATTTTTGATATCCATCAGATGAAAAGCATGGAGGTTTTTCATTAATAACAAATGGATTTTTAATCCATAATTGACTTTTTAATTTTTCGTGCTGCTCATCAGGAAAATAGTGCCTCATTGAATCATGGAGAGCTTCCAGATGCTGGATGGGTTTCACCACATTATTTGTTTTCTATTTCTGAGTCCAGCTCTGACAGAAAGTTTCTCGCTGTTGGAAAGCAATCATATTCGTGGCTGCAGACACATCTGGTCCAAAATTGAAGTTTTTTTTTTTAAATCCCTCAATTTTGTCATTTGTGGTGAATACATCAATTTTCTTTCCTTGAAGTGCAAGATTGAGTTAATTCAGTTTTGAGAAAATATCAGATAGGTAAGCCACTCGAAATAACTACTCTTTATCATTTAATAAATCTTTAAAATAAAAGTGGTTATCAGTGAAGAAAGCATGCACTTCAGCTCGAAGTTCAAAAGTGTTCCAATATTTTAGCTTAAAATAACCATCTTACTTCTGTACATAGAAGCAAGGACGAGCTTTTATAAAGTTTATCATTTAAACTAATTTACACAGGGCGCTTTTTAGATAGGCAAAATTTTCATCCAAGAGCTTGCCTACGAAGTATACAGTGACTACTGGAGTACAGTTCTTTGCAATCATTTTGATGCGTGCGACAACACCAGATGTTTTTCCCGCTATAGTTTTGGCACCATGTGTACAAATATCAATGCAATTTTCCCACAGAATTTCATTTTCTTCAAAGAAGGAATTTAAGCTATTGAAGATATTTGTGCAGTTGCATGTGCTGCTAACGGCTTGCGTAAAAGATCTTCTGCCAGTGATGCTTCTTCGTACAGGTATTTTACAAAGGCGAAGAATATCATGAGACCTGACACGTCTGTAGACTCATCTATTTGCAAAGCAAAATTGCAAGACTTGATGTGAATAATAAGTTTCTCCTTTACACTGCTTGCTATTTCCTTCACTCAGGGAGACACTGTATCGCTTGATAGCGGAATGTTCACTATTTCTTTGGCTGATTTTTCACCAAGCATGCACTTAACATGTCAATAACACATGCCTTGATAAGATTCTCGGCTATTGTATGAGGTTCACCTGTTTGTGATATTTGATAGCATACTAAAAAGGGAGCCTCAGTAGCTTTTCAATTCACTGTATGTGCTGCATGAAAAATGATTTTCTCACTTTTAAAAGTTCATTACGCTCACGGACAAAAAAAATCAACATGCTTATCTTTGAGTTCTTGATCTGTAGTAGTCTCCAAATAGTGTCGCAGTTCAGCAGGTGCCGATGAGCTATTATGATAAACTTTGCTGCATATGACACACTGTGAATTATCTTCATCTTTCATAAATGCCAAACTAATATAGCTCTTATCGTACTTTCCTCAAATTTGACAGTTTTGTCTTAATCACACCTTCCAGAACGTGCATCATTTTCTTGAACTTTTTTCCTATTTCTTATTGGCCACCGGGAATTGGTTGGTTAAGGTTTCCTTGAAAATTTTGGCGATGTTTCACAAATTGCTTGCAGAACCCCTGGAGAACAATCAACAGTGACATGACCTACTCCCATGTCACTGTTGATTGTTTGTCATTGGACATTTCACCTCTCCTTGTGCTGAAAACATCAAAACTGGACCTCTGCAGAGTGGTGCCGTGCCGCGCCGCGTGGTCACATAAATTTTTTTAACTGTACTGAACTGAAGGAAAGATGTGGCTGTGACGTCAACAACACGAGGCCTTGGCCCTGTTGTGCCAGGTCGGCACTGTTCAAAGCGATGGTTGCTCTGCGATGGTTTGAGCAGCCTTCTCATGGGACACATTATAGTGAAAAGAATTGGCAGGGAAACACATAACACAAAACATTAGAAGAATGCTTGATGCCCTCATATCACGCATATGTTACGTTGAAAATTGTAAGCAGGGTGTTTCGGTAGTGACTTCTACCTTCATCAGCCATGGAATGAAACACGTGGTATTAGCATTAGTTGTCGCAAGATTTCAAAATAGCTTTCGAAATGCTAGGTATGTTAAGAGATGCGTCTGTATTACAGGTGTTAGGGGTAAGGTAGATTTCAATGCTTTCACTGTACCTCAGGGCTTTCCGATTGCTGAACGAGGCAATCCGCTTAACATTTTGCCAATCGGGAATCGTGCACGTATCGCTAATGGTTAAAATTGAAAGGGAGGTGGAAGGGCTGCCTTTCTTAACATCAGCGATATGTTCCATCAATCCGGTTTATGCTGCAGTAAGTACTACCAATATAGTGGGGAAGTGTTGGCATTGATAGAGTAGACGCCTTGTAACTCGAGGGGTTTATTTGGATCTCTGTCTTTAAGGATAAGGTTGAGAATATGTAGAAGTGGTTTAACTGTAATCCTGTAGCCAAAAGAATTGAAAATAGAGCAAACTTTATGAGTGAAGGACAGGCAAAAGGGCAAAGTGCCAACAAACTGATGAGTGATGGAAGGTTCAGGCAGCAAACTAGTGGATCTGTTCTGTGATTCAAATCTCTTAATTGGCCTATGTATTAAGAGGGTTGGAAAGCTATGCAATTTGCCAATGTTGATGATGTTCTGATATCATTTTTGTAAAGCAGAATGGCTGTTGCAAATAACATTGGCTGTGTGTACGTACGACTTTACAGGAGCCAATTTGTATTTTTCAAAGGTGCGAGAATGGTAAAGAATGATATTATGGGTGGCAGAAAGTTTCCTGTAAACAGAGAGGCCAAGTGAGAAGTCTGGGTTGATGTTGATATCCAGAAAACTAATATTGTTGTGGACCTGTTCTTCAGAAGATAATTTGATATGCAGAAATTTTGAAGTTATGGGGCATGAATCATCCTTATTCTGTTGTGTCCACCAAGGACTTTATCCAGAAACTCCCTTCTTCCATCAATCCTCAAGATTTCCTGTACACCTTTGATGTGGATTCATTATTTCCTTCTGTTCCTTTCTTTGATGCCTACATGCTCATGGTAAAAAAAAACTAATGGAGCACCAAGAACTTCCTAGAGAACTCATCAAAGATCTTTATGACTGTTTTGATTCATTGGATAAGTATTCCTGTTTTGTGTACAATGGTATCTACTACCAACAAAAAAATCATGCTGTACCAATAGGATCTCCTCTTTCCCCTTTACTTGCTGAAATTTATTTGTAGAATATTGAAAAATTAATTGTTGCCCCCATCCCTCTTAAAACCCACCATTTGGTTAAATTATGTGGACGACATCTTCATTATTTGGCCACACCAGAAACACTCTCTGTTTGAACTCATGTTCTCCATAACTTCAAAATTCCCGCATATAAAATTCTCTTCTGAAGAACAGGCTGACAACAATATTAGTTTTCCAGATGTTAACATCAACACCAACCCAGACTTCTCACTTGGCCTCTCTGTTTACAGGAAACTTTCTGCCACCCATAATATCATCCCTTACCATTCTTGCACCTTTGGAAAATACAAACTGTCTGCTCTAAGGTCATACATTCACCATGCCAACCTTATTTGCAACAGCCATTCTGCTCTTCAACAAGAATATCAGAACATCATGAATATTGGCAAATTGCATGGCTTTCCACCCCTCTTAGTACATAGACTAATAAAGAGGTTTGAATCACAGAATAGATCTAGTTTACTGCCTGAACCTTCCACCACTCATCAGTTTGTTGGCACTTTGCCCTTTAGCCTGTCCTTTACTCATGAAGTTTGCTCTATTTTCAAGTCTTTTGGCTACAGGATTGCAGTCAAACCACCTCCACATCTTCTCAAACTCATCCTTAAAGACAGAGATCCCAATAAACCCCTAGAGTTACAAGGTGTCTACTCTATCCCTATCAACACTTCCACAGGCATTACCCACTATATTGGTGGTACTTACCGCAGCATAAACCGCCGATTGGTGGAGCATATCGCTGATGTTAAGAAAGGCAGCCCTTCCACCTTCCTTTCAATTTTAACCATTAGCGATACATCCACAGTTTCCGATTGGCAAAATGTTAAGCGGATTGCCCCGTTCAGCAATCGGAAAGCCCTTAGGTACCGTGAAAGCATTGAAATATACCTTACCCCTAACACCTGCAATACAGATGCACCTTTTAACATCCCTAACATTTGGAAAGTGATTCTGAAATCTGGCAACAACTGGTGTTTTTACCACGTGCCTCATTCCATGGCTGATGAAGGTAGAAGTCGCTACCGAAACGTTCCGCTTATAATTTTCAACGTAACTTATGCGTGATATGACGATGTCAAGAATTCTTCTAATGGGACACATTAGGTCCCCTTAGTGTGTATGGAGAGGTCATTTACTGCTGCATGCTCCCAGCATGGGCTGGGTAATCACTTACGCACTTTTGTGACCTTCGTGCATCCTGCGGCCGATGGTCTGTTTCAGACGGGTAATGCGTCGCTCCGCCGGGCTGCAGCCACCCAGGCATGGCTCGAGGAACACTCGTCTGAGTTTGGAACCATGTGGTGGCCTCCCCCGAGGTCTTTGGATTTAAACCCTCTGGAAGCTCTCTGGGATGCTGTGGAGCAGAACATCAGATCCATGGATCCTGGACTGATGTCTCGTGCAGAGTTGTGGACAATGCTGCAACAGACATGAGTGGCATTACCTCCGAAAACTCCTGGAAGGCTGTGGAGGCTGTGGAGCAGAACATCAGATCCATGGATCCTGGACTGATGTCTCGTGCACAGCTGTGGACAATGCTGCAACAGACATGAGTGGCATTACCTCCGAAAACTCCTGGGATGCTGTGGAGCAGAACATCAGATCCATGGATCCTGGACTGATGTCTCGTGCAGAGTTGTGGACAGTGCTGCAACAGACATGAGTGGCATTACCTCCGAAAACTCCGGCATCTGTTGGAGTAATGCTTAGGCGTGTACAGGTTGTTATTCAGGCTAGAGGAGGACCAGTATGTTATTAGGTAAGTATCTCTAATGTTAGATCGGGGGACTTACACCTTTGTAATATTTCAAATAAACCGCTTATGTACACATACTCCATTTTAATGGTGTATAATGTTTTGTGCATTGAGTGCACATGTACACCTTTACTCTCGTTATGTAAATGATTCACTCCAACAAGTAAGTGAGAGTGATGTGCATTTTAAAGCAGACAGACTAGCTCATTGGGCCTCACTCAGCGTTTGCTTGAGAGTCAAAATGAGGGAAATGAGTGATCCATGTGATTTTGAACATGCATCGCAGTTTGTACCAAATATGGCGTTCCAAGCAGCTCCCAAACGGCACTGCTCCTGAGCCTTTCACGCACAACCATAACATTGGTTTACCGTGAATGGCAAAACATGCAAAAAAAAACTGCTGGATACTGGTGAACCTGTTGATGAGAATTGTTGGTGGATCCTAGAGTGGTCAAAAGTGAATGATTACATGGTGCAATACATGATGCATTTGGAGATGACCCTTGGAACTCTAATGTTAAATTTTACGGTGATTTGCTGTGTTGTGTCCTGTCTATTCACTTACGCGATTCTTACAAGTCTCTTTTGACCACTCTGATCCATCAGCTGTTTTTGTTAATGAGAATTCTGATTTCCGGAAGATTTTGCATGTCACTCTATTCATGGTAAACCTGACAGCTTGTGGCTTATTGGCCCTGTGGGAACAATGCTAACACAGCTTTTAATCTGTGTGGGCATATGCCTCCACAGGTTAGATGCCACTGCACGCTGTGCTTCTAACTGAAAGTGTTCTGTGACTTTTTGGTAAGATAATGGTGTTTTATGTATATTTCTACTGATTTCTGTATGAAGTATGCTATTCTTATTGAGAAAGTTATGCTGGACTGATTCTGCAATTATGGACGTAAAATACTTAGTGAACTGAATATTGTAATCGGTCATCTATGAAATACAGGGTTGTCGAAAGTCCCCTAGGGGTTTCGATTGACAACTGTACAAAAACGCACAGATCTACAGTAGTGTGATTTGCAGCATTTGAAAGAGTAAATATTAGAGTTTAATAATCTTACTTTAATTACCTCTACATATACGCCTTTGGTGGCACGTAACACATCCAGTTGGTATTCAATTTCTTGCCATGTGCGCTCCAATATGTCAGGATCGATTCAATCAAACACTGCTGTAATGCGCTGTTTGAGCTCCTAAAGGCTGCTTAATCTTTCCCGGTAAACCATGTCCTTGACATAGCTCCAGAGGATGAAGTCTAAAGGAGTGATATCTGGGGACTGGGGCGGCCAAGTAATGGGACCATCTCTGTCAATCCATCTGTCAGGGAAACTCACAGTTCAGGTATTCTTGAACATCAAGTCCCCAATGTGGGGGAGTGCCAATTTGTTGCAGTATGACGTTTGGTTGCAAATCCTGTAGTTGAGGAACCGTAAAGTTCTGAAGTATGTCCAAGTAATTATTCTTTTGCACCGTGGGCTCGGAGAAGAAGTATGGCCCAGTTACACGATTATGCAGTAGCCCACATCAAACATTCACCTTTGGACTGTGTACGACATGCTCCCTGACTGAATGTGGGTTTTCACTATCCCATATACAAACATTCTGAGTGTTTACTTTTCCGTGCACATAAAAGGTTGCCTCATCCGAGAGCATTATACGGCGTAGGAAACTTTCATCAACTTCCAGCCCCTCCAACATATCCCGAGCGAATGCTAAGTGCTGAGGTCCATCGTTCGGTTTAATCTGGTGTAGGAGTTGCACTTTGTATGTAGTTTCAAGTGTTTGTGAAGCACTCCCATCAATGTGGATCGTGGAACATTCAGTTGTAAAGATGCCCTTCTTGTGGACTTGTTAGGACTGTAAGCGAAAAACCTCCTGTATGCTCTGCACAGTTTCTTCACTGACAGGAGAATCTGCCACTTCTTTGCCGGTCCAGGATGCTACCAGTATCCAAGAATTTCTTCTGCCAAGCTCTGATACTGAAATCACTCGGTGGATCTACCCCATATGTCCGATGGTAATTTCTTTGTACCGTAATCACAAACATATCTCAAAAAACCAGCGCGCACACATTGCTTTCTCGTGTGGCGAGGACATTTTCAGTTGTTTTGCAGTCGCCGTTGGTACGTGCAAACACGTAATGCTATCTGTTGGAAAGAAATGGCATTAAAAACTTGAGTATTTTCTCTTTCAAATGCCACAAACCACAATGTTGTAGATCTGTTCGTTTTTGTACAGTTGTTAATTGAAACCCCTAGTGGATTTTTCGACCACCCTGTACTTTTCCCCCACCAGTGATGCACTGTTGCCAGTATTTCTGCTGATCTTAGAAACAGCCTTGCAAAGCACCTTCTTCTGGAATGCTGCACTCTTGTTCTTTTACAGTTGTCTTAATGGTCAGAATATTATCACAGCAATAACCTGTCATCTGCCATTTCAGTCATGTGAATAAAAAAATAATCCTTAAACATATAAAACGAGCAAAACACAGTCACATACGGTAAAAGGTTCGTTTACCTTTTACCGTACGTGACTCTGTGTGTTTTGCTCATTTTATATGTTTATGTGCTATTGCCGCGTGAAGCCTGAGTTTTAAACCAAGAAAAAATAATCCTGTGGTAACTAGTCACAAGGAAATATGGCAGAACAATGATTTCATTCCATTCCATAAAGTTTTGGACAGTCAATACGAGGTCTTATATTGTAATGCAGTAGAAGGCACACCTCCAGTTGCCATAATTTATAACTGCAACAAATGCTCAATTGAAATGATGCAGAGCTCCTTTATAATTTCAATATTAGTTGATAGCCTGTCCATTCAGTACAAATTCCTGATGCATTATATCTTTGTAACTGAAAAAGCAATCAACTTTGCCTAGACTGTTGTTTGTGGGGATTTTGCAAGTCAAATGAATGGGTGCTCACCACTTTGCCATTTAGTTTACACTGGTTTCATCCAGTAACTAGGAGCAGAAAAACATATCATCTCATTGAGGTTCCAAAAGATCCCTACAGGTTCAAGAGGGAATGCCCTTCTGCTTTAATTCCAAGTTCCATAGTACAAAGACTGTGTATAATATCCTTCTGCCCTAATCTTCAGTTAGAATGTCATAACAGTAAGTGACAGTGTGTGTGCTCAACGTTTTCTGTCATTCATTTGATGGAATAGTCGCCAAACCTGGCATCAGATTTGAAAATCTCGCATCCGTTATAAAACTGATTGTACCATTCAGATGTACAAGAATGTGATACTGTTGCATTGCCACAAGCAGAGATCACGTTAACATCTGGACAGGAATATTTCACACATCAAAAACGAAAATTACTTCTGAAAAAAATAGGGACATATTTTTACTGCTCCAAAGATTATCCATCCTGATTTAAAAATGGACATCCAGGGTTGTTGTGTTTTTATCATTATCACCCTGTTTTTGAAAGTTTTGTAGCATTAGCTCAGATTGCATTGACCATTCCACTGACCACATACCTTTTGAAAGAGGTTTTTCTACTCAAAACTGCATTATGAACTAGATGCAAAACCAGATTAATGACATTCATCTGCAAG
This sequence comes from Macrothele yani, assembly GCA_039090855.1. Classification (NCBI taxonomy): domain Eukaryota; kingdom Metazoa; phylum Arthropoda; class Arachnida; order Araneae; family Macrothelidae; genus Macrothele; species Macrothele yani. The sequence continues at coordinate 141,379,108 of CM076993.1, read as the reverse complement.
ATTTAGCAATAATTTCAAAGACAGGACCTCCATTCTTAATAAAAGACAGAGAGGTATGTGACCTATACTTTTCCACTGTTATTACTCACTTGTAAAGCAGCAAGAAGGTTACATTTATAAATAATGATTACAACACTTAATCAAAGTAAAACCACACGTTATATAGTTAATGGCACTGTTATATCCACTAAAAGAGCATTGTGAATATGCCATGGATTTTAATTCTCAGTGTACAGATAAGTGACTGGTAGCAAATGAGTGGAACTGAACTTGACAAAGTGGACTGTATTTTTATTTAAAATATACGACTGAGATCATTCTCAAATTACAACCTGTTGTAATACTAAATTGCATGTATAGGAAGAATTGTATGTACATATATCACAGAATTTTAATCTTTGCCTCAGAGGTAAGTAAGGATGAATGTTTTTAACCTTAAAGAACTATTACTCTATTTTAAATTTTGCTATAATTATTTAAATAATTAAAATAACTGCATGTCCAAAGAACAGATTGTTTTTGTTGCAGTGCATATATTTTAGGGTGGTCCTTATTTACACAGTAAATTTATTTTATTAATTTTTCATAGTCTTACCCCTAATATTGTTGTGTTTGTGGAATAAACAGTACATAACAAATTTGGGGATGATTAGAGATTTTTATGACATGTCACACCGAATCCAAACTTCGTAAGTAGGTTGTATCGGCAGTTAACATAAGGAATTTAAGGATACGACAACGCTCGCAAAATTTAAGCGCACACTGAAGACGAAAAAGAAGTTCACGAGAAACATTCGTCTTTCCTGCTTCATAACCTTCCAAGCGTGACCTTCTCCATAAATTTGCTTATGCGCCGTTGGGACGTAGTACAGGAATTCCCCTTATGTGATTGCGCGCTGTGCAGCAATTGAATGCGCTGATCTCCAGTCGCCACTAAGTTAGTGTAACGTAACAACAACAACAAAACAAGTGTGAACAATGAACATGGCTTCGACTTCACGCGCTTCAGTTGTAACTCACAAAAACTCTGAAGTCTGGCTGTTCGGGCAACCAATTGAAATTGATATTATTCCGGATAAGAAGCTCCCATTTGAAGGAGAGGTTCTGTGTCATTTGTTCTTCCTTATAAGAACGGAAAAGAACACTGTTAAGAATCTCACGCAAGAGCTTCTGTCAATTTGGGTAAAGCCCAAGTACCTACTATGGCTGACTACAACATCATCCTGAAGGTTCAGAAGGAGTACAACCAGTGATGTGCTCTTTGGAAGAGAAGTTCTTGGTGATCTGAACTGCAGATTGATAAAGAAAAACTCTTCATCGAGGAATTGGCCAATCTTTTCGATATCGCCCATGCCAACGCCCTTGACATGATTACCATTTTTGAAGACAAAGAGTTTTTATTGGCCCAAAGAGAAAAGGGAAGGAAAGGATATATTTGTATGGAAGACAAAAAGTTAGCAAGGCAGGAAGCCTGAAAGAGAGAGAAGGAAGATAATTTCGAGCAACTGAAACGAAAACACATGGAAAAAAGGGATCAGTTATTTGCAAAGGTTGAACTAGCCTCATCGAGTAGCAGTAGTGCTGAAGAGGAAGATCGCAAAGCAACCACAGCAACAGCAGGTTCTCCAAAGAAAATGAAACGAGTGAGGAAGAACATTGTTTCAACAGCGCTTGCCTCAGCACTTGATAGCACTAAGGTGAGCGACCAAAATGCAGTCTACGTGCTCTCAGCAACTGCTGCCACTCTGGGACATAATGTAAAAGAATTTTTGATCAACCGTAGCACCATACGTAGATCAAGACTTGACGCAAGGAACAAAATCGCAGACTTGCTGAAAGAAACCTTCGATGCCCAAATTCCCCTCACAGTCCACTGGGATGGAAAAATCCTTCTGGAGCTCACAGGGACAGGTAAAGTGGACCGACTGCCAGTTCTTGTTTCTGGGGCAGGAGTGTCAAAACTTCTTGGCGTTCCAAAACTTCATTCCAGAAAAGGCAAGGAAACTGCCAAAGCTGTGGTAGATTGCCTAGAAGAATTGGGGATCAAGGATCACATCCAAGCAATGTCATTCGACACAACAATTAGAAACACTGGTCACAGGGCAGGGGCTTGCAAACTTATTGAATTCAATTTGGGAACAGACCTGCTGAATCTCGCATGTCGCTACCACATTATGGAGATTGTGGCCCAAAAGGTCTTTGCCTCATGCGACATCCACTCTAGTGGTCCTGACATCCTGCTTTTTAAGCACTTCCAGCAGCATTGGCAATTTATCAACCAGAAGAATTTTGAAGTCGTCGAAGAAGAGGTCACGAAATAAGAAAATATTATCAACTTCTGTGAGTAGCAGTTAACTGACAGCCAACCACGCGATGACTACTGGGAACTGCTAGAACTGACTATAATCTACCTAAGTGCCAGTCTTTCCTGAGGAATCTGGTTCATGCAGCCCGGGGCCCTCCACCAATCTAGATGGATGACTCACGTCATTTACGCAATAAAAATATGCCTTTTTCGTTCTCAATTTAAAATGACAAAATGTGAGCAAGCCACCATAAAGAGATTCACAGCTTTTGCCGTCAGCCTGTACGTCAGTTCATGGTTTGTGGCCCCACTTGCAGCTGCTGCTCCAGCCAATGACCTTGCTTTCTTGAAACAACTGGCGACTTATAATGACAAAGTTGTGTCAAATGCAGCTATTAAAGCCTTTTCTAGACATCTGTGGTATCTGAACGAATTGTTGGTGTCGCTGTCTTTCTTTGACTCTGACGTATCCTTGACAGTGAAGAGGGACATGATCAATGTGTTAAATAAGGATAGCACGGATAACCCTGCAAAGATAATCAATCTAATGGTGACCCAATGTATTCATGAGAAGATGGTGGCCGACTTTGTGACCAGCTCATCCCATCGTTTTTCCCAAATGCTGGTCATAGACACAGAGTTTCTGTCTGTCGACCCCAGCGAGTGGGACAGATCATCTGATTATCAATCAGAAAGGAATACTGTTAAAGCCCTGAAGGTAGTAAATGACTCAGCCGAGCGAGGAGTGGCGCTGATGCAGGACTACAACAGCATTCTCACAAATAATGAAGACCAGAAACAGTGCCTACTGCAGATTGTGGAGGAACACAGGTAGAAATTTCCAAATGCACTAAAAATGACTGAGTGACAGTAAACAGAAAACTGAATAATAATTGAAGAGTGTTTAATGTTTATTTACGGACAATGAGCAATGCCATTCCTTTATTTACTTGTACAGTGAAAGAATTTAAGAGGCAGATTCTTTAATAACGTCTCGTGTTTCACTGTTTCATTAAGTAAAGAAATATAAAATTCAAACTCCATGTAACACTTCTTAAAGTTGTCTGATCAGCTGAAAATTCAAGGTACATCACTTTCGCAACCCAGTGAACAATATTAACAGGTAAGACATTAACATTTTAAATCTTAGTTTATAAGGACCACCCTAATATATAATATATTTTTGATAGAATTAAAAAAACAAAACAAAAAAAAAACATTTTTTAGAAGTGAGAATTTTTATGGCAGTTGTTTGCAGACTGGGCGGGGGTGGTGGTGGTGGGGGGGGGGGGGGGCTGCTACTTCTAGAAATCACAAAAAAAAAAAATACTTCATGAAAATCACGTGAGAAGTATTTTTACTCCCTGTCCAAAAACTTAACCACGACCATTGGCCACAAGCCTCTCATAACATGTGGGTAGGTCTCAATGACACTTTTACTCAATTTGCTCATTCTTTTTAATGTATCAGTGATGTGAAACTGTTGTGCATATATTTCATTCTATCACTGATATCATTCTTTAACTAAATCATAGGTGAGCAAATTTGTGTACGTGATAGCAGAAATTATGTTCATTTTCCATTGTGTGAAGTACTCAAAAACCACACAGTATCTCCTCTTCTCCCCCAGTCCTGCAAATATTTAGGCATGAATTATTTGTAATGTATATGTTTTTATATTTTTGTGAAGTGTTGCAGATAAGCACATACTTAGTGGCTGTATGTTAGTCAGGATAACAATTTCCACCACTACATTCAAATCTATCTTGAATTGTTTCTGTAATATTTTGCTGTGTAACATTGCAGAAGCAAGGAAAAAGCTATTTAGAAATAATTTTCTTGTCAGAAATCTGTCTCTTCTACATAAACGAATGGTAGGCAATGCACGTAACTAACAAACAAATTAAGGAGAAGATGTGTAGAACATGCTTAAGTCACATCTAAAAAATTTAAGGCAGATATATTTCAGCCATTACTATGACCTTCATCAGTGTGACTACGATTGGTTTTCGTTGCCAGATTGGAAAGGTAAGTTTTGTAATGGTAATTCCGGGTGACATGATGCAATGAGGGATTTCCAGATGTAAGGAATGAAAATGGGGAGCTCAGAGTTGCAATTTTTGGAAAATAAAATTTCCAAACTTTCTCTAAACCTCAGAGCATACCGAATTTGAAAGGGAGCCAACTTTTTAGTATCGGACCAAATTGGAATAGCAGAAGTGTCAGCCATGGTAAGAAGAGACAAGGAAGAGGAAGGTTTTCTAAATTTCACATCAGATTTGTGTTCCTGAAGTCTTGAGAGAATTTTCCGGAAGGAACTTCCTATGTACGTGGTTAATCCAACGTTAGTCCTGATCGGAATTTTATACACTCCTGACTAACATACAGCCACTAAGTATGTGCTTATCTGCAACACCTCACCCAGAGTTACCATTACAAAACTTACCTTTCCAATCTGGCAACGAAAACCAATCGTAGTCGCACTGATGAAGGCCATAGTAATGGCTGAAATATATTTGCCTTAAATTTTTATACGTAACTTAGCTTGTTCTACACTACCTTCTTCTTAATTTGTCTCTTCTACATTTCATAGCACTGCCAAAGTATCAAATCCAATCAGTTTTAAGGGATCAAAGTCCAACAGAAGAATTGTTACTTTCACTTTTCCAAAGCATCTTGCATTTTCCATAAAATTCATTTTTGAAATAAAATGGAAATTGAACATTTTAGCATTTGATTTTATAAGCTGGATAAAGGAAATCACTAGTTACAGGCGAGGATAATAACATGTGATGCTCTACATTTGCAGTCAAAGTTGAATAACTGCAGCAAAACTGGAGTGTCCCCCTCAAAGTTTTTTTTTTTTATGAATGATTTCAAGTTTTATGGCATTTACCTGTTGTTTCATCCAGTGCTACTGTGTATGATTCTTCTACCACATAGCTTCGAGAATAGTTCTTGTGGTTGTAACAGTTCTTCTTCAGCCACTGCAGTATTGTGCTGTTATGTAAGGTATCAGATTTGCATGTTCAACAACTCCCTGATCCCATCCTTTCACATTGCTGCTAATGTATCCTTCAATATTTTTGCCTTCCAGTATTAATTTAAGCAGAAAAAGTGCCTTTTCAGATGTTTTTTGCTATTAATATCCTGAATAATTCTAGTTCATTTAGTTTTCTCAATAAATATATTGCTGCATCACATATTTCAAGGGCACTGTTTCTTGAAATAAGTTTCTTTGATATAGCATTCTTCATACCTGTCCATCCTTGATATGAAAATTGTCTATTGTCAGTGAAAAAATAACTGAATATGTTATTGTTCTTTTAATTGATAAAGTTTCTCAATGTAAATCAGTCACCAACCAGGATTTTGAAAATAGGTCATTTGCTTTTTATATCAGTTAAGCAACTACTGCTTTTTTTTTTAGTCTTTAATCTGTATGATCAAATTTGCTGCCTTTTTTTTTAAGTTTCTTGTTTACTTATCATGAATTTATAGAAGAATCATTCTTACTGAATGCCACCATGACTTTGATTTTACTTAATTCAGAAATGACCTTTACAAACTTCTTATAAAGTTGTTTCCATGACCTTGTTGAAAATGCAAATTTTGTTACGCTCTTTACACTGAGCCACTATGCAGCTCAAAGAGTATCAGAAGATTTATTTTTTGATTTGTTTACTACTGTTATCACTAAAATATTCCCATGTTTTAAAATGAGTACCATTTTCTTTTACTTAAATAATGTGAGGTTGTTTTTTTTATCGCACGTTCGTGTTTATTCTCAAAATGGACACTTAACTGATTTTTCAAAAGGAAAAGCTACATCCTTTTCTTAATTTTAGTTGAGATTTTGTTAAACCTTTTCAAAATGCTTCTAAATGGTTGGTGGAAAGGAATTAATGTAACATGTGTTAAAAAATTTGACAGGTTTGGTAAAGTGGGATGGTTTGTTGAATAAAGGGAAAATTTGTACAGAAATACACAATCTAGCTTGTGTGTGGTAATAAAAGACTGATCTAAGAGCATAATATTACCAAATGGTTTCTTCTTTTTTAGTTCACTTGTTAAGAATGTTCTTTTCTTTTGTTTTTTAAGCATTCACTTTTGTGTTTCTTGCAATAATCACAGTTTTCCAAGTGGAAATGTAGAAGTACTTTTTTTTTTTTCAGAAATTGATTTGACTGAACAGCATAGCCAGTATCAGAATACTTTCCCAGTTGAAATGCTGTTGACTGCAAACATTCATTTTTCACGAAATGAAGTAACTGGTCTTCTTTCCTGTCATCATTGCTTGTATTCTACTCGCTGGATTAGTATTATGACAAGACACCAAAGAACACATTCTGGAGAGAGGCCATTCAAATGTGAATATTGTAAGCAGGGATTTGCAAGCAGAGATAACCTGAAAAGACATATTTTGGTGCACTCAGGTGTGAAGCCTTTCAAGTGTCCTCATTGTAAGAAACAATTTTCTCAAAAGTCACATTTAAAGAAACATGTGTTGGTGCATTTTGGACAACGTGGCCTGATTTGTTTTGTATGTGGTGCCTCGTTTAGGACAAAAATTTCACTTGACAATCATATCAAGCTTCATGCTGTAAGTCAATATGATTAAAGGATGTAATAAATTCAATTTCAAACCGTAAGTGGATCATCATAGCATAAAAAAGTTTTGGTCATGCAAAATTTATGAAATATGGCAACAGTAAGTAAAAATTATTTGGTAGTTTGTATTTCTTTTTGAAGCTAACCTCTGAATCTCAGAGAACAGCTTAGTGATATGTATGTATGTATGCATTTCTTCCGTTTTTAAGAAACAGAAGAATTCTTTTTATTCTTCATGTTTGTTATTATTTGTAGCCAATAATTAACAATTCTTGCCTGTTATTAATGCTCTTGTTTAGCTCCCAGAATTTTTCTTTATAAATAAGAGAATTTTTTTCTTTATAAATATTTTTTTCTTTATTTTTCTGTTTGTTTAAGATTAAACCTCTCTTTAAAAAACCAAGGCCAGAAAATAAGAATACATATAGTTCTACTTCTTAAGCAGATTTTCAGAATTTTTTAAAATTAAAATGTTCCCAACTAGTAAAATTCACTGAAAAAGAAAAATGTTTTACTTATCAAATTCTATAGTACAAATTAGACAATCAAAGCAGTTGTGTTTAGAGAGGATGCATATATAAACAACAAAGAAAGGAAAAGGAGGTAAATATGTGCATCTCTCTATTTAAAAAAAGTAACTGCTGATGCTGTTTTAGAAATTTTGCGACACTCTTGCTTTCCTAGCTCGCAGCGCAAAACGCATTGAACACAAAAATATGACATTTAAATCGTTTGTAGAGAGTTGTTTGGAGAACCCGCTGAAATAAACCGTTTCTCGATTCTGGCGATACATCTAGAGCTATTGTATTTCAAAGTTAAAGTAAGCAAAAAAGTGGTATCAGGTCACATTCCGGACACACTAAGAGCAACAGGACTACGAAACTTTGTAGACATGTAGTGCCATGACCAAATTTTTGTACCTTGTCCCCCCTTTTTTGAATTTTGATTTATTTTACGAGAAATTAACATTTTAAATTTCACAAAATTATCTATTTCGTGATGGGGTCCATTTAAAAAACGGATATATGGCAAACTATAAATCACAACGTATTGCAATTTTTACAGCATAAACTTACAACTAACATCCCTTTCTTACAAAATTTTTTTTAAGAAAAAGTCATTTTCTGATTTTTAAGCATTTTTTAAAGATGCAAAGGAAAGAAACGAACTGCTTGTCTGTCTTCACGTTAACCACAGAAGAATGTTCTGGTCTCGTGACCTGCTGCCATGGTGATGCAGAGAATTTTTTATGCATATGTTTTGTTGGTAAAGCTATCTCAGTTGTTTAAGGTGAACGTCAAGTAATTTTGCTTCCTATATTTCCAATGAGAAAAACTTCTGTACACATTTTCTTCACAATTAATTCATTTCCAAGGGTGAAAATTTGAACATCATTTAAAATAGCTTCATTTTGTAATTTGGAATACTTAATGTTTTCTAAAACATAACCATATTTAAGCAATCCAACATTTGTTTGTCTAGTGACGTCATCAAAGTATAGGTCGCGCCATCTTTTTTTTGGACAATTAATGCGTTCCCAAAGATGAAAATTTGAACATCAATTAAAATAGCTTCATTTTGTAATTTGGAATACTTAATATTTTCTGAAACATAACCATAATTAAGCAATCCAACATTTGTTTGTCTAGTGATGTCATCAAAGTATAGGTCGCACCATCTTTTTTCTGGACAATTAATGCGCTTCCAAGGATGAAAATTTAAATATCGATTAAAATAGCCTCATTTTATAACTTGGAATACTTAATATTTTCTAAAACATAACCATAATTATGCAATCCAACATTTATTTGTCTACTGACATCATCAAAGTACAGGTCGCACCATCTTTTTTCTGGTTCCAACACCACCAAAGGAAAACTTATTGATTTTTAATATAATTATGGTTATGTTTTAGAAAATATTAAGTTTTCCAAGTTATAATATGAAGTTATTTTAATCGATGTTAAAATTTTCATCCTTGGGAACACACTAATTGTGAAGGAAATGTGTACAAAAGTTTTTCCATTGGAAGAATAGGAAGCAAAATTACTTGACGTCCACCTTAACAGTTTAGCATAATGGTTTACCGTTTACGGTAATGTTTTTTGGACCGTTTTTTTTTCCCTTAGTGGTAAATTTAGTAAGTGCTAAAGTTCAAACGACAAAAGTCCGCCCTTCCAAAAATTAACGACAGTAAAAAAACTCTGAAACTTCGGAATAACAAGCCTTATTTGCTTAGACATGTAATAAAAATTGAAATTTATATGAATTTTCCAGTTTTTATTTCATGTGATATATTTGGAGATCGAGCTGCAGGGCCCGAGCGCTACTCTGGAAGTGAGCGTAGGGAGCCTAGAGGCGCAGCCCTTAGTCTCCTAAAAAAAAAAAAAAAAAGGCTTGTTACATCACATTCTATTGTCTTTTAATTTATATACAAAAAGTAAATAAATAAGAAGAGTGATGTATGAAGAACATTCAGCTTTTCATGTTAAAAGATGCACAAGCTCACCCACAATTCAAGACTTGAATCCAATAACAGTTTCGATTCCCTAACGTATAATAACTTCTCAAGGCTTTCTCTCTCTCTCTGTCCTGAATATTTATTTGAAATTACAGCTGCATGAACAGAAAGCACTGTAGTATATGCATTCATTAGACAAAACATGAGAAATAGGGGTGATGGGCAGTTGACATGGACAACTGCTGAGCAGAGTGGAACAGACCAAAACTGAACACAGGCAATAAATAGGGGGACAGCAGGGCTTTTCAACTGTGTATTGCAATCGACGAACGTGGGTAAACACGGTGGTCTGAGCAATTTTGATTGTGGACTTATTGTCAGCACAAGACAGATTGGTCATTCTATTGCCCAAGTGGTGAGAACCCAAGAGCAACCATATAAAAGTGTACTATGAGTATGCCATCAAGGGACATACCAGTGCCATGAAAGCTAGTGGTGGGTGACCACATGCCATTGATGACTGATATTGACACAGACTATCCAGGCTTGTACAGACTACATACCAGTGCCAAGAGAGCTAGTGGTGGGTGACCACATGCCATTGATGACTGATGTTGACATAGACTATCTAGGCTTGTACGGACTACATACCAGTGCCAAGAGAGCTAGTGGTGGGTGACCACATGCCATTGATGACTGATGTTGACATAGACTATCTAGGCTTGTAGAGACTGACCACTTGGCAACTGCAGCACAAATTAAAATTTAGAGGCCCAATCATCATCAGATAGCAAACTGTACAGTGTACGCTGTATATCTTGGGCTATGGAAGCTGACACCCTACTCCTGTTCCACTGTTGACTGCTTGCCATCAGAAATTACACTTCTCATGGTGCCAGGAACATCAAAACTGGACATCTGCAGAGTGGTGCCACCTCGTGTAGTCAGATGAATTTCGTTTTCAGGTGTATCAAGCTGATGGGAGGGTGCGGATGTGGCGTTGACAGCATGAGGCCATCGCCCCTTTGTTCCAGGTAGGCTCTGTTCAAGGTACTGGTGGCTCTGTGGTGGTTTGGGGACTCCTCTTGGGATACATTAGGTGGCTTAGTGCGTCTGGGGAGGTCCTTAGCCATTACGTGCTACCAGCATGTGCTGGATCATTACCTACATGCTTTCATGGCTGTTGCACATCGTGCGGCTAATGGTCTATTTCCCCACTGGGCTGCAACCATGCAAACATGGCTCCAGAAATGCTCGTCAAAGTTTGGAACTATCCATTGGCCCCCAAGGTCTCCCAGATTTAAACCCTGTGGAAGCTTTCTGGGATGCTGTGGAGCAGAACGTCACAGCCATGGATCCAGACCAATGTCTCGAGTGAAGTTGTGGACAATTCTGCAACAGGCATGACTGGCATTACCTCCAGAAACCCTCTAGCATCTGGCGGATTTGATGCCTCAACTTGTACAGACTGTTATTCACGCTTGAGAAGTTGTGGACAATTCTGCAACAGGCATGACTTGACTGGCATTACCTCCAGAAACCCTCTAGCATCTGGTGGATTTTGAGGCCTCAGCTTGTACAGACTGTTATTCACGCTTGAGAAGTTGTGGTAGCACTGTAGTTCCTGCAGAAGTTGCTTGGAGCTTCTTCTGCACACCTGTTTGAAATACCTAAAGATAATTTACCAACCTAATGTGAGTGTTGTTAGTCATATAAATATTTTCTTCCTTTTGTTTTTAGTATTGACAAGTTTCAAGGCTGATTTTGGTGTACCATGCCCAGTTCAAAGAAGATTGTTGCAACATTGTAATTTTAATTCGAGTGAGAGTATTTTCATACAGTCTTGTGGCCACATCAGCCACTATGGTCAATTATTTTGTTAGTTTCACATTTCTCTGTTCCAGTGTTTTTATTTACATATGAACTATTGCCACTCTAATCATGGTTGTAGAGGAAGTTGTGTAATATTTGTTTGTGAATGCTTAATGTCTCCATGAAATATGGGTTCCTGGTTACTACTGATTTCTGCCACTGTTGTTTGGTTCATTTCATTTTGCAGTAGCCACTTCCACGATTGAGGAATTTCGTATGGTAAGTTGTCATAATGCTGGAAATGTATAATAATAATTCATCGTGTCAAATACAGTTCTTACAAAGAAGAAGTAAAAAGAATATATTTGAATAAATTAAGTTGTTTCACAATGTAACCATGCCATGAAAAGTTAAAAGAAACATTTAAGTGAATGCATGCATACATACATACATACCATACCATACCATACCATACCATACAGCTGTTCTTTGAGATTCAGAGGTTAGCTCCTCAAAGAAATACCATCTGCCAAGTAAACATTTAACTGATAGAACTGGAATTTACTTACTGTTGGTGTATCTTTCTCATACGCCGTTTAGAAATTCCAGGTCAATTCTGTGGTGGACCATCCTGCTCAAGTGTGGTAGGTACACCATATTCCATACTTGAGTCATAAAAATTATTTCTATGGGTCACAGAAATCATAAAAGTACATCAGTGCGGGTGATCAACTCACAGCTAATGGTTCCAGTTTGTCATTCCATCTAAGGATTCTGGAACAAAACCCAGTGAGTTGGGGTCTTTTGGCCATGTTGCTTTGTGTGTCAGGCCCTTGTTGCTTTTGTGTGTGCCATTGTTGCTCAGTGGCACGCCTTGAGGAGGCAAACCCATCTCTAAGACTGTCCACCATTTAAGTGAATAAGTGAATGCAATTCATTAAATTGGCTTGTTTTAAGATTTGCACCTTTGTTAATGATATTTTTATTTATTTATTTATTTTGTCAAACATTATAAAACAGGGCTAACATTCTTGACATCTTACAACCAACAAGTGTAGATGGTGTTCGGACACACAATAGGAAGACTGGGTATATTGACCAATATTTATTTACAATCCACAGCACACTTAAGAACCATCTAAATTTAAGTGATGCTGTATGTTTGTGTAATTGGTTGCTCATTGTTGTCAGTGATGTTAATTAATATGTATTTTTCATCCTTACCATATTTGCATCGAAGAGAAAATCTAATATACCAAGAATTTCTCGAAAATTTCAATAATTATTTTTTTTTAATTTTATTCTAGTATAATGAAACACAAGCTTGCTTTTTTTTTTATCAGCAGATGTAAAATGTGCAAAAGTTTCTTTTCTTTCCAAACATCTTTTTTTTTTTTTTTTTTTTTTTTTGAAGAATGATACTTTATTTATTTCTGATGTAACATCAGTAAAAGGTTTTATTTACTTTGCAATAGATATGCCAGGGTTCAGACATTGTATTATTTTTTTTTTTTTTTTACATTTCATTAAAATAACATTTCGTGTTGTACAGGTTTAAAATCATTTGAATGTAAGCACTTCATCAGAACAGTTGTAACATATTCAGAAAAGAGCAAAGCAAGCTGTCTATTATATTTGTAATATATACTAATTTTGCTTTAAAGAAGAATTGAAATTGTCATTAGGATGGTTATAACATGTAGTAGACAACTCTTTTCTGATTATATTACATCTATGAGAAATACTGATCCTGCTTGAGAGAGAATGAGAGGCAACTGAACTTACCAAACGATATTGAAATGGCAAACATTTTCACTACCAGTAATTTAGTAACACTTTTTTTGCATTAATGTTCCAATATTAAGCCCTTCTGATTTAGAAAAGGCATGGTGTGATTTGAAAATTGATTTCTTCAATTCTTTATCATAGTTTTTGCATGCGATTCCTGGCTGTGCTGCTATTAAATCATGTTAAGCAAGATGTTCTGCTGAACTAATGAAACCTGAGGTCTGTGTTTCTTTTTTGCTAAGATGTATGAAAATAAAAGTGTTTACATTCTTTATTAGCTGTGTGTCCTGCTAATGTTCAATATCCTTGTTTTTTGTGAAATATTTATTATTTAAACTTGGATTGTATTCTAAACTAGTTATAAAATAGGTGTAGAAAATGAAAAAGAAACAGGAAATAACTATGCTTATTTAAAGTGTATAATATTTTCTCCCACTCTTTTTTTTAAGGAACTACTAAAGCTTTGATTTATTAATAACTTTGCATAGCATCTGTTGAAATCTATTTATATTTACTGAAGGACTGCATATGTGTTTCATAGGTTTGTTATTTGTGCCATAAGAATTTGTGGCAAAAAGGACAAGAATTTTAGTTATATTCTGATCTATGTGTATTTTTTAATTACATTTGTGATAATCATTAAAACTAAGAATTAGTGTTCCATCATTACTTTTGTAATTATTGCATTATTTATTATTTATTATTCTTTTCAACTAAAAACTTTATTAAAGGTTTCTTTTCCATTTTTCATTGTGGATTCATCATGCTTATTTTTTATGACATGGTGAGCTGTGTTGTTTTTATGTTCAGAAGTCAGTAATCTGGGGAAAATAATGTTTTTAGTCAGTTAACTTTAAATATTATTTTTCTATTAATTTAACGCAAAACCAAAGAAAGCTAGTGAGAAATATTCTTATTTAATGCCTTGGGTCAGAGATTTTGAAACTTCTGCACTAGTAAGCTACTGATAAAAATGTTAGAGGTTAAAACCTTATAAAATTCTAAAATTGCAACAGTCTGCAAGCTGAGCATATGCTTTATGATTACTCATGCCATATGTTCTGTTAAGGGTCTGTCACAAAATGCACACTCTGTGGTTATTCATGGTTTTATGTGAAGCTGTGAGTATTTATTATTCATCATACTTTTGTTTAGTTATGTTTGAAAATGAGTCTTGTGCTATCTCTTTTACAGAGCATATTCTGAGATTGATTTTGTTGCCTGGCACTATATTCCATTTCCCATAAGATATCATGCCTACACACAACCATGTGTCATGTTCATTCTATTGTTTCTGTGACTTCCACTGTCAGTAGATTTCACTGTTGTACCTTTTTATAACATTTCCATGAGCAGTTTGCTTTGGTGTTTATCCAGATCCCATTTCAAAAATCCAAATAAGCAAAATTCCCTAGGAGAAAAAGCATCTGGTGCAGGGATGAAGTAAGTGTCTCTGACGACATGGGCACAAGATCCCCCCCCCCCACACACACACACACACACTCACAGACACACCAAATTTGTTCTTCTGCTAAATAGTGCAGGCTCGTGACGTGTATGTGTCTGCTTGTCAAGAGTGTGTTTTATTGCATTATGTTAAGCAATTTTGCAATGATGTTATTAATGAAAAATATAGTAGGTCTATTTCATAGTGTACCAGTGTACTTTTGAAATTATTGACCTTCAGAACCTTGTGAAAAATAAATACATTGTGATAATAACATTTATTATTATAAAACGATATAATGCACCAGAAAAGACACAATAATGTGGGAAAAGAAGCAAATATTAAAACAATCTTAATGAACACTTGCGATGCAAATGGAAATTTGATTAGAACTTACGTAGTTTCCCACTTTTCCACCCAATGTCTGACTACACCATAATTATGGCATGATCATCGATTTTTTACGAGCCTTTGCATGGACAAAATTGTCAATTACTGAAGCGTAGTTTATACCCAGAGTTATGTCCTTTTCTACACACATTATCACGAGTGAATTAAACTTTTTTCTCCCAATAACCTCCTTTTTTTCATTTCTTATTCTTGAGATTGCTGAAAATGTTCTTTCAGCAGAACAATTTGTGACTGGTAAGATTAAAAACATTCTCAAAGCTATTTCTAAGTTTGGAAATGTACTCTGAAAATTGTTATCAATGATGAAAGTGTGCATATCCTGTGGTGTGTTCAAGTCTTCGGCATTCATATATGACTGGAAATTTAGACATTCGGTGCTGAGGAGAAAGTTTTCTGTGTCTCCTTGGTAGCTATGAACAAGTTTATTTGATCTAGTCTCTATGTCATGAGCACTGATATCTTTCAAATCCCTGAAAAGTTCAAACCTCTCCAGAACAACTTCCTATGATCTCTGCCTGTTTCCCAAATTACTGATTAAAGAATCCATAATTAAAAAAAAAACATGTTTACTCTTGCTCAGTTAATGCTCTCTGTCCACACATATGGAGTGATGACTATAAATAATATAGGTTTTAAAAATTAATAAATTTTGTGAAATTATTTAAGTAAAATTTTTCTTGGGTAGTGGTACTAAAATATTCATAAAAAAAAACTCTTCCAGCTTGGTGCCGTCCCTAAATCTGGCACCCTGGGCCCATTGTTTAAGTCAGCCCTGATCTGGTAACTTCATACAAATGTCCTCAATTGAATGAAAAAGCATAGACTTTTAGTTTTATCTGGCATCTGTTGAAAGTATCTTCATGAAGAGACTGATCTAGCAAATCAAAGCTTTGATTTTAATTCAGTCTGCAATTCATCCTAGTTTGCTGATTTGTGACTGTTGTTTGAATGGCAGAAGGAGGTCGCTTGAATGACCTTGTCGACCTTGTAGATTCACAACTTCCTGTCATAGCCATATCCAGCATTGGCCATGTACCTTAGGAGAAACTGTCAACATATTCTGTCTGCTATTTGGTCAGTAGTATGTTGATTGGGATTAGGTGAAGTTAGATAGGTGTGGCCCTTGATCAATGTGGCTACATTTTTTCATTTGTCACCTGTTGGGTAAAGCTCTAATAGTTTGCAGCCCTTGGTATGCTGTTCTGTTACTTGTCAAGGCAGCAACTTGTGAATACAGGACTTTTTTGTGCAGCAAACGAAGATTGTTTTAGAAGACGTTGTAGACAGTTGACAAGGAACCCTAAGTTTTTTTGTTTTTTTTTTTCTTTTATTGAGCATTAGAAACCACTACATGAATCTACTCTTAGGGCTATAAGCAGTTGCCCATCCCTAATTTGGGGAAGCACCATGAGACAAACACACTGCCCATGTCATGATGTTTTTGCCACATATTATGTGAAAAATATTTCTTCCACTCTTGACACCACCCATGTCTCATCTGTGTCTTGAGTCTGGGCATGCATGTCTTAGATGAATTATCAAAAGCCAGCACCTCAGCCACACCAGGATGGCCTTAAGTGGCTTTGTAAGCCATTTTATGAATTGTAGGCTTGAGCACACTAACCATTGTTAAGACCTTTTTGATAGCAACAGGTGTGCACCTGGGCATTCTGCTCTTTTGTGATGTACCAGCAACTGCTTGCTTGTGTGTATTTTGTGTGTGTGTCTGGACAACAGAAGTGCCCCTTCAAAAAATGTGAAATCCTATGGCTTTGCACATTTTTCTTCAGTGGAATACAAGTGTTTGGAAAAGGTATCCTTTCCAAAACCTGTTGATTCTTTGTATTTCACACTCACAAAATTGAGTGTGTGTAGTGATTGAGCCTCACGGATGGTTATCACAATTTATTTGTGGGTTATATTTTAGTAAAGTACATTTTCATATGAAATCAGCACCTTGTAACATAATCAGCCTTCCTCAATTATGTTTAGTTCAGTAGCATTGGGCTTTGCAGTTTAGAATATGTGCAGAGATATGAAGGATACACAGTTCAATTATTAAAAAAAAAAATGAAGAGAAAAGAGCAACATGTCTGGGCATTTACTGTAATTTTACATTCATGTGATTTCCAGTTATAAGTCTCAAACATGTTTCTGTAATGCTGCACTGATGCAGTCATGTTGCATTTCCTCAGGTAATAAATTAGCTAATTGTTGTGCCATTTTATTCCTGTAAAGTTTTATTGTGGTGTCATTTGACCTGAGATGTTCCTAATTTCAGTACCTGTGAATGTATATTAAAGCTGAGTTGTTCAAACAGAAAGTGATAAACAACATAACATGTTCAAAGCTTTAGCTTACTGTGCTATTCTATTCAAAATTAATCATAATTTTAAAATTTTAGTTTTTGAATGAGAGTGGTTAACAATTTTTTTAAAAATTTGGAGTTTTTTCTGTGTGTATTCAAAACAACAACAAAAGTCAATATTAAAACATAAGATTTTTCTGAGAATGTGAAAAACAATTTAAAACTTAAAGACTGAGCCAATGCATGAGTAATTAGAACAAGAGCCAAGAAACAGCATCCTAAATACATCTTTGTAGGAAAAACAGTTTCATACTAAACTGTTAAAACACGAAAATAATAGACTGGGAAAACTAAGGCAGTTTTGATCAAAAAACTAAATGAAATAGTAGCAGAAATAAGAATTCAGTAAGCTTTTCACATGTTAGAAATTCTTATTAAAAAGAATTAGATAAAATTACAAAAAGAAAAATCAATTATTATATAACAATCTTATATCAACATAAGATGACAACACCACTGGAACTAAATAATTTGAATGAGTCAGAAGGCATTGCAAAATCAGTTTTGAATGCATGTGATGATGTGATGTGACAAAGAGGCACATCTTCAGTGCTGCAATAAACAAAATTGTTGTAGCTCCTATGTAGAAAAGACATGTCCTGTCTCTCTTGTTAATAACGTCTGGAAAGACTTATTAAATAACTTGTTGAGACCTAACTATTTTAAAAACGATGTATTCTAGAAATACAAGACATTGTAACTAGTTTCAGGTAGATGGAAAAAAAAAAGATAATGTCTTTGAATAAAGCTCATGTTCAGAAATGGCTTCCTAGTTTCTTAATTCAATTACTAATCAAAAACAACTATTGGAATTTTACTAGGAAATTTTTTATTTAAATAGCAAATTTTCGGAGAAAACTCTTCTCCTTCTTCAGGCTGTCTTTTAGTTGTCACTAATTAACGTCACTATCGCGGTTATGGTTAACCTTGAAGGTTACGGTTATTTTTCATCAAATCCTGCCAGATGTTAGGCAGGGAAAATCCTTTACAGTCATTGATGATGGAATTTTGATTTTTCTCAATCTCTATTCCTTCTTTCAGCTTCTTTTTTGAAAATTGCTTTGGAAACTGATGACTTTAAGGGAATTCCAATCCATGCTGTGACTAGTTTCTCTAACATGCCTATCTAAACCAGTCTTGTTGGAGCAATTTTTTATAGCAGCTTTAGGCTCTGCTATACGAGTTTATAGTCTGCGACCTGTTTCACCTATGTAAGATAGTCCACAACTACATTTTACTTCATAGAATACACCTTGCATTTTTAAAATATCTTCTTCTCTTTGAACTATTTTAGGGAAATTTTTTTTAACTTTGTTCTCTGAACTTGGAGCTAGCCTAATATTGTACTTCTTACTAATTCTCTTTAAAGACTCAAATAAACCTTTGTGGTAAGAAATTTTTTTAGTGAATTTTACTTGTTGCTTTTACGGGTTCTTCATACCATTAAAATTCAGAAGCTTCTCAATTTCTTCTTTAGGATAGTTATTTTCTGCAAGTATGACTTTAAGTTCTTCTTTATGGGCTTCTTTCTTATCTGCTGTAGAAACTATTTTATTAATTTTACCTAAAAACTGACTTGCTACATTTTTCTTAATAGAAACTGGATGATAGGAATTGAAATCCAATAGTCTATTAGTATTCATTGTTTGTTTTTTTTATACCAACTAGTGAGGAATTTTTCATCTTCATAATAGATAGTAATATGTAAGAATTTAATTCTTCTTTCTTTTTGAAGTTCAATAGTGAACTTAAGGGAATCATCTAATTCATTGAATGAGTTTAGAATTTTTTCTGGAACAAAATTACAGTTCAGATTACCTCAAATATATGGAATAGTCAAACTGGATAAAGAACACCAACCAATTAGACTAATAATTGACTCAAAAAACTAAATTCTTAAAAATCTAAACTACTTTTTAAAGTCGCACCTTCAAAATATTTTAAAAGAGCCACCTAACTTGATTAAAAATTTAATGCAGCTAAAAGAAAAATTAGAACTTCTTCCTAAATTAGATTCTCCTATTATGGGTAGTTTAGTCATAGTGTCTATGTATACTCACATTAGTATAGATCAACTTATAGACTTTATAGCAGAAGACTTGGCAGACCTAATAGTTTTTCACATCAAAGATACAAACATATTAGTTGGAATTTTTGAAATGCTTACCTTCTCTTTGCAGAACAACTACTTTCAATTTAAGAAAAAAAATTTCATTCAAAAATATGGTCTAGCTATGGGCTCCCCACTCTTAGCTAACTATTATGGGGGAAACTAGAAGAAATACTAGTTCAACCCACATACTTCTGCCTATATAGCAGATACATGGATGACATCTTATTTATAATAGATAGCTCAGAAATTGTTCCAGAAAGAATTCTAGACTCATTCAATAAATTAGATGATTCCCTTAAGTTCACTATTGAACTTCAAAAAGAAAGAAGAAGTAACTTCTTAGATATTACTATCTATTATGAAGAGGAAAAATTTCTCACTAGTTGGTAAAAAAAACCAATGAATACTAATAGAATATTAGATTACGATTACTATCATTCAGTTTCTATTAAGAAAAATGTAGCAAGTCAGTTTTTAGAAAAATTAATAAAATAGTTTCTACAGCAGATATGAAAGAAACCCATAAAGAAGAACTTAAAGTCATACTTGCAGAAAATAACTATCCTAAAGAAGAAATTGAGAAGCTTCTGAATTTTAATGGTATGAAGAACCCGCAAAAGCAACAAGAAAAATTCACAAAAAAAATTTCTTACCACAAAGGTTTATTTGAGTCTTTAAAGAGAATTAGTAAGAAGTACAATATTAGGCTAGCTCCAAGTTTAGAGAACAAAGTTAAAAAATTTTTCCCAGAAATAGTTCAAAGAGAAGAAGATATTTTTAAAATGCAAGGTATAGTCTATGAAGTAAAATGTAGTTGTGGACTATCTTACATAGGTGAAACAGGTCGCAGACTAGAAACTCGTATAGCAGAGCCTAAAGCTGCTATAAAAAATTGCTCCAACAAGACTGGTTTAGATAGGCATGTTAGAGAAACTAGTCACAGCATGGATTGGAATTCCCTTAAAGTCATCAGTTTCCAAAGTAATTTTCAAAAAAAAAAAAAAAAAAGCTGAAAGATGGAATAGAGATTGAGAAAAATCAAAATTCCATCATCAAATGACTGCAAAGAACTTTTCCTGCCTAACATCTGGCAGGATTTGATGAAAAATAACCGTAACCTTCAAGGTTAACTGTAACCATGATAGTGACATTTAATTAGTGACAACAAAAAGACAGCCTGAAGAAGAAGAGTTTTCTCCAAAAATTTGCTATTTAAATAAAACAATTCCTAGTAAAATTCCCATAATAGTTGTTTTTGATTAGTAAAAGATAGTGTGTTTTATTTTTATTCATTTGCAGTGACTTTAATTATATTGAAGAACATAAATTTCTGGAGTTTGTTATATTTTTAATTGCTTAATAAAAAAGGAACAATTCATTCTTAAAAACGAAGCAGACTAGATTTTTGTAATAAACTTTTATTTTGAATTTTTTTCAAAGGCTGAATGATAAGATTCATCAGTAATAAACAGTCTTTTAAATATAATAGCTCCTTGAATTGTCATTTCATCTGAATAACATGAAGGAAGGTAAATGGCACAGTAATATTAGAAATCCTGTTTGTAGCATACTTACATAGAAGCCTTTCACATGTTTAAAAATATATATAGTATTTGTGCTGGGGCAGATTTTAAGTACCAGCCAGTGGGACAGCTGTGTAGGATGCCAATCAGTGAGGGTTACCATTGCAGAAAAGTTGAATATGCTGGAAATGGTAGTGTATGCATTACACAGCTGGTCAAATGAGCACTTTTTATTTTCAAGTCTGTCCAAGTGGTAAAACTGTTTAGATCTCATTTGCTCTTCATGGAATGGTTAATTCATATGTTCTTATTTTTGCTTGAGTTTTGAATGGACACTAACATGATGCTTTCTGAAGAGACCATGACTGTAACTGTCTTCTATGCTGACAATCATTATTAATTTATTGAGCTACTCTAGCTAAAGAGTGGTTAGTGATCTAAAATAATGAATCATTCATTAAATAAGTGCTTTGTCTTAATGGCAATACTTCTGTACTTTTAGATGATAAGACAATAGAAATAGTAACTGATTTCACATATCTAAGGATAAAATTACAGTCTAATTTAAAGTGGAATAACTATGTTAACTTTTTAATGAATAAAGTGTCATCAAGTATTTGGATAGTTAGTTGTGTTCTTACTAACTTATCAGTTTCAACACTAAAGCTTCTATATTATTCTCTGGTGCAATCGCATTTAAATTATTGCATTTAACTCTAACTTTAGGAAACTTCAGACATTACAAAATAAATATATTAGACTCTTAGAATTAAAACATAACTCTGATGTGAATCACTTTTCACTAATAAACTCGCCTATATACAATAAAACCTCGAAAATTCGGCCTCCAGAAAACTGGCAATTTCAGAAATCTGGCACTTTTCTGATTTCGTTTTCGTGAGAACGTCGCAAGAGAACATACGATGTTTCACCAATAACCATGGAAATCTCTCGATGTACCATCTTAACAACACATCGCGAGATCATCCGATCTCAGTGTGCGAATTGCCAATAACTGCCTACGTGTAACATCAGGAGGTTTATCAAATTCGTCATCTCATTGGGCCACGCTAAAGTGATGCGGACCAATGAGGCGACAAATCAGTGTGCACGTTTGAAATGCGTGTCGAACGTGTGATGATGATCTGTGCTTGGTGGTGGCAGTGTGTGGATTTGATCATGCAATGACATCTACATCGGCCTTCATGATGCATTGCGGTAATCGTCTTCGCGATGTATTGTAGTTTTTTGTCAGTCGAAAAACTATAACATCAATGTAAAATTCACATCAGGTTTTTGCGATGTATCGATACATCGTCCAGCCTTAGCAGTTTCTCTGGTCTATTTCAAATTTTTTCCTAACCATTCGCCTTATTCAATTTTTTTTGACAAAGTTTTGTAATAAATAGTACAAAAAGGAAATTGCTGATATTTTCACCAAAACTGTTTTTTTTATTGCCAAAGCGTTTTTTTTTTTTTTTTTTTTTTTTTTGCAAATTGCGAAGAATGCGATCGGCAGTGTGAGCCTTGCATATTTATAAGGCATAGACGCACAAATTTTTGTTAAAGTGACCTGTTATGTGTAAGTATGTGCTTTATGTGACACCCGTAAAGCAATTTTTGGATAACTTCAGAAATCCGGAATTTTCATAATTCCTGCACTCGTCCGTTCCCATTGACGCCGGATTTTCGAGGTTTTGCTGTATATCTAAATAGTTCAAAATGTTGATATCGCAATAGAACCTATTTACGTGGTACGATATATTAATCTATACTACTTATTATATGCAGTAGTGTGTACTGTTTTGCACATTGTAATAATAACTGTGTGGTCTCTAGAAAGCACACTGTGTTGTCACTGTGTGTTCACTTAACATCATTGCTTCACATAGACAGATTATTAATGCAGAGGCATTGGCTATTAAGAAATTTAAATCTAAAAGTTGCAATAGTAATTCACCTGTTGAGATCCCATATGCAGGGAAAAACCTTCTTGAAAAGGAAAAAAACAACAACAACAGAAATTTAAAATGTAGAAAGCAACTTGAAAAGGAAAAAAACAACAACAGAAATTTAAAATGTAGAAAGCAAAAGACAAAACAGAACTTTTAAGAAATAAAAACCACTATAGATGGTGCTGCTTTAAGACACAGAAGAATCTAGAACGGCTATGTACTGCAACACTGGCATTTTATAGGCGTGGCACAACTGACGATGGATCATCACGGCAACATAGAGCTTTCAAGGCTACTGCATTAGAACACAAGGTCTTCATTGATAATGGCATGATTAAATGTTGAAACTAGTATGGAAGGTGCGGTTCATCAGAGAAGAAATAGATTGGGCTTTTATCTTCTTGGTTCGTTTTTAAAATTTTTTAATCTTCAGTTCAACAAAACTTTGTATGGTCAATTATCTGGTTTGTTTGTTCCCATGGTTCTTCATATTTTAATTCAAAGACATTTTTATACTTCGTGGTTCGTAAAGTTACAGGCTTTTATTAAAAAAAAAACATTTTTATTCTTGAAGTCTACACAATGTGCAAAATGATATCACAGGCTCTACCCTGGAAATATATAGCTGCATCAATAGAATAGGTGAGTCAAAAATTTTTAGCTACATTTTAACAATATTTTAAGCTTAATCGTCCTTTTCTAGTGACTACACAATTATTATTACAATGTGCGAAACAGTACACACTGCTGCACATAATAAGTAGTATAGATTAATATCACCCATATATATATATATATATATATATATATATATATACATGCTGACCCAAATAAATATAATATATTAATATTAAAATAATTATATAAATTATAGTTTAGGAAAAGCCATGTACAGGAGAATAAAAAATTATATGGATCATACATTAATTGAAATTTCATTACCTACCCATGACTATGCTACTGGAGGTGGATGTCAACTGAAACCAATTTTTTCCAGGATTCAGTATTTTAAACAGTCACTGGGCCTCAATTTTGAAATTCTCTACCTCATGATCTTACAATAATAAATAATTTCGATCTATTTAAAAAATTAAACATTTACATTCTGGGACTACCAAGAATATAAAAAGGGAATAAGGAGAAATGAAATGAAATGGAAAATGTAAAAAAAAAAAGGGGGGGGGGAGGGAGAAGGGACTTTAAAAGGCTAAAGGGATACATTAGGAAAATGAGAACAGGTAGGCAAAGTATGGGGAAAGTTGGGAGGAGGGTGCATAAAAGGGGGATGGGAAACAATTTTACGAATACTAATTTGTACTAATACCTTTTTAATGTTATGCGCCATACTTTCAGGGGTAATTCTGACTTATCTACATTTGTATAAGGAGATTAGGACTTTTGTGGCCTTTTTCCAGATCTCCTTTGTTACAATTACTTAGTGTTGTTATATTACATTGTATTTTTGCTTTTGATGTAAGAGCTAAATAAACTGAATTAAACTGAAAAAAAATTAGAGGTAAATGTAATCTTTTTATTGGTAAAAAATTTTTAATATAAAATTCACTTCTGTAACTACAATTAACTATGACATTTTTTTATTAAAAAAAAAAAAAGAGAGACCTTAATTTTTCAATACAGTTAATTTTTTTTCTACTGTTCCATGTTGCTATATGTTTCTTCTGACATCAAGAAGTTTGAATTTAAAGCTGTAATTGTACAGGCTTGTGATGCAGTGGTTGTAGCAGTCATATTGTCATCTTCACTTTGTGAATCTGAAAAATTGTCATTATGGAAATGTCATCAGTCTAAATTTTGCTTTTGGTGGCTATCATTTTCAGTACAAAAATCATCTTGTATATCTTCATTACCTAATTTATTTTTAGGATTCTTTGCAATGGCTATTGCAGAACTGAAAAATATCTCTTGTGAAAGCATATGGTTGACCATTTTATGTTGTTGAAAAAATGTTGGTCCATACACTTATTTAACATCCAATAAAATTGTCAGTAACATGGTATCTATAATAATATGTGGATTTCTTAATCATATTTTGATCTATGTTGCTGCAGCTTGGAAGATGTTTTGTTGCAGTTACTCTTCTGGTTTCATTATTGTTAGTACAGGACAAACATTGTGCTTAATGCATGCAGTTGTTGACCAAAAGTAAAACATCTAAAGTTTTACTGGATATGTTGTTATCAGATGCTGCCAACCTCTCATAGAAGACATTTTGCTTCATCCAAACGCTTTGGTTGTTCTGGTGTATGGTTAGGAGGGTTGTTATGTTGGCCATTTCAGTGCAGCGCAGCTTAACCAGCATGTCTATAACAGCAGGCTTACACTTATATTACACTATCTCTACCTGTCACTATCATCTCTATTTATGTTCAACAGTATGTTTGTGTGTTGTGTTTGCTCAATATGCCTTTCCTGCAATATTAATTTAAAGTTGAGTATTCTCTTAGCTGTCACCCACATTGCTCAGCATACAGTTAACCTGAGCTTCATTAATTCTACCAAGCTCACCAAGTATTACATGAAACAATAGATGTCTTCATGTGACACTAACCCACCTAGTCCCTAAATATTTTTTATAACCCAGTGCCAGTCCTAGATTTTGAACTTCTGCTTAAAGAATAAGGCCGCTGATTTTAAGTTTTTTAAAAACTGACTCATGTGAAGCAGTTATATAGGCAGGACTTATTCAACATTTTTTCAAAGAAATTAATTAATTTCCTTCTTATTTGCAACACCTCTGGCATTGGTTAGATCTGATATAAGCTAACTTGTGTTTTTAAAATTGCAGACAGAGTACTCAGCATCATGCATGAAGCATCAATCTCACTGATTTTGTTTTTGCCAGCATTTTATTTCCAGATGATCTCTCCTCAAACCAATAGACAAGAGACAAAATGCAATCAATTCTGAGCATACATAAATTTGTTACATTCATTTGCATCCCAAATGGGCATGATTGTATTATTAGTTGGATGAGGAGCAAAGTATTGTAGATTGGATAATGTGAAATGTTCAACTCCAGAGTTTCACTGATTGTATATGCTCACCCTCGCTAGTTTGATGTTATTTTGACATCTTGTTCACTATCTCATGTCATCTTTGTTGTCCTTTGTATTCAGAAAATAGTTTGTCTTTAAAAACAGCTATCCAGGCTCATGTGCCTATGTATTTAAGGACTTAACATGGAGTATATTTACATGAATATATTTATTAATGTATTTGATAATTTATAAATATATTTTGTTCTATTTGCATATTAATTATGTAATCAGTTTTCCAACATAATTAATAATTAAAATCTTATTAAAAAAACTGATTTTTTTTTTTTGCTGAACAGCTGACATTTTTTGTTGTTTTGTGTCAATAAATTTTAAATATGTCAAATGATAAAATTAATGATCATAGGTAAAAGCTAACTGTAGAAAAAGTTCCTGTGATAATTCTGTTTATTATAGTGTGAGGTTGAAAAAATCATCAGTTTCTATTTTGATCCACTAGGAATAATGAAAATCTCAGGAACACTTAAAATAGTATAACTATACTAGTAATCTGAATTTCTTGGTGTAGAATATAAATCAAAGTTTCCAAGAGCTTTTGCACATCAACTAGATGGCTTTTTCAACAGAAAACTGCTGTTTACCTTCCTTGTAAAACCCACCTGGTTGATGTTCGAAAGCTCTTGGAAACTTGGATTTATATTCTATGCCAAGAAATTCAGATTGCTAGTATAGTTCTATTATTTTAAGTGTAATTGGTGTATAGTTCCTTGTTATTAATTAGTTTTCCACTCTGAAACAACTGCTGTTTTTATTTATTTTTTTCTTCACAATAAATATGGGTAAATTTAACTTTAATTACACAGGAATTACTAGGACAAATTTTTGTTGTCATTTGTTAAATTTTCAGGTTGCACATATAACCATCATTGGAACTGACTATAGGGAGTAGGTGTTGCCACTTGTGTGGTAATGTTTAGTGCAATTTATACCTTTGTTCTCTCTTCATCAGTTGTGGCTCCTCCTCCTCTTCTTTCAATTTCCACATCTTTTTCCAACTTCCTTTTCACAAAGTGCTGCTAGCAGCCCCAGTTAATTGAATGGCCAGTGTTTTGAATGTGTATCAAGTCCTGTTTTGCTGGTAACATTTTATTATAATAACTTTATGTTCTGCATTGTGGGTCCTAAATTGTGTGGACCCATGTAATAGAATATATAGCTGCTAAAAAAAATGTTACCAGCAAAACAGTAACTGACAGACACATTCAATTTACTGGGACTCCAGAAAAATTCAGTATTGTCAGCAGCTCTTTGTAAAAAGGAAATTAGAAGGTGCGTGTGTGGAAATTGAAAGAAGAGGAGGTGGCCACAATTAATCAACAGAAAGGCTAGGTATGACCACACAAGTGGCAACACATACTCTCTTCAGTCAGTTTTGACTATGGTTTGGCATGCAACCTGAAAATTTGATAACAAAAATTTGTCATAGTATTTATACAATTAAAGTTAATTTTAATGGTATTTTATCACTAGGATTTACCATGACTTAATTAATACAATACATATGGCATTATCTGAAGGTGAAAGTTATTTCGATGTTCAGAGATGAGGGAATGCAGTCGTCACCTCACCACTGGCAAATGCAATTTTGCTTCTAAGCAAGTAGTCCAAATGTTACTTAGCTGTCTGTCTGCTTGTTTCTAATGGATTAACAAGTTTTGTATTTATTATTAAAAAAAAAGTGTGCCATTCTCAACAATAATGTAAATAAGCGTTTTTGAAATTAATGCGTTCATAAAACACAGGTACTTTCTGTTCTTGTATAGTGGATGCTGCCATGGTGCTGTAACAGATTTTGCTCTTTATGCCAGTTTTTGGATAGTGTGTGAAAACAAGGATATTGTTCCCTAGTGTGTACAACATATGGGAAAATCTCTATTCTGAAACAGTTGATTAGATATGGGAACTTACTCATCTGTTAAATAAAGCTTAAATAGACAAGGTGTATATCAAATAGAGAAATTACAAAATAGTGGAATGTGATTATTCCATGTGAGTAAGTCAAATGGGAAAATATTGAAAGGCCCAGGTGCACGAATACAATCTGAACTTAGTTACAAGCCCAATATCTTATCTTATAAAAATTAATAGGAAGTGAAATATTAAACATCAAGTTTGGTATTACTGATCCTCTAAACCTAATAAGTAAGTGGTTTTTCACTAGTCATGTGAAGCATGTTACCAAACATAAAAATGGGCAAAACATTTAAACAATTAAGGCAAAACATTCTGGTATCTGGCAGAAGTTATATTGTGCAGTGAATGTTTTGACTAGTGGAAGGCTTCTGCCACTCCTGATGATGATGGTAACAAATTGTTTATACATGTGAGATGTGAGCTGTATGATTGTCCTGATTTCCCCCTCTTTTTTTTTTTTTTTTTTTTTTTTTTTTATGTATGAAAATGTCATCAACAACTGCGCCATCTGCATAGTGAATTTCCAAAACAAACTGAAAAATTGTATCATATTTGTTGGGGATCATTTCACTACCTAAGAATTTTTACTGGCATCTGAAGGTACTTGCAGGCTAAATCCAGAATCCAAATATTCACCACCCATCCTGATAACTTGTATGCATTTTATAAATCACCAGTTTGGTCAGATGTGAAATATGAGAATTAGTTATTAAATTTTCCAGGCATGTGTGATAATCCAGAGAACTCAAATTCAATGTTTTTAACATAGAAATACCATATTGCCATTTATCTGGCCAACTACTCAGAAAATTTGAAAGTGATTTTGCCCTGGAATGAAATCATTTTAAAAATCTTCCAAATACGTGGAGACAATTTAAATAGACAAAGTCATCGCTCTTGCCACGTTTTTCTTTAATTAACACACAGCAACCGAAAAATTGTATTTTGACACTACTGAGACCAAACCCTAGATCTCTCGATAACTAGCCGAGTGCATTCGCATTACGTTACGGTGCCAACAATCCACGATGCTATGTGTGTTTATCTGTCAGCATCTGACTTCACCAATCCATAGGGATGGGCTCAGCAACTAAGACGTCTCTATCTGGTGGGCATTAACGGCACAAGCTAATTATAGCTAATAAATTCAAAGGGCAAGAGTATATCGCAACTTAATATCCCTCATTAACTGTGGCGTATCCAGATACACTTGAGCACCTGGTTTGCCCCTCCCATGTAAACATGCAAAAACATGTTAACAACAAAACAAACTTTTTCTTTGAATATTTTGACAAAACAATAAACTATAACATTATTTTATTTTTTACTCTTCACTAAACAAATATAATTTATCTGGAGATGCACTCTAATTCAGCTGTGCATTGTAATAGACTAGAGTTCTCACAGAAATATCTCTGGTTACTTAGAATTTAGATTTTTTTCAGTTTAAACCATAAATTTCTGTAAAACTTTGCCTGGATCCTTTATTTTTAAGTGTCAAAGCATAAGAACTTTATTGTATTTATTGGATAACACATTTTTCTTATCACATGGATTTCTCTTTTGTCCTTATATTCAGTTTGAAGTGTCTCAGAATTAAATATTAAGCTATCTTTTTAGTGATTAGCATTTGCTTTAGCGAGTCCATTTGATTATTATCATTATTTTGCATTTCTGTAAAAAAGTATATTTCAATTTTTTTTATGAATAGTTTCACAGCACTTGACAAAGATACATTGTGATTTATTTTATATATTTTGTGTAAACTGATTTAGTAATGTGCTACCAGATATGAATATTTTTGACATAATAAAGCTGTTGGATTACTTAAGAATGAAATAAATAAATCTAATTCTTAATCTGGTTTAGTTGATTGATTTGTTTGTTGTAGTAACTTCAAATAATTTTCATTGTCCATCACTTTATTTGCCAAAAATGATGATATTAACAAAGATGGTGTAGTGAAAGCTATTCAAGTGTAAAATATAGTGGGTGCTCTTCACCAGACATCATAACTACAAAAATGTGAAAATTTATTTTTATGGCAAAGCTAACTATTCCTATTGAAAGGGTACAAAAGAGTGCGGTATAGAATTGTAACTTTTAGAATTACATTGGTCAAAATGAAAAAACAAAGTTTATATATATATACACTATCTACCAACAAGTAATTGGACACCCCTGCAATCGACGATATCTGCGGTCCTGATACATGTCACGGCCGCCGCCGTTAAGTATCGTGTGGGAAACAATAACGCAACCAGTCGCATGCAAGATGCAGCGCAGTTCGGAGCTCTCTGATTTCGAGAAAGGTGTAATCGTCGGTATCACAGAAATGGCCAATCCATACGTTATATATCCAGCGAGTTGAAGTACCCAGAATCGACAGTGGCCTATGTGATTGGAAAGTGGAAGATGAGAGGTGACTGTCGGAATGTGCCCCGACCCGGCAGACCCACAAAACTGAGAGTTAGAGACCGACGGATGCTGGCCAGAGAAATTCGGAAGAACCGCACCAAATCGATAGACCACATCCGCGAGGAGTTTCAACAGGCATCCGGGAGTGTTCTTTTGATGAATACCATCCGTAAGGAAGCCCATCTGTTCGGTTATCATAGACGTGCTGCCGCCCAAAAGCCTTTGATCACCAAGTCCAATAGCGTTGCTTGGCTAACGTGGTGCAAAGAACGTTGACAGTGGACCGTTGAACAGTGGAAACAGGTTCTCTGGAGGAGCGACGAATCAAGGTTCACCCTCTACTGTTCAGATGGCAGGGTCTGGGTTTGGCGTCTGCCTGGAGAACGCCTCCTGCCGGAATGTATTGTGCCAACTGTGAAGTTCGGCGGTGGTAGAATTATGCTATGGGGGTGTTTCTCCTGGTATGGCACGGGACCCTTGGTCGCAATTCCTGGTAGACTCAACGCCAAGACCTACTGCACCATTTTGGATGACCATGCGCTTCCTATGTTGTGGCAGTTTTACGGGGTGGACCCATGTTACTTTCAGAATGACGATGCCACCTGTCATGTTGCGAGGTCCACCATGGCTTGGTATGGTGACAATGGGGTTAATCGAATGGACTGGCTTGCGCAAAGCCCGGACCTTAACCCTATCGAGCACCTCTGGGACGAGTTGGAGCGTTGGGTGCCCCCACCATCCGAAATCGGTGAAGGAACTGACCTGTCTTCTCCAAGCCGAGTGGAAGAAAATATCGTTAGCCGTCGTACAACGCCTGGTTGAGAGTATGCCCCGGAGGGTCGCAGCTGTAATCGCCACTCGTGGAGGCTCCGCCTACTATTGAAGGTGAATAAACTTCATTTTCCTTTGCTATCACAGCTGTCCAATTACTTGTTGGTAGATAGTGTATATACACTGGTGTGCAAAAATTTAGGACGAGACGGTTTTTCGAATATAACATTGTGCAGAAGTGCTTCACATCGACTCAAATCATGCCATAAGATCCCCAAGATGTAAGAATATGGGACAAGTGAGCAAACCGTCCAAACAAGGAATCCAAAGGATACAAAGGCACTTTATTGAAAAGGTAGCTTCGAGCACAACTGGACAGAAGGCAGAAATGTGCATGTGACTGGCGGCTGCCAAGAAAAATCCAGCCTTTAGTAGGGGATATGATCACCTCTGACTGCGCTGCAGGATTTACAATGTCTGTCCATGCTAAGGACAAGGTTATCAAGAAGCTGTTGAGGAATCACGGCCCATTCCTCTTGTAGCGCCAATCGCAGCTGTGGAATTGTTGCTGGCAACTGGTGACGTGCTGCGAAGCGTCTCCCGAGAAAGTCCCACACGTGTTCGATTGGATTTAGGTCCGGGGACCTTGCGGGCCAATCCATGCGTTGAATATTTTCACTCTCCAACAGCTCTGCGACAGCCACTGTACGATGAAGTGTAGCGTTGTCGTCCATGAAGAGGAACTCAGGACCCACAGCACCTCTAAACAGATGCACGTGAGGCAGGAGAACCTTGGTACAAGCAGACACCAGTGACTGAACCTCCTTGGAAGATGTGGAGGTCATTACAACTCCCAAGCATGATACCGCCCCAAACAAGAACTCCGCCACCTCCAAACTGGTCTCTTTCGATGATGTTGGAGGTGTGATTGCGTGTTCCCTGCTCTCTCTAGATGTGTATACTTCCATAATCGCTCGTCAGACTAAATCGGCTCTCATCCGTAAAGAGAACTCAACCCCATTGCTGATGTGTCCAGTTCTTGTGTTCCTGGCACCACAGAAACCGCCATCTCCGATGAGCAGGCGTTAATGGCACACACCGTACTGGTCGTCGTGCAAATAGACAGACCACCTTTGTGCAGCCTGCTGTCTACGGTAAAACGCGATAACGGATGTCCAGTTGTCTGTTGCATGTGCCTTGCGATTTCTCCCGCTGTCTGCCGTCTGTATCTTCTCGCCTGTAGGACAATATAGCGGTAGTCCGCCGCCGTGGTTGCTCGTGGACGACCACTGCTAAACTCTCTGACAGCTGTTCCTGTCGTTTGAAATGGTCTTCAAGCTCGTGAAATGATGCTGTGAGCGATCCCGTACTCCTCGGCCACACTAGTCATACTTCGACCTTCTTCCAACTTCCCAATGACGCAACCTCGGGGGAAGTCATCCAGATATTGTCTACTGGATTGCCTGTTGGCCATATCACTCAGTAGCAGCAACTCGACGTTGTTCAAACCGATGTACACCATGCAATAGCTTTCACCGAATTGCTGAGCGTACACTGCCCGTGTGCTTTATACCTTTCCAACACCCCTCCCCTCCCACGTCATGCTGCATATATGCACATGTCCTACCGTACCGAACCCTACTCTGTCTCCTGAGTGGTCTTTCGGTCCATTCTGCCTGCTCATTCTGCTGTTATGCTAATTTTTCCTCTTCGTCCTTAATTTTTGCACACCAGTGTATAAATAGTGTGTGTGTGTGTGTGTGTGTGTGTGTGTGTGTGTGTGTGTGTGTGTGTGTGTGTGTGTGTGTGTGTGTGTACATGAAAAGCCATCAAAGGTCAGATTATGTGGAAAAACAAATTGTGAGTTCACAAAATAACTGGGGATATAAAAAAAGCTGAAGGTAAAAATAAATTGCTATAGGAAATACTGAAATCAAAGCTAATACGGTTTAAGATATTTGTCATAAAAGAAATGTTAAAACCCTGTGTACTTGAATACAACAGCTTCATCGTTTAGTTTATCTTGTTACAAGATCTCAAGGTTTTCATTCAAGAACTTTTTCTGAAGCACAGTTTGAAAATTCTGCTTATGGAGCCTTCATACTAGTTTGACATTTTAATACATTTGGTTTTAAAAGTCCAAGGATTATTTCTCAGTGCATTTATTGTCCACAGCGGAAGTAAACATTTTCATTTCTTAACAAAGGTATGTAGAAGCTGCTTTCCTTTTCTTTTTTTCTCCCCCCCCCCTTTTTTTTTCTTTGTTTTGATCCTGCAGCTAATTTTTATGTGTAGTATCTCTGTGCATAGTTCAAATAGGGATGCTTTTAAGCTTTGTTATTTCTGAGTGTACTGTAGAATTATTATATATGCACAATTCTGGAGATTTTGCTGAATTTTCTTATCTGTATTCATGTGCTTTTTTCATTTGAAGTATGAACTACAAAAAGAGTCAGTACAAAAATAATATTTTGGAACACACATGTTATTTCAATAGTATCTTAAAATGTGCATGTACTTACTTTCACTGGCAGCAGAAATGCTGCTGAATAGATTTTTGCCCTATATTTAAAAGCAGGCTTATTTTTTTGTTATCCACATTTGGTGAATGATTTTTGAACTCTACCAAGCACACCATTGCAAACTGAAGTGGTAAGCATTTTGTAGTTCAAGAAAATACTGTTTTCCCCTTTGCATTACATATTACCACGTAGCAAAATTTTTATTGCTTTCCTTTAATTGTTTGATACAGAACAGGAATATGGCATGTGTCCAACCTTTTTTTGTTATTCTGCTTATCAAGCACTAGCAGACAGTATCATTTTTAGATTTTTGTATGTACCTTCTGTTTAATTAAATTGTTCAGCAGTGAAGTAAATAGAAGGTACAGAAATGCTGCTTTTTTTTTTTACTGAAGTAAATTCATTTCTTATATCATTTTCTTTTATTTATAATGATTGAATATTTTCATTCTTGCATGCCAGTTTCTACAGATGGGCATGTGACACATGGGTTGAATTGTTATTGCCTGTAAAACATTGAATTAACTAATTGAAAAATTTAGAGGTAGACAAAAATTTATTGTAGTCATTTTCATCGATAATAGTATTGTTCTGTCTCCAACAGTGCCTTTCTTTCTGAAAAATGAAATATGTACCAGATATTGTACTCCAATAAAAAAAAGGACACCTAGTTCTTGTCTTGACTAGACCTGGTATTGAATTTTAGTACTGTGTTACTAACTGATTTTTTAGAATCACCTATTTATGCAGAATATTCATAGGTTATACTAGAGATTGTCTGTGATTAGAAATTGAATAATGCTTGCAGTTCTTGAGCCGTGACTCTTGTAAGAGAATATTGCCTTTCAAAGTAAAAAGAAAACTGCTATGATTTCTTATAAATGTTTGTGTGGCTTTTGTAAGGAATCAACTTCTGGTGTATTTGTCATTCTATGACCCCCACTGAAGGTCTTGTGCCATTAAACTTAGGTAACCAACCATTTTGCTATTCTCTGGTCAGCATTTTATTAAATGCCCAAGATTTAAAAGCCATTGGTCTTGAATTAGGCAGTGTATGCCTAGCATCTCAAATATCCTGCAAGGTCCTCTCTCTTCTGGAATGGTAGTAAATTGTTTAGTTTTTTTATCTGTCCTGTTCAGCTTTGAACTACCATTGTTGCCTCCAAGAATGTTTATGTTGTTAATAAATCCTGCTATATCACTTATTTTACAATAAATAATGAATTAATGAATGTGTGTGTCATAAATATTTTTCAAGAGTGATGTTAAAACTTGAAAGAAATATTAATCATAACTATGAACTTTTCAGTTTCGTTTTTAGTACCTTAGAAATGCAAATATGTTTATCCTCTCCTTATGCAAAAGTTCTTGCCTTACCTATGCATTCATCTGCATAAAATATAATGATCATTGAGAATAGAAAGATACATATTAACAGAAGACACAACCTGAGAATACTTACATATTCTTGAAAATTGTTCTTATATTTTACATGCAAATTGTAATTAACATCGTTAATTAGCCACTCACCTAAAGGTTGTCACTTCTTCGCACATTTACCGCACGTATCTTTTCGGCTGACTTGCCATACTGTGTGATAGGCCTTACGTGGTCGTCGTATCTCTTCCCTGTGTCTTTACATATAATCTTGCTATTTTTGTTTTTGAGTCAACTTCTTACAACTACTTTCACATATTTCTTACGTATGTACATCTTTCATTATCTTCATCATATATTAAAAACTCTAAAACTGAATACAGAATTCTCTCGTCGCTCATTATGCATTCTGGAACTCTTTCGTAATTCATCAAATACATTTTAACCCTAACTCTCTTGGGCGTTAAATATCGTCCACGTCTTATTATTCACAACATCCATGCATACATAAACATACATTCATATTAAAAACTGTCTTTTATATACACTATTTACAATACCTTTCTTTCTTCCACTCAGTTCATTTACTCACTGCCTCATCATTCTTCCTCTTACCCTACTTAGTTTTCGATGGGAATCATGATACGCCTAACCACTGACACAGCAAGCCCCACACCTATGACTATGTCTGCCTCTAGTACTTTCTGCCAGTCTCTGGCTGTCTTCAGGAGGCCTGTTGAATCACCACTATTCGTCTCTGCAGCTGCAGAGCAAGTGATGCAATCATCTCCGGACTTCTGCTCTGTCGTTGATTTTACGATGTTAAATATTTTGGCCTGACTTTTAGCAAAAAGTCAGGCCGAAATATTGTCTTCAAGATTGAAGGGATGGAATCTTTTACAACCACGCACAAAAGTATGTAGTTTTCGTCGATGACAGCAAGAGTTTGAACACTTATTTCCGAAGAGTGGTGATCTTGTTTCTGCAATGATATAGACTTATTGTTTGAAGCCTTAGGACAGCAACACAAACCTGAAGAATGGAGACTTTTTATGGATTCCTCAAAAATTAGCTTAAAAGTTATCCTTTTTCTTAACGGAAACATGTATCCGTCAGTACCTGTTGCATATGCTGCATACATGAAAGAAACATGTGCAAATATGAAACTGTTGCTTCAAAGTATGGTATACAAAAAACACTCATGGAATATTTGTGGTGATCTTAAAGTGATAGCATTACTCCTTGGTCTACAACTTGGATACACAAAATACTGCTGCTTCCTCTCTGAATGGAACAGTAGGGACAGACGTTCTCATTACATTAAAAAGACCTGGCCTAAAAGTGAGTCCTTAATTCCAGGTAATAAAAATTGTGTTGCTGAGTCTTTAGTAAGTCCTCAGAACGTGTACTTACCACAGCTTCACATCAAACTGGGTTTGATAAAAATATTTGTAAAGACATTGAATAAAGATGAAGCTTTTCATTTTCTAACATTTTCTAAAGAAGAAGTTCTCCAAAATATCTGAAGCCAAATTTAAACAAAGCATTTTTATTGGTCCACAAATAAGGGAACTTATGCATTTTCTTGCATTTGAAGGCACTTTGAATGAGACTGAAGCTGCTGCATGGAAGTCCTTTAAAAATGTGGTACTGAACTTTTTAGGTAACCAGAAGGCAGAAAATTATAAAGAACTTGTTACTAAGCTTCTAGAAAACTATAAGGCCATGGGGTGCAATATGTCCCTTAAAATACATTTCCTTCACTCGCATCTGGACTTTTTCCCACAGAACTTAGGAGCTGTAAATGATGAGCACGGAGAATGTCTTCATCAGGACATATGTACCATAGAGAACCGCTATATAGGAAAAGGAGCCCTAAAATTCTAGCTGATTACTGTTGAACTTTAAAAAGGGATGTAGTACAACCAAAGTACAGAAGAAAATCTGAAATAACTACTTTTTAAGGTAAGTGTAATTAATTTTAATTGCTTGTAGCAAAATATAAATGCCAAAATGAAGGCTTATTGTACACTGAAACAACAAGTTACTCGAGAACTATGTCCGATAGCACAATTTAGTGAGCAGATTTGTAATCAGCATGATATTGTATGATTCGGTATATGCAGTCTTTGTAACAAACAAAAAGTGTATTTTTGTTGTTCAGTGTAATTGTTGCAAATGTGACTCCCACTCATCTGAGACTTGTTTTCAACTAAATTTTGCAGTAATGGAAAGAACTGTCTGAGTGTTCATGAAAAAGTTGTACTGTGTGAGTACAAGGAAAAAGTCATTCTTCAAGCCAGCAATTTTTTGCAAATCATATTTCAAATTTACGAAACATATTAGCAGATGGACAGTGGAAAATATCATAAATAAAAAAAGCAAGTGGATGGGCTTGGAAAAATCATTAGATTGAGTAAAAAATATAAAAAGTGGCAAACATGATGAATTGCAGCAAGACTTTAATATTGTAGAAAGAACAAATAAATGCCAAAGGAAATGTCATTACAGATGATATCATTTGGTAAAAGTCATAGAAGTTTGGAGTACAGCTGGAAATTAAAAAAAATTCATATAGCAATTTTGAATTATTATTATTTTTGCTCACCATCGAATTACTATTATTTTTGCTCACCATCGAATTACTATTATTTTTGCTCACCATCAGAGAGGTGGATTTCAGCCACCTCCCTGTTAATGTCATGCTGGTGTGCTGTGCGAAATGCATGGCAGTTAGCTGTCAGAAGATGAAGAGTGTAAGTGCCAGCCAACATGAAAGTGGACAAGGAGCAGATCCGCCATTGCATGCTGTATGAGTTTCATAGCCGTAGCACCCCCGCAAATGCTGTAAGGAACATTACCAGTGTGTACCCCAAGGCCATATCACATTGTCAGGGCTATCATTGGTTCAAACGGTTTCGAGAGGGATTCTACTTGTCAGGCCATTCAGACTGTCTCAAAGCTGAAAGACTCGCAACAGTGGATATGGATATACTGAAGACCTTAGTGGAAACCGACCCACATTTGACCACACAGGAGTTGGCTGAACAGATGGATACTGTCCACACAAGCATTAGCATGCACCTGCATCAAATTGAGAAGGTGCACAAGGGGGAGTTTTGGTACAGCATCAACTCGCACTTTAGCGCAGAGCAAACCGCATGAGTGCTTGCGTTTCCCTGCTTACACATGACCAAGTTGAACGATGACGAGAAATGGGTACTGCATGACACATGACCAAGTTGAACAGTGACGAGAAATGGGTCCTGTATGCCCAGAAACAATGGTTGAAACCAAAACAGAAGCCTATGCCGACCTCCAAAGCCAGCTTACACCCACATAAGGTCCTTCTGTCTGTTTGGTGGGATATGCAGGGTGTAATGCTTTTTGAGCTGCTGCCGAACACCACTATCACCACCAATGTGTACTGTTACGATCTGCTAATGTCAAAATGACCAGCACTGCTAAACTGCAAGGGTGCCTTCCTACAGCAGGATGAAGCAAGACTTCACACAGCAGGAGTGACCTGTCACAAGATGAGGGACCTGGGCTGAGAGCTGCTGCACACACCTAGCCTATTTCCTGGACATTGCCCCAAGTAACTACCACCTTTTCCGGTCATTGCAGCATTTCCTGGATGGACAGGGGTTCACTAACTGGGATGATGTCAAACACGCATGTACTGCTTTGTGTCCTAGCTGCCATAATTCTACAGAGATGATATCCAACAGCTGCCCGGACGACGGCGACTACATTTTCGACTAACTTGTTCTTGAATATGCGGCGATTATCACTTTTCTGTTGCCTTGCATTTGCAGACATTACTTTCTTCTCAACCCAGTACTTCAATATAAAGATGAATGATACTTGAGAAAGGTAGATCCACACCGAATATTTTTAAAGAATGGTTGCCATTTTTTACTCGCCCTCTTTACACCACCACTCTCACTTCCCACCAGAAAAACATGAAACAAACTTTGGCAAAGAGGTTAGACTGCATATGTTTTTCCTTCTTCTGAAAAATGTAAAGACTATTTAGAATAGAAAACTTACCATATTTGTCTGTGTACAGATTATGATTAAAAATATGTGACTCGCACACACCCAAGAGTATTTGCAAAGTGATACGTCATCATCCACGACTCCCTAGTGAGTCGAAAGATTTAGATGATTGAAAAGGTAAGACTTACCTAGGAATTTTTCAAATGGTGTTTTTATTTCATAATTGGGGGTGAGGAAGGGTGTCTGGAACTCAGAAATACTATGTGCATCACATTTTCTCTCTTTTTATGTGTTAGGCACTTCAAAATATTTGTGTTTAAGTTGTTGTACAAAAGATTTTTTGTTATCAGAATTTTTTTTTTTTTAGGTGCTTTGCATTGGTATAATATTTAATATGTTATACCAATGCAAAGGAAAATATGGAAATGGAAAATATAGTGGAAAATATAAACCAAAATTCTGTTGAAGCCTGCAATATAGCAAATTTATTGAAAAAACAGTTTGTCAAAAAGCAAACTTAGCAATTGCAGATGAAGTACAGGACATTGTCCACATCTGTAGCAAAGAAACTGAAAAAATCAGTTATTTTCAAAATTCCAATTGAACAAGAACAAGGAGAAAAAGTAATATCTTGTATCCGAAACATAAAGAGAAATTTCAATGTTCACTTAAAAGAGCACCTCAAAAATTGGAACCAACAAAAAGAGGAAACAGCTCCAATTGAGTTTTGCATAAACAATAAAATAACACCAAGTTGGAAAAATATCGCATTGATATGCAAAGATACTTCTGGCTGAGACAGTCGTAAATAAATCAAGAAGGAAAAAAGAGACGAAACTGCTGATAGGTGACGCAGCCAACTCGATCTGCAATGAGGGAAGGTGAGAACGTCGCGATGCAGCAGAAATGTCGTGGAATGCCGGACTCGAAGCGTATTGGTTAGTTCAAGGAGTATGGGGGTCGTGTTTTTAAACTTTTAACGACCACCCATTTTATGCACTCGTCGTAATCTTACTCAATTTCTAACATGTTTTAACATTGTGACCTCATGCTGAATATAGGCTTTTAAAAATCAAAGATTCAATTCAAAATTCAAGAAATAAGTATGAGTGCTGAACTTCATAAAGGTATGTTACTCTTTATTGGCTTATTCTTTGTGAAAGTTTATGGCATGAATTGTGAATTATGTGACTGTTACAGCACATGCTCAACAAATGATGTGAAGAACAGAATTGATATGAATTCAATTGTAATTCAAACAGTGATTTGTTGGTGTATTGCCATGTCTTGAGGTTTAGACCCTCATTTTTGTTTCTTTCAGATGCCATCAGTTATATGATATTGCTTTGGGACTATTGATGTTACAGGTGTGTGTGTGTGTGTGTGTCTCTCTCTCTCTCTCACACACACACACTTACTATCCATGTGTGTATTTCCTTGCTTTCTTGTGATGAAGTTTGAAATGTTCTAGGTCAGGATTCTGGGATTTATACTGTAGTTAGGTTAATTTAATGTCTAGATTTTTATTTACATATGTTTTGTGTGATTAGTCATTCATAATGCATTTATGAGGCTGCCACAATATTTATATAATGCCTGTGCTTTTGGTTTTGTGGATCATTTATCTGATTAATTTTGTTGCAGTATCTAACTTTTTTAGGTATGATGTTCTAGCATAATTTCTTTCTCTTGATTTTCTGTTATAGAAATGAATGCTCTTTTGCGCTAAACTAAATCTGTTGTATAGTTTGGCATGAGGTCGTTTGCTTGGATAATGCATTGTTTTTACAGAATATTAATTGTATGTTCATAATGAGGAAAAGGAAGGAACTATCAGCATTTTCCCCAATTGTTCATGGTACTAGCCAATTCAAGACCTGTTCCATTCATTTTGTTTTTAATTCAGCCGTGACATCCGTACTGTTATTCGGATGCCCTCTTCCATTACATTAAAGTTAATGATTATTTTTCATGCTTATAACTGATATGATATCCAGTTTTTCAATACATGGTACAGCAAACTTCTGCCTGGAAAAATTCTGTATGCTCTTGTATAGCAGAATTTGACACCACATCATCACTTAATGATTACAAAATATGTCATTCATGAGACAACCTTAGGGGTTGTCTTACGTTATAAACATGCTTTAGATTAAATATACAATATATCATAATATGCGTATGTGTAGAAGAGCCTCTCGAGAGACGTCTCCCGACCCAATGAGTTTCTCTAATACAATCTATATAGCTAGATGACATTTGACATTTGCGATGCTGTATGAATATATGATTTCTCTAATACAATCTTTTAATTAATGGTAAATTTAAAACGTTTGATTGTGCGAATGAATGAATGATAATAACATAACCTAATTGTTTTATTTATAAAAAAAATGTAACTAACCAAAAAAAACCCGTAACGTAATTGACCTCTCGGGCGGGGAGCACGTGCCTCACGGAGCAACAGCGTGCAAAATACTTTGCCAATATCAGGGAAATAATACCTTTGATATTATGTATATTTTATCAATTAATGATGTTCAACTATTGCAAGAATAAGCCATGCACAATTAGATTATCATTTTTACTTTGGCACTACTCAGAGATAATTTTATATCAAAGTATTGTTCAGTTAAATAATTCACTTTTCCTTTCGAAATTTTTTATTTTCTTGCAAACATTTGTGGCCTTTTGGTGAGACCTTTTAAGACCTGTTTTCAATGCTTCACTGTTTAAGGTTTGTTGACATAGAATACATCTTTCACTTGTTGACATAGAATACAGCTGTTATTTCTTAGAATTTATTGATATAGATTACAGCTTTAAGATATGAAGTTAAGCAAAAAGAATAGGCCTTGATGATCACCAAAATGCCAGAAATGCAGAGACCCCTAGTACTACAGATTCTCCGTGGTTTCTAAGAAAATCATCAGTCGACCTACGGATTACGGGAAGCATGGAATATACTATGAAAATTAGAAATCTTGGATTATTTCAATATCATGACATTTCTTTGACTTTTTTTTTTTCATTTTGTAAATGTCTTAGAAGTTTCTGGCCACATGATTGTAGCGGAACTAAATGGGAAGCTGTTTTTGCTTTGTTTCGTTTGTGCTACCTGATAACCGCGTGCTACTGTCTTCTCTCCTAGATGTCAACAGATATTTCTTGTGGTTTCAGTTTCGTATTATAGTAGCAGCTAGCAGGCTTCTTATTTATTTAGTTTGAAGATTTGCATTATCGTGGTTGAAATAAGTAATTCTGAGGACATGAATTATTCAACTGTTCAATTGAACACTTGTTTGATATAAGAATTAACACCTGCCCCTGCCCTCCCTGCCCCTGCCCTCCCTGCCCCTGCCCTCCCTCCCCCACCCCCTCCCACAAAAGTGTAAATTGCCCTAATTTTAGGAGCAAGAATCTTCTCAGTGTTTAACTAAGTTGGTCATATGGATTGATTTGTAAGTGTTCAAATAAATCTAATTTTCTGTAATCAGAGTCAAAAATAAGAAACCAAAAAATAGTTCCCTAACAGAGAACTGGAGGTTTTATATGTAAAAGCTAAAGAGTAGAGAGGCAAAGGTAAGGGGATGTTGGATCAATGAGGTTCAAGTTATCGTGTCAGAGTAGGATGTTCCAAAGCTTACTGATAAGGGGTTGGCACTGGAAAAATTTACAAGTGTGTGTGTATATACAGTACATCAAAGTGATAAAGTGTGTTTAGGGGGGGGGGGGAGAATAAGTAAAACATTGCATGAAAGTAAAATATGATAAAATAACTGCCGTAAATGAACATAGTTTGTAAAGTTATACGAAAGCTTAGGATTTTT
Source organism: Macrothele yani (assembly GCA_039090855.1). Lineage (NCBI taxonomy): Eukaryota > Metazoa > Arthropoda > Arachnida > Araneae > Macrothelidae > Macrothele > Macrothele yani. The sequence continues at coordinate 141,336,403 of CM076993.1, read as the reverse complement.
TTAAAGGGAAGTTCATTTCAGCAGATAAAACTGCAAAGAAATCTGAAAGTAGAGTCAGTGATTTGCCCTCCAGCAAGATATTGAGCCATGAAATTACAAAGAATGAAATACTATGAAAATTCATTAATATTTTATTTCATAAAAAAATAATGATCTGAAGGACATTTTATTTCATTCAGCAGTTATTATTCAATGTAGAGAGCTCAGGGAAATTTGAAATTTGTATTTTGATATGGAGCA